>CM070707.1:8085067-8824155 GCA_036346265.1 Melocanna baccifera | reverse complement strand
CGCCTCGAGATGAAACTGCTGCCAGTGAATGCGCGCGACGAGAGGGCTCTCCGGGACCATTCAAGGCGAGGAGTAACGGCCGGGAGGCGAAGAACGCGGAGCTCGGGCGGCGGCAGTAATGGCGACAGCGCGCGCGGAGACGAAACCGGCGGGGACGACGGGCCTGACAGACGGGACCCGCCTGTCAGCGAGAGAGAGAGAAACGGAGAGATGGCTCGGATGCGCGACGCGTGGTGGAGGTAAAAGAACCGGGCCGTCGGATGAGAGGCGAAGGGGTAAGTGAAGGCGGACGGCGCGGATCAGATCCGGCGGCGGGGACGGACAGCCGAGATCGGAGCGGGGCGCGGGCGGGCGAGGCGAGCGCTGGTGCCACCGCGTGTCAGCGCGGATGCGTGACGCGTGGTGGGCGGCGGGATCGGGCGGGCGAGGGCGCGGCGGCGCGTGCGCGCGGGAAGGGTGTACGGCAGCGGCGCGGCGCGGGGATGAGTGACGCGTGGAGGAGAGAGAAAGATCGGGCAGCGGGGAGATTTTCCAAGAATTCCTTTTTCCAGAAATTCAAATAAACTTCTAGGAGCTCTAGAAAATAGCAAATAAATCCGGAAAATTCACCAAAAATACCAGAAAATTCCTTGAGAGACAGGGAACCCAAATAAAATATTTCCAGCAAATTTTGATGTTGAATTTAATCATATTAAATTCTAAAAATTCATTCAAGCTTGTTTTAAATTCAAGAAAATTCCAGAAATTTATTTTTAAATTCAAGGTTTTTAAAATATCTGAAAATCAGGATGTTACAAACCTACCCCCCTTAGAAAGAATCTCAACCCCGAGATTCGGAAGGACTGGGAAAAAGATTAGGGAACTCCGCTGTAAGATCCTCTTCACGCTCCCAAGTTGCTTCTGACTCTGGACAATTACTCCACTGTACTTTGCAAAATTTGACAGTCTTGTTTCGGGTACGACGTTCGGCTTCTTCTAAAATCTTGACTGGAAACTCTGGATATGAGAGATCTTCTCTTAGATTTACTTCTTCTAAAGGCATCAGCTCTTCTGGCACTCTTAAGCACTTTTTCAATTGCGACACATGAAACACATCATGCACATCTGACAGTTGTGATGGAAGTCTTAACTGATAAGCCACTTCACCTCTTCTGGCTATAATTGGAAATGGTCCAATATATCTTGGAGCCAGCTTGCCACTAACTCTGAATTGACGCATTCCTTTTAGAGGCGATACTTTCAGATACACATGATCTCCTGGTGCAAACTCCAATATTCTGCGGCGATTATCTGCATAGCTCTTCTGCCTAGTCTGTGCCGTTTTCAACCTGTCTCGAATTAAACGAACTTGCTCTTCTGCTTGTTTCAAAATATCAAGTCCAAAAACTTGACTTTCTCCTGTCTCTGACTAATACAAAGGTGTGCTACACTTTCTACCATATAAAGCTTCAAATAGAGATATCTGCAAACTTGATTGGTAACTATTATTGTAAGAGAATTCCGCGTAAGGCAAACTTTGGTCCCAACTGGCTTTATTGGCTAATGCACACGCTCTCAACATATCTTCCAAAATTTGATTTACCCTTTCTGTCTGACCATCAGTTTGAGGATGATAGGCAGTACTGAAATTTAAATTGGTTCCCAAAACTTCATGAAGCTTCTGCCAAAATCTTGAGGTAAATTGAGATCCTCTATCTAACACAATCTTCTTTGGGATCCCATGCAAACACACAATCCTTGACATATAAAGCTCTGCCAATCTATCTCCTGAATAAGTGGTCTTAACTGGTATAAAATGGGCAACTTTTGTTAAGCGATCCACTATAACCCAAATTGAATCATATCCTGACCTGGTCTTTGGTAGTCCAGTTATAAAGTCCATTCTGATTTCCTCCCATTTCCATTCAGGTATCTGCAAAGGTTGCAAAAGACCAATGGTCTTTGATGCTCGCTTTAACTCGCTGACATATATCACATAAGGCTACATATTCTGCAATTTCTCTTTTCATACTGGTCCACTAGTAACTTTCCTTTAGATCCTGATACATTTTTGTACTTCTGGGGTGAATTGAATATCCTGCTTCATGAGCTTCTTTTAAGATTAAATCTTTTATTTCCTTTTTCTCGGGTACTAGGATTCTCTTTCCAAACCAAAGAGTCCCCTCTTCATCTTCTGAAAATCCAGGCGCCTTACCTTTCTTCATATTCTCTTTAATTTCTTTAACATATTCATCCTCTCGTTGAGCTGCCTTGATCTGATCTTCCAAAGTAGGGTGAACCTTCAATGTAGACAGAATACCTTCGTTAACTATTTCCAAATTCAATCTCTCGGTCTGGTGGCATTCCTGGTAAATCCTCAGGGAATACATTAGGGTATTCACTTACTACGGATACATCTTCCAAACTTCTCCCTTTTAAGCTGGTCAATAACTTCCCTTGTTGGAGGGTGTATTGGATTCATATCTAATCTGAATTCCATCAGAGTTTGTGAGAGTAATGGCACGATTGGCACAATCTATCTGTCCTTTATACTTGGTCAACCAATCCATCCCAAGTATTATATCTATGCCTTCGGAGTCTATTATAATAAGGTTCGCTAGGAACTTTACTCCGTTTATATCTATAGTTGCTCTAGGGCAAACCAATTTAGTTCTCAATTCTTTTCCAGGTGATTGGACTAACATAAGGTTCTTAAGCAAACAAACATTCCAATTATTTCTTTCCACAAACGCTTTTGTTACGAAGGAATGTGAAGCTCCGGAATCAAATAATGTAATTGCGGGAACTGAATTAACAAGAAACTTACCCAGAACCACGTCTGGTGTATCCTGTGCTGCTTCTGCGATGACATGGTTGATGCGCCCTTTGTTGAATGTCTGTGGAGTCTTGGGAGTCTGAGGGCTTCCACATCCCTGACCAGCGGTTGGAGCTCTTGCCGGTGTAGGATCAAGGTTGAAGCGAACCGGGGTTACTGCTTGCGGTTTCTGGGGACAATTATTAGCATAATGCCCCATGTTCTTGCAATTGAAGCATTGCACTCCTGCAGCTACAGTCCTATTCTGTTGAGGTTGAGCTGCATTTCCAGATCGAGGTGCTTGAGGTAAAAGACAGGGTGCAGAAATCGGTGTCATTGATTGGTTGGGCAAAGTAGGCCGGCTAAACTGCTGTGAGTTGGAACGGTGACGAAAGCTGCTCGCAGACTGTTGAACTTGAAACTTCCTCTTTCTAGACTCGAAGAGCTGGCGCTGGGCATCTTCTTGCACAAGAGCTTTGTTCACCAAATGCTGAAAAGTGGGATAGTCATTGGATACTAACTGCACCTTGAGATTAGGATCCAGTCCTCCCATAAACCTCCAGATCTTTGCTTCATCAGTTGCCACATCCTCTGTTGCATATCTCGACAGCTGAATGAACTTGCTCAAGTATGCGGAAACACTAAGGTTTCCCTGCTGTAGTTGGTGAAATTCTTTCCTTTTCATTTCCATGATACTCATAGGTATGTGAGTAGCTCGGAAAGCTCGCACAAAGTCTGCCCAAACAATATTCTGAGCATTTTGGTGTGCAGCGCAATAGTTTTCCCACCAGTTTGCTGCAACTCCCTTGAGTTGATGGGCAGCATAAAGAACTTTCTCATTCTCATTGCATTGCGCCAAATTTAATTTTCGTTCAACCTCCTTTATCCAGTCATCCGCTTCCAACGGATCGACAGATCCTGCGAAAGTAGGGGGTCGCGTCCTCATGAATTCTCCTAACTTGGATTGGGGTGGCTGAGCTGGTGCTTAATGAGCCTGGTGAACTTGATTCTGGGCTAAGGCCTGAAGAAGCTGCAGTTGCATGGCCATCATCTGCTCCAAGTTCGGGGCTTGAGCTGGTGGAGGTGGAATTGGGGCGTTATTGTCATTGGGTGCTTGGTTATTGTTGACATTGCTCCTTGTATTCACCATCTGAAGCCCCACCAAGAAAAACACAAGGTAAGAGGGAAAAGCATAGATAAGAAGTGGGGTAACTAATAACATCCCGAACCAACACACAAGAACAAAGCCACAACTGAGAAAATACAACTTTTGAAATTCAAATTAGTTTTAAGAATGGCTGTACCACAAGTGCACAAGGCTCGATACATTCCATTTATTACATCACAATATCATAAAGCGTTCTAATATCGGAAATAACTAAAAAGGGTACTACTGTCTAACATCTACTCATCCTCCACGATGATGCGCTCCTCTGGATCCTCCTCTGGGTCCTCCTCTGAATCTGCCGAGTGACTCTATCCACAAATAGGGTAGTTGATCAAAGAACGGGACCGTGACCGGCTCTGGCTAAAGACAGGCGATCTAGAGCGAGAACGCTGACGGCCTCGGCTAGATCCTCCGATGTCGAGGTCGGGTAGCGGACTGGGACGTCGCACACTCTTCCTCGCAGCAAGCACGTACAAGGTCCCAAGGTCCGACCGTGCGTAGCGGGGCGGCGGGGTCGGTGTAGTGGCAGCAGCTCGGAGACGCTCCACCTCTGCCTCGGCAGCAACCCTTGCCTGAACTGCGTCAGTGTGAGCGGACTCACTCTGAAACAGCTGGGCTCGGCGAGTGTCAGAGTGGTCGTAACTCGAAGTAAGCCGCATCTTGAGAAGTCCTATCTCCCGTAGTGCTCTGGCGTAGGTCGATGAAGTCGCCTGAGTAAGCTGCACCTGGTGGGACAGACGAGGGTCATCCACCACAACTGGAAAGGCTCCGGTGAGTCCGCCCCGCTCGTAGTCGGGAAGAAGCTGAAGGGTGATCGTAGTTCTTCCTTATGCCTCTTGCACAACTCTGCAATCGCCATCTGAGCCGCATCCTGAATAGCATCCGAGCAGTGAGTCCGAGGATGCTCAATATGACGCTCCACCGAGTCAATCTTCCCGTCTTGGGCGTAAATAAACACCTCCATGGACCATGAATCCATAGTCATAATCCTGGTCTTCCGCCCTCTGAAAATGGGCTGCTGAGTGTACTTGGATGCTGCATCAACTGCCGTAGAAGACTCACGAATGCCCCTCGCTCTCACCGTGAGAAAGGTGATCCCATGGAGTCGATTTACGACGAACCCGCCATCTACAAATTTTGAAAAATAAAAGAGATCAGTAAATCTTTTATAGAGTGACAAGGAAGAAAAGAACAAGATACTAAGTAAGAGAAGAGTAGAAGCAAAGAAACTTAAGTTTTTGTATATAAATTTTTATTAAACATAACTCCTTAAGGCTTACCAAAACCTAGGGCTCGTCCTACTACCAAGTTGGCTCGATACCATACGTGGGACCACGAGTAGAAACTCCGGACCCCACGTATTGCAAGACTAGTCTCGGATCAAAGCTAGTACACATGCATAATCAGACAAAATGATACATTGCCAACAACGCTTTATTACAATAATAACGGAAATACATAAGTCCTGGCCCAAGGCCTTACAACTGCTGTTCACTGAACCTCTTACACAAAATAAAACAGCGGAAGCAAAGTATTCAGATAAACAGCCCATCAATCTGCCACAGGCAATTGACTGGAGCAACGAGTCCTAGTTCTCCGGAAAGAATCCATCACGACCGCAAGCGGAGCAAAGAGTCGTAGTCCCCTTCCTGAGCTTCAACCTCTTCTGAGAATTATTTGAAGTGTAGTATGTGAGTACATAAAGTACTCCGCAAGTCTTGGGAAAGATGCATTAGATGCAAGGTTGAACAAAGGAAAGCTATATGGCTCTTTTGCACAAATCAGCATTTTATTTCAAATTTATATACTCCTTCTAAAAGCATTTTATTAAACATTTAATTTTTATAATCTGAAGTTTAATAAGTACTTTAGTGAAGGTTACAACCACCATCACTGATAAATAGGCTATATCCGCCAAGATTCAAAATAGAGGTTAAAACCACATGAACCGGTTACATCCACTAGACCAAAATCACGAGAGTTCTATCCACTCTCTAGTTTTTCCAAAACCTTTTCTTTTTAAATTCAAAGTCAAATCTCTACTATGTGAATGCATTCCTTGTCCGCCCTTGACCGTGGGCATGGCTATTCGAATAGTTTTATTACTCTGCAGAGTGTGTACAACTTTACCCACAAGAGATATATTATCCTAACAAATAACATGCTTCCTTTGGCATAAGACCCGGATAAAATATCACAAAGCTTTTCACCTACTCTAGTATAGTTTTATATCACCCGCTGAGGTTTCACCGCTGAAGGGTTAATTCCACCACATTCAGAAGCCCCCTCTTGCGCCATGTGAGTGCAGTAAATCCATGCCCCTCACTTTGAGTAATCAAGAAATCTCGATACCCATTTTCCAATAGTGACATAAAAACTAAACTATTATAGGTTAATTAGCTAGGTTGTACCCATTTTAACTTGTGGTTGTACTGTTTTACTCAGATTGACAAACACAAGGATCGGTCCTTAGACGACTAGGTGGATCATTCACAAACCCATTATCCGTGCTAACCCGCACTCACCAAACATTCCATCCACCTCGTCAAACTTTACTTTGAACTTCATTTTTATTTTAAAACTTACAGTGGTAACATCTATTACCACTTTTCAAACAAAACATTGAACCCCAAATCACTCTTTAACCATTTTTCTCATATGAGCATTTTTACATTTAATACTAAACTAAGCATTTGCTAATGCTCTAAATTCTACAATAAATAATACTAACTCAGTTATGAGTCCAAGAATATCCTATGTCGACAAGGGCACATGGTAAACAATTTCCAAAGGAGGGTATAACAAATTGGGTGTTTATCTAAATTCTAGGATTAAAATTATCAATTTATTAAACATAGCCATGCAAATAATTTAAAATAATTGCAAAAACTATTTATAAAACATAGGAGCAAAATGGTCAAGGAGACTTGCCTTCTGGAATTATGTTGGAATCTTCCCGAAGTTGCTCTTGAAAATCGTCGGACGGATCGGATTCTACACGAGAAACGAGAAGAACCAAATAAATAAAATAAAATAAAAACTCAAAAATTAAAAAATAAATATACCAAATAAAAGTTTGGAATTTTAGATGAATTTAGAAATTTGAATGGGTCAATTTGGAGTTAAAATGCAAAAGTTATAGCCTTCCAAAGTTTAAATACATAATAAAAGAAAAAGGCTATTTTCTGGATTAAAATTTAAACCGAAAATCATTTATGACGTCAGCAAGAATTATTTTTCTAAAGGAAAATCAGAATAATGACGTCAGCACGGGATTTAAATAAAACCGCAGAGGCTGACAGGTGGGGCCGGTCCACGGTGGACCGAGTCCACGAACGATCTGCATCGCGCGCAGCTACCGACGCGGCAAACTAGGGCTGACGTGGCGTGCGCTGATGCCGCCACGTGTCAACTGCTGACGTGGCTGCTGACGTGGCTGCCACGTGGCACCTGGGAGCGGTTTTTGGCTGACGTGGCAGCTGACGTGGCATGCCACGTGGCTGCTGACGTGGACTAGGGTTGACGTGGCACGCGCTGGTGCTACCACGTGGCTAGGGCTGACGTGGGTGACTTGGGCGCGGGCGGCAGCGGCGAGATCGGACGGCTCGCGGTCGTCCACGCGGCAAGATCTGAGCCTTCGTCTCAGATCCGGATGAACGACGAAGATGCGACGCGCGCGGCGGAAGGCGACGATTGCCGACGCGTGGCGCGGCGGGCGTGGCGGCGATGGCGGCAGCGTGGCGGCGCGTCGTCGGCGGCGCGGACGCGCGCGCGGCGCGAGTGTCGGTGGATCCAACGGCGGAGAGGAGACGCGTGGCGGCGCCGATGCCTCGCGTTCGGAGGCGGGGCGGTGGCGATGAACGGCGCGTGGCCCGCGACGAGCGCGGCGCCGCGCGACGCGACGCGCGGGCGTGCGCGGCGCGCGATCGAGGAGCGGCGCGCGTGCCGGCGCGGGACCGAGGGGTGGAGCGAGGCGACGGCGGCGGAGGACTCACCGGCGACGAGGAATTTGCATGGCGGCGACGCAAAACACGCGGCGACACCGCGAATTGGAGGGAGGTGAGGACGCGAAGGGCGAGTAAGCTCCCCGGGGGAACGTTTTTTATACACCGCGAGGACTTAACGCACGCGCGAGCTCGCCGGAGTTCATGCGGACGTTATCGTCTCCAACCGGCGGAAACGGGCGACGCCTCGAGATGAAACTGCTGCCAGTGAATGCGCGCGACGAGAGGGCTCTCCGGGACCATTCAAGGCGAGGAGTAACGGCCGGAGGCGAAGAACGCGAGCTTCGGCGCGCGCAAGATGGCGACGGCAGCGCGGAGGCGAAACCGGCGGGGACGACGGGCCTGACAGACGGGACCCGCCTATCAGTGAGAGAGAGAGAAATGGAGAGATGGCTCGGATGCGCGACGCGTGGCGGAGGGAAGAGAACCGGGCCGTCGGATGAGATGCGAAGGGGTAAGTGAAGGCGGACGACGCGATCGATCCGCGGCGGGACGGACGGCCGAGATCGGGCGGGCGCGGCGGCGAGGCGAAGGCCAGTGCGCGCGTGCAGCCAGCGGATGCGCGACGCGTGGCGAAGCGCGGATCGGCCGGCGAGGAGCGCGCGCGTGCGCGCGGGAAGGGTGTACGGTGGCGGCGCGGCGCGGGGATGAGCGACACGTGGAGGAGAGAGAAAGATCGGGCGGCGGGGAGATTTTCCAAGAATTCCTTTTTCCAGAAATTCAAATAAACATCTAGGAGCTCTAGAAAATAGCAAATAAATCCGGAAAATTCACCAAAAATACCAGAAAATTCCTTGAGAGACAGGGAACCCAAATAAAATATTTCCAGAAAATTTTGATGTTGAATTTAATCATATTAAATTCTAAAAATTCATTCAAGCTTGTTTTAAATTCAAGAAAATTCCAGAAATTTATTTTTAAATTCAAGGTTTTTAAAATCTCTGAAAATCAGGATGTTACATGGGGGGAGGGGGAGAGCGAGGGGGAGGTGGGGAGCTGCAGGGGGAGAGCGAGGGGGAGCGGATCGGGGCGGCGGGTGCGGAGGGGGAGGAGGGGGCGGTGGGGGTGGGGGAGAACGGTTCAGATTCTATCTCATAATCAGATCGAATGGCTAAGAAAAATGAGGGAGGACTCATCAACCACCAACTCCTTCTTTTTAAATAGTAAAGATATATACACACATACTAATTAATGACTTATTGCTCCTAGCGACAGCGGGTGGACTTCGACGTAAGTATATATGATCTTGACCAACTCATCGAAATTCGTGCAACACTCTCCGGGTTCTTACTAGGACAGTGTATAAACAAGGCTGGAGAGTTCTACCCCGGCAATGGTGATAATTAGATATTGAAACATTAGATGCAATTGTACAAATCACTCAGTTGTGTGCTTAATCAAACAATTCATTTGTCAGAACAGTGTGACGATTTTCATTCTATATTTGTATGTGATCTGTTGTCCGTTTGTTACATTTGTAATTCACTGAGTTGCAATTAACTTATCTGTGTAACTTTGAGTTGCAATATTGTATGTGATTCATTTGTCAGATCTGTGTAATCTGCAATGTATGTGATTCTATATATGTTGTAATCTTGTTGCTTGCTTTTAGAGGGCATGGGTAGCATATCCTGAGGCTAGCCAAAAAACGGCAAATAAAACTGCTGTTGCAATTGCTATCACAGACGGTTCGTTGTTGAAAACCGTCTATGATAGTCGACTTTCACAGACGGTTAAAAACAACAACCGTCTGTGATAGACGCAATATCACAGACGGTTCCTGTTCCGAACCGTCTGTGATACACGCAATATCATAGACGGTTGTTTGCAAAAATCGTCTGTAATGTAAGTTATCACAGACGGCTCGGGAGCCGTCTGTGATAACCACCTATTATCACTGACACATAAAAACAGACGGTTCGAAAACCGTCTGTGATGACGGTTCCGAACCATCTGTGATAGGGCTGTCTATAGCAGTGATTTAAGACTTCCACAAAAACATCTACTAGACCACCACTACCCAGTTTCCTTCAGGCAACAAAGGAAACTTCGCAACTCAAATTGGTTACCCTTTTCTTAGGAGAAGAGGTAAGAAGAAATAAATTTCAGCACACAGAAATTCGCTATCATTCACAGTAGCCAAAAGACCAAGAGAAAATCAAATAGTAATGAGGTTGGAAAACACAAGATGAGACCATCTGTACCTCAAATACTTCTAGTACAACTTTTTCTTTCAATAAGAAATAATTTTTCTTTGATAACAGCATCCCGCCAATTCCAACAAAAGATGTTTGAAGTCCACAATGCAAGATTCGGATAAAACCAATACAATCATTCAACACGCTACTTTACTCAAGGTAATATCGGCTACCACACAAGTCTTAAGGTCCAAAAAGAAGACCCCAACTGTAAAACTCAAATCCTTAAATTCAATTAGTAACATGGAACTAACAAATTCCTTCATTTGTAAAGCATTCAACACCATAAGCACAACTATATGCTATCAATTGTATTAACAACAAGATAAAACATTCTTTGCAAGAATCATCATATCCTCTTATTCCATATTTTTCCAAAAGGAACACCATAAATAACTTCATCATATTCTTATTATCTAAATAAGATTCCAACTACTTAATCTAGGAAAACCTAGTGCATAAGCCACCATATTAAAACAAAAATTTTTAACAAGATAATATAGAACATGACAACCTCACAAACATTCTAATATAAATCTCTTATTAGATTTCATACATTTAACTCTTACCAATGCTCAACTTCTAATTTAGCCCAAATTGATTGCACTCCAATCATTACTGTCAATAATTGATTATTAATTTTCATCATCATAGCATTAATGATCCTATCTCTGTTTTGCAATCGCAAAAACAATTGTGAGCACAGATTCAATACTCCACCTTATATTCAGAAATTAGAACAAAATAACTTTAAACATCAATAATACCAGCTTTATAAGACAAGATTCCACAATTCAATACATCAACGTTCATCTAATTCTTTATACATGTTTCAACAATTTAGCATGGCAAAAGTTACATGAATTTAGCGGTTGTGCATGCTCATCAAGTATATAAAGAGAGGTCCAATGGAAGATTAATACTACTAAGGCAATATTCCAACACCTCCTTACTTAACCATCCCGAATGGTTAGATTAGTTACTTAAGATTAATCAATCCAATCTATCCAACAAGTTGGAATTTTAAACAACCACAAATATCAAACCTTTGTTTTTATATTCCTCAATAACTGCATGACTTCTAAACATGTATCGACAAATTCTTACCCACAGTTCTTCAAGAAACTACAACAGGACAACATCATATTAATCAACCTCAATTCTAAGGATATTGGTAGAAATTAATCATGTACCACGCTAGCATTAAAACTTGATAATTCACAACTTATCAATTATTTACATAATTGCCACCTCCTACTTAGATACAACAAAACATCACAAAGGGTTTTAACACTTCTTTTTAGAAAAGAGAGGAATCCATCTTCTACAGTTGAAATATCTCAAAAGAAATGCATAGAGCCAATGCTTCCACAAATTAACAAATTCCCAACATAAAGTTTTGATTCCTTTTCAAAATATCAAACGAATAAAAGAGTCATGTTTTCCAGTAAGAAAGATGGAACAAACACAGAAAATACCAGTCTCTCCAAAAGCACTGCTCACGAGCAGCAAAACAACCCATCAATCAGAAAGAAATAATATTTGGTCAAAAGAACAATTGGAGGCCTAATAGCACCCAACAACTGCAATAAACTGCTAACCCGAGAGAAATTCATTAACCGCAATAGGCCAAGAATCGGCCAAAATCAACTCAAGGAGGAAACACTTCTAAGAAACTTACCCACGACATCCGCAACTAAGTTACCCGAGGTAACTGCATCACCATCCCCATACCACGAACGGTGGTATAAACTGGCAATACCCAAGACAACAACTACAACCTCTACATCTTTTCATTGACTATCCTCACTCATAACAGTCGTAAAATCAAATCATAATCATACAAGATCATCTCATAACATAAATCATCAATACAACATGTCAAAAGCATAAATGCAATGCTTGACCCATCCCATCCTACTGTGCACCAGTGTGTCAATTTAATATTTTAATTACCACGGACCTAAAGCCCGCTCTGAGACCAACTGTAACACCCCAGGACCCACATTACCCTGGAATGCCACTAAACCACTCTACAGCTGGCACAAAAATTTCAAGATAATTTATTTCGACAATAATTTCTAGACATAAAGCATTAAGCGGAAGCATAATCAACTAAGAGAATAAAGATAACGATAACAAGTTCAATAATTGAAACAACCTCTAGCAGATTAATCAAAGAGTAGATGACAAGTTAATCATTATTAACTAAAACAATCATCCACAGATAGCTAGGCATTTGGCTAGAATTCCATCGACTTTATTACAGTATGAATTGGTGAACCAAGTGCACTATTGTGGTGCCGCTCAACCCATCCCATGAATGCTCAAGAATCACCTGTAGGGGGGAAACAAGGGTGAGATAAAAATCTCAGCAAGCAAACTGTTTAACAGGCTATTCAGACTACAAACAAATATACAACATCATTAAATTATCCACATGTCCACATCCACAATGTGCATCCACATTCATTAACAAACTAATTAAACTATAATGATATTAAGCATCAATATCTATTTCCCATAATGACCACAATTATAGCCTCAACCATATCTACTACCAACAATGGTAAAATATTAGCAAATAAATCTTGATTAACTATTTCATATCATCCACCACTACCAATGACAATAAAACATTAACATGTTTTACCTCACTAACTTTATTATTTCTCGTATCCACAACTGCTATCAATAATTACCACAAGAGAAAAGAATCTTATATTACAATCATAGCCCCTACCATACCACAAGGGATGAACCCCAATCCACGACTACAGCCACTTTCCTCATACCACAAGTGACTCTCATGAGCCAATTCCGCATTGCAACTATAAAGTTGCAGTTGTTTATAAAATAACTTCACCACAATATATTGCATAAGTATGCAAATGATCTTTCCACAATGCAATGCATATGTATGCTATGCTCCACTGCACCTTTACCCAACAAGGTAAAAGTGTGCATCGTGCTACGGCAATGCACGATGCTGTACTGGTACGGTCGTGGCTATAAGCGGCGACATCCACAATGCAATATCATGACATGTTATGAATGATATGATAATCATAAACCACAAGAATTTAACCACGAAGGTCAACCACATAACCCACATTCGGTTCACCAAGATCATAATCAATCGATCTATAGTGAATCCTACCATATAGACCACAATATATTCATCAAGATTGTTACCACCAAAACCACAAGTATTCACTAAGAATACTACCACCAAGACCACAATAATACCAACTTTAAGGGCATCAATATGATCCTCATGAATTTAACAACAAGAAAATATCATCATATCCACCATGCATTTACTTTCATATACCACAATTGGCTTATTAAGCAAATTACCACAATACTACCAAAACTCATCCAAACATGACAATTGATTAATATCTTGCTACCACATTCCTACTTACAAAATATGTAACCATAGAATATCATTTAACATTACGAAAATCATGCATATTGAAAATAGTAAGAATAACGGGTTAAACGGTAGCACATCCGCTACGTTTACTTGCCTCTACCGTTGAAGCGAAGCAATCACGTGCATTCAGGAGCAAAACCACCTGTCCAAAAGTACCTCTTAGCACAATGCTATAGCAAGGAAAACACGACTCTCGAAGACAAGATATCGCTAAGCCCCAAAATCCCACAACATCCTTCCCCACGTAACGGTTCTACAATCTTCCCATTGCTGCGGCGCTGTTTAACATTTTCTTATCTTTAAAAATATAAAACTAATCACAGCAAAAGATATATATCTAAATTCCTCACTTAAATACCTACACTTTTCATGTAGATCACATATTTTTATTTTATTCTTAGCAAGGTGCTACCTAATGCGCAAAACATATGACCTTCTCTGTTCTGACATTCTAGACAGCCAGCTTCTAACGCATCCCCAGAATAGAGCAAAGGCTCTAAAAATTCTGATTCTTTTACAGTAGCTAGACTACTGAATTCCCCACACTTTTCTCAATTATGAACATACGCATAAAAATCATTTACTACCCCTTAATTCTAACTGAACAGCAGTCTGCCACAAACTGCACCCCTGACGGACGGCAAGATTCCCGACCTTACTGCGCCTAGATCTCGCGGCCAAAAAAATCTGAAAACAATACAGGATATGCGTATGGTCGTCCTCTATGTTTTTCCTTTTAGGTAAACCCGCAAAAAAAATCATTTCGGGGGTCAAAACTGCACAAACAGTAACGCCACGCAAATCAATCTACAGGCAGGCAGCAGTGATTCTCTAATCGGGGGTTCTAAATCCTAATCCCCACCAAAAATCTTGGGCTAAGAACCCTAAAATAGAAAAAATTAGAGGGATTGGGATGAGGGAGAATTATCTAGGGATTTAGGATCACCCCTCTTCTTCCTCTTCTTCTCCTTCCCTTCTTTTACTTCTTCTCTTCCTCTCCTTCTCCTTCTTCTCCTTCCTCTTCTCCTTCTTCTCCTTGCACAAGGGCAGCACCAAAGGGGAGGGAGAGCGCACGAGGGTGGGGGGCGGCGGCTTGGGGTGGGAAAGGGGGAGGGAGGGCTCCCCAAGGGGTTTATAAAGGGGATGCTAGGGTTTTGGATGGGGTACGGGCCCCTGTTTGGGCTGACTGGCCCACTCCTCTGGACAGCCCAAAATATTTTAATTAATTTTTTTAATTCTCTTTTTTACTATTTTAGACTATTCCGTAATTTTTATTTTCCCTTTCCGCGATTTACCGAATAACCAGCGACTCCGCGATTAATTTAAATCCGACGCCAAAACGACGTTCAGGGTATTACACCCTCGTCGCTATAGGCGCCGGTAAAGAAGCACAAGAGGAAGTGGGGGCTGCGAGTTCGAGAGGGAAAGTTGTAGTGGCACGAAGGGTTGAGAATGTGAGTGGTGCTTCACTTGGCCACTCGCCCTTTTAAAGAGCCCCAGAAGTGAGATCCCGCCAATTGCGCCTCAAGCGTCCCATCGGTCGTTCTAGGCGCATATGAAACAACAGTACTGTCCCGCCTCAAGTACAGGATTCCGCCAATTACGCGTCATGTGTTTCCCTATCTTGGGGCCCGTGAAGCAACGGGGGACAAGCGATGCCCCCCAGCTGTAAAGCGACATGCGCAGAGCTCCGTTAATCCCGCTTCAAACGTCCCGTCAATATCCAGAATTGAGGGAAGGCAGTCATGCCCGTGAAGTCCCACATAGACCGCGAAGGCTAGAGGCTGCGGAGCTAGGTTCGCGTAATCTATCAAGCCGCCATCACTAGGCGCCAGCTCTGCTGCCACCACTTCGAGTGGTTGGGGACGGAGCGCTCGCGCACCTACTTCGACTAGGCGCCAACTCCGCTGCCACCACTTCGAAGGGTAGAGTACGGAGCGCTCGCGCGTTTACTTCGACTAGGCGCCAGCTCCGCTGCCACCGCTTCGAGCGGTAGGGGACGGAGTGCTCGTGCATCAAATTCGACTAGACACCAGCTCCGCTGCCACCACTTTGAAGGGTAGGCGACGGAGCGCTCGTGCGTCTACTTTGACTAGGCGCCAGCTCTGCTGCCACCACTTTGAGCGGTAGGGGACGGAGCGCTCGCGCGTCTACTTCGACTAGGCGCCAGCTCTACTGCCACCACTTCGAAGGGTAGGGGATGGAGCGCTCGTGCTTCTACCTCAACTAGGCGCCAGCTCCGCTGCCACCACTTCGAAGGGTAGGGGAAGGAGCGCTCGCGCGTCTACTTTGACTAGGCGCCAGCTCCACTGCCACCCCTTCGAGCGGTAGGGGACAGAGCGCTCACGCGTCTACTTCAACTAGGCGCCAGCTCTGCTACCACCCCTTCGAGCGGTAGGGGACAGATCGCTCGCGCGTCTACTTCGACTAGGCGCCAGCTCCGCTGCCACCACTTCGAAGGGTTGGGGAAGGAGCGCTCGCGCGTCTACTTCGACTAGAAGCCAGCTTTACAAGTGTGCCCAAAGAAGTGACGGGGACAAACGTTTCGGCTGGTCTATTGCGCTCGTATACGAGCGCTTACAAAGATGTCTGCCGATCAACATCCCTATGCTCTATTACACAAGCGCCTTCGCCCACTCGCGAACGCTATTCATTCGGTTCCGCCTAGACGCCCACCCATGCCGCTAGTGCCGCATACGGCGCCGGGTTGTGGTGTCGGAAATTAACAGCCGATCCCCATCAGGTAGCTGCTTGGAACATAAGGGCATGCCGGTCAGAACATGGGGAGCAATTTTTGCTTTATTCCTAGAACGGGGCGTGCAAGTTATAACACACGCCGACACACAAGAACCCCGGGGTCACACTTGCCTCAAGCCGTCGACGCCACCTTCGTCGCGCCGGGGAACTTCATCCATCCATTGGCCGAGGTTCCCCTTGCCGTACATGGTCCACCGTAGCTCTACCTTCGCCGTGGCCTCCCCGATGTACTCCCAAATACGCTCCCCGATCTACCTTTGCCGTACAGCGGGGTGAACAGCGCGCACGACACCGGACATCACTACGGCATCGGATGGCATCTCCAGTTGCAGATCAGCCAGCTCGTCGACATGCCGGCAGCCCCGATGCCGGAGAAGCGCACATGCTAGGCACGAGGTCTCGTAGGAGCAATGATTGCCAAAGGACATCGCGGCGCTGCGAGCACGGTTCGTAGCATCCCCGATTCGGCAAAGCACCCATAATTGCTCTTCGGGCCCGAATGAGCAAGGCGGCACTTCGGCGACAAGGTCTTCGAGGGCGCCCTCTAGGGCCAGCATAGCATCCCACGGCGCCACCGAGGCGTCGCCCAAAGCCTGGTCCCGCTCCCTAAGAGACGTAGCAAGGCGGCTCTTCTCCTCTTCCAGCACAGTAACCTGTCAGAGCAAACCGTCCCGCTCCTCCACTGCTGCTTACCACGCCGCCACCACGAGCTCCTCGGCGTATAAGACGGCCCTCGCACGCTTCGCCTCTAGGCATTGAATGCGGTCGTCTTTAGAGGAATGCGCCTCCTCGGCCGCACGACGAGCCCTTTCGGTGGCGCGTAGTCGGTCCTCTAGCGCCTCCCACTAACGGGCGTGGCCGCCTGCAACGCCCGGCCAAGGGCGAGGATCTGCACGATGAAGTGGTTAGTAGGCCTCTAAAGGACCACGCGCCGCTAAAGGTCAGATACCTACCCTCACTTCCGAGACCTCCAGCACCCTCCCAAGAAGTTCTGACCCACAGGTCTGCAGCGCCTGGCGGTCTAGGTTCGTGGCCGCACTATCCACGACCCCCTGCTATGCTGCCAGCACTTATGGTTGAGGGATGAAATCTGCTAGGCTGGGGCGCGCGGCATCCGCGGTGATAGTTTCAGAGGCGTCGGATGTCCCTCTCGATGGAACATCCCCGCGCTCTGAAGGTTGCCCACGCCCGGGGAGGCATGCTGCTGTGAGGGGACGTAGCGATTACAGCACTACGAATGCACCACAGGGTCATACCAAACAATGTAGGTCTACCTTCTACAGCAGCCGGTGGACTCCGCCAGGGCACCCCTTCAGCCTCAGAAGAAACCGCAGGGATACCTACGTCCCCCTACGAGACCGGCCCTTCGAGCCGTGGGGCCTTTGTGTCGGAGCCTAGTTCCAGCAGGCCGCCGCCGCCGACAGCTGCAGACCCGGAGGGGGCTGCGGGGATGACGGGGCAGGGGTACTCGGTGTCAGAATAGGAGTCCCATAGGGCCTCGACCTTGCTCGCCACAGCGAACCTCCTCTCCGAGCGAAGGGGCGATAGCATGCGTGGCCGTTTCGCCTTCGGGGAGCAAGGCGGCGACCTCGCCCCGGTAACTGCCATAGGTGGGGGCTCCGCCAAAGTAACCGTCACAGGCAAGGACTCCGCTCCAGCATCTTCCACAGGCAATGACTCTGCCTCAACGCTAGCTGGCGGCGAAGAAGCTTCCCCCTCCCGATCGCCTAGCTACACTCCTCATCCTCACCACTGTCCACGGGACCCTCTCTGCCCTCGGTATCCACGTCTACCTCTGAATCGGCATACTTTGCCGAGTCGGAGTCCGCATTTGCCGCACCGCCGGCAGCAGCAAGGCCGGCGCGAGCAGCCACCGGTGTACCAGGTCCAACTGCGAAGGACTAAGCACCCTGGTGAGACGACAATCCTTTCGCCTCGGTACCGCGGTGAGGTTGGCTCGGGGCCAGAGTAACGCGCTCTGGCACTCTAATGCCCAAGACCTCACACACATGGCACCCAAGACCTGCCTCCGCGATCGCAGCTACGCGCAAGGCATGTTCCCTCACCGTATACAGTCTGAGGAACGCGTCCACCGCGCGCTCCAGGTCCTTCAGGGGAGTACCTGTAGTAGGCAAGGGGCGAGATTTCAAACAAAAGGCCCGATCGATAGTAGGGGAACGCTAAGGCTCCACCAAAACTTACGTGGATCAGAGGGTCTCGGCAGTGAAGACACGGCCGGGCAGATGTTGTCACGACGAAGTCCCCCAGGCGCGACGCGCCATTCAGCAGCAAGCGGCATTACGCCATACATGACGAACTCCTCGGCGAAGTCATGCATGTGGAAGCGGGTGGTGATCCCCACCAGCCTTGGCGCCCTTCGCTGGTCCTCAGCATCTATTGTCGTGCCGGGCATGGTGTTGAACACTATCAGCCGCCCGGAACACTCGAGACCGCTACCGCTTGCCACACGGTGGTAAAACCACCTTCTCATCCACTTCGGCTCCCACTTCCCCTGAGTCGAGTTCGCAGGGAAGATCTTCCCGCATCGGGA
Organism: Melocanna baccifera; assembly: GCA_036346265.1. NCBI lineage: Eukaryota > Viridiplantae > Streptophyta > Magnoliopsida > Poales > Poaceae > Melocanna > Melocanna baccifera. The sequence goes on along the minus strand of CM070707.1, from coordinate 8,805,244 downwards.
CTGAAGGATGAAGTTGACACGGCCGAAGTTGGAGAACGTCCCGTCTCTCCACTCCTCCTTCTGTTTTCTCTGTCGCCATCCGCCATTTGTCCACCAGCGCGGACTCGTACCCCTCGAGTGTGTATTCCACCTCGAGCGGCGACGACCGTCGAGAGAAGGCGCCGCTGCCGGCATGCTGCGCATGTTCTTCGCCGTCGGCCATCATTCTCCGCGAGCTAGGCGACAATAGGGGCAGCAAGGCGGCAAAGAAGGCAGGAGAGCGGGGCGTACGAAAAGAGATCGGAAGGCCACTACCTAGTTACCATCACACAACATAAAAAGCTTCACAACACAAATCGGTTACCCTTTTCTTAAAGAAAGAGGTAGGAAGAAATAAATTTTAGCACATAGAAAATCGTTATCATTCACAGTAGTCACAAGACCATGGAAAAAATAAATAGTAATAAGGTTGGAAAATAAAAGATGAGATCACATGTACCTCAGGTACTGCTAGTACACTCTTTCTTTTAACAAGAAATAATTTTCTTTAATTATAGCATCTCGCCAGACCCAACAAAGAGGTTTGAAGATCACAACACATGATTTTGTTAAAAATCAATAAAATCATTTAACACGCCGCTTTACTCAAAATAATTTCAACTACCACATAAGTCATGAGATCCAAAAGACCCCGACTGTAAATCTCAAATCTTTTAATTCAATTAGTGTTATGGAACTATCAAATTCCTTTATTTATAAAACATTCAATATTATCATCACATCCACATACTTCCAATTGTGCTAACCACATGATATAACACCCTTAACAAGAATCATCATATCCTCCTACTCCTTTATATTTTTCCAAAGGAACACCATAAATTACTTCATCATGTTCTTATTATCTAAATAAGATTCCAACTACTTTATCTAGGAAAAGCCTAGTGTACAAGCCACAATATTAAAACAAAACTCTTTAATAAGATGATACTAGAACCTGGCGACCTCACAAAATATGCTAGTATAAATCTCTTATTTAATTTCATACATTTGACTCTTACTGATGCTCAACTCTAATTTAGCAAAAATTAATTGCACTCTAGCCATCACTGCCAATAATTGATTATTATTTTTGTCATGGTATCATTCGTAATCCTATCTCTGTTTTGCAATCATAAAAATAATTATGAGCATAGATTCAATATTCCACCTTTCGTTCAGAAATTAGAACGAAATAACTTTAAACTTCAATAATACCAACTTTATAAGACAAGATTCCACAAATCAATACAGCAACCTTCACCTATTTATTTGTACATGTGTCAACAATTTAGCATGGCATAAGTTATATGAATATAGTAGTTGTACATGCTCAACAAGTATGTAAAGAGAGAACATATTAAAGAATAATATTACTAAGGCAATATTCCAATACCTCCTTACTTAACCATCCCAAATGGTCAGATTAATTACATAGAAATAAATAATCCAATCTACCCAACAAGTTGACAATTTAGACAATAACAATAACCAAACCAATTCTTTTTTATATTCCTCAATAAATGCATGAGTTCTAATCATGTACCAGCAAATTCTTAGCCACAATTTTTCAAAAACTACAACGGGACAACATCATATTAATCAACTTCACTTCTAAGAATGTTAGTAGAAATTAATTATGCACCACGCTAACATCTCAACTTGATAATTTATATCTTATCAATTATTTATATGATTGCCACCTCCTACTTAAACACAACAAACACCATAAAAGGGTTTTAACACTTCCTTTCAGAAAAGAGACGAATTAAACTTCAACACTCGAAATAACCTAAAACAAAGGCATAGATGTCGGGACCCAGAACAACAACTCCAAATCCCTCTGTGTAAATCGCACTATCCCAGGAAAAGCTAGTACATACAGGGTCAACAGCGATATATATCATGCATAATCAACCACAAAATATTATCTAACAAAGGTACGGACCTTATGGCCAAGTCTTACAATAAAAAGGCTTAAGGCCAACAGAAAATAAAGACAACGGAAAATAAACTTCGGAAGCACAGCCCATCCAGCCTGTCCACAGGCGAATGACTGTAAGACGCGGCCTATTCATCACAGTTCTCACCGAAGTCGTTGTCGTTGAAGTTTGGCAATAGATTTAAGCAAGGTGAGCACTTTAAAGTACTCCACAAGTTACACCAAGATTTAAACAATATTTCTACAAAGTATTATCGTTAGCGTAGGCTCTAACCTACACTAACCTAACCACGGGTATACCACCCGAACCATTGACAAAACCGATGTCATTTGTCCAAAAACCATGTTTTATGAAAATCAATTTTAATCAGTAAAAATTCTACTCAGCATGTCCATGACCGTGGACACGGTTATCCTGGATAGATTAAAACTCTGCTGAGGTGTACAACTTTACCCACAAGACGTGTCCTCCTGCTTGAGTCACGCAATTAACACACTGCCTTGGGTGTGCGGCCGGGAGTTCACGATAAGGCTGTTACAATGATCCATAGCTAACACAGTCACGCCTCCACTAAGGTTTCACCACAACTCGAACCCATAAGTTGGAGCCCCCTCTTGTGCCATGTGAGACTTCTCGCGGGTTATGCCACGCTCACATTCAGCCTATAGCGAAACTATATTTGAAATTTCACAAATTACTTAGCCAGGTCCATTCCGTACCAGACTTGTGGTAGTACATAGTTACTTCGTAAAATTATTCACAGAAACGGTCCTTCATTTGACTTAGGCTCAATCCTCATACCCATATGCTCGACAATCAACCACGTGTCACCAAACACGAAGCATGCCGACACTTCACCACCTAACCAATAGCCTAAGTCCAAACTAAGTTTTCTATTTTTATTTTTAAACCATTTCATAATCTTTCTTGACTCACCGAAGTCAAGAATTTATTAAAACAAATTGTCATTTCATGTGAAATAATTGATCCCACCTAAATCATTCTAAGCTAGGCTAAGCAATTTACTAAAATTTTGCTAGTTAATACTACTGTATCAACTAGTTTTGTCCAGGTGACAAGGCATGTGATGATAAAGTCCAAATTTGGCCATAAAACAATGGAGCTTAGTATAACTAAAGTTTAAACCATCTTTAAATTACATTTGAATAAAATTACGCATGAATATACAGTAAAACAACATAAATAAATTTAAAATAGTAGGAACAATATGGTCAAGAGTGTAACTTGCCTTGCTTGAAGTCCTACTACGAAACGTCATCGAAATCGAACTCTCCCGAATCGCCAAAATCTATTTGCGAAAAACCAAATTCAAATTCAAATAAAAAAATTCAAATAAAATTCAAAAAGTTTAGAAATGGATAGTTCATGATTTTAGAAAAATTTAGAAATTTGAACGAGTCAATTTGGAGTTAAAATGAAGAAGTTATGGCCTTCTAAAGTTTTAATTCCAAAAAAAGAAAAAGACTATCCATGGACCCAGGTAGGCCGGTGTATGGTGGATTGAGTCCATGGACCCGGGTGGGTTGAGGTGGCGTGCGGGGGGTGCTGGCGCACACGTGGCGCGTGTGTGGCAGGGCCGAGGCGCACGTGGCAGCCGGTTGGCAGCCACATCGGATGCCACGTCGGCCCGACCTACTGACATGGCATGGCCGGTGGCAACGGCGGTGTCGGTTGACGTGTGGAATCGAAAGAGGAGAGTGAGGGGAGTGCATTGGTACCAGTTGCAGGTCCCGAGGACGATCGGAAGAACCTGACGACGGCAAGGAGCAGCGGTGGAGGGAGGTGACCGGCGACAGAGGTGCTCCGGTGGTGAAATGACTTGGGGCAGAGGTGGCCGATGATCGCCGCAGCACAGGGAAGGTGGAGGTAGGGTCAGTGAGGCGCGAGGAGGCCCGGTGAGGCGATGATTGCTTACCGGAGTTGAATGAGGCCGACAGAGGAGAAAGGGCATGGAGAGGGGCTCTGAGGCTTGAATGTTCGAATTAGAGGATGAGGGGCAGGCGGTGTGTCGACGGGAGGCTCAGGGCGGACTTTATATTGGTCGGGGAGGGCAGTAACGGTCGCGCACCATCACCTGGAGTAAAACGGCCGCGGCAGCTTAATTGCGACGGCGTGGAGGGTCGTAATGGGGAAGGTAACGCCTGATTCGGTGGCGATGGAAGGGGAATCTTAATTTGCATTCACGCGGGAGGGAAATCAGAAAGGAAACCGAAGCTTGTAAAGCTTCGGTTTCACGGCTCTAATGGCACCAGCGGCGGGCACGAGGAGGAAGAAGCAGCGGGGACAACGGATCCGACAAGGGGGGCTCACTGGTCAGTGAGAGAGGAAAGAAGGAAAGAGTGAGGGCGACAATGGGATTGGTGACAAATGGCAAGGGGAGAAGATCGCGGCCGCTAGATTCGGAGTGAACCGGTAAGTAAGAGGGACGGGCCAAAATTCGATCCGACAACGTGGGTGTAATCGGAGTTGTTCGAGTGAGGGCCGAAGGGGTAAGTGGCTGTGCGCGGCGGGGACGCAATCCGGCAATAGAGAACGGTCCAGATTACGACACTTGTCGGTCGGAGGGGAGAGGGAAGCGGGTGAAGCGGTAAGTGGCTGTGGGCGGATGAGTTTACATCCGTGGAAAGGAGGCCAGTCTGATGTACGACACGTGTCGGCCAGGGAGAAAGAAAAGGCGGGGGACGGGGTTTAAGTGAGGATGGACAGTGGCGATTTGATCTGGCGGCGGGGACGGCCCAGAAGGTGACACTTGTCAGCCCAGCGAACAGTTTTGGAATTTAAATTTCCTTTTTGATTTTCAGAAATACTTAGGAGGTTTTAAAATAGTCAGAAAAATACCAAATAAACTTTAAAAATTCTAGAAAAATTCAGAGAACCTTTTGGAACTACTTTGAACTTAAGAAAATATTTTTGACTTATGAAAGTATTTAGTTTTCTGTAAAAACATAAATTAACTTTAAAAGTTAGCTTTTTAATCCTTTTACATTACTGAAAATTATTATAAATACATAGTTGACTTAGAAAAATGAAATGCACTTATTTTAACTTTTATAAAATGATATAATTTAATTTTCTCTCACATCAAGGCTTGAAATAAAAACCAAAAAATCCAATTAAATTCCAAATGAGATCAATAATTTATTTGAATTAGTTTTATACAGAAAATCAATTGTCCTTAAATTAATAATATATATATATTATTTTTTTCACAACAAAAACTTTTTTTTAAATAAACAGCTGGGCTGTTACAATAGAGCCAAGGTTCTCACATGTTCACGAACTTGCAACGTAAAGCTTTGATTTCTTTTCAAAATATCAAATGAATTAATGAGCTATGGTTTTGTCGGGACCCGGAACAACAACTCCGAGCCCCTCTGTGTAAATCGCACTATCCCAGGAAAAGCTAGTGCACACAGGTTTAACAGCAATGTATATCATGCAAAAATAACTACGAGATATTATTAAACGAAAATACGGCCTTAAGGCCAAGTCTTACAATAAGGCACAAGGCCAACAAAATAAACAAAAACAGCGGAAAGAAAGTAAAGGTGACAGCATAGCCCATCCAGCCTCCCACAGGCGAATGACTGTAAGACGCGTCCTACTCGCTGAAGTAGTCCTCACCGTCGTAGTCGCCGTCGAAGTCTGGCAACAGATTTAGCAAGGTGAGTACAGAAGTACTCCCAAGGTAAGCAAGTAAATGCTTACGCAAGTTACACCAGGAAATATAACAGAGTTGATGCATGCATAAGGGATTTCAAGGGAAAGCTTAATAGGGTAATGTGCGGAAAGCAATACTTGAATTTAAATACAATAACGTAAATACGAAAAGCTGAATTTTAATACAGTATATGAAACATTATTTTTAACAAGTAATACCGTTAGTGTAGGCTCCAACCCACACTAACATATCCACGGGAATCCACCCGGACCATTACCAAATCCAACGTTTGTTTTGCCAAAACCAAGTTTTATGAAAGTTCAAGTCTAATCTGTGAAGACTCTACTCAGCATGTCCATGACCGTGGAAGCGGCTATCCGGATAGTTTGTTACTCTGCGAGGGTGTACAACTTTACCCACAAGACATTCCCTCTCACTTGAGCCACGCGATCAACACACCGCCTTAGGTGTGTGGCGGAGAGTTCATGACAAGGTGTTCGATGATTCATAGCCAACATAATCACGCCGCCACTAAGGTTTCACCACAACTCGAATCCACGAGTTGGAGCCCCCTCTGGTGCCATGTGAGACTTCCCACAGCCTACGCCGCGCTCACATTCAGCCTATAGCGAGACTATAATTGGAACTTCACAAATTACTTAGCCAGGTTCGTCCCATACCGGACTTGTGGTAGTACGAAGTGACTTCGTAAAATGAATCACAGAAACGGTCCTTAATTCGACTTAGGCTCAACCACATACCCCCGTGCACGACAATCAACCAGGTGTCACCAAACACGAGGCATGCCGGAATCGTCAATATCTAACGAAAGAATCAATTCAAAGCAAATTCAAAACAAAAATTCAAATGAAATCCAAATAACTTCCAAAAATTATAAAATAAACTGGGAGACAGAATTTTGAATTTTGGATGTGGGTCAACAATTTTTAAAAAGGAATTGAGGCTTTTAAAATAAGTTAGAAGTTTTAATTTAAATTCAAACCTTGGAATTACAAAATATATTCAAATAAAATTTAAATAAATTTCAAAATTTCAAAATTATTCCAGAAATGGATAGATCATTATTTTAGAAAAATTTAGAAATTTGAATGGGTCAATTTGGAGTTAAAATGCAAAAGTTATAGCCTTCCAAAGTTTGAATTCAAAATAAAAGAAAAAGGGTATTTTCTGGATTTATTTTTAAACCAAAAACGATTTATGACGTCAGCACGAATTATTTTTCTAAAGGAAAATATAGAATATGATGTCAGCCCTAGGGTTAATTTAATCGGGCAAAGGCTGACAGGTGGGGCCCGGGTGTTGTGGACCGAGTCCACGGACCTGAGGGAGGGGTGAGGTGGCAGACGGGCGCTCGGGGGCGAGGTGGCGCTGGCGTGGCTGCCACGTGGCTGCCACTTGGCACCACGTGGTCGCTACGTGGCTGCCACGTCACGGCTTTATGCCGACGTGGCTGCGCGCGCGTGAGGTGGCGAGGGGGCGCGCGGGTGGCGCTGGCGTGGCGCCGATCTGGCTGCCACCTGGCTTCCACTTGGCACCACGTGGTCGCTACGTGGCTGCCACGTCACGGCTTTATGCCGACGTGGCTGCGCGCGCGTGAGGTGGCGATGGGGCGCGCGGGTGGCGCTGGCGTGGCGCCGATCTGGCCGCCACCTGGCTGCCACGCCGCGCCAACTCGGCTCGGCGGCCGCGTGGCTTTGGCGGCGGCGGCGCGCGAGGCCGATGGTCGCCGAGCTCGGTGAGTGGCGGCGCCGGCGAGGGTATCAAAATGAGCGAACGCGGGAGTGCATCGGTACCTTGCGCGAGGCCGAGGATGACCGGAGAGGGAAATCGGCGGAGAGCGCGGTCGGAGAAGGGTTCACGGCGGCGGAGAGGTTCGGTGACGCAGCAGCTCGGGAAGTGGTCGCCGAGGATTGCCAGGCACCAGGCAAGGTCGGGAGGTGTCGGGAGGCGCGAGGGGCTTGAGCGGCCGGGTCGCTCGCCGGAGTAGCTGGAGCCGGCGGAGGGAAATCGGGCGCAGGGAGACCCTCGGGGCTTGATTATGCGCTCTGGAGGCACGGGGGGTGGTGGTGTGTTGAGGGGAAGCACGGGGAGTCCTTTATATAGGCCGAGGAGGGAGGTAACGGTCGAGCAAATCTCGCCGGAGTTGCAACGGCTCGGAGGTTTAAGGTGGCGACGGAAACGGCCGCAATTAGGGCTGATTATGCCTCAGATGGGTGCGGGGAGGCGTCGATTTGAATGTGCCGGGGCGCGGGGGATTAATTTGGCAAGAAACCAAAGCTATTAAAGCTTCGATTTCCCGATTAATGGCAGCGGCAGTGGCGGCGATTGCGCGAGGAAGAAAGGAAAGGGGCGGGGACGAAGGGCACGGACAGTGGGAGCCCGCACGTCGGCGAGAAGGAAAATGGAAAGAGCGAGGAGAACACTGGATGTTTGGCGGTGGCAGCGGAGCGAGAGGCGACCATTGGATCGGGTCGAACCGGTAAGTGACCGTGGGCGATCGAGATGCAATCCGCAACGGGTTTAGATCCGACCGATCGGTGCTTTAAGTGACAAGGAACGGCTGCGATTGAAATCGGCAACGAGGGGCGGTGTGGATCACGCCACGTGCCAAGCGGAGGGAAGAGGGACGTGGGCGAAGCGGTTAAGTGGGGGCGTGCGGTGGGGATTGAATCGGGCGGAGAGGTGGACGGCCCGATGCTTGCCACGCGTCGATCCGAGGATGGGGAAAGGCGGGATTGAACCGGTAAGTGACGACGGGCGGCCGAGATTAGATCCGGCGGGGTGGAGGTGGCTCCGATGGCTGACACGCGTCGGCCCGAGGAGGGGTTTTTGGATTTTGATTTCTTTTTTATTTCCAGAAAAGATAATAGGCTGTAGAAAACTTGGAAAAATGCCAATTAAATTTTGAAAAATCCAGAAAAATTCAGAGAACCTTCTGGGACTAATTGGGACTTAATAAAAATATTTTCCACCCAATTTGATAATTATATTTTGCAAACGCACAAATTGGTTTTAAAAGGATAGTTTTAAATCTTTATAAAATCTTGAAAATTAATATAACTTGTAGATTTGACTTTAGGAGGGTGAAATACAGTTGTTTGACTTTCATGAAATGCTATAGGTTTACTTTGGCTTTCACAAATCAAAGTTTTTAATTTTTCCTCAGAACAGGCTTAAATAAAAATCCAGGGAAAATCCAATAAATGCTTTATTAAAGGAATAGAATTTTGGGATGTTACAAACCTACCCCCTTGAAAGGAAATCTCGCCCTCGAGATTTGCACTGGCTAGCAAAAAAGATGGGGATGGCTGGTCTTTAATTCTTCTTCTCGCTCCCAGGTGGCTTCGTCTTCGGTATGGTTGCTCCATCGAACTTTGCGAATCGATGGTCTTCCTTCCGTCCGACGTTCACTGCCTCGAGAATCTTGATTGGTTGCTCTGATAGGTGAGGTCATCCACGAAGGTCAAGGTTTCAGTCACGGCTTGCTCTGTGGGTACTCGGAGGCACTTCTTTAAGCGTGAGACATGAAAGACATTGTGCACCACGACATGCTTGGCGGCAAGTCTAATCGATATGCAATCGCACCTCTTCGGTCCAGAATCTTGAAAGGGCCCACATATCGTGGTGCTAGCTTCCCTCTAACTTGAAATCTTTTCACACCTCTGAATGGGGATACTCTAAGATAGACGTAGTCCCCGACCTCGAAGGTCAGGTCTCGACGACGGTTATCCGCATAGCTCTTCTGTCGAGACTGGGCTATCTTTAGTCTGTCTCTGATCTTCTTCACGTGATCTTCTGCGTCTTGCAGCAGGTTTGGTCCAGCTTCTTGGGGTTCACCTTGCTGATCCCAAAGCAAGGGGGTCCTGCACTTTCGACCATACAAGGCTTCGAAGGGTGCCATCTGCAGACTGGCTTGGTAGCTGTTATTGTACGAGAATTCCGCATAGGGCAGTGAACGGTCCCAACTGTTCTCGAAATCTAGCGTACAAGCCCTTAGCATATCCTCGAGTATCTGATTAACTCTTTCTGTTTGACCGTCTATCTGGGGATGGTAAGCGGTACTGAAACTGAGCTTACTACCCAATTCTTCATGCAGCCTTTGCCAAAATCGAGAAGTAAATTGACTACCTCGATCTGACACTATCTTCTTGGGTACGCCATACCGGCACACAATTCGAGACATGTACAGCTCAGCCAACTTGCTTCTTGAATAAGTGGTCTTGACCGGTATGAAGTGAGCCACTTTCGTCAATCTGTCTACGATTACCCAGATTGAATCATAGCCTGATTGCGTTCTCGGAAGTCCGGTTATGAAATCCATACCGATTTCTTCCCACTTCCATTCTAGAATCGGCAATGGTTGCAAGAGTCCTGCTGGCCTCTGATGTTCAGCTTTGACCCGTTGACAGGTGTCGCAGGCTTCAATGAACTCTGCGATTTCCCTTTTCATACTAACCCACCAATATCTTTCCCTCAGATCCTGGTACATCTTGGTGCGACCTGGGTGGATTGAGTATGGGGTGTCATGAGCCTCCTTCAGAATCAGGGTTTTGATTTCCTGATTGTTTGGTACACAGATGCGGTTCTCGAACCAAACCGTGCCATGCTCATCTTCACTGAATCCTGGTGCTTTACCTCTTCTCATATTCTTTCTGATTTCTTGAATATCCTCGTCCACGTTCTGAGCTTCCTTAATTTGTTCAGGCAAGCCAGGTTGTATTTCCAGTGTGGCGAGAGTGCTTGGTCCCATCGGGTTTAGACTTAGACGGGCGACTCCCTCCTGAAGTCGGGTCTGATCTTCTTCCGATATCACCATGTTTGCATAAGATTTCCTGCTTAAGACATCGGCTACCACATTCGCTTTTCCGGGGTGGTAATGTATACCGATGTCGTAGTCCTTTATCAACTCCAACCATCTTCACTGCCTTAGGTTGAGTTCTGCCTGGGTGAAGATATACTTCAAACTCTTATGGTCCGTGTATACTTCACAACGGTTACCGATAAGATAGTGGCGCCAGATTTTTAAGGCGTGCACTACAGCGGCTAACTCTAAGTCATGAGTAGGATAATTGCACTCATGAGGCTTGAGTTGGCATGATGCATAGGCTACCACTTTGCCTTCTTGCATCAGAACACAGCCTAAGCCTAGGCGAGAGGCGTCACGGAAAACCTCGAAGCCTTTATGCACGTCCGGCAAGACAAGCACGGGTGCTGAGACTAGTCTCTTCTTAAGGGTTTGGAAACTCTGCTCACAAGCCTTCGTCCATTTGAACTTCCTTTCCTTTTTCAGCTATTGGGTCATTGGCTTGGCTGTCTCGGAGAACCCTGCTATGAACCGACGGTAATAACCCGCAAGTCCAAGAAAGCTCCTGACTTCTGTTACGGACTTTGGTGGTTTCTACTCCATTACCGCTTCTACCTTGGAAGGGTCTACAACGATTCCTTCGGCTGTTACGATATGTCCGAGGAAGGCAACCTCTTTTAGCCAGAATTCACACTTACTGAATTTGGCGAAAAGCTGATGCTCTCTAAGCTTTTCCAGAGTGATCCTGAGGTGCTGCTCGTGCTCTTCTTCATTCTTGGAGTAGATGAGGATGTCATCGATGAAGATTACTACGAACTTATCCAAGTATTTCATGAACACACTGTTCATCATGCTCATGAAGTAGGCTGGTGCATTGGTCAGTCCAAATGACATGACCGTGAACTCATAATGCCCATATCTGGTGGAGAAGGCAGTCTTGGGAATGTCTTCTTCACGGATCTTCAGCTGATGATATCCTGATCGCAGATCAATCTTGGAGAAGATACCGGCTCCTTTCAACTGATCGAACAGGTCATCGATCCTGGGGAGGGGGTATTTATTCTTGATGGTGATGTCATTGAGTGCTCTATAGTCCACACATAGCCTCAAACTCTCATCCTTTTTCTTGACGAACAGGACGGGTGCTCCCTAAGGCGACGAACTGGGTCAGATGTACCCCTTGTCTTCTAGTTCCGTGAGTTGATTCTTCAATTCTGCTAACTCGTTAGCAGGCATCCGATATGGTCTCTTGGAAATCGGGGCGGTGCCTGGGACTAGGTCAATCACAAACTCGATCTCCCTATCCGATAGCATCCCTGGCAGTTCCTCGGGAAAAACATCTGGGTATTCCCGTATGATCGGTACTTCCTCCAAGACTTGAAGATGGAAAAGGGCACATTCTTCTGCCTTCGGGATTTGAGGAGAGAAGATCACTTCTATGCCCTGGTCATTGGTGAGGGCGATGGATCTGGTAGCACAATCGATCTGACCTTGGTTCTTGGCTAACCAATTCATTCCGAGAATGACATCTAATCCTTGCGATTCCAAGACCAAAAGGTCGGCTAGGAATCGAGTTCCATCTATGAGCAGTTCTACTTTCGGGCACAAGGTCCCTGCTCTCATTTCTGCTCCAGGGGAGTGAACTATCATAGAGTTGCTAAGGGTTACCCTGCCCAACCCATGCTTATCCACAAAAGTTTTTGATACAAAGAAATGCGATGCTCCAGAATCGAAAAGAACTGATGCGAGTACTGAATTGACAAGGAAATACCCAGCACGACATCCGGTGCAGCCTGGGCTTCTTCAGCTGTCACGTGGTTCACTCTCCCCTTGATGAAAGTCTGCGGCTTCTGTTGGCCCTGGTTCTGACTTCCGGAGGCTCCTGAAGTTGCTGTCGCTTGAATCTTCTTGGGGCACACCTTGGCAAAGTGCCCAGGTTCCTTGCAATAGTAGCAGGTCAATCCGTCAAACGGCGGACTGCTCTTCTGTGTCTGGCCACCGGTTGCTGGGGTGCAGTTGCTTGGGAACTGCTGGCGGTTGGCCTGAAACGGCAGCGGTAGGGTTGAGGACTTGAACTCTGGGGATCGTTCTTGAAGTTCTTTGCCTCGGGTCTGAACTTGTTTGAGTGCGGAGGAGTACTGCGATTCTTGAAAGAACTTCCAGAGTTGTTTCTCTGGTCTGCCATCCTTTTCTTCCGGGTCTCCATTTCCATGTGTTTGCCCTCCTGGCGGATGGCCTTACTGTCTAGCTGGTGGAAGTCAGTATAGTCACCCGATATCAGTTGTACTGATATGTTATCATTTAGGCCCTCCATGAACCTTTCTTGCTTGGCTTCATCGGAAGCCACATCTTCTGGCGCATAGCGGGCCAGTTGGTTAAACTTTTGTACGTACTCGTTGACAATACGACTTCCTTGGCGCAGAGATCGGAACTCCTTCTTCTTCAGTGCCATGGTGCCGGTGGGGATGTGAGCCTTGTGAAAGCTTTGCTCGAACTCGTTCCACGTCACCATTTGCGGGTTGGCGTGCGAAGCGGTGAAAGTGTCCCACCATTGAGACGCGGGCCCGTTCAGTTGATGGGAGGCGAACAGGACTCGCTCCCGATCAGTGTACTGCAGAATGTCCAGCTTCTTGCCAATCGACCTGAGCCAGTCGTCGGCGTCCATCGGTTCAGCACTGCCGGTGAAGGTGGGTGGCTTGATCCTCAGGAACTCAGAGAGACGATTGGGAGGTACTTGGGCAGGTTGATGATGAGCCTGAGGGTTGTTGATCGTCTGGGCTAATAGCTGGATCAACTGGTTTTGATTGGCCATCAATTGTGCCCAATCCGGTCCTGCTGCTGGCGGGGGTGGTGGAATCGGAGCGGACTGGCTTCCTTGTGCTCCGGGGTTGGCGTTGTCCATGCTGGAGTTCCTTCTTGTGTTCACCATCTATTGAGGCTTTCAGATTTAGAGAGAGAACTAAAGGAAAGGTTCTAGTAACAATCCCACCAAAACAACACACAAGAGCAAGGAAAACACGAATAAGAGCCAAACAAAACTTTTTATTTTATTATAATAGTCTCGTGGCTGTTTACAAAGGTCTACAGCTCACGGATAGCGTTCTAAGACTCGGGGTTGTCTACACACTAGCGCTTGCGCCGAGTCTCCTCGGAAAAGGCCCGAATCGTGGAACTGCATCTTCTACACGGAGCTCAGCAAGTTCTTCTTCGCGTGCGCGGAGCTTCTGCTGTGCGGTGTGCAGCTCGTCCAGAGTGGTCTGGTACATGTGATCCATGGACTTGGTGAACTCCACCAGTCGTACGAGGCGGGGGTTGCTCTCATACTCGTGAGACGAAGTCGCCGCAGCCCACAAGGGAGTCTTCATGGGAAGTAGCGAAAATCGGTCGCGCAGTAAGTCTCGAGCGTAGATGTTCCTCAGCTGGCGAATGGCCTCTCGGGCTGCATCCTGTACTCCGTCGAAGAAGGTGGCTCGAGGTAAGGGTGCGTCGAACACGTAAATGGCTCCGTGTGCTCCGAAATCTTTGAAGATCTTCACTTCTACCCTCCAGCGTTCCTCGTCTCCATACATGCCAACATACCCTTGGTAGAGGGGGTACGGGCGGAAGTTGAGCTCTTGCATGAGGTTGTACAGATCGTCGGCGAAGAGTCCGGCAAGGGTTCCATGGGAGACGCGGGTGGGTTGCTCCATCTAAAATTTGGAAGGGGAGAGGAGTTAGTAATCGGTTTTGGTAAAGAGATCTGAGAAAAGGGAGAGATAATTTAAAAGGGCATTTCTTATTAAAATATATCCTTAAAGCTGGTCTCTAGCTAAGGTCACGTCTTAGAGTCATTGTTGCTCTGATACCATTTCGCCGGGACCGGAACAACAACTCGAGCCCCTCTGTAAATCGCACTATCCCAGAAAAGCTAGTGTACACAGGTTTAACAAGGAATGTATATCATGCAAAAATAACCACGAGATATTATTAAACGAAAATACGGCCTTAAGGCCAAGTCTTACAATAAGGCACAAGGCCAACAAAATAAACAAAAACAGCGGAAAGAAAGTAAAGGTGACAAAGATAGCCCATCCACCTCCCGGGCGAATGATCAGAAGACGCGCCCTACTACCAAGTAGTCCTCACCGTCGTAGTCGCCATCAAGTCCGCAACAGATTTAGCAAGGTGAGTACGTATACTCCCAAGGTAAGCAAGTAAATGCTTACGCAAGTTACACCAGGAAATATAACAGAGTTGATGCATGCATAAGGGATTTCAAGGGAAAGCTTAATAGGGTAATGTGCGGAAAGCAATACTTGAATTTAAATACAATAACGTAAATACAAAAAGCTGAATTTTAATACAGTATATGAAACATTGTTTTAACAAGTAATACCGTTAGTGTAGGCTCCAACCCACACTAACCTATCCACGGAATCCACCCGACCATTACCAAATCCAACGTTTGTTTTGCCAAAACCAAGTTTTATGAAAGTTCAAGTCTAATCTGTGAAGACTCTACTCAGCATGTCCATGACCGTGGACACGGCTATCCAGATAGTTTGTTACTCTGCAGAGGTGTACAACTTTACCCACAAGACATTCCCTCTCACTTGAGCCACGCGATCAACACACTGCCTTAGGTGTGCGGCGGAGAGTTCATGACAAGGCTGTTCCGATGATTCATAGCCAACATAATCACGCCGCCACTAAGGTTTCACCACAACTCGAATCCACGAGTTGGAGCTCCCTCTGGTGCCATGTGAGACTTCCCACAGCCTACGCCGCGCTCACATTCAGCCTATAGCGAGACTATAATTGGAACTTCACAAATTACTTAGCCAGGTCCATCCCATACCGGACTTGTGGTAGTACGAAGTGACTTCGTAAAATGAATCACAGAAACGGTCCTTAATTCGACTTAGGCTCAACCACATACCCCCGTGCACGACAATCAACCAGGTGTCACCAAACACGAGGCATGCCGGCACCCACCACCTAACCAATAGCCTAAGTCCAAATCATAAGTTTCCATTTTTATTTTTAAACCATTTTCATAAACCATCCTTGACTCACCGAAGTCAAGATTTCAAAAGGAACTGTCATTACATGTGAAATAGTTGATCCCACCTAAAATCACACTAAGCCAGGCTAAGCATTTCTATAAAAGTACTAGTCAATACTATGGTACTAACTAGTTTTCAGCTAGGGTGACAAGGTATATGCATTCGAGATTCAAAATAGGCTATAATCAAAGGATCATGGGTGTAACCACGTTAAAATCGGATTTGAACTAAATTTGAATAAAGATACGCATGCATATACAGTAAAACAACATAAATAAATTTGAAATAATAGGTTCAACATGGTCAAAGGTGTAACTTGCCTTGATCGAAGTTCTGCTGCGATTCGTCGAATTCAAACTCTACGGAATCGTCAATATCTAACGAAAGAATCAATTCAAAGCAAATTCAAAACAAAAATTCAAATGAAATCCAAATAACTTCCAAAAATTATAAAATAAACTGGGAGACAGAATTTTGAATGTTGGATGTGGGTCAACAATTTTTAAAAAGGAATTGAGGCTTTTAAAAGAAGTTGGAAGTTTTAATTTAAATTTAAACCTTGGAATTACAAAATATATTCAAATAAATTTAAATAAATTTCAAAATTTCAAAATTATTCCAGAAATGGATAGATCATTATTTTAGAAAAATTTAGAAATTTGAATGGGTCAATTTGGAGTTAAAATGCAAAAGTTATAGTCTTCCAAAGTTTGAATTCAAAATAAAAGAAAAAGGGTATTTTCTGGATTTATTTTTAAACCAAAAAGGATTTATGACGTCAGCACGAATTATTTTTCTAAAGAAAAATATAGATTATGACGTCAGCCCTAGGGTTAATTTAATCGGGTAGAGGCTGACAGGTGGGGCCCGGGTGTTGTGGACCGAGTCCACGGACCTGAGGGAGGGGTGAGGTGGCAGACGGGCGCTCGGGGGTGAGGTGGCGCTGGCGTGGCTGCCACGTGGCACCACGTGGTCGCTACGTGGCTGCCATGTCACGGCTTTATGCCGACGTGGCTGCGCGCGCGTGAGGTGGCGAGGGGGCGTGCGGGTGGCGCTGGCGTGGCGCCGATCTGGCCGCCACATGGCTACCACTTGGCACCACGTGGTCGCTACGTGGCTGCCACATCACGGCTTTATGCCGACGTGGCTGCGCGCGCGTGAGGTGGCGAGGGGCGCGGGTGGCGCCGGCGTGGCGCCGACCGCCGCCACCGCTGCCACGCCGCTGCCAACTCGGCCCGACGGCTGACGTGGCCTGGCCGGCGGCGGCGCTCGGGGCCCGATGGTCGCCGGAGCTCCGGTGAGCGGCGGCGCCGGCCGAGGGTATCAAAATGACGAGGAGAACGCGGGGAGTGCATCGGTACCTTGCGCGGAGGCCGAGGATGATCGGAGAGGGAAATCGGCGGAGAGGGGCGGCGATCGGAGAAGGGTTCACGGCGGCGGAGAGGTTCCGGTGACGCAGCAGCTCGGGGAAGTGGTCGCCGAGGATCGCCTGGGCACCAGCAAGGTCGGGGAGGTGTCGGCGAGGGGCGAGGGGGCTTGAGCCGGCCGGAATCGCTCGCCGGAGTAGCTGGAGCCGGCGGAGGGAAATCGGGCGCAGGGAAACCCTCGGGGCTTGATTATGCGCTCTGGAGGCTCGGGGGGTGGCGGTGTGTTGAGGGGAAGCACGGGGAGTCCTTTATATAGGCCGAGGAGGGAGGTAACGGTTGAGCAAATCTCGCCGGAGTTGCAACGGCTCGGAGGTTTAAGGTGGCGACGGAAACGGCCGCAATTAGGGCTGATTATGCCTTAGATGGGTGCGGGGAGGCGTCGATTTGAATGTGCAGGGGCGCGGGGGATTAATTTGGCAAGAAACCGAAGCTATTAAAGCTTCGGTTTCCCGATTAATGGCGGCGGCAGCGGCGGCGATTGCGCGAGGAAGAAAGGAAAGGGGCGGGGACAAAGGGCCTGATAGGTGGGGCCCGCACGTCAGCGAGAGAAGGAAAACGGAAAGGGCGAGGAGAACGGCTGGATGTTTGACAGGTGGCAGCGGAGCGAGAGGGCGACCGCTGGATCGGGGTCGAACCGGTAAGTGACCGTGGAGGATCGAGATGCAATCCGGCAACGAGGTTTAGATCTGACCCGATCGGGTGCTTTAAGTGACAAGGAACGACTGCGATTGAAATCGGCAACGAGGGGCGGTGTGGATCACGCCACGTGCTGAGCGAAGGGAAGAGGGACGTGGGCGAAGCGGTTAAGTGAGGGCGTGCGGTGGGGATTGAATCGGGCGGAGAGGTGGACGGCCCGATGCTTGCCACGCGTCGATCCGAGGATGGGGAAAGGCGGGATTGAACCGGTAAGTGACGACGGGCGGCCGAGATTAGATCCGACGGGGTGGAGGTGGCTCCGATGGCTGACACGCGTCGGCCCGAGGAGGGGTTTTTGGATTTTGATTTCTTTTGATTTCCAGAAAAGATAATAGGCTGTAGAAAACTCGGAAAAATGCCAATTAAATTTTGAAAAATCCAGAAAAATTCAGAGAACCTTCTGGGACTAATTGGGACTTAATAAAAATATTTTCCACCCAATTTGATAATTATATTTTGCAAACGCACAAATTGGTTTTAAAAGGATAGTTTTAAATCTTTATAAAATCTTGAAAATTAATATAACTTGTAGATTTGACTTTAGGAGGGTGAAATACAGTTGTTTGACTTTCATGAAATGCTATAGGTTTACTTTGGCTTTCACAAATCAAAGTTTTTAATTTTTCCTCAGAACAGGCTTAAATAAAAATCCAGGGAAAATCCAATAAATGCTTTATTAAAGGAATAGAATTTTGGGATGTTACAGGTTTCCAGTAAGAAAGATGGTACAAACATTAAATATTCATCTCGCCAATTAACACTACTCACGGGCAGCAAAAGCAACCCATCAATCAGAAAGAAGCACTATTTGGTCTCAAGAACAATTAGAGGCCTATTGGCACCCAACAGCTGCAATGAACTGCTAACTCGAGAGAAATTCATTAACTACACTAGGCTACGAATTGGCCAAAATCAACTCAAGAAAGATATCAACCCTTCTAAGAAACTCACCCACAATATCTGCAACTAAATTACCCAAGGTAACTGCATCGCTATCCCTTTACCACGATCGGTGGTATAAACTGGCAATGCCCAAGGCAACAACTACAACCTCTACCTTTTATCAATGACTATACGCACTCATAATAGTCATAGAAGTGAATCATAATCATACAAGATCATCTCATAACATAAATCATCAATACAACATGTCACGAGCATAAATGCAATGCTTGACTTATCCCATCCTACTATACACTAGTGTGTCAATTTAATAATTTAATTACCATAGACCTAAAGCCCACTCTGATACCAACTGTCATACACCAAGACCCACATTACCCTGGGATGCCACTAACCACTCCACAATTAGCCAATTTACAAGATAAAATAAACTGACAACAACTTCTAAAACATGATAAGTTAGGCGAAAGCATACTAAAACAAAAGGTAATGAAACACTACTAATTAAAGAACAACCGCTAATAATTCTAACCAATTAAGATGAACCACAGTCGAAGCATTATTAACTAAATAAGTGGTCAACAATGGAAGAAAAGATGAATAACTAGAGACTTCACTTATTCATTACAGTATGAAACATTATATGGTGTGTGACAGTGATGTGCCGCTTTACCCTCCCCATGCATGCTCGAGAATCATCTGGAGGGGGGCGGGGAAACAAGAGTGAGATAAAAATAATCTCAACAAGCAAACTATTTAATAAGCTAATTAAACTACAATGGTTTAAGCATCAATAATTATTTTTCACAATTACCACATTTATAACCTCAACCCAAATCACTACCAACAACGGTAAAATTTTAGCAAATAAATCTCGTTTGACTACTTCATATCCGCAACCACCAATACTACTAATATCAGTTTAGCATTAACATAATTTCTCCACTGACTTTATTAATTCTCACACCCATAACCGCTAACAACAGTTACTACAAGAGAGCCCCTTATGCTACTACCACAACTCCTACCACAATACAAGGGGTTGGTGAACCCCATTCTACAACTACAACCACATTCCTCATACCACAAATAACTCTTATAAGCCAATCCCACATAAAACTAAGAAGTTGCATTTGTTTGCAAATAATTCAACCACAATACATTGCATAAGTATGCAAATGATCTATTTACAATGTAAATGCATATGAATGCATATGATCCACTGCACCCTTACCCCCAACAAGGTAGGAGTGTGCATCATACTACGGCAATGTATGATGCTGTACCGGTACGGTCGTGGCTATGTGCGGCGACATCCACAATGCAAATGATATGTCATAATATGAATGATTTGATAAACATTATTCATAATAATTTAACCACAAAGATCAGCAACATATTCATCATGAACATTACCATATAATCTACTTATGACTCAATAAAAACATCACCACAAAAATCCATATTAGTTCACTGAGATGAAAATCTGAAGGATCAGAAACGGCAACAGAGGGGAGTGAATCGTGCCTTCAATCCGCCCCAAGCATTCACACACAAATCTTCTTCTTCGATAGCTACAGCAGCTATGAAGAGAGAAGAAATTCGCTCAATGGAAGCCGAAAACAATTTCACCGATTTACCAAGGAGATTCACAGAAGTGGCAAAAACAAGATCAACATATACTCCTCAGAAAACATACTTGTGATTTCAACATATACTTCAAATAACCAGCAGACAATTGGACTTGCAAGAACTATTGACCGGAAAAAGACTGCACTAGCTGAAAACAACTAGTAGAGAAAAAGAAAACCCTAACTCTACCTTGCACTAGAGAGCACCCTTTCTATTTATAGCCTCTACTACCGGGTTTACACCTTGCCCTTTACCCACTAACTCAAAACCAGATCCACTTCCTCTTTGCAGCCATGCGTATTTACAAAAATGCCACTTCTGCACTTTCCTGGAAGCTTCCTTATTTCTTGCTGTCCAAGCCTTGCAGGCACCTTGATCCCTTGCCGTCTTCGGCATCTCTCGACCACTTTGACCTTAGCATCGCCTGTGCCTAGTCCGGTCATCTCATGCCTCACCACGACTCTGCCTCAAGGTCCTGCAGTCATCACAGACAAGAAAACATCACATAGCACCATTCGAAACAATATAATCATATATTAGCATTAGTAGATAGTACTTAAGCATGAACTATCCAAAACAAACTCAAGCTCCCTAAAACAAGCATCAATTACTCATCACAAATAAGGGGTTACCTCCACATGGTCTCTCAAAATCAATATATTCAAAAAGAACACTACCACATAGACCACAAAATATCTATTAAGAATACTACTACTATAACCACAGTATTTTCACTAAGAGTACTACCACCTAGACTACAACATGTTCAGTAAGAATATTACCTCTAAGACCACAATATCCTCGTAAGGAATATTACCCCACAACCATATTTACCTCATTAAGAACTATACCACATAACTACAATTAATCCATCAAAGCATAACCAATTGATTGTTAAATTGCTACCACATAGACCACATTAAGGAAGCATGTAACCATGGCATAACATCTCAAATTAAGAGAGTTAACTAGTGTGAATGTAGAATGATTAACAAGTTAAACAGTAGCAAATCTGCTATGTTTACTTACCTCTACCGTTGAAGCGAAGCGATCACGTGCGGTCAGGAGTGAAGCCACCTGTCCAAAATTACTTCTCAGCATAAGACTACAGCAAGGTAATCGTGACTTAAGAAAATAAAGATGCCGCTAAACCCCAAACCCGACAATTCCTACTCCGCTCAACGATCTTATGCCCAGCCCACTATAGCGGTGCTGCTTGTTTTTTTTTGTATCTTTAAAACTATTAAGCCAATTACAGCAAATGAGATATTTGTGGAAACTACAATGAAATATCTTCAAGTTTTAAGTAGACAACTTATTTTTATTTTGCTGCTAACATGGTGTAAATTAACGCGCAAAACAGAGGATATACTCTATTTCGACAATCTGGCCAGTCATCTTCTAACGCTCCCCACCTTCTGTACAAAGCTCTAAAATTCATGATTTTTTTACAGTGACTAGATCACAAGATTTTCTACAACTTTTGTTATTGAGAGAAAAATTATAAAAACCATTTTCTACTCTGAATCTACACCCGAACAACACTCTATCTCGGACTACACCTCTGCCAAACAGCAATGTTTCCGACTCTGTTGCGCCCAAACCCCGTGGCCAACAATTCTATAAAAATTACATAAGATATATCTCATCATCCTCTACAACTATCCTTTTGGCCAGAACTACAAGAAAAATCGTTTCGATGCCCTAATGTACACAAACAGCGGCTCTGCACGAACTAGACTACGTGCAGACAGCAGAAAATCCCTATTCGGTGAATTGCTTTGCTAATCCCCTTCTAATTCTGTGCCAAGAACCCTAATTACATCAAAAACAGAAGGATTTGAGATGAAAAAAAGTTATCTAGGTGATCCCTTGAGATCACCCATCTTCTCTTCTCCTCTTCCTCTTCCTCCCTACCTTCTCTTCCTTCTCTTCTCCCTTCTCATGCTTGATCTTTCCTTTGCAGCAAACAGCAGGGAGGAGGCATTGGGGAGGTGGTGGAGGTGCAAGGGGGGGAGAGGGGGTGGCGGCCAAGGGCTTTTATGGGGGAGGGGCTAGGGTTTGGGGGGGTGCGGCCCCCTTTGGGCCGGCTGGCCCAAAGTAGCTGGCCCCCCCTCCGGACAGCCCAAAAATTCCTTATTTTTAATTAATTTAATTTATTTTTTATTTTATACTATTCTGCAAATTTTGTTTTTCACCTCTCGCGATTTGCCCAAAAATCGGGTGATTCCGCGATTTCGCTAAATATTCCCAGGGACGTTGTAATGACATTTAGGGCATTACAAGTGACCAAGTGGTGCGGTCCTCGGCCACATGACTCTGGTGCTACGCTCTCGGACCGCACCGCTGCACACAGGTCAACCTCGCGGAGTCCCGCACTAGGGGAGGGGGCCAGAAGTGGAATTGCGATGATCCAATTGCTATATATGATATTTGAGTGACAAACAGAGCCAAAAATGACCAAAATTCAATTGTTTACTCCGTTGATTTACAACATGTCATTTTGGGATACATATAGTCAAACGTTCGAAACTTTGTCAATCGATATTTTTTTAATATTTATGTTGGATACATGAAAATCATGTGCATAGATTTCTCGCGAAAAGTACTTACATAATATTATATATTTTTTTGGTTTTATAAATATATTACAATAAAAATTATGGTCAAAGTGTTGTTTTGAGGATCTTGTCGATGTCCAAAATAACATATATTTTTGACTTGAGGGAGTAGCATCTTTGTAATTGTTTTGGACATCTATGTAAAACCTTAAAGATTTTTTGCTATTGTGCAAAAAGCTATGGGTCAGTTGACCCCACAACTTCTATGTTGCTCCACCACTGGGAACATGCAAGACATAAATGAATTTTTCTATGAGGTCTAACCTCATGTTAGAATTCCTTCAAAATTACTATGGAACGAGCCTTTCCATAGAAATTTCAAATGAATTCTATGAGCTCAATCCTTTGATCCAAATGCTGTACAGGAAATTTCCTTTAAACTTCCTCCAAAACTCTTACAATCCAAAGAGGCCCAGAGCTCTTAAATAAGCCATAACATGTCGATCCTAGGTATCAAACCGGGGAGTAGGAAGAAACACACTGGCTTTCACCGCCAGGCCACTGGCCCATCCTTAAGCGAGCCTCCACCGTTGCATTTGTATCCTCCGTCCAAGATTCCAACTCACATGTTCTAGACAAAGAATTCCGAAATCCAATTCGCTATGGGTTCAACTTTTCTCATTTGCTCATTTTCCCTACTTTATATAGGTTCCATTCGTACCCTCTTATTGCAACGTAGTGGTACTGTACCATTATTAAGCCCAACTTAAAGATGAAAACGATTGCACATATTTATTTGATGCTTCAACAGTCTTGTCGTCGAATGTAAAAACCCTCCTGTTGGCACCAGAGTTTTTCATAGGAGATATATTTTGTGATAAGAATAAACAAATAGTTTATTTGAAAAAATGCAGCCAATGTGCGCCTGGTTCACTCGGTAGGATTGCCAAAAAGCTTTAGTCAATACTTTTTCTATTCTTTTTTACTTGATGTTTTGGATTTTTTACAGTCTTCGAGATACAACTTTGACTACTACTTTTTTTACAATTTTACAATAAGATATACTAATAAAATTGTATAATTATGAAAATATTTTTAATAATAAATCTAATGATATAATTTTCGTATAGCTAATCTAAATATTTTTAAATTTATTGATGATAAAATTTAACGGCTCGAATTTTAAAAAGTTCAATAAAAAAAGGGGCGAGAAGTGGCCATGGTGGTGGGCTTCACTGCTCGTAAGCTGAACGTAATCACCTATACGGCTAATACCAAACAAATTTATCGGACAAGCCGAGTTAGACAAAAAAAATTCTCCCACCTAATCCAGAGCTAAACCTACAGTTGAAAAGTTACGACGGCAGGATAGATAGCGTGCTGTCTTCCACCCGTTTATGCAACCCGTGACATCACCGGACGGCATCCACCAAAACCAAGTGAAAACAACGGGAAAAACAATTCCTTGATCTGGACCTTAGCACACGAATTGTCCGACCTTCCCTTTCAAAAGGGGCCCCACCTGCCATCCAAGTCAACCGAGTGAGCCACCCACCAGCTGCTACCACTCGAGCCAAACGTATCCTCTAAACAGTAGTGCCTAACCCACCTGCCCGTACCTCTTCCGCTCCACCTCCCCGTTCCCCGCTGATCCACACCTCCACCGCCCCACGCTTTTTAGTCGCTCCCACGCGCAGTAGTTGTGCCGATTAGCTAGCCCCGACACATACGTGACGTGTGGGTGCTCCACTTGTTAAATTTGCTCTAGCACGCTAGGCGCAGCGCAGGCAAGAACGACAGTACCGGTAGTGTCACGGGCGCGCGGGGCCATGTCGCTGCGCCGGTTATGCTTCGTTCTGCCCATGGATGCCGACGAGGTCGTAGCTGCTGATGAGCCAAGCCGCAGGCTGACCCGCGAGAGCGTGCGGTCATACGTCCGCGGCAAGGTCGGCCGCGCGCTGTTATGCCTGCGCTGCGGCTTCTGCGGCGCCGGCCGGTGCCCCGACTCGTCCGCGATGAGTTTCGAGGACATCGCCGGCGTCGATGTGGATGGAAAGAGGAAGCTCGGTGGAGCCGACGGGAGCCCGAGGATATTCAGCTACTCGGAGTTGTATATTGGGACCAACGGGTTCAGCGACAAAGAGGTTCTTGGGAGCGGAGGGTTTGGGCGCGTGTACCGCGCTGTGCTACCGAGCGACGGCACCACGGTGGCAGTCAAGTGTGTGGCTAGCCGCGGCGACCGGTTCGAGAAGTCGTTCCTGGCGGAGCTCACGGCGGTGGCGCGGCTGCGGCACCGCAACCTCGTGCGGCTCCGCGGGTGGTGCGTGCAGGACGAGGAGGAGCTGCTTCTTGTGTACGACTACATGCCCAACCGCAGCCTCGACCGCCTCCTGTTCGCACCGGCAACCGCCTCGGCGCCGAGGCCGGCCCTGAGCTGGGACCGGCGGCGGAGAATCGTCGCTGGGCTTGCGGCCGCGCTGTTCTACCTGCACGAGCAGCTCGACACGCAGATCATTCACCGGGACGTGAAGACCAGCAACGTCATGCTGGACTCTGAGTACAACGCCCGGCTCGGGGACTTCGGCCTGGCTCGATGGCTTGAGCACGCAGTGTGCGGCGACGATGCGCCGCAGCTGGAGGTGTCGCCATCACCGCCTTCTGTGCGGTCTTCCTCGTTCGCATCGGCGAATTACCAGTTCCGGCTGATGGACACTAGCCGGATCGGCGGCACTATCGGGTACCTCCCACCGGAGAGCTTCCAGCGCCGGGGCACGGCCACGGCGAAGTCCGATGTGTTCAGCTTCGGAATTGTGCTCTTAGAGGTGGCCACAGGGCGGCGGGCAGTCGACTTGACGTACCCCGACGATCAAATCTTCATGCTGGATTGGGTGCGTCGACTGTCCGACGAGGGGAAGCTGCTCAACGCAGGCGACCGTAAGCTGCCCGACGGCAGCTACCCGCTGTTCGACATGGGCCGTCTCGTCCACCTCGGCCTCCTCTGCTCGCTGCATGATGCGAGGGCTCGTCCTACCATGAAGTGGGTGGTGGAGAACCTCTCCGGCAGCTGCTCCGGCGACCTCCCACCGCTTCCGTCATTTTTAGCTCTCCCAAGGTATGTCTCTCTTACTTCTTCCTCCGAATCTGGCACGACAACCATCGCCACGGACAGCACAGTCACCTCGGTATCGAAGCCCGTCTACGCCACAGCGGCTGGAACTACCATTTACCTCACTGCAGAAAACGGCGGCTCTCGCTCTAGGTACGGCGGCTCGGGTGAGAAAAGCCGCAACAGCCAGCGGTCGTCGCGGCCAGTGCCGATCCCAAATATCGACACTCCCCGTGAGATATCCTACAAGGAGATCGTCGCCATCACTAACGATTTCTCCGAGTCGCAGATGGTCGCGGAGCTCGACTTTGGGACAGGGTACGAGGGTTTCTTGGACAACGGCCATGGCCACGTCCACGTCCTCGTGAAGAGGCTCGGAATGAAGACATGCCCAGCGCTGCGCGTCCGGTTCGCCAACGAGCTCTGCAACCTGGCGAAACTCCGGCACCGGAATCTGGTGCAGCTGCGCGGGTGGTGCACGGAGCAAGGCGAGATGCTTGTCGTCTATGACTACTCCCCGGGGAGCCTCCTGAGCCACCACCTCATCCGGCACGGCGGTGCTGCCCTGTCGTGGCGCCACCGGTACAACATCGTCAAGGCGCTCGCGTCCGCCATCCTGTACCTGCACGAGGAGTGGGACGAGCAGGTCATTCACCGCAATATCACGTCGTCGGCGGTGTTCCTGGACCCTGACCGGAACCCGCGGCTCGGGAGCTTTGCCCTGGCCGAGTTCCTGTCAAGAAACGAGCACCACGGCGGGCACCATGTAGTTGTGTCCACCAGTTCAGCACGGGGCATCTTCGGCTATATGTCGCCAGAGTACATGGAGACCGGTGAGGCCACCACGATGGCCGATGTCTACAGCTTCGGCGTGGTGGTTCTAGAGGTGGTGACTGGCGCAATGGCAGTGGACGTGAGGTCTCCGGAGGTTCTTCTTGTGAGGAAGGTGCATCTCTGCGAAGAGCAGAACCGCCCGGTCGAGGCTATCGTGGACAGGAGGCTGGACTCCCAGTTTGATCGCCGCGAGCTCGTGCGGATGGTGAGGCTCGGCATCGCTTGCACCCAGTCGGACCCTGCGGCGCGGCCAAGCATGAGGAAGATAGTGAGCATTCTGGACGGCAACGACGAGATGCTGAAGAAATTCGAACAGAGGAAGGAAAGCATAGAAGTGTGGGGGAGGAATAACGCTGCTGCTCTGTCCTTAGTAAGGAGATTCAAAGCGCTTGGCATACACTGAAACGAACAAGGTGAGTTGAATATTTTCAATCTGAGAAGGAACACAGTGGAGCAGATTTTTTTTTCTTCTGAGGATATATGACGCATTTGTGTACATAGGCAAAATTCTGTTGTAAATACTGTGTGATTTTGGATTTGTAGTAGGCAGTTTACCACGTATTTTCTTGTGTGCGCATTTGCTTCTGGAGGAAAGAGTAATAGGCACGAATGTTTGTGCATATCTAAAGATAAAAAATCTGAATACTCATAATTATAAAAAAAATTCATGATGGCACTTCCCTTTATTATCAGAATGCTGTTTAGCACTTCCCTTCGTTATCTCCGGACAAGAAGTAGATATCTAGCTGACCCGTTAACATTTCATGATGGCATCGGCAGCTTTTTATCTTTGAAGAGCATGGCTACGTTTTTTATTCTTGCGGAAAAGAGATATTTCATTGCTTAAATAATAGTGTCGTTACAATCTTTGAATAAAAAACACTCAATACAATTGGAACTTCAGCCAGCATGGCTACGTTCTACACAATATGCACATATTTTTTGAGCTCAAATCTATCAGATTTGATGGGAACACCCTAAATTCGAATCATTTATTTTTTTAGAGGGGATATGGGAAGATCTGGTGGATAAAGATCTAACATCTTAGATTTAGAGTACTTATTTTTTTTTGAAAAGGGTATGGAGAGATATGTTGGATAAAAATCTAACGCCTAAAATTCTAACAGATTTAAGCCTAAAATATATAAATGTTGTACAGCAATTCCCTATTTTTTAACGTTAGGCGTCTAGGGACTAGGGTTACGGGGTTCCAACTTCTGCGAGCGCAGTGAGATAGCTCCATATCATCTTTAGAGCCTCTCTGGAGCTTCCCTCTCCCAAAAAAGATTTTTTTTTTTGTACCAAATGGGTAGTTTAGAATGGACATCAACCTAAAAGAAGGTTTACGCTGAACATTTCCACAACATCTGATTCAGTAATTCTAACTAGTGTAAAATCTCTTGTCATGGCGTCACCGCCGGGGAAAGCTGAAAGCGGCCACGGCAAAACATAGAGGAACCTTTCTGCTGAATCACTAAATAAGTCACTAACTTAAAAACCTAAACCTTTTCTTCTTCAAAAACTGATGTTAGGTACACGACGGAAAAGGTATGGAATGGATTGCACGTTGCAGGACTCAGGAAAATGTCAACGATCGCATGATTTTTTTAGGGAACCAGCGATTGTAAACGCTGCAAAGCCTTTACGTGGGAGAGCAGATAACTCATGCCGAATCGTATACACAGGACTAGCTCTTCTGCTCAGCTCTGTTGACGTTTCACCGGTTAGAACAAATTGGCGAAAAGGCAAGACAACGAACGTCAACCTTTCTGAACATTTCTCGGAGAAAAGACGATCAACTCACGCCACAAGGGGGAACATGTCAGGCAGAAATGCTAACTCTTGCCGAAGTATGTAAAAGCAAGGTACATATTGATCTAGCCTGGACCTATAGGGAAGGTACACATTATTAGAATACGGGTAGGCTACATTAGTATAAATTAAAATTTTCTACCTGTAAACCAGGAAACCATACGAGTAAGAGATCATAAATCATTATCACTAGACGTGCACTGCAGCAAAAATAGAGTTGAAGCAGCCGATTTAACGAAGAACTCGTCAATATAGTGGAAGTAGTCAATCGTCCTCTGGTCAACCGTCTCTTCCTCACGATCATCCTGATCAGTGCCGTAGTCATAGCAACGCCTCTACTAAGGTCCACACATCGTAGGATAGAACACCATGAGTCAACGTATTAGCACCAGCACGCACGACAGGGATTATGAGAGGTAATAGGTAGGGTTTCGATAGGTGTGTTTCGGGATATCTCCCTCAGGCCTGTATATCTTCTTATATAACCTCCAATTGGATCTGTAATGCCTTGAACGTTTTTTTCGGCGTCCCTGAAATTATTTAGCGGAATCGCGGAGTTTTTCGGTGAATCGCGGGAGGCGAGAAAAAAGTTTATGGAATTATCTAAAGTAAAAAATTAAATCAATTAAATAAAAATTAGAGGGTTGGACTGTCTAGAGGGGTGGACCTAACCACTTTGGGCCAGCCAGCCCAAAGGGCCCAACCGCACCCCCTCTCCCCCCAAAAAAACCCTAGCTGCCCCTAAACACCCCCTCCCACCCTTTGGCTGTCCCTTACCCCCCTTGGCTACCACTCCCACACCCTGGAGGCCCCTCTCCTTGTGCCTCCTGCCCTAGGGTGCCCTTCCTCCATTGCTGCCCTGCTGTGAAGAGAAGGGAAGAACGGGGAGGAAAAGAAGGGAGAAGAAGGAGGGAAGAAAAGAGGAAGAAGAGAAGAGAGGGATGATCTTGTGGGATCACTTAGGTATAATTTCTTATCTCAATCCGCTCTATTTTAGATTAATTTAGAGTTTTTGGCTCATGATTAGAGGTGTTCTTATAGGTTAATCAATCGATTAGCAATTAATTGTTGTCTGCGCGTAGGCTGTTCTGTGCATATCGTCTGTTCATCTAGTTTAGGACGTCAAGATGATTTTTTTTCTGCAGAAGCAATTAACATGAAAGTTGTAGAGGATGTGGAAATCTAGCTACTATAATTTTTGTAGACTGTTTGGCTGTAGGGTTTGGGCACCACAGCGACTGGAACTTTGCTATGTAACAGGAGAGAATTCAGAGTATAGTTTCTGATCTGGTGCAGATTCAGAGGGTCTAACAAATTTTATGAATTTTTCCATAATAACAAAAATTGTAGAGAATTTTGTAAACAAGCTTCTGTGAAAATTTCATGATTTTTAAAAGAATGTACAGTGGGTGGTGATCGGTAGAAGCTTGCTGGCCAAAACTCCGATGCAGAGTCTGTCCTTTGTTTTCCGTGGTGTTTTACAACTCTTTAACAATAGAATAAAAAAGAGTGTCTTCTTGAAAGTTGTAGTCTCCATTCTATAATTTTCAGAAATATTATTGTTTGCAGAGGTTTGACTAGTAGATTAAAATATACGAAAAAAACAAGCAACACTGTTGTAGTGGGTTGAGCGTGGGAATGACGAGCTAAGAGGGAATTGTCGGGTTTTGAGCTTAGCGGCGTTTAATTTTTCAGTTGTGGATGTTATGCTGTTGATTTGTGCTGAGTGGTGACCTGTGAACATGTTTTTTCTCCCGATCGTGCTTGTGGCTTCCCTCCTTTCGGTAAAGACAAGTAAACATAGCGGTTGTTGCTACAGTTTAACTTATTAATCTTACTATCTTCACATTAGTTAATTCCTTTTAATTCAAGATGCTTTACCATGCTACATGCTTTTTTATATTGTGGTCTATGTGGTAGTATTCTTTATGAATTAATTGTTTATGATCTTGATGAATCAAATATGACTTATGTGATATTACTCTTAATGAAACAAATGTGGTTTACGACGTAGTATTCTTTATGACTATATTGTTGGTCTATGTGGTTAAATTCTTATGAATCATTTATGGCATATCATGCATATCATAACATGTCATTTGCATCGTGAATATCGTCGCACTTAGCCGTGACCGTACCGGTGCAGCATCGTACGTTGCCGTAGTACGATGCATATTCTTACCTTGTTGGGTAAGGGTGCAGTGGATCATATGCATACATATGTATTTACTTGTGGATGGAATAATTACATACATATGCTATTTTCTTAAATCTTATGTGGATTTGACTTGTGGGAGTCATTTGTGGTATGAGAATTGTGGTTAAGCCTATAAATGCGGTCAGTGTGAAAAATAATTGTGGATGCTTAAACTATTGTAGTTTAATTAACTTGTTAAACAGTTTGCTTGCTGAGATTTTTATCTCACTCTTGTTTTTCCCCCTTCTAGGTGATTCTTGAGCATGCATGGGAAGGGTAGAGCAGCACAATACTTTTACACCTCATTTCATGATTTATGCTGTAATAACTATGAGGAGTCTTTAGTAATTTTCCTATCACCTCATTGTGAGCACTATTATTTAATAATATTAGACTGTGGTTGGATTTATTTATTTTAAAAAAATTTAGCAGTTTTCCTTATCTAATATTTTCTATTAATTGATGTATTGTTTTTTTGCTTCCGCGTAGTTGCTTCATATTTTGGAGGATGTTGCCGGTTTATTTTTCCTTGTATTTTGGCTAGTTTGGGAGTAGTTTAGTGGTATCCCAGGGTAATCTAGGTCCTGGGTGTTACGGGATTCTTATTTGATACGAGTAGAGATCTTATCCAAATCCTTATCGTTCTAGCCCATTAAATGTGTGACTTTGTAGGTTTATGTATATTTGGCCATGGACCAAAAACTTCTTTCCGGTCCATAAGTCGATAGTGGTCCTTATCAGGACATAATAGCTCCCAAACATACACAAAGATAATATCGGACGAACATATATAGTGCTTCTGTACCAATTCCTTTCCCTCATAATACCAGATCGAGCTGAAGGTGAGAAACATGCTATCCTATGATAGCTCGATTCTTCACTCAAACCTGTAGTGGATTGTTCAGTTATGATTGACTTCTCAACCACATTCGGTATGGCCATGCACTTTCTTAATCCAACCATATTGAGGGGCCTAGAGATATCTCTCCTGTTATATAGGAGGGGTAAATTTCATCTTGATCGCTCATATTCCTTCGTATGTTTCATAGTAAATCCGAAATCTACCTTTATGACCACCTAGTCATGGAGTATTGTTTGGTAATCCCTAAGTAAACTATTGCATATGGAGGAAATAATGACGATATTAGGTCTAAATATCCTACATACACTATGTATGAGACCAACTCATGACACTAAAGAATATAACAATTTTCGCAGTGTCTCATGGTGGATTAATCCAATATCATATTCTCTAACATATGTTCGCATTATTGATTGATATCCTATATCAATGATCCGTAAAACATGATCATCAATCAATCCATATGCTGATATGTAAATTATAATTATCCAAAATAATGATATAAGATTAGAGATTATTTAGAATAACATCAAAATATAAATAAAGATATTTATTTAAAGGACAAAATAACATATTATTCAAAATATCATAAACATAGAAGTGATACAATCATCTCTATGATTGTCTCTAGAGCATATCACTAACAATCTCCCACTTGTACTAGAGTCAATCATGCAAGTATCTAATACCCATAGCTCTTGTGTGAACCTCATACTTTGGCTGTGGAAAATGATTTGTCAACGGATCAGCAATATTAAATCCATGTACACTTTGCATATCTTAACATCACATCTATCTACAATCTCATGAATGAGGTGAAAATGCCGAAGTATGTGTTTACATTTTTGTGTGATCTAGGCTCCTTGGCTTGCACAATAGCTCCACTATTGCCACAATAGAGATTCATTGGACTAGAAGCACTAAAGACCACACCTAGCCCAGAGATAAATTTTTTTTATCCAAACAGCCTCCTTTGCAACTTCGGAAGCCACAATATACTTAGCCTCTGTTGTGGAATCGGTTGCCATCTCTTGCATGGAACTTTTCCAACTCACTACTTTTCCATTAAGACAAAACTTATAGACTGTGATCGAAAATCATCTTTATCGATTTGAAAACTAGTATTAGTGTAACCATTTACAACTAGCTCTCCCCTCACATCCATGAACAAGGAATGCATCCCTAGTCCTTCTCAAGTATTTCAGGTTGTTCTTTACAGCTATCCAGTGTCCTTCTCTTGGATCTGACTGATATCTACTCTCAACACTTAGAGCATATGAGACATCTGGACGTGTACAAAGTATGCCATATATGATAGACACAATAGCGGAAGCATTTGGAATCTTACTCATCCGATCTCGCTCATCTGGTGTTAAAAGACACTGAGTCTTACTAAGACTAATACCTTGTCATATAGGCAAAAAACCCTTCTTGGAATCCTACATGTTGAACCACTTCAACACTTTATCAATGTACGTATCTTGGCTTAATCGAATTAGCCTTTTAGTCCTATCTCTATAGATCTTTATGCCCAAAATATATGATGCCGCTCCTGTGTCTTTCATACATAAACTATTTCTTAATGAAGACTTGACAGATTCAAGCATAGGAATATCATTTCTGATCAATAATATGTCATCGACATATAGGACCAGAAAAATTAGTGCGCTCCCACTAGCTTTTTTTGTAAATAAAAGGTTATTCTTCTTTTTTGATGAAGCCAAACCCTTTAACTACATCAAAACGAATGTTCCAACTTTGAGAAGTTTGCTTTAGTCAATAGATAGATCTTTAAAGCTTACATATTTTTCTAGTATTTTGAGGATTGTCAAAATGCTTAGGTTGTATCATGTACACATCTTCACTTAGGTTTCTATTTAGGAAAGACATTTTGACATGCATCTGCCCTACCTTAAAATCAAAATATGCAGCAATTGCTAGAATGATCCGAACAGACTTAAGTATAGCGACAGGCGAGAAGATTTCATCATAGTCAACACCT
Source organism: Melocanna baccifera (assembly GCA_036346265.1). Classification (NCBI taxonomy): domain Eukaryota; kingdom Viridiplantae; phylum Streptophyta; class Magnoliopsida; order Poales; family Poaceae; genus Melocanna; species Melocanna baccifera. The sequence goes on along the minus strand of CM070707.1, from coordinate 8,771,699 downwards.
TAATTTATTTGTAACCCACCAATTGTGCCTTATGGATATGAATATTTTTATCTATGTCTATCTTTATCTTAAAAACCCAATTACACTCAATGGTTATTACACCATTTATTACACCATCGGGGGGATCAACTAAGTTCTAAACTTGATTATCATACATGAATTGAATTTTGGATTTCATGGCTCCAGGCTATTTCTCAAAGTCCGATCCCATCATCGCTTCCTCATAAATCATAGGCTCATCATTGTCTAACAATAAAATATCATATCGATACCATATCGGCAATTGACATGGCCTTTCAGATCTATGTGGGGCTGGTACCTCTTCCACAGTTTCTATAATATCTTGTACACTCTGTAGAGGTTCAGTAGGAGTTAAAGTAGGAGTTAAAATATTTTTTGATGTCTCTCGAATTACTTTGAGTCTCACCATGCTCCCACTAACTTATTTTGAGATAAACTCTTTCTCAAAAAAGACACCATTTCGAGCAATAAATACTTTGTTCCCATCTCTTTTATAAAAGTAATATCCTTTAGGATACCCCACAAAGAAGTATTTATCAGATTTAGGTATTAGTTTGTCAGGCGTCAAACATTTTACATATACTTCACATCCCTATATTTTGAGAAAAGACAACCTAGGACGCTTCCCAATCTATATCTCATATAGTGTCTTCTCTATGGCTTTTGATGGAACCATATTTAATATGAACACAGCTGTTTCTAGAGCATACCCCTAAAAAGGAAATAACAGATAAGATTGGCTCATCATAGACCGAACCATGTCTAACAAAGTCTGTTTCCATCGTTTAGACACCCTATTCAATTGAGGTATTCCCGGCAGAGTTAGCTGTGGAACAATTTCACATTGCTTTATATGATCACCAAACTTATGGCTCAAATAACAATTCCACGATCTGATCGTTGGGCTTTAATTGTTTTATCAAGTTAATTTTATATTTCATTCTAAAATTCTTTGAACTTTTCAAATGATTTAGACTTAGACCTCATTAAGTTGATGTATCCATATCTACTAAAATTATTGGTAAAAGTTATGAAGTGTTGCTATGGTTGTTGATCTCATTAGTCCACATATATCTAAATGTATTAAGACCAATAAGTTATTTGCCCTCTCACTTAGACTAGTGAAAGGTGTTTTAGTAATTTTGCTAAGTAAAAAAGACTCACATGTTTCAGATGATTCATAATTAAATTAGTTTAGAAGACTATCTTTATGGAGCTTCACCATGTGTTTCTCATTTATTTGACACAAACGACAATACCATATATAAGTGGGATTCAAATAATTTTGACTAAACCTCTTAGCATTAATGTTATAAACAGGCACATCTTCAAGATTTAATATATATACTTCATTTATCAATAGAGTATGACCATTAAGTATATCATTCAAATAAATTAAATAACAATTGTTCTTTATTCTGAACTCGTAACCTTCTGCACCCAAATATGAAGTAGAAATAATATTTTTGCTTAAGACGGGAACATAATAACAATTATTCAATTCTAAAACTAATTCTGAGGGTAAAGATAATGGTAAGTACCAACAGCTAATGCAGCAACTTTTGCCCCGTTATAGAGGAAAGTTTAACACCGACTCAGATGGATTTGAAATTCATATCGTAATGAGTTAGGGTGCATATGAAGTCCATTCGGGGTGTTTGGCACTCAGTTTCATTTTATGCCTCGATTTTGTATGAATGGAATTTATTATACCTGATGGAACCCGTTATGTAGGGAAGTTTAACACCGACTTGGACAGATTTGAAATTGATGTCGTGACGAGTTAGGGTGCATATGAAGTCCATTCAGCGTGTTTGGCACTCAGTTTCACTTAATACCTCGATTTCATACGCATGGAGTTTATAGTACCCGTTGAAACCCATTATGGAGGAAAGTTTAACACTGACTCAGACGGATTTGAAATTCATGTTGAAATGAGTTAGGGTGCAAGTGAAATCCATTCGGGGTGTTTGGCACTCAGTTTTATCTTATGCCTCAATTTCGTATGCATGAGTTTAGAGTACCCGTAAGAACCCGTTATAGAGGAAAGCTTAACACTGACTCGGATGGATTCAAAATTCATGTCAAAATGCGTTAGTGCTCATATGAAGTGTATTTGTGGTGTTTGGCACTCAGTTTCATCTGATGCCTCGATTTCCTACGCATGGAGTTTTTTTATTCCCGATGGAACCCGTTATGGAGGGAAGTTTAACACCGATTCAGACGGATTGGAAATTCACATCGAAATGAGTTAGGGCGCATATGAAATACATTCAGGGTATTCGGCACTCAGTTTTATTTGGTGCCTCGATTTTGTACGTGTGGAGTTGCAGTACCCATCGGAACCCGTTATAGAGGAAAGTTTAACACCGACTTGGATGGATTCAAAATTCATGTTGAAATGAGTTACATCGCATATGAAGTACATTCAGGGTATTTGGCACTCAGTTTTATTTGATACTTCGATTTCGTACGTGTGGAGTTTATTATACCCGATAGAACCAGTTATGCAGGGAAGTATAACACTGACTCGGACGGATTCGAAATTGATGTTGTGATGAGGTAGAGCGCATATGAAGTCCATTCAGGGTGTTTGGCACTCAGTTTCACTTAATACCTCGATTTCATACGCATGGAGTTTACAGTGCCCGTTGAAACCCATTATGGAGGAAAGTTTAACACTGACTCGGACGGATTTGAAATTCATGTTGAAATGAGTTAGGGTGCATATGAAATCCATTCAGGGTGTTTAGCACTTAGTTTCACTTGATGCCTTGATATCATACGCGTGGAGTTTACAATACCCATTGAAACCCGTTATGGAGAAAAGTTTAACACCAACTCGGACGAATTAGAAATTCATGTCATAATGAGTTAGGATGCACACGAAGTCCAATCAGTGGGTTTGGCATATAGTTTCAGTTGATGCCTCGATTTTGTACTAACAGAGTTTAGAGTACCCGACGAAATCCGTTATGGAGGAAAGTTTAATACCGACTCACACAGATTTGAAATTTATATCGAGATAACTTAGGGCGTATATGAAGTCCATTCGGGGTGTTTGGCACTGAGTTTCATTTGATGCCTCGATTTTGTATGCATGGAGTTTAAAGTACCCGTTCGAACCCGTTATGGTGGAAAGATTAACACCGACTCGGACGGATTCAAAATTTATGTCGAAATGAGTTTGGACGCATATGAAGTCCGTTCGCGGTGTTCGGCACATAGTTTCGTTTGATGCCTCGATTTCGTACTCATAGAGTTTATTGTACCCATTGGAACCCGTTACGGAGGAAAATTTAACACCGACTCAGATGGATTCAAAATTCATGTCAAAATGAGTTAGGGCGCATATGAAGTCCATTCGGAATGTTTGGCACTCAGTTTCATTTGGTGCCTCGATTTCGTACGTATAGAGTTACAGTACCCATCGGAATCCGTTATAGAAGAAAGTTTAGCACTGACTTGGATGGATTCAAAATTCATGTCGAAATAAATTAAGGTGCATACGAAGTCCATTCGGGATGTTTTGCACTCAGTTTTATTTGATGCCTTGATTTTGTACGCATCGAGTTTATTATACTCGATGGACACGTTGTGGAGGGACATTTAACACCGACTCAGATGGATTCGAAATTCATCTCGTGACGAGTTAGGGCGCATATGAAGTTCATTTAGGGTGTTTGGCACTCTGTTTGATTTGGTGCCTCGATTTCATACGTATGGAGTTACAGTACCTGTTGGAACCTGTTATGCAGGAATGTTTGACATCGACTCGGACGGATTCGAAATTCATGTCGAAATGAGTTAGGGCGAATATGAAGTCTATTCGTGGTATTTTACACTCAGTTTCATTTGATGACTCAATTTCGTACGCATGGAGTTTAGAGTACTCATTCGAAACCGTTATGGCGGAAAGTTTAACATTAACTTAGGCGGATTTGAAATTCATGTCAAAATGAGTTAGGACACATATGAAGTCCATTCAGCGTGTTTGGCACTCCGTTTCACTTGATGACTCGATTTCATACGCATGGAGTTTGTAGTACCCGTTGAAACCCATTATGGAGGAAAGTTTAACACCGACTCGTACGGATTGAAAATTCATGTCGTAATGAGTTAGGCCACACATGAAGTCCAATCAGTGTGTTTGGCACAGATTTTTACTTGATGCCTCGATTTCGTACGAATGGAGTTTAGAGTACCCATCGAGTTCGTTATGGAGGAAAGTTTAGCACTAACTCGGACGGATTCAAAATTCATGTCGAAATGAGTTAGAGCATATATAAAGTCCATTCGGGGTGTTTGACACTCTATTTCACTTGATGTCTAGATTTCATATGCATGGAGTTTATAGTACCCGTTGAAACCCGTTGTGGAGGAAAGTTTAACACCAACTTGGATGGATTCAAAATTTATATTGTAATGAGTTAGGACGCACATGAAGTTCAGTCAGTGTGTTTGGCACAGATTTTCACTTGATGCCTTGATTTCGTATGAATGGAGTTTAGAGTACCCGTCGAACCCGTTATAGAGGAAAGTGTAACACTGACTTGGACAAATTTGATATTCATGTCAAAAAGAGTTAGGATGCATATGAAGTCCATTTGGCATGTTTGGTACCCCGTTTCATTAGATTCCTTGATTTCGTACACATGGAGTTACAGTACCCGTTGGAACCCATTATGGAGGAAAGTTTAACACCGACTCGACGGATTCAAAATTAATGTCGTGATGAGTTAGGGCGTATATGATGTCTATTCGGGATGTTTGGCACTCAATTTCTCTTGATGGCTCGATTTCATACACATCGAGTTTACAGTACCCGTTGGAACCCGTTATGAAGGAAAGTTTAACACCGACTTAGACAGAGTCGAAATTCATGTCATAACGAGTTAGGATGCACATGAAGTCCATTTCGGTGTGTTTGGCACAGAATTTCACTTGATGCCTCGATTTTGTACGAATGGAGTTTAGAGTACCTGACGCAACCCGTTATGGATGAAAGTTTAACACCAATTCGGACGAATTTGAAATTTATGTTGAAATGACTTAGGGCGCATATGAAGTCCATTCGGCGTGTTTGGCATGCAGTTTCATTTGGTGCCTTGACTTCGTACGTATGGAGTTCTAGTACCCGTCAGAACCCGTTGTGGTGGAAAGTTTAACACTGACTCGAAAGGATTCGAAATTCATGTCAAAATGAGTTAGAGCGCATATGAAGTCCATTCGGGGTATTTGGCACTGTGTTTCATTTGATGCCTCAATTTCGTATACATGTAGTTTATTGTACCCGTCCGAACCCGTTACAGAGGAAAATTTAACGCCGACTCAGACCGATTCGAAATTCATGTTGAAATGAGTCAGCATGCATATGAAGCCCATTCGGGGAGTTTGGGTCTCAGTTTCATTTGATGCCTCAATTTCATATGCATGCAGTTTGCTGTACCCATCCGAACCCGTTATGGCGGAAAGTTTAACACTGACTCAGACAGATTCGAATTTTATGTCGAAATGAGTTAGGGCGCATATGAAGTCCATTAAAGGTTTTTTGAATTGTGTTTCTTTTGATGCCTCTATTTTCATACGCATGCGGTTTAGACTAACCGTCCGGACCCGTTATGGTGGAAAGTTTAACACTGACTCAGATAGATTCAAAATTCATGTCGAAATGAGTTAGGGCGCATATGAAGTCCATTCGGGGTGTTTGGGACTGTGTTTCATTTGATGCCTCGATTTCGTACGCACGCAATTTGGTGTACCTGTCCGAACCCGTTGATGTGGATACGCACGTGTGTTGTATTGTTTAGTTAAATATATTATTCAACTGATAAGAATTATTGAGCAGCATGAAATGTGGTCAGGTGAATTCATTCCAAACTAAACTTAATATTGTTATTCATTAGGATGGAACATGTAACAACCCAATTTTTTTAAAAAATTATAAAATAAAATAATAATTAACTTAGTTTAAAATAAAAATCAAAATTATTTAGTTGCTTAAAATTTTAAAATTTTCGCTAACCTAATTTTTTGCTTTAAAGAAAAGAGCATTTCTGTTAAACAAAAAAATATTTTATAAAGAAAAATATCTAAATTTTAGTTAAAAATATTTTTATAAATTCAAAATAGTCTTAGAAACCTCTATGAATTTTTCTAAGATTTTTAAGCTTTATTTATAATTTATCGTATTATTTTAAAGCTATAAAAGAATCGTATTATTTCAAAATTATTTTTTTAATCTTTTTAGGTTTGAAAGATTATTCTGGAATTTTCTTGAATTTTTTGAAATTTTCTTTTTCTTTCTTTTCCTTTTCTCTCTCCTCCTTTTCTTCCTCTTCTCCACACGTTTCTTCCGAGAGAAAGCTCCAGCGCGTGCGTAGCCATGGATGCCTCTTGGAGCTCTTAGAACTTGTGATTTTCTCAACGGTTTTTCATGAAATAAATTGCAATCACTTTCCCTCATCAAGACTCCTTCATTCCCTACCGTTTCCCCTCTCCTTTATGAGCATTTTTGTGAGAATTAAACCATGTCATTCAAAGACATGGTCCTTTAATATCTCTCCTAGGTCCACCCCCGCCCCTATAAAAGGGAGCACCGTGAGCCCCTCTTCATCCTCACTTAACTCCGAAAATCTCAAGTCCCCACTCCCTCTCTATTGGCGCAATCGAAGTTTTTTGTTTTGTCGTTCAAGTGTCATTCTTCGGCTTACTACGTTGCCTACAGTGGAGCCCCGCCACTTTTGACCACATCCCCGACTTCACCTCGTTGCATTCTACGCAATGCTCAACTTGCCTTCGCTGGAACTTCGCCGGAGCATCGTCGCCACCGTAGGCCAAATCGGGTCATCGTTTCTCGCGTCGCCACCGACCGACCGTGCATGCCCAACCAACACCAAGATGAGCATCATGTTCCCCATGCTCTACTATTTATTTTGCCGTAACTCTCGCATATTAACTCCTCTTCGTTTGCCCGGAATGTCGATGTCAGTTTGTCGGCTAACTAAAGTCTTGTCCACCGCATTTCGGTTGTTCGTTGGTCGAGCCGTCTGTGCCGTTGAGTTCGTCTCGACGTGTTCTATGCCGTACTCTCCTCCGTTTGTCCAAAAACCTTCCACAAATTTTTGCGCCTGACACCTAGCTATGGCTGCAAATGGCACTTCGCATCCCCATTTGTCCAGAAATGCTTTCAAAAATCTGTTCACGTCAAAATGTGCCAAACCATCCCAGGTAGTTACCTTACAGATAGTTTTTTATTCGCTCTATCGAGCAAAAAGATATTGAGTTTTTCGTTTTTCGGTACCGATGTCGTTCAAACGACGATTGCGTCGCCTCCGGAGAGTTTTCGGCTTAGCCGATAATTTTTCTAGCTTCACCTCACCATGTTGTAGGCCGTGCTTACTCTACTTCTCCATGTCCCATTCCCGAAAATTATTCTTCTCTCCAACCCTATGCAGTTGTCGTTGTCCGTGTCGTCACCGTATTCCATTTAACGTGCCGTCACTTTCTACATGTGCCTCAGGTCCTTAGCAACCCATTTTGCTAGTTGGTTTCACCTCCCGTACCTTTTCTCACCGGCGCCACGGCCAAAACAGTGAAAAAACCACTCTCCATTTACTGTTCATGTGGAATATTCCTTCAGAATATTCCTGATTTTTTTCTTTTTCAGCATTTTCTCATGCGACAATCTTTCAATCGCTCGTTCTCCTTCGTCTGAATTCTGAATCCAGTGATTCAAGTTTCTAAATTTATCTAAATTCATAATCTACCTTTCAGTATATATTTTATATTTTTTGGATTTTTTCGATCGGCCATTTGTTGAGTCTCTTCACCGTTGGAACACCGTCACCACCGCCGCCCGAGTTGCGCCACCGCTTCACCTCACTACCGATCACCTTCCAGCCACTTGCGGTAATGCACAAGAGCACCAACGCACTCCTCGCTGTCTCTTCTCTCTTTTGCACCACTCGCCAGACGCCGCTGCTCACTAGAACTCTAGCAGACCGTTGGTCCCCGCGCGCGCCGAGCCCCTCTTTTCCCGTTCGGATGGTCCGAATGTTCCTTTGACAATTCAAACTAGTCCAAACTTCTTCGTGCATCATCACAGTCCAATTCCCATCTAACGACCTCCACTAAGCCATTCCCTTCTCTTACGCCATTGCTTTCGACCACCTAAAAATCCACCCAATATAACTACTCCGACCATGGTGTAACCTCCAATCTATTCGACCACTATTGTTTTTTCGACTACAGTGACTCACGGTCACAGTCGCTCCCAACCACTGTCGTCTCCATGTACCTCCAACCGTAGTCGCTTCCGACCACTGTCACTCTTCGCTCTAAGCCTCTGAGTACCTTCGCTTTTTCAGCGAGGAGTAGTTGTAAGAGTACTCGATAGTCGATGTCATAGCCGACTCTGAGTACCTTCGCTTTCCACCATAGTTGCTTTCGACCACCATCGTTCATTGTTGTCCCGACTAGTCGGATCCTTCAACTTCGACTTCGACCTTCGAAGACTCCGATTTTGACATTGACCTTCGGAGACTTCGACTACAGCCTTCGACCTTCGATCTCGGAGCCTTCCACTTCGACCTCTGTCCTCGAACCAACCATAGCTGTTGGATCGTTTTAACCTCCGTGCCCTCCAATCTCTCTGAACCCTCCGATCTCTCCGACCGCTCGACTCCGACTACCCTTAGTTCTCTACTGTTATAGTGTTCTACGACCACTGTACAGTTTCGACTAGGTCTTTGTCTGAATCTTCGAATTCAACTTCACCCGTACCTGGAGTCTTTTACTTTCGCAACTTCAACCGTTGAAACGACCATGGTTTCGACCACGGTTTCGGTTATGCCTTCGATCATGGCTTCAACCCCACACAAATATTGTAGCTTCCGACCACTTCTCCTTCATAAAAATAATTCCTTTTATTCATTTTTTTGGAATTCAAACTACCAGAAGTCATTCTCCTCCGCCCTAACTCCATTTGGACCCATTCAAATTCCCAAATTCATATTCTATCTCCAAGATAATATTTTATAAATTTTGAATTCTATTTGGATTTTATTTGAGTTTAGTTTGTTCTGGTTTTTCGCGTGTAGACTACGACTATTCTGGATAGTATAATTTCACATTGAACTTCCTTATACCTTGTCACCTTAGATGAAAACCTAGTTAGTAAAGGAATACGCGTAGGCTACGGAAGCAGAAAACAAAACTTTTCTACCGCGCACCCAAGAACATCATGCTAAGGAAGGATCATGGATCGTTACCACTTAGACGCGCAGCGCAGCGGAAGATGAATTGGAAACCGATCCAATCACACGCGTCGAGGTAATAGTGGAAGTAGCCGATCGTTCCGAACAGACCGTCTCCTCCACGCACGCCGATCAGCACTGCAACGAGCAGCGCCTCCACCGGTATCCACACGTCCGGGGCTGGAACGCCGATCGCGAGTGTACTAGCACTCGTGAGCAGCTAGGGTTTGGCTCGGGAGGTGGCGGCTAGGGTTTTGCTAGATGTTAACAGGGGCGAATCCTCGGCCCCTCGCCTCCATATATATGACCTCCTCACGTGGGCCTGCGACCAAGGCCCATTAGGAGTCTATTCGGATCTTTATCCGAATTGAGCCCATATCCAAATCATATTCGAATCGGTGTTCCAACCCGTTAAGCGTGCGACCACAGCAGGTTCACGTATACTTGGTCGTGACCCGAAACGCCTTCCGGTCACCACATTAATAGCGCCTCTAGTAAGACATATTAACCCCAAAGTATATGTAAAGATCATATCATTGAACTCGTAATGTTCTCTCATGTACGAATTCCTTTGCCTCACGATATAGATTGAGCTCAAGGCGAGACCTGTGTCATCCTCTTAATAGCTCAATCACTCTCTCGATTTCGTGATGGATTATAAACTTGTGATTGACTCCTCAATCACCTTGGCATGGCCATGCACTTTCATAATCCATTACATCGAGGGGCCCAGTGATATCTCTCCCATAAGGAGGAGCAAATTCTATCTTGATCATTCACATCCCACTACATGTTTCATGGCAAATCCGAAGACTACTTTTATGACTACCCGATTCTGGAGTAGTGTTTAGTAGTCCCAAAATAAGCTACTACTCATGTTGGGAACCATGATGATCTCAAGTCTAAGGATTCTACATAAACACTACTCGAGACCAACTGATGACACATGGAATCTCTGCAGTGTCTCATGGCAGGTCTATCCAACATATGTTCACTAACACATGTCCATATTATTGATTTGGTATCACCATACCATGATCCATGAGACATGATCATCAATCAATACATATGCTGATCTTTATCTTTGAATCAAATTTGTTCCTCATATGATATACGATCAGGGATCATTTAGAAATAGCAACATTTTAGTATTTAAGAGTCTCATGAATAAGTCACATACTCATTGATCAATAATGATGATGTCTATTCCAAGGAACAAAGTAATGTATCATAAACATAGTATGTGATATATACAACATCTCCATGTTGCCTCTAGGGCATATCACTAACAGATCTCCCACTTGCACTAGAGTCAACCATGTAGGTATCTAATACCCATTGCCCTAGTGTGAGCCTCATGCTTTGGTGGGAAGCGGCTTTGTCAACGGATCTGCAATGTTCAAATCCGTTTGTACTTTGCATATCTTCACATCGCCTCTCTCCACTATCTCGCGGATGAGATGAAATCGCCGTAAAATGTGCTTGGACTTCTAGTGCGATCTAGGCTCCTTGGCTTGTGCAATGGCCCCACTATTGTCACAATGAGGTCCATTGGGCCGGAGGCACTAGCCATCACACCAAGCTCGAAATAAATTTCTTGATCCAAACGACCTCTTTGGCGCCTTCTGCTGCAATGTACTCGGCTTCATTGTAGAATCAAGAACCGTCTGCGCTTGGAACTCTTCCACTTACCGCACCGCCATTCAGCAGAACACAAATCCAGTTGCGATCTAAAATCATCTTTGTCGGTTTGGAAGCTAGCATCGATGTAACCATTTACAACGAGCTCTTCCTCACCTCCATAGACAAGGAACACATCTTTAGTTCTTCTCAAGTACTTCAAGATGTTCTTTACGGCAATCCAGGTGACTTTCACCGGATCTCGATCGTATCTACTCGTAGCACTTAAAGCATACTGAAACATCCGGGCGTGTACAAAGCATGGCATACATAATGGACCCAATAGCGAAGCATATGGAATCGCATTCATTTTATCCCGCTCATCGGTGTACTAGGACACCGATTCTTGCTAAGATTTATACCATGTGACATAGGTAGAAAACCTTTCTTGGAATCATGCATATTGAACCTTTTCAACACCTTATCAATGTACGTATCTTGGCTTAATCCAATTAGCCTTTTGATCTATCTCTATAGATCTTGATGCCCAGAATATATCTGCCTCTCCTAAGTCTTTCATAGAGAAACTATTTTTAATGAAGACTTATGATTCGAGCAAAGGAATGTCATTCCCGATCGGTAATATGTCATCCACATATAAGACCGTAAATACGAGTGCGCTCCACTAGCCTTTTGTAAACACAAGGCTCTTCTTCGTTCTTGATGAAACCAAACCCTTTGATTACTTCATCAAAACGAATGTTCCAACTCCGAGATGCTGCTTTAATCCATAAATGGATCTTTGGAGCTTGCATATCTTTCCAAGCGATTGCGGATCGACAAAACCCGTGGGCTGTGTCATGTACACATCCTCACTCGATTTCCATTAAGGAAAGCTGTTTTGACATCCATTTGCCATATTTCATAGTCGAAATATGCAGCAATCGCTAGAATGATCGAATAGACTTTAACATTGCGACGGGGCGAAAAGTTTCATCATAATCAATACCTTGAATTTGTTTGAAACCTTTGGCCTGTAATCGCTTTATAGATGTGAACATTTCCATCTATGTCTATCTTTTCTTGAAAACCCATTTGCATTCAATAGTTTTAACACCATCGGTGGATCAACCAAGTTCCAAACTTGATTATCGTGCATGGATTCAATTTGGATCTCATGGCTTCAAGCCATTTCTCGTCTCCGTCCCACCATCGCTTCTTCATAGGTCTTAGGCTCATCGTTGTCTAACAACAATATGTCCCGTTGTTGAGTAGTCAAGAACATGTACCTCTCGGTGCACGACGTGACCTTCGACTGCGTGGTCTTTGGTGTGTCCACAACAGTTCTTCAACGATTTGTTCATCTGTTGTGGTTACTGTAGGAGCTGAAACGTTATCGGTGTTTCTTGAATTTCTTTAAGTTGCACTTTGTGCTCCCACTATCCCTTCTTGAGAGAAACTCTTTCGTAAGAAGACACCATGCCAGGCGACAAACACTTTGCCTTCTCCTTGATTATAAAAGTAATATCCTTTTGTTTCCTTAGGATACCCGATAAAGAAGCATTTATCGATTTAGGAGTGAGCTTATCAGATTGTAAACGTTTTACATAAGCCTCACATCCCCAAATCTTAAGAAAAGACAAGCTAGGGCGTTGTCTGTCCACATCTCATATGGTGTCTTTTCTACTAATTTTGATGGAACCTGCTTAGTGTGAACGCGGTTGTTTCAAGAGCGTACCCCAAAAAGACAACGGAAGATCACTTTGGCTCATCATGGAGCGCACCATATCTAATAAGATGCGATTTCTCCGTTCGATACCCCATTCCATTGAGGTGTTCTGGCGAGTCAATTGTGGAACAATTCCACAATCCTTTAGATGATTGCCAAACTCATGGCTCAAATACTCGCCTCCACGATCAGATCGTAGAAACTTGATTGTCTTGCCTAAATGATTTTGCACTTCATTTTGGAATTCCTTGAACTTTTCAAAGGATTCGGACTTATGCTTCATCAGGTAGATATACCCATATCTACTAAAGTCATCGATAAAAGTTATGAAGTCACGAAAACCACCTCTGGTCATTAAGCTCATTGGTCCACATACATCAGTATGTACGAGTGCCAATAAGTCATTTGCCCATTCATCTTGACCGGTGAAAGGTGCCTTTGTCATCTTGCCAAGTAAACAAGATTCGCATGTCTCTAATGATTCAAAATCAAATGAGTGGAGAATACCATCTCTATGGAGCTTCTGCATGTGTTTCTCATTTATGTGACCTAGCGGCGATGCCAAATAAGCGTGGGATTCAAATCATTGGACGTTGCCTCTTTGCATTAATGTTATAGACCGGTGACCCTTCAAGAGTAAGAACGTATAACCCATTCACCAATGGAGTATGACAATAGAACATATCTTTGAAATAAAGAGAACAACCATTGTCCATAGATTTAAAGTCATAACCTACCTTGCAAACATGAAGCGAAAATAATGTTCTTTGAAAGAGATGGAACACAATAACAATTATTCAATTCCAAAACTAATCACGAAGGTAAAGACAATGGCATGGTGCCAACAGCTACCGCAGCAACTTTTGCTCCATTGCCAACGCGAAGATCCACTTCGCTCCTCCTCAAACTTCTACTTCTTATTAGCCCCCGCAACGATTTGCAAATGTGAGCAACCGATCCGGTATCAAATACCCAAGAATTAGTGGAAGAAGTAGCAAGATTGATTTCTATAACATTTATACTTGGAGTGGAAGTCATACTTCCTTCTTCTTCTCAAGATCCTCCAAGTACTTTGGGCGTTCCTTTTCCAATGTCACGATTGCTTACAGTGAGAAACAATCGCATCGGGATGAGTATCGCCCTTCTTGTCTTTCTTGGCCTTAGAACCGCTCGCGATCGCATCGGAGCTTTCTTTCTTTTGACCGCTTCTCTTGACATAGGGCTTGCCCTTGCCTTCTGCATCATCATCACATGATTGCTGCTTTTCTTAATGCTATCCTCGGCAGATTTTAGCATCCCATGCAACTCACCAGGTCTTGTCCAGGTTGTTCATGTTAAAGTTCATTATGAATGGCTCAAAGCTCGGGAGCGGCGGAGAATCACATCGATAGCCAACTCTTGGCTAAGGGAAACCAAGCTTTTCGGACTCTCAATGTAGCCAATCATCTTAATCACATGAGGGTCGACGAGATTCCCATCGCAAGCTCGCACGCAAATAAGGACTTTGAAGTATTGAACCTCTCACCCTTGCTTGGTTCTCAAACATACCACGTAGCCCCACAATGATATTGTAGGCATCGTGTTCTCATATTGCTTCAAGCTCGAGAGGACATTGTGGCAAGCATGAGACAGCTCACATCAAGGCAATCATTCGTTTGCTTCTCATAAGCTCTCCGTGCAGCCACGGTAGCATTATCGTGCAAGTCTTGGGGTAAGGAGACTCAAGGACATACTCCTTGCGCTCTTGCTTGAGAACAATTCTCAAGTTGCGATACCAATCCAAAAGTTTGTTCCATTGAGTTTTTCTTTCTCAAGAACAGATCGCAAATTAAAAATCTTGGATGCGGCGTTAGTGACATGATCTACAACACAAGAATATGCAAAGTTTAGCACTATGTTTATGTTCATCTTTTATTAAACTATTTAGCAAAAGACTCCCACTATGAGTTTTGCAACAAAAACTCTCTCTAAGTTACATAGTGGGTAAAGATCCTCATTTCACTAATTCCTAGTGAGCTTTGGCATCACGGCTAGAAAACTAGTAACATGGGTAAGCAACACCTTGCTAATCACATCCCTATGTGACTCTACTTTGGGTGACATCAGTATGCCTCGGCCCCAATCTATGCCCCAAGGTCCAAAACTATTTTGATAACCTTGTTAAGTAAACCAAATACTTCCGCATGTAGATGTCAGACATCTACCTAAATGATGATGATAACCGATGGCACTCTATTTTGGTAGACCTACCATGCGGTGATCATTATCTTTTGGTGCAGCATATGGAAGGGCATTAACACCTAATTTTAAGAGGGATTCTATCCTACCAAAGCAACATATCACATATATCATTGCATAAGAATAAGATAGATAACATCATAGATAAACACATTTAACTGTGAAGTAGTATGGCCCAAAAAATGGTGATATCCAACTCCAAGTAGGTGTAGACGATCTCCATCCTCCACATCACCCCTTCAGGCCACCATGCTTAAAAGCTTGTAACCTCAAAACTAGGCTACTACCTATAATAGCTAGAAATTGAAGATTACAAAGATAGATTCAAGCATTAAGGTCGACACGTAGGTCGTTAAATACAATATATACAGCTATCAATAGCTGAAATAATCATGACATGCAGGCCATGAACGAATGTTACATGCATCATATACATCTCATACATTCAAATAAGTTATAGGGCCATACTATTCACACCATTCCCTGCAAAAATAAGTTAGACGTAGAATCGCATTCTACCTAATGATGTGAACCCACGACGCTATACAAGGGGGATACACACGGCGGTCCCGCATTAGATCAATGAAATCGCATCTATGAAATCGCTATGAAAATCTTATCGAGCCGATCAAATCAACACAAATTCGAGCCATTCAAAATGTCTCAATTTTCATTAGATCAATCATATTGATCATCGTGATCGGTATACTTGAGGAGACCACAACACAAGACCTCGATCTGTTGGCTCGATCTCATCGATTGTGCGCAGATTAGCCCCGATGGTGATTCCAGCCGGTAGGGGTAAGTCGCGCGTACATCAAAGAAGGAGCACGAACTAATCTTTTTGGCCTTATGATGCTATCAACTCATACCTATTTCAACCCCTTATGACCGATTGATCTCATCAACCCGTGCTACCTGATTTAGACGTAATAGATCCAATCTACTACTATCGCATATCAACATATGCGATCCAGATGCAAACTAAGCAAGATGGCTCGATACCACTAAAGGAATACGCGTGAGGCTACGGAGCGAAAAACAAAACTTTTCTACCGCGCACCCAAGAACATCATGCTAAGGAAGGATCATGGATCGTTACCACTTAGACGCCTTGCAATGGAAGATGAATTGGAAACCGATCCAATCACGCGCGTCGAGGTAGTAGTGGAAGTAGCCGATCGTTCGAACAAATCGTCTCCTCCACGCACGCCGATCAGCCTCGCAACGAGCAGCGCCTCCACCGTATCCACACGTCCGGGGTGGGCGCCGATCGCGAGTGTACTAGCACTCGTGAGCGGCTAGGGTTTGGCTCGGGAGGTGGCGGCTAGGTTTTGCTAGATGTTAACGGGGACGAATCCCTCACCCTCGCCTCCATATATATAGACCTCCTCACGTGGGCCTTGCAGACCAAGGCCCATTAGGTGTCTATTCGGATCTTTATCCGAATTGAGCCCATATCCAAATCATATTCGAATCAGTGTTCCAACCCGTTAAGCGTGCGACCACAGCAGGTTCACGTATACTTGGTCGTGACCGAAACGCCTTCGGTCACCACGTTAATAGCGGCCTCTAGTAAGACATATTAACCCCAAAGTATATGTAAAGATCATATCACTGAACTCGTAATGTTCTCTCATGTACGAATTCCTTTGCCTCACGATATAGATTGAGCTCAAGGCGAGACCTGTGTCATCCTCTTAATAGCTCAATCACTCTCTCGATTCCGTGATGGATTATAAACTTGTGATTGACTCCTCAATCACCTTGGCTTGGCCATGCACTTTCATAATCCATTACATCGAGGGGCCCAGTGATATCTCTCCCATAAGGAGGGGCAAATTCTATCTTGATCATTCACATCCCACTACATGTTTCATGGCAAATTTGAAGACTACTTTTATGACTACCCAGTTACGGAGTAGTGTTTAGTAGTCCCAAAATAAGCTACTACTCATGTTGGGAACCATGATGATCTCAAGTCTAAGGATTCTACATAAACACTACTCGAGACCAGCGATGACACATGGAATCTCTGCGTTGTCTCATGGCAGTCTATCAACATATGTTCACTAACACATGTCCATATTATTGATTTGGTATCACCATACCATGATCCATGAGACATGATCATCAATCAATACATATGCTGATCTTTGTCTTTGAATCATATTTGTTCCTCATATGATATACGATCAGGGATCATTTAGAAATAGCAACATTTTAGTATTTAAGAGTCTCATGAATAAGTCTCATACTCATTGATCAATAATGATGATGTCTATTCCAAGGAACAAAGTAATATATCATAAACATAGTATGTGATATATACAACATCTCCATGTTGCCTCTAGGGCATATCACTAACAGTTAGTACAATAATATTGACTAGAAAATTTATAGAATTGCTTAGCCATGCTTAAAATGATTTAGGTGGGAGTACTTCGAAACAATGATTTTCCAAAATGTATTCTTGACTTCGGTGAGTCAAGAAGGTGTATGAAATGTTTCAAAATAAAATATACAATTTGGTTTGGACCTAGGCTAATGGTTAGGTGGTGGGTGCTGGCATGCATTGTTGTTCGGTGACACAATGTTGATTGTCAGGCACAAGGGGTATGTGGAATGAGCATAAGTCAAGTTAAGAACCGATCTGTGAGCTACTGTTGCAAAGCCATATCGTACTACCACAAGACTGGTATGGGACAGTCCTAGCTAATTAATTTGTGAAGTCCCAATTTTGGTCTCGCTATAGGTTGAATGTGAGCGTGGCGTAAGCCATGAGAAGTCTCATACGGCACAAGAGGGGGCTCCAACTTGTGGATTCAAGTTATGGTGAAACATTAGTAGCGGCATGACCAAGTTCGTAACTTAGCATTGTAAAGGCCTTGTCATGATCTCCTCGCCGCACATCAAAGGAAGTGTGTTTATCCGGTGGCAATATGGGATGATCATGTCTTGTGGGTAAAACTGTACAATCTCTACAGAGTGTATAATATATCCTAGATAGCCGTGCCCACGGTCATGGGTAAGCCGAGTAAAGTTTTTATGGATTAGACTTTGATTTTTAAACTAGTTTCTAAAAAGACCTTTGGATGGATGGAATCCATGGGATATTAAAAAGCATATGGATGGATAGAATCTGTATAAGATCTTTTGAAAAAGATGGACCAGGTAGGATACCTGTGAATAGGTTAATATTTGGTCAGAGCCTGTACTAATGATATTATTTTGTTAAATTACTAATTCTCTCTATTGTATCAAATTTAGCTTTTAAATCTACTTACTGTATTTACTTTAATTCTACTTTTTCGCACAAATAACCTATTATGCCTTCTATTGTCAATTCTTATGCATGCATGAACTCTGTTAAATCTCTTGGTGTAGCTTGTGAAGTACTTTATGTACTCATGTTGCTTCATTCACTATTTTTAGAGAAGGACTTCATCAACTTCGGTGAGAATAACGATGAGTAGGCCACGTCTTACAGTCATTCGCCTATGGGCAAGTAAGATGGACTGCTGCTTTATGGTTCTTTTTTCACTGCTTATATTTATTTTTGGTTTATAAACCATTGATGTAAACTTGGTTCATCAGGTCCATATTTAATTAATGAATAAATATCATTGTGGATGATATGAATCTTTGTTATTAACTGTGTGCACTAGCTTGATCCTAGACTAGTGCGATTTACATAGAGGATCTAGGAGTCGTTGCTCCGGGGTCCGACAGAACACTACCTCATGTTATCACATGGTGTATTCTCGGGTTTGTTAAATGGAGTTGGAAGATATTGGAAGTAAGAGGAAGGAGTTGGAGGCCAGTGCCAAAGCAATGGAGAGGCACAAGGAAGATGATAACCACTTTTGCGTTAAAGACTTGAAGAAACAAAGCCCATGTGATGTGACCACACCATAAACGCATACGACCATAACTCCCAAGAATAAACAAAAGGTAAATTCGTTTCTTCGGTTTCAATTTATTTTAAATAAGAATATGATGCTATCTAAAGATGAAAATATATATTTGTCTAGCTATATAAGAAGGATTGTATCAACGCTACACGCTCGTGGTTGGGGTCCACATAAAGGAAAGCCAACCAATATATTATGACCAAGTCAATGCCTTCCCCATCTCTTGCTCAAGGTCACCACTTCACTTTTGGATCAATTCAAGCAAGAGTTCAAGTGGGATACATTTTGAAATCCAATTCGGCCTCCAGATCAATTTGGATTCAGCCTGATAGGTCCGACTTCAAATGGGCATAACTTTTACATACAAACTCCGTTTGATGTGTAGCACACAAAGAGAGGTCGTCCACTTTCCAATGGATTTGGCCTTACCTCCAAATTTCTTCTATGTGCACCGCAATTACCAAAACAATCTAACGTTGATTTAGCCTGACTGGACCAATTTTAAATGCTCATAGATTTCGCATCAAGAGTCTGTTTGGAATGTATGAGTATAGCATGTGATGAAGGAGTGCCCGATCTTCCGATGAGATGGATAACTTTGATTTGATATGACGTTGACGAAGAGCCTACTTGACCGAGATGACCAAGTCTGTCCTGCAATCGCTACACCACACCCTAGTCGATATCAACTGTGCCAAGAACGCGGTTAACTTGAACACGTGGTTCAATTTCTGCAAGCAATCGAAGAACAAGCAAGAATAAGATAAAGAGCAATCAGAGTATTGTGAATATGAATAAAGAACACAAAGGGTTGAGGCCTGCAATCGCAGTTATTGGTCTAGTCGACACAAGAACACACGACAATGTTTCACGGTGAAAAACTAATCTACACAAGCCTGAGTTACATGGCCAATTGAACCTCTATTTATAGCGGCACGCTGGCCCTTACTTATGGAAAGTTCTCAACACAAGGAAAGTAATCAAATCATACCTGATTCTATCTCTGTTTCTAAAATTCAAAGATTGTTTTAGTGATTCTGTCGCGCACAAAAGGAATTTTGAGATGAGGCTAAATCCATTGGAAAGAGGACGAAATAAGATTTCCATGCTGTACTCACACATTCCAATTGGACTCTTGATGCGAAATCTATGAGCATTTAAAGTTGGTCCTGTCAGGCTGAGTCAACGTCAGCTTGTTTTGATGATTTCCATGCGCACAGAAGGAATTTGGAAGTTGAGCTAAATCCATTGGAAAGTTGACGAGCTCTTCTTTTCATGCTGTACTTGTACACCTCAAACGGAGTTTGTATGTAAAAGTTATGCACGTTTGAAGTCGGACCTATCAAGCTGACTCTCAATTACACTGGAGGCCAAATTAGATTCCAAAATGTGTTTCACTTGTACTCTTGCTTGAATTGATCCAAAAAGGACGTGGTGACCTTGAGCAAGAGTTGGGGAAGGTGTTGACTTGGTCTTGATATATTGACCGGTTTCCCTTTAGGTGAACCCCAACTATGAGCGCGTAGCGTTGATGCAATCCTCCTTGTATAGCTAGACAAATATATATTTTTATCTTTAGATAGCATCATATTCTCATTTAAAACAATTTGAAACCAAAGAAATGAATTCACTATTTGTTTATTCTTGGGAACTTTAGTTGTATGCGTATGTGACGTGGTCACATCAGCATAGAAAGCTTATCTTGCTCTCTTTCCAATGGATCTAGCTCCATTTAAAAATTTCTTCTGTGCATGTCGGAATCATCAAAATAATATTTTGGTTTTAGAATTAGAGGTAAAATCAATTATGATTTGATTACTTTCATGTGTTGAAACCTTTCTATAAGCAAGGGCCTACGTGCCCCTATAAATAGAGACTCAATTGGTCATGTAACGCAGACCACCTCTGAGAATTAATCTACTATTATTCGTGCTTGAGTTATTTCTTTGCTGCCAAAGTTCCATGAGGAATTAGGAGTGTTCTTTAATCAAGATCGTTCAACATTTTCGCTGGAAATTGGGTGCATGGTAGATATTTGCTTGGTGGTCGGCGAAATCAACGCGAGTGTATTTTGGCGAATTAAAGAGTGTTCGTCCCTTGCACTGGCATTGGAGGATCATTACGACTCATCAAGACTCTCGTAAGTATCCATCCTACGTCGAGAAGATCGGGCGACCCCATATTATGATATATTTTATGGTATCAGAGTAAGATGATACGGGGTCATCCGATCTTTTCAACGTAGCATTGAATACTCACGGGAGTCTTGATGAATCGTAGTGATCCTCCAATACCAGTGCAAGGGACAAACACTCTTTAATCCGCCAAAACAAACTTGTGTCGATTTCGCCGACTACCAAGCGAAGATCTATCGTGCACCCAATTCCCAGCGGAAAGGCTGAACAATCTTGATTGAAGAATACTCTTAATTCCCTATGGAATTTTCGGCAGCAATGATGAACTCGAACAAACTTTAGCTCAAAAAAATAATAGATTCCATCTTACTTTCGGTTCTTGGTGGGTGACCGTACCCGAAACCCTAGCCGCCTTTTTTAGCGTGTGTCTACAACTCTTCCAAGAGCAATCCAAGTACAAACCTAGAATCCAAGTCAGTTTGGCTAGCTGTCCTCATCCGAACTCTTTGAGATATTGCCATCCAAAACCAACTCTAGGGAAGTGCTATCCGAAATCCAAGAGAAGGGTTCGTGTTCGGGTTGGTTTCCTTGAATTCCTTGCCGTGCGCAATTGAAACAGCCAAACACCATACAAACCGATTTTCACTCAAATCCTTTGAACACTTGAGACTAATTGTTGATATTGTATCGTGGGATAGTCTTGAATAATTTACTCTCAACTGAACATTAGACTTGTGTATCACTCATTCGGCTGACACAAAAAAATTCAGAGTTTATACCCCTACATTTTTAAAAAAAAGTTTGTGACTCATATACCTCATTAGACTCAGAATAAGAATTTGAATCTTTACGAGTCACAAGTAGGGTAGCCAAAAAAAGAGCAAAAAAAGTAAAAAAAAATGGGCCAAACTTGGGTGAGTGTTTTATAATATAAATTCAGTTGAAGTATTTAATTTCTTAAGCAATCATATGCCCTTATTTTATAATATTGCAATTGGCTAGCGTCTCTCCTAGTACTTGGTGCAAAACGAGCTAATATTTTCCGATTATTTCTTTTAGCTCATTCCTTTGTTTGCATTGAGTCATATTGATCATTGCGTGTGCATTCATACTCTTCACATATATCTATTGGATCAACACCTGGGCAATATTTTCTAGCTTGGATTATTACTTAATTCAACAATATCGTGAAATTTAGATTGTGTAGGATAAACACTAACATACCAAGCTCCAATAAATATCCTTTGCCGTGCAATTGTGAGTCACTTTTAAATCTGCTTAATCATCACTTGCTATTGTAGCTACCACCAAGTGTAAGTTTCTTTTGATCTCAATTCACTTCGGAAAGGTATAAACTTTACTTGGGAAAGGAAAAAGTGAGATAGAGTGAACTCCCCATATCGTATATATGTTATGGTATTTGTGCATTCTTTGTACAACTACCATGATAGGTGGAGACAATAATATAGGAGAGGAGCATACCCCGGTAAGTCGTTTTCAATTCCAAGCGTTGAGGGGGTACTTTGCGCAATGAGTTTCCCGCCACTTCTTCCACCTCGAAAGCGCAACTCAAGGTGGAAATCAACAATTCCGCGCAAGATATGTGCATTGAATTCAATCATATAATGAAAGTGTTACGCTCGAACATCGTGAATGATATTGTGCGGGCACTTTATCCATAACATGAAAAATATAACTTTATTCCTTTCTATGGAAATGAAGATCTAGAGGAGTATCTTGAGTGGGAATGACAAATAGAGAAAGTGTTTACATTTCAAAAGCTTCCCAAAGTCCAAGAGGTGATGCGTGCCACTAGAGAATTTAAAGATTATGCTCATAGTTGATGGCAACAACGATTTGAAAAAAAAATTCATTAAGTCATAGTCAGATTTGAAGGCACTCATGAGGAGAGAATTTGTGCTATTCTATTATACGCGGAGATTACTACGCCATCTAGAGAGTATCACACAAGGGAGTAACACTGTGCAAGAATATTATTTTGAGCTACAAGATCATTACGTCAGGCCGGTGTCACTAGTGAATCACAAGAGAGACATATTTCAAACAAGGATTGAATTCTAAAATCGTTGCTATACTTCAACATAAATATTTTGGTAGTGTACATGATCTTATGAATTATGCTATTGAAGAGGAAAAGAGACTTATGGAGAGATGTACACCACAGTTCCCTCCATGTCCATACCTTAGTTCTTCTGCCGCTACTTGTGTGACACATGAGAAGATAACCGAGCATGGTACTTTTTCTTCGGCCAAGAAGACATATAGTGATATTCCAAAACTACATATAACTCCTGAGATACAACACAACCCATGCGAGGATGAGAGCCACAT
Source organism: Melocanna baccifera (assembly GCA_036346265.1). NCBI lineage: Eukaryota > Viridiplantae > Streptophyta > Magnoliopsida > Poales > Poaceae > Melocanna > Melocanna baccifera. The sequence continues at coordinate 8,748,433 of CM070707.1, read as the reverse complement.
AGCTAAATTGAGTGAGAGTGATATAAAGAATAAGCTTTGTGATTCCACCATATATGAGGTTGAGAGCATCTAAATTGAGAATGTGAAAGAGACACCAAAAGAAAATAGAAAAGTGAAAGATTGACAAAGTGAAGATGAATAAAAAACTAACACATTAATATCTACTTCTAGTGTTGTTTCTCACATTGTGCAGGTTGAAATTAATTAATCCTCATTATTCTCATTCATAACCACAACCACTACTAACAACGGTAAAGAATTAGCTTTTAGTCCTTATTAACCTTATTCATATCCACATCCACAACCACAACCAACAATGGCAAAGCAACCATAACCAATAATGGTAAAGCAACCTCGACCAACAATGGTAAAGCATTAGCTTTTAGCCCTCACTAACCTCATTCATATCCACATCCGCAACCACAACCAATAATGGTAAAGCAACCACGACCAACAATAGTAAAGTATTAGCTTTTAGCCCTCATTAACCTAATTAAATAACTCCACAGCCCCAAAACCTTTCTCCTGCAATTCAATGAAAGAAAAATTCCACGATTCCGCTAAACAAATCCAGGAATGCCGAAACGACGTTTTAGGGCATTACAGCAACAACCTAAAATACGTGTGGTGCATAGTTTAGTAGCTGCCCTAGGATACGAGAAGCTTTATGATAATGCTAGGGATATGCGATGATAACATGAATGCCAGTGTTGCACAAAGCTCCTAGTAGGTTTCATTCCCGTAGTATAAATAGTGGTTACTTGAAGGCTAGACAATTTTGTTTTCGTTGTTTGACAATTGGTTTCCCATGCTTTGAATGCCATATTAGTACATAGGGACCACAACACTCACTCCTAGGCCTCCTACTGGTTACTTAGACTATGGTTCCTATTCATATATTATTCTTTTGTTGCATAAAGTAATCATTTGTGGATCCTATCCATATTACATTCTTGCCCTTCTACTCTGGAAAGTCAATTAATATTTATATACTTGTAATTTGTACCCCTAACTCATAGTGCTTCCTGGGGAAACATACGATATGCTGGAACACCCACAGTGAAATGCTACGATGATTACTATGCGCTTGCGGATAAATTGATAAATTATCATTATGGCGTAAGGATCACCAACAAGCATTTTTGGCGCTGTTATCGATTAAGAAATGGGCTAGGATATCATATTTTGCATCTATGTATTTATTTATCACTTTCTTGCACACTCCTACTCTTTTGCTTTCTATTGGTAACTAATAGTAGGAGCTTACTCCACTGACTATAAAAGCAACATATGTCTTCACAATAAAGGCAATTAGATGACTCTTTAAAAATGTCAACCACCAACAAAAATCCTCCAAAATAAATCATTGCTGGTACACAATAGGAATCATTGTGGGCTCCTTAATGGATTTCCAATATAGAGACTCAAGTCTACTCTTTGGCCTCGGCATCAGAGGAAGGTTCCTTAGTGACCCCTAGGGTTCTGGTGCCCATCATGCGGGACTAGGGACAACATCTTTGCCGACACCCCTCTAGGGATTTGAAGGATGAGAACTTCGCTGATGCGCAAGGAAATGAAGACAAGCACTGAACGATTGAAACAATCACTAATGTTTATTTTGGATAGATCATGTTTTCTTTTCTTTTGTAGCAGGATCTTATTTCTCTTTTCTTATTGTCAGATTTGTTACAGTACACTTTTGGTTTTTTGAGATAGTCTTTTATGGATAGCAATGTTATGCATTCTTTTTCCTGTGCATTAACCTTTATTTGTCAATGAATCCATCGCTAATCTTTAGAAGCTAGAATATTCTTTGTTGAAATATTAGGGGCCTGAACTTCGAGCACTCCTTCATTCACAACTTTACCCCTAGAAATCTGGACAAATTTTATTTCTCTCCCTCTATTGGTGCTTCCAGGGGCTTGCTAGTTCTTTGGAATAGCTTAGTTTTCTCTGGAACACCTATTTTTAACTCTCATTTTGGTCAAATTATTGAATTCTTGTCAGTTTAAAACTCAAACAATTGGACTCTCATAAATGTTTGTGGGCCATGTGAGGGCAAAGAAGAGAATAGTTCATTCACTGGCTTTTACACCTCAACATTCCTGCACATCAGAACTGGATCCTCATGGGAGATTTCAACTTTACTAGATCTATTCATAATAGAAACAAGCCAAGAGGAAATCTGAATGATAAATTAACCTTTAACAGCATTATTAGTAATCTTGGGCTCATTGAACTGCCCCCAAGGGTTGGTCCTTCACCTGGAGTAATATGCAGAGGACCCTTTATTGGAGCAGCTAGACTAGTTTTTCACTATAGATTAATAGACTTATCTTTTCCCCCATTCAGAAGTTCATGTTCTTCACAAGAACACATCTAACCATGCACCTTGTGTTGTGCACATTGACATGATTATTCCTAAATACAACCTTTTTATGTTCAACACCTACTAGATAGAGCACCTAGGGTTCATGGAATTTATCAGTCTTTTCTGGAATTTGCCAGTTCGACAAACCAACAGTGCCTCCAGAATTATGGTGAAATTCAAAAATCTTCAAAGAGGCCTTAAAAACTAGAGAAAATCCATTTCACGGCTCAATATTCTTATCCACAATTGTCAGACCATAATTCTCTTCCTAGATAATTTGGAAGATCAGAGAGGTTTATACACTAAGGAAATAATGTTCAGAAATATTATTAAGAATCATTTCGCCAGGCTTCTAAACTACCAACACATGTATCAGATGAGGTGTTATACTTTTCGTTGGGCAAAATTAGGAGACAAAAAAACTAAGTACATTCATGCACTAGCAACGGAGCATTTCAGAAGGGACTCGATCCGTTGTTTAGCCCTTGAAGACGGGGCAACTATGTCCTCTCATCAAGACAAGGCAGCAGCTATATGGAACTCACTGAAGTTAAGAACAGGGATAGCTACCCAACCTACAATTCAATTTGATCTCAATGATCTAATTCTAGCTTCTCGCAATCTCCTTTTGGTGGCGGATTACACTAAAAAAGAGATAGATAATACGGTCAAAATGCTCCCAATGGATAAAGCCCCTGAACCGGATGAATTTAACAGACCGTTCATTCATTAGTGTTAGAACATAATTCAACATGATTTCTATTCCCCGTGTCAAGATTTCTTCAATGAGGTAGTTAATATTCAAAGCATCAATGGTTCTTATATTACTCTTGTCTAGAAGAAATTGAACTTAGAGACCCTGAATGACTTCAGACCAACTTCCTTGCTCAACTCAGTCTTAAACTTCTTACGAAGCTCCTAGCCAACAAACTTCAAAAGGTAATTGTCAACCTAGTTCACACAAATTAGTATGGATTCATCAAAACGAGAACAATTTCGGACTACCTATCTTGGGTGTTTGAATACATCAATCAATGCAAGCACATCAAAAAAGAAATTCTTGTTCTCAAATTGGACTTTGAAAAATCCTTTGACACTATAGAACATGAAGTGATATTAGCATATTTAAGGGCTGAAGGCTTTCCCGACAAATGGATCTCCTGGATTGCTTGTATTCTCTACTTTGGCCATTCCTAAGTTCTTACGAATGGAGTGTTGGGAACTTATTTCATTGCAAGAGGGGGGTCAGATAAGGTGACCCACTCTCTCCACTCTTGTCTACCTTAGGAGCTGATCTTTTTCAATCTATAATCAATGAGGCAGCAAGAAGGGAACTTCTCAAACATCTGATCCTGCCCCAAGGAAATGATGGCTTCCCGGTGGTACAATATGTAGATGACACCCATATCATTTTGCCGGCTTGCTCTAAACAACTTCTCTGTCTAAGGGGACTATTGCACACTTTCTACACCTCCATCGGTCTCAAAGTTAACCTCGCAGGTGTATTTGGTTGTAAAAATTGGAACTATGTGATGGAGACATCCCTCCCATGGATACAACCGTGCCTACACACACAACTCATCCACAGCAAGTGTTACAAGGTCCACTTACTCGGGCTCGGGCTCGCTAACTTAATTACCAGGTGAATTCGTTTCTAGGTTTATATATTACTAAGAATAGACTACTACCTAATGCAGTTGATTTAATTGTGCTTAGGAATATGGGAAAGGATGAAGGAGAGGCATGTGGAGTCATGGATATGCATGGAAGGCACAATGGAGGTCACCGCGTCACTTTGGGTCTAATTCAAGTAAGAGTTGGAGTTGGGCTTGTTCTGAATTCAGATTCGGACTGCCGCGATAGTATCAAATTCAAATAGACGTAACTTCTTCATACAGACTCCGTTTTGAACGTTTTTGGACTTCATGGAAAGCTTATCAAGTCTATTTTCCAATGGATCCAACTAGTTCTTCGATTGCTCGTAGGGACTGAACTTCATGTTCAGGTTGATCGCACTTCTAGCTTGGTCAATAACATCTCGGAGTTGGTTCAACGATTGCTAAGGCGCAAGCGTCGTCGTACGGTTGTAGTCAGATCGCGAGAGTCACCTCCACCAAAATCGATAGTTATTAATCTCATCGAAAGATTGGGCACCCCGCCTCTATCAAGTGGTATCAGAGCTCAAGGTTGCTCGGTGAGAATTTCTAGTTAACCATAGATTAGATTGCTTTTCATTACCTACAACGCGCAAAAACCAAAAAAAAAGTAGTAGTAGATCATTCTGTCCAAACCCGTCTTACCATCGCAATTTTTGTTTTTAGTACATCGCTTTGTTGAACTTTCGGTTGCATCATCGTGCCCTTTGCTGGTCTTAGTGTCTAGTTCCTTTAGAATTTTGAGTTCTTCTCACATTTGGTCTCACCGATTGTGGTTGGGATCGATCTACCACGACAAGTGAATACAAGGGGGACGAGGACACTGACTTCAACTAGGAATCGGACTCACCATCGAGGGACATTTTGCCCTAGTTGGTCTCGGATAGAACCAGGGCAAGACATAGTTTTTGTCCCAAGGAGGTTTCAGAGTCAACCAGGAACATCCAAAACAGCGTAGTCTTCACAAAGAAAAAAGAAAAAAAAGAGAGAGAGCTAATTTTTGCATACGACCTCTGATTGGGGTGTTTCTTGATCTGTTGGAAAGGAAACGAGAAGATACATAAAAAAAGAGAAGTCTAGGAAATTCGGAGATTTTATCATACGCGTACGCTCCCAGACAGACGTGCGGAAACTTCGACACCAAAAAACGTCGTTTAGGGCCTCGAAACGGGCCCGCAAGTTCGGAAAAATTTAACTTCCTCAGAATTCGCTCAATATTTACAGGGATCTTCTACAAGTGATTCTAAGGTTCCCCGTGAAGACGGCATCCTTTTTTGAGCTTCTGAACTCCGTGTGCGTGTCGTTCTCTAATACTTCCATGCCGTATTTTTGTTTTGTGTTCTAGGCTCACGTCTCTAGTACGGTCTAGCCTAGGACCAGCACTAACTAACGTTGAGCGATTTTTCAGCTTGCATTCTCTAATTTAATTATTGCTACTCCTTGCTACCATACTTGAGCCTTCCCAGCTACACTTTTCTACACCGTATAGGCTGAGCTTCACCTAGCAATCGCTCCACCCAATCTTCAAAGATACGTTGGCATCGCTAAGAGCCAATCACCCCTGTTTTCTTGGTAAGAATTGGTAAGATTTCGATAGAAGGCTTGATTGTGAGCGACTTTTGAACCACCTCATCTTAGTAGTTGTCGTTAGGGACATATTCTTGAGTTTTGCTAACAATGGCAGGTCCTACAGAGTTGACGGATGAGGATACATCTCATACTCCTCGTACAAAGGCAATCGTATAACATTTCTTGTGCCTCATGAACCTTCCTGCAGAGGGTCTTGAGGAGGATGTCAGGGTTATGAATATGCGACTTGCTCAACTTGAGGTCGCCCAGATTGAGACAAACGCCACGCTCCCCGCGATGGAGAGAGTGCAAGGCGTCACTAACACTTCTCTAACAAGCATTATGGCGCACCTTGAGGAGATTGCCCAAGCATCCTCTGCTGTTCCCCCTACTGTGTTGGTTGTAATACCCTGAACGTCGTTTCGGCGTCGGTTTTTAAATTAATTGCAGAGTCGCCCAGATTTTCAGTAAATCACAGGAAGGGAAAATAAAATTATGGAATAGTCTAAAATGAAAAAATGAATGAAATAAATAAAAAAATCTAAGTGGGCTGCCTGGAGGGTGGGCCTACCACCTTGGGCCATCCGGCCCAAGGGGTGGCCGCACCCCCTCCCCCTCTAAACCCTAAGCCGCCCCCCTATTTAATCTAGTGGCCGCCACCCCACTCCCCCTTTTCTACCCCCTGGCCTCCCCCCTCCCCTCCCAATTGCGCCTCCACCTCTCCTCCCCTCAAGTGCTATCCATTGGTGCAAGAAGAAATCAAGAAGAAGAAGAAGAGGAAGAAGAGGAAGAGAAGGAAGGGAGGAAGAGAAGAGGAGAAAAGAAAAGGGGTGATCCCAAGGGATCCCCTAGGTAACTTTCCCCTATCCCAAACCCTTCTATTTTTCCTATAATTAGGGTTCTTAGAACGAGAATTGATGGGGATTAGCAAATTGATTAACTGATTAGGGAATTCCTACTGTCGGCGCGTAGTCCAATTTATGCAGCATGGCTGTTTGCGCAGATTAGACCTGCGAAGTGATTTTTCCTATGGGTCTGGCCAAAAGGAAAATTATAGAGGACATCGAGATCTATCTCCTGTATTTTTTTCAGATGTTTTGGCTGCGGGGTTTGGGCACAGCAGGGTCGGGTAAATTGCTGTCTGGCAAAGGTGGAATACAAGATAGATTGCTGTTCGGATGTAGATTCGGAGTAGAAGATGATTTTTATATTTTCCTCCCAATAATGAAAGTTGTAGGGAGTCTGAAGATCTAGTTGCTGTAAAAAAAATTATAATTTTTAGGGCTTTGTACTGTGGTTGGGGTGCGTTAGAAGCTGGCTATACAGATTGCCAGAACAGAGTACATCCTCTGTTTTTGCGCGTTAAATTACACCATATTAGTAGCAAAATAAAAATAAGAGATCTACTGGAAAAGTGAAGGTATTTAAGAGTAGATCCTAGAAATATATCATTGGTTGTAAATGGCTTAATAGTTTTAAATATAAAAAAATAACAAGCAGCGCCGCTGCAGTGGGTAGTGCGTAGGATCGTCGAGCGGAGTGGGGATTGACGGATTTGGGGATTTAGCGACGTCTTTATTTTATTAGTCGCGATTACCTTACTGTAGACTTTTACTGAGAAGTAATTTTTGGACAGATGGTTTTGCTCCTGATCACGTGTAATCGCTTCGCTTCAACTCGTTAATCATTCTACATTCACACTAGTTAATTCTCTTAATTTGAGATGATATACCATTGTTACATGCTTTCTTAATGTGGTCTATGTGGTAGCAATTTAGCAATCAATTGGTTATGCCTTGATGAAATATTTGTGGTTATGTAGTATAGTTCTTAATAAAATAAAAGTGGTTGTGGGGTAGTATTCCTTACGAGGATATTGAGATCTAGGTGGTAGTACTCTTAATGATCATATTGTAAGCTAGTTGACGGTATTATTAACGAATAAATTATGGCCTATGTGGTAGTATTACCTTTGGATAGATTGATTTTGATCTTGGTGAACCGAATGTGGATTGTGTGGTGAGATTTCTTTGAGGCATAAGTGGATTGTGAGGAAATATTCATGATGAATATGTTGTTGTACTTTGTAGTTAAATCCTTATGAATCATGTTTATCAAATCATTCATATCATGATATATCATTTGTATCATGGATGTCACCGTATATAGCCATGACCGTACCGGTACAGCATCGTACATTGCCGTAGTACGATGCACCCTCTTACCTTGTTGGGTAAGGGTATAGTGGATCATATGCATTCATATGCATTTACATTGTGGATAGATCATTTGCATACTTATGCAATATATTGTGGTTGAATTATTTGCAAATAAATGCAACTTTTTAGTTTTAATATGGGATTGGCTCATGATAGTCATTTGCGGTATGAGAAATATGGATGTGGTCGTGGAATGGGGTTTACCCATCCCCTTGTGATGTGGTAGGAGTTGTGGTAGTGACATGAGGGGTTATCTTGTGGTAACTGTTGTTAGTGGTTGTGGGTGTGAGAATTAATAAAGTTAGTGGGGAAAATTATGTTAATGCTAAACTGATATTGGTAGTATTAGTGGTTGAGGATTTGAAGTAATCAAACGAGATTTATTTGCCAAAGTTTTACCGTTGTTGGCAGTGATTTGGGTTGAGGTCATAAATGTAGTAATTGTGGAAAATAATTTTTGATGCTTAAACCATTGTGGTTTAATTAGCTTATTAAACAGTTTGCTTGCTGAGATTTTTATCTCACTCTTGTTGTTCCCCCCTTCTAGGTTATTCTTGAGCATGCATGGGAAGGGTAGAGCAGCACAATACTTTTACACCTCATTTCATGATTTATGCTGTAATAACTATGAGGAGTCTTTAGTAATTTTCCTATCACCTCATTGTGAGCACTATTATTTAATAATATTAGACTGTGGTTGGATTTATTTATTTTAAAAAAATTTAGCAGTTTTCCTTATCTAATATTTTCTATTAATTGATGTATTGTTTTTTGCTTCCGCATAGTTGCTTCATATTTTGGAGGATGTTGCCGGTTTATTTTTCCTTGTATTTTGGCTAGTTTGGGAGTAGTTTAGTGGTATCCCAGGGTAATCTAGGTCCTGGGTGTTACGGGATTCTTATTTGATACGAGTAGAGATCTTATCCAAATCCTTATCGTTCTAGCCCATTAAATGTGTGACTTTGTAGGTTTATGTATATTTGGCCATGGACCAAAAACTTCTTTCCGGTCCATAAGTCGATAGTGGTCCTTATCAGGACATAATAGCTCCCAAACATACACAAAGATAATATCGGACGAACATATATAGTGCATGGGAAGGGTAGAGCAGCACATCACTGTCACACACCATATCATATTAAAGGATTGCGCGTAGGCTACGAAAGCAGAAAACAAAACTTTTCTACCACGCACACAAGGACATCATGCTAAGAAAGGATCATGGATCATTACCTCTAGATGCGTAGTGCAGCGGAAGAAAAGTTGGAGAAACCGATCCAACCACGCGCGTCAAGGTAGTAGCGGAATTAGCCGATCGTCTCGAACAGATCATGTAACATCCCAAAATTTTGTCCCTTTATTAAAAATTTAATCTGGAGTTTATTTGGATTTTCTGGAGTTATGTTAAAATCCTGATTTGAGGAAAATTTTAAACTTTATTGTGTAAAAGTCAAAATTAAAACTTCCAATTTCTTTTAAAAGCCTCATTTCTTTTTTTTAAATTGTTGACCCACATCCAAAATTCAAAATTCTGTCTCCCAGTGTATTTTATGATTTTTGGAAGTTATTTGGATTTTGTTTGAATCTTTGTTTTGAAATTGCTTTGAATTGATTTTTCGTTAGATATTGACGATTCCGGAGAGTTTGAATTCGACGAATCGCAGCAGGACTACGATCAAGGCAAGTTACACCTTTGACCATGTTGAACCTAATATTTTAAATTAATTATATTATTTTACTGTATATGCATGCGTATCTTTATTCAAATGTAATTCAAATTTGATTTGAATTTTAGATATACCCATGATCCTTGTTATGGCCAATTTGAATCTTGAATTCATATACCTTGTCACCCTAGCTGAAAACTAGTTAGTACCATAGTATTGACTAGAAATTTTTATAGAAATGCTTAGCCTGGCTTAGTATAATTTTAGGTGGGATCGATCTTTCACATGAAATGACAGACTTTGAAAATCAATATCTTGACTTCGGTGAGTCAAGGGTGGTTTTACGGAAATTATTTAAAAATGAAAATAGAAAACATATTTTGGACTTAGGCTAATGGTTAGGTGGTGGGTACCGGTATGCCTCGTGTTTGGTGACACCTGGTTGATTATCGTGTACGGGGGTATGTGGTTGAGCCTAAATCAACTTAAGGACCGTTTCTGTGAATTATTTTACGAAGTCCCTTCGTACTACCACAAGTCCGGTATGGGACGGACCTGGCTAAGTAATTTGTGAAGTTCCAACTATAGTCTCGCTATAGGTGAATGTGAGCGCGCGTAGGTGTGGGAAGTCTCACATGGCACGAGAGGGGCTCCAACTCGTGGATTCGAGTTGTGGTGAAACCTTAGTGGCGGCGTGATTATGTTGGCTATGAATCATCGAACAGCCTTGTCATGAACTCTCGCCGCACACCTAAGGCAGTGTGTTGATCGCGTGGCTCAAGTGAGAGGGAATGTCTTGTGGGTAAAGTTGTACACCTCTGCAGAGTAACAAACTATCTGGATAGCCGTGTCCACGGTCATGGACATGCTGAGTAGAGTCTTCACAGATTAGACCTGAATTTTCATAAAACTTGGTTTTGGCAATCAAACGTTGGATTTGGTAATGGTCCGGGTGGATTCCCGTGGATAGATTAGTGTGGGTTGGAGCCTACACTAACGATATTACTTGTTAAAACAATGTTTCATATACTGTATTTAAATTCAGCTTTTCGTACTTACGTTATTGTATTTAAATTCAAGTATTGCTTTCCGCACATTACCCTATTAAGCTTCCTTTGAAATCCCTTATGCATGCATCAAATCTGTTATATTTCCTGGTGTAACTTGCGTAAGCATTTACTAGCTTACCTTGGGAGTACTTCTGTACTCACCTTGCTAAATCTGTTGCCAGACTTCGAGGGCGACTACGACGGTGAGGACTACTTCAGCGAGTAGGATGCGTCTTACAGTCATTCGCCTGTGGGAGGCTGGATGGGCTGTGCTGCCACCTTTACTTTATTTCCGCTGTTTTGTTTACTTTGTTGGCCCGGTGCCTTATTGTAAGACTTGGCCTTAAGGCCGTATTTTCGTTTAATAATATCTCATGGTTATTTTTGCATGATATACATTACTGTTAAACCTGTGTGCACTAGTTTTTCCTGGGATAGTGCGATTTACACAGAGGGGCTCGGAGTTGTTGTTCCGGGTCCCGACAGATCATCTCCACGCGATCAACCACACCACGAGCGGATCCAATCTGTAGGTTGTTGACGCCGATCAACACCGCAACGAGCAGCGCCTACACTGGTATCCACACGTCCGGGGCTGGAACGTCGATCGGTATCCGCTCGGGAGGTGGCGGCTAGGGTTATGCTAGATGTTAACATGGACGAATCCCCTCAGCCCCTCGCCTCCATATATATAGACCTCCTCACGTGGGCCTTGCGGACCGAGGCCCATTAGGAGTCTATTCGGATCTCTATCCGAATTGAGCCCACATTCGAATCATATTCGAATTAGTGTTCCAACCCGTTAAGCGTGCGACCACAGCAGGTTCACGTATACTTGGTCGTGACCGAAACGCCTTTCGGTCACCCCGTTAATAGCGCCTCTAGTAAGACATATTAACCCCAAAGTATGCGTAAAGATCATATCGGCTGAACCTGTAATGTTCTCATGTACGAATCCCTTTGCCTCATGATATAGATTGAGCTCAAGGCGAGACCTGTGTCATCCTCTTAATAGCTCAATCACTCTCTCAATTTCGTGATGGATTATAAACTTGTGATTGACTCCTCAATCACCTTGGCATGGTTATGCACTTTTATAATCCATTACATCGAGGGGCCCAGAGATATCTCTCCATAAGGAGGGGCAAATTCTATCTTGATCATTCACATCCCACTACATGTTTCATGGCGAATCCGAAGACTACTTTTATGACTACCCAGTTACGGAGTAGTGTTTAGTAGTCCCAAAATAAGCTATTACGCATGTTGGGAACCATGATGATCTCAAGTCTAAGGATTCTATATAAACACTATTTGAGACCAACTGATGACACATGAAATCTCTGCAGTGTCTCATGGCAGGTCTATCCAACATATGTTCACTAACACATGTCCTTATTGATTTGGTATCACCATACCATGATCCATGAGACATAATCATCAATCAATACATATGCTAAGCTTTGTCTTTGAATCATATTTGTTCCTCATATGATATATGATCAGGGATCATTTTAGAAATAGCAACATTTTAGCATTAAGAGTCTCATGAATAAGTCACATACTCATTGATCAATAATGATAATGTCTATTTCAAGGAACAAAGTAATGTATCATAAACATAGTATGTGATATATACAACATCTTCATGTTGCCTCTAGAGCATATCACTAACACATATTTCATATTATAATAAATAAGTGCAGTATCTAGTTATTCATCTTTATCTCTCATTATTGATCTTTTTTAATTAATAATGTTAAGTTGTGGTTCACTTTAATTAGTTAAAATTATTAACGGTTGTTCCTTAATTAATAGTGTTCCATTACCTTTGTTTTAGTATGCTTCCGTTTAGCTTATCATGATTTAGAAATTGTTTCTAGTTTATGTTATCTTGTAAATTGGCTAGCTTGTGGAGTGGTTTAGTGGCATCTCAGGGTAATGTGGGTCCTGTGGTGTTACACCAGTAGAGGGACAAGATGAAATCGACTACGTGGCTGATATCGAGGCCGATGACCACCGTAACCACAACAACGATAGAGCTCGTCGACAGTTGCATTTCAACCGACAAGGTATGCGATGAGAACCCCCACGACGTGAGTACGTGACCACGATGATTCTTTTGCTAAGGTTAAATTCACTATACCCTCTTTCAATGGTAAATATGATCCTGATAGCTATCTTAATAGGGAGCTAACTGTTGATCAAAAATTTGCTTGCCATGAATTCCCTAATAATAGACAAATTAGGGCTGCTACTAGTGAATTTACCGACTTTGCTTCTATTTAGTGGAAAGAACATTGTCGTCAAAATTCCAATAACATACCTAACACATATGCGGCATCGATTTGTTCCCTCGTATTATGCTCGTGATTTGTTAAATAAACTGCAACACTTACAACAAGGTGCAAAATCTGTGGAAGACTACTATCAAGAATTACAAATTAGTATGTTGCGTTGTGGTTTAGTTGAGAATGAGGAGGCACCGATGGCTAGGTTTTTGGAATATTTGAATCGAGAAATTCAAGATATCCTTGACTATAAAGATTACAACTCCATTATTAGATTGTTTCATCTTGCTTGCAAGGCTGAACGTGAAGTGTAGAGACGCCAGATGAGGACACGATCTAACTCTTCTGCAAGTCGCACAAACTCCTGGATGCCACGCACCTCTACTGTCCTGTCCACTATAGCACCACCATCGTCACCCTTCAACAACAAGCAGCGCCCTACAACGTCAAACTCAGCAGCACAAATTTCTGAAGTGGCCAAATCAGTACCACAAGCTGCTGCAAAAACCTCCTCTTCGATTGCTTCGACAGGATGAACTAAGGACATTCAATGCCATCGTTGCAAAGGCTATGGACACATGATGTGGGACTATCCAAACAAGCGTGTACTGATTATACGCAATGATGGTGGGTATTCCTCTGCTAGTGATTTTGATGATGAAACATATGCTATGCTCGCAACTGACCCTACAGGACATGAAGAAGAATTTGATCATGAGGAGGAACATGTTGGCGCCGAAGATGCTGAGCAAAATCAACGTCATAATTTGTTCCAAATCAAGGGCGTTGTCAAGGAACGCTCGGTTCGCATAATTGTTGATGGTGGGAGTTGCAACAATTTGACGAGTATGGATATGGTGGAGAAGCTTACTTTGCCAACCAACCCTCATCCTCACCCATACCATATTCAATGGTTTAACAACAGTGGTAAGTTGAAGGTAATACAAAGGGTGAGAGTATACTTTTCTATGGGTTCCTACCACGATTATGTTGACTGTGATGTTTTGCCTATGCAAGCTTGTTCGTTGTTATTAGGAAGGCCTTGGCAATACGATACTGATTGTGTGCATCATGGTAGGAATAACCAATACTCATGTTCAAAGGACAGAAAATTGTGCTGCATCCTATGACTCTGAACAAATTGTTAAAGATGAACTTGCTAGAGCTAGTAGAGAGAAAAGTCTAGAGAATGCTAACAGGGAAAATCAGATTGTAGCACAAGAGCTTGCGTAACATAAAAAGAAAGAACCTAAATCTGCACATGTGAAGAAAAAGAAAATTCAATTGAAAGGTGCTGGTTTTCTTGCTACCAAATCTGATATGACTGAATTGGATGCTAGTAATTCTGTTTGCTATGCATTAGTTTGCAAAGCCGCTTTATTTTCATTTGAGGAGATACCATCTTCTTTACCTCCTGCTGTCAATAACATTTTGCAGGAGTACAAAGATGTCTTTCTGAAGGACATACCGCTGGGATTGCCACTGCTTCGAGGGATTGAGCATCAAATTGATTTAATTTCCGGTGCATCTTTACCCAACCGCGCACCATACAGGACCAATCTAGAAGAAACTAAAGAAATTCAGCGCCAAATTCAAGAATTGCTTGATAAAGGGTATGTGCGTGAATCGCTTAGTCCTTGTGTTGTTCCTGTCATTTTAGTGCTTAAGAAAGATAGATCATGGCGCATGTGTGTGGATTGTAGAGTAATCAATAATATCACCATTAGGTATCGTTATCCTATTCCTAGTTTAGACGATATGCTTGATGAATTGAGTGGCTCTGTTGTCTTCTCCAAGGTTGATTTGCTAGTGGGTATCATCAAATTCACATAAAATTAGGCGATGAATGGAAAACAACATTTAAAACTTAGTTCGGGTTATATGAATGGTTAGTACTGCCCTTTGGTTTAACTAATGCACCTAGCACCTTCATGAGACTAATGAACGAAGTTTTGTGTGCTTTCATTGGTAGATTTGTGGTGGTTTATTTTGATGACATACTGATATATAGCAAATCACTAGAGGAACATCTTGGCCATTTACGTGCTATTTTTGATGTTTTACATGGTGCACATTTATTTGGTAACCTTGAGAAGTGCACCTTTTGCACCGATCGAGTCACGTTTCTTGGCTATATTGTTACTCCACAGTGAATTGAAGTTGATTAAGCGAAGGTTAAAGCAATACAGAGTTGGCTGACTCCTAACATGGTCACACGGGTGCGGAGCTTTTTAGGACTTGCTGGATTCTATCGTCGCTTCGTGAAGGATTTTAGCACTATCGTTGTACCATTGAATGAGCTCACCAAGAAGGATGTGCCATTTGTTTAGAACACTACACAAGAGAACGCCTTCACCATATTGAAAAATAAGTTAACATATGCACCACTACTCCAACTCCCTGATTTTAATAAGATTTTTGAACTAGAATGTGATGCTAGCGGAATTGGATTAGGTGATGTGTTATTACAAGAGGGTAAACCTATAACATATTTCAGTGACAAATTGAGTGGGTCTAGTTTGAACTATTCTACTTATGATAAGAAGTTATATGTACTCTTTTGAACCTTACAAACTTGGCAACATTATGTATGGCCTAAAGAATTTGTTATACATTCTTATCATGAATTCTTAAAACATATTCGAAGTCAAGGTAAACTGAACCGCAGACATGCAAAGTGGGTTGAATTTATTGAGTCTTTCCCTTATGTCATCAAACACAAGAAGGGAAAGGAGAATATTATTGTAGATGCTTTGTCTAGGAGATATACCATGATTTCACAACTTGACTTCAAAATATTTGGATTAGAAACTATTAAAGAGCAATATGTGCATGATGCTGATTTTACGGATATATTGTTGAATTGTAAAGATGGGAAAACATGAAGTAAATTCTACATTAATGATGGGTTTGTGTTTAAAGCTAACAAGCTATGTATTCCAGCTAGCTCAGTTCATTTGTTGTTGTTATAGGAAGCGCATGAAGGTGATTTGATGGGACACTTTGGCGTAAAGAAAACAAATGATATACTTGCTGATCATTTCTTTTGGCCAAAGATGAGATGGGACGTCGAGAGCTACGTTGCTCGCTGCACTACAAGTCAAAGAGCTAAGTCACGACTTAATCCTCATGGTTTATACATGCCTTTACCTATCCCTAGCGTTCCGTGGGAAGATATTTCGATGGATTTTGTCTTAGGATTGCGTAGAACAAAGAAGGGGAGGGATAGTGTATTCGTGGTTGTTGATAGATTTTCTAAGATGGCACACTTTATACCTTGCCATAAGAGCGATGATGCTGCTAATATTGCTGATTTATTCTTCCGTGAAGTTATTCGTTTGCATGGTGTGCTTAATACTATAGTTTCAGATCGTAATGCTAAATTTCTTAGCCACTTTTGGATAACTTTATGGGCTAAACTAGGGACTAAGTTGTTATTTTCTACTACTTGTCATCCCTAAACTAATGGACAAACTTATGTTGTGAATAGAACTTTATCTACAATACTTAGAGCTATGTTGAAAAAGAATTTTAAAATATAGGAAGAATGCTTGCCTCATATTGAGTTTGCTTACAATCGATCATTGCATTCTACTACAAAGATGTGCCCCTTTGAAGTTGTTTATGATTTTGTGCCTCGTGCTCCTATCGATTTAATGCTTATTCCATCTTTGGAGAAATTGAATTTTGATGCTAAACAACGTGCTGAATTGATTTTAAAAATGCATGAGACAACGAAAAAGAATATAGAGTGCATGAATGCTAAATATAAAATTGCTAGAAGTCAGGGGAGAAAATATTTAACTTTTAAACCTGTAGATCTTGTTTGGTTGCACTTGAGAAAAGATAGGTTCCCTGAATCGAGAAAGTCAAAATTGATGCCAAGAGCTGATGGTCCTTTCAAAGTGTTAGAAAATATTAATGATAACGCATACAAGCTTGAGCTACCTACAGATTTTGGGGCTAGTCACACTTTTAACGTTGCAGATTTGAAGCCATACTTGGGAGAAGAGGACGAGCTTGACTCGGGGACGACTCAAATACAAGGAGGTGATGATGGGGATATCCCTCCTATGGATACAACGTGCCTACACACGTAACTCATCTACAGTAAGTGTGATGAGGACATGGCCCCAGTGGATACAACCACATTAGCAATGCTTGTTGTTCTAATTACAAGAGTTCCTACGCATCACTTAAATTATCAAGTGAGCTTATTTTTAGAAGTGACTTTATATCATATGAACTATATGATGCTGCCTAATAATGAAAATGCATATTTACACAGCTATACAAGGAGGATTGCATCAACACTACGAACTCGTAGTTGGGGTCTACCAAAAGGGAAGCCAACCAATATATCAAGACCATCTCGACGTCTCCCCCAACTCTTTCTTATGGTCACCACGTCATTTTTGAATCAATTCAAGCCAGAGTTCAAGTGGGACACGTTTTGGAATCCAATTCGGCCTCCAGATCGGTTCGGATTCAGCCTGACAGGGCCAACTTCAAACGAGCATAACTTTCACATACGGAGTCCGTTTGAGGTCCACGAGTACTTGATGGAAAGATTTTCTCGTCCTCTTTCCAACAGATCTAGCCTTGCCTACAAATTCCTTCTGTACGGCCTGCAATTATCAAAAGAATTTACTACACCACCTGTTTGGGCCAACTCGGGCCTTGTAATGCATGGGCCTAAGAGGAAGGTGCTACCCCCACTATTTATGGCTAAAATATTGTTTATGTGAATAGTAAAATAGTACCATCTTTTTGTTTCTTAGTTTTGTGTGTCTTCCACTCCCCTATTTAAGGAGGCCGCACCCATTTAGTTTTCTTAGATTTCGTTTATGTTTAGTTTGCCTTCGTTGTGACTTGTTTCTTCAGTTGTGTCAGATGACCACCTGTTAAGATCCTTATTCGGAATCCCACCATATTTAGTATTTCAATCTTATTTGCAATTTGAGATTGCTTGTTGTCTTGTTCTTGCGTGTTCTTCGGTTGCATGCTGGAATAGACCTTTATGGTCGGGTCAACCGCGTTCTTAGCACGGTTGATAACAACTTGGAGTGTGGTTTAGCGATTGCTTGATGTTCTGGTCGTGACCAGTTAGTAGCCGTATCGTCAAAGTCGTTCTCCCCCAAATCGAAGTTATCATCCTATCGGAAGATCGGGACCCCGTCGCCTCATAAAAGTGTTACAAGGTCCACTTACTCGGGCTCGTACTCGCCAACTTAATTACCTGGTGAATTTGTTTCTATGTTTGTATATTATTGAGAACAGATCGCTACCTAATGCAGTTAATTTAATTGTGCTTAGAAACATACGAAAGGATAAAGGAGAGGCATGTGGAGTCATAGACATGCATGGAAGGCACAATGGAGGTCACCACGTCACTTTGGGTCTGAGTCAAGCAAAAGTTGGTGTTGAACTTGTTCTGGATTCAAATTCGGACTGCCGCGATAGTATCAAATTCAAAAGGA
Source organism: Melocanna baccifera (assembly GCA_036346265.1). Taxonomy (NCBI): domain Eukaryota; kingdom Viridiplantae; phylum Streptophyta; class Magnoliopsida; order Poales; family Poaceae; genus Melocanna; species Melocanna baccifera. The sequence continues at coordinate 8,730,132 of CM070707.1, read as the reverse complement.
CGTAACTTCTTCATACGAACTCCGTTTTGGACATTCTTGGACTTCATGGAAATCTTATCAAGTCTACTTTCCAACAGATCCAACCTAATCTTCAAACTCCATCCGAGTCAACCACAATATCCAAAAGAATCAGCGTCTATTTCTGAGTCCGAGTTCAAAAAGATGCTGCGCCACCTCCATTTGGGCCCATGGGCCTTGTAACCCTAGGGAGGTGTGGCCGCTTCTCTGGCCGCCACGCCTGGTTGTCTCCCTATAAAGGAGCCGCTGCCTCCCTTTTTCAAAACTTGGATTTTGTTGAGTTTAGATTTAGCCATTGTGCAAACTTCTATTCTTCAGTTGTGTTAGACGATCACCTGTCAAGACTGTCTTCGGGATCCCACCATTATTTTTCAATACCATCTTCGCTACAATCTTATTCACAATATCAGTTGTCTACATCTTATTCTTGCTAGTTTTTCGATTGCTCGTAGGGATTGAACTTCGTGTTCAGGTTGATCGCGCTTCTAGCTTGGTCAATAACATCTCGAAGTTGGTTCAACGATTACTAAGGCACAAGCGTCGTCGTACGGTTGTAGTCGGATTATGAGAGTCATCTCCACTAAAATCGATAGTTATCAATCTCATCGAAAGATCGGGCACCTCGCCTCCATCACTATGCCTTTTACCTACTTAGACCTCCCGTTGGGAACAACAAGACCAAAAGTGAAGGATTATTTACCCTTGGTAGACAGGGTGGAAAGGCGCCTTGCTAGTCTGATGAATTTCCTATCCTATGGAGGAAGATTAATTGTACTTAATGTTGTTCTTTCCTTGCAGCCCATTGATCATATGTGTATGCTTATATTGCCAAAAAAAGATGATCAATCGATTGACAAAGCATGGTGCCACTATCTTTGGAGGGGCTCTTCAAGTCTTTAGGTTCGCTGCAACTCCCTGGCAGCATGGGACAAGGTTTGCAAGCCAAATAATAAAGGAGGTCTCAGAGTCCTTAATCTAAGGGCCCTTAACGAGGGTTTATTAATAAAGCACTTGCACAAGTTTTATGAAAGAGCTGAAATACCTTGGGTTAAATTATTATGGAGTAAATACTACACAAATGTGGTTCCTCATGGTTCAGCTTCTTGTGGTTCTTTTTGGTGGAAAGATGTGATGAAAAGTGTCACTCAATTCCCAAGCATTGCAATGGGGAAGCTAGGCAATAGCCAAGATATGTTGTTCTGGAAAGACTGCTGGGATGGAAATCTTCTCTGCATCAAATACCCAAGACTGTTTTCTTATGCTCATAATCTACACATTTCAATCAAAAACTTCATGCAATTGCCGGAGCCTCATGCTCTATTTTAGCTCCCACTATAGAGGAAGCATACCTTTAATATCTACAATTGCTAGATATCACTAACAAAGTTGTCATTAACAATGATACCTCTAATTAGTGGACTTATATCTGGGGCAACTCTGTATACTCATCGCAGAAATGGCACTCAACAGTTTAAATACATAGCCACTTCATTGATCTTCCTGCTCGTCTGGAAGTGCACATGCTTGATGAAACAAAAGGTGTTTGCTTGGCTCCTCTTAGTGGATAGACTTAACACCAAAGATTTGCTAAGAAGGAACAACTTCATCTTTTATGGCAATGATCATTCTGTTTTATGCAATTCTCAAAGTGCAAAAACCATTGGTCACCTTTTCTTCGACTGTCCCTTCCCCGCTCAATGCTAGAATAAGCTAGACATTCACTGGTCTTTGGATATAGATACCCCAACAAGAGTTTATAATGTGCAGCAGGCTTTTACTGGTCAGCACTTCATGGAGAAGTTCATTCTGGCCACTTGGATCATTTCAAAAATCATAAACGAGCTCACCTTCTGGCAGCAGCTTCATAGCGTCAATGTTTGGAAATCAAGGCTTAGACTAGAGGCTTCCCTGTTGCTGAATAGTGTCGGACCCTAGGTTAGCAAACCCAGATCATCTGTGATTCCACCACACTATTCTCTACATCAGTAGATAGTGCTCACAGATACATTACTATATATCAAAAATATATTATGCGGAAGCTTAGTTAATATAGTAATAACTTACTCATAGGCATAACATGTAGCAGTGGAAACTTCACACAGGTGGGACCCTCAGGATTTGCCCATAGGCAACCAACTGAGGTTTATGACCTAGTTCTTGGCCTCATTGATTTCCAACTTTGTCGACTCCTTTAATGCACAGTAGTGCTTGTCCTCCTTCCTTTACTGACTGAATGATGGTAATTAAGTAAGAATGAGTACAATGGTACTAAGCAAGCCACCACACAAGATGCAATAATAATACATGCAAAGCTGTGAAAGAAAGTTTTTAGGTTCTTTTAGTTGCTAAAAGTATTGTTTTCAAAGTACAATAAGTAGGAAAACTCTTGAGACTTAGCAGTTTTAACTAAAATAGATTTTCTAAAGTTGATATGAGAATGCAATATTAATTGTAGTGTAGATTACATCCACCTTTTATGGTGCATGGTTATCTCCACCAAATGCTAGTTTTCACCACTGGAGTACAGTTCCCTCTAGGAAAAATCAAAGTCAGGTTCACCTCCGCCTAACAAGTTTTATCCCATCCACAATGGTTTTTAAAATAGAACTAACTCAAGGAACTTCCCATATCTGCCCTTGACCGTGGGCACATCTGTTTGAATAGATTATACTCTACAAAGACTATACACTTTACCCACAAGAGACAATCAACTTAACGGGCCTACACGATTTCTTGGTTACGTAGATCGAGAGATTGTCATGAAGCCTTTACAATACTTCATCCCTAGCATCTCATCCCTATGGGATTGCTTCCATAGGTTATGCGAGATGTTCCACCATAGCAACTGGCATAGTCCAGACTCACCTTTTTGCAACGCCACCCAATCTAGCAAACATCACCCTCCACGTGGTGTCCCATTCAGGTAGGACCTTCACTATCCTCCTGCAAATTCCCTCCTTTCCCTGCCTATGAGATGACTTTGGAGGTCTAGTAAATTATTCAGCCAAGCCTACAGTTTGTGTAACATCCTAATTTTTAGGGCATGATGTCATTACTTGTATTGTAAAAATTTAATCGAATTTGGTTTTCAGGCTTCAAAAGCTAGCATTTGATTTTCAATTTGTGGTTTTGTGGTTTACCAATTTTCCTCTCTTTTTTATTTATTCAAAAAAAGGAGAGAAACCCTCCGCATGGCCCAGCCGGCCTAGCAATCCAGTCGGCCCGCCCGTCTTTCTCTCCCCCTCTCTTCTTCGTAGCTCACCGCCCGCGCCTATGCTCTACTACGCGCGCCACTGACGCCGCCTCTTGTCACTGTCCTGGCATCCCCTCCCCACGCCGGCGTAGAATCTTCCCTGTAGGCATCGCCATGGGCTACCTGATGGAGTCGGGGTGCCCAATCTTTTGATGAGATTGATAACTATCGATTTGGTGGAGGTGACTCTCGCGATCCGACTACAACCGTACGACGTCACTTGCGCCTTAGCAATCGCTGAACCAACTCCGAGATGTTATTGATCTTGCTGGAAGCACGATCAACCTGAACACGAAGTTCAATCCCTGCAAGCAATCGAAGAACTAGCAAGAATAAGACGAAAAGCAATCTGATATTGCAAATAACAAAGTTGGTATTGAAAAATAAAGGTGGGATCCCGGAGGTAGTCTTGACAGGTGGTCGTCTGACACAACTGAAGAACCAAAGTTTGCGCAAAGGCTAAATCTAAACTCAACGAAATCCAAGTCCTAGCAGGGGGCGGTGGCTCCTATTTATAGAGAAATGACCAGGGGGGACGCCCTAGGGTTACAAGGCCCATGGGCCCAAGTGGTGGTGGCGCAACACCCTTTTTTGACTCGGACTCAGAAACTAATGTGGATTGTTTTGATGATTGCGGTCGGCTCGGATGGAATTTGAAGATGAGGTTGGATCTGTTGGAAAGTAGACTTCATAAGCTTTCCATGAAGTACAAGAACGCCCCAAACGGAGTCCGTATGAAGAAGTTATGCCCATTTGAATGTGGTACCAACACAGCAGTCCGAATCCGATTCCAGAACGTGTCCAACTCGGATTCTTGCTTGACTTGATCCCAATGTGACGTGGTGACCTCCATGATTCCGTCCTTGCATGTCCATGACTCCATGTCCCTTTCCTTCATCCTTTCCCAGGTTCCTAACCACGATTAAATCACTTGCATTAGGTAGCGGTCTATTCTCAGTAATATATGAACCTAGGAATGAATTCACCTGGTAATTAAGTTGACGAGCACGAGCTCGAGTAAGTGGTCCTTGTTGTGGATGAGTTGTATCCATGGAAGGGATGTCCTTATCATCCTCCCTTTCTTGCATTTGAGTCGTCCTCGACTCAAGTTCATCTTCTTCCTCCAAATATGGCTTCAAATCTGCAATATTAAATGTGGGACTAACCCCGAATTCTGCAGGCAGATCAAGCTTATATGCATTATCATTTATCTTAGCTAACACCTTGAATGGACCATCAGCTCTAGGCATCAACTTAGACTTTCGCAAATCAGGAAATCTATCTTTGCGCAAATGCAACCAGACTAAATCACCAGGTTCAAAAGTTAAACTCTTTCTACCCTGACTACCAGCAATCTTATACTTAGCATTCATGCACTCTATGTTTTCTTTAGTTGTTTCATGCAATTTAAGGACAAATTCAGCACGCTTCTTAGCATCTAAATTCACTTTTTCAGAGATGGGGATAGGCAATAAATCAATAGGAGCACGAGGATTAAAGCCATATACTACCTGAAAAGGGCTCATCTTTGTGGCAGAGTGCAGCGATCTATTGTAAGCAAACTCTACATGAGGTAGACATTCTTTCCACGCCTTCAAGTTTTTCTTCAAGATAGCCCTCAACATAGTTGATAGCGTGCGGTTGACAACTTCAGTTTGTCCATTTGTTTGTGGGTGACAAGTAGTAGAAAACAGCAGCTTGGTACCCAATTTAGCCCATAATGTGCGTCAAAAGTGACTCAAAAACTTCGCATCTCGATCTGAAACGATGGTATTGGGCACTCCATGTGGTCGAACAATCTCTCTGAAAAATAAATCAGCAACATTTGTAGCATCATCGCTCTTGTGGCAAGATATAAAATGTGCCATTTTAGAAAATCTATCGACCACCACAAAAACACTATCTCTCCCCTTCTTTGTGCGAGGTAATCCCAAAACAAAGTCCATTGAAATATCCTCCCAAGTAATGCTAGGTACAGGAAGAGGCATATATAAACCATGTGGATTAAGCCGGGACTTAGCTTTATTGTAGGTAGTGCAGCGAGATACATAACGCTCAACGTCGCGCCTCATCCTTGGCCAATAGAAGTGTTCAGCGAGGATGTCCTCCATCTTTTTGACACCAAAATGACCCATTAGTCCTCCCCCATATGCCTCCTGTAATAACAAACGACGAACAGAGCTGGCTGGAATGCAAAGTTTGTTAGCTCTAAACAAAAATCCATTATTGAAAGCAAATTTATTCCAACATCTACCATTTTTGCAATTGGACAGGGCATCTTTAAACTCATCATCAGAGGTGTATAGTTCCTTTATTGTCTCCAAGCCAAAAATTCTAAAATCAAGTTGAGACAACATTGTATACCGTCTAGAGAAGGCATCAGCAATTACATTTTCCTTCCCTTTCTTGTGTTTTATGACATAAGGAAAAGATTCAATGAATTCAACCCAACGAGCATGTCTACGGTTCAGTTTAGTTTGACTTCTAATATGTTTCAATGATTCATGATCAGAATGGATAACAAATTCTTTGGGCCATAAATAATGTTGCCATGTTTCTAAAGTTCGAACAAGGGCAAGTAATTCCTTATCATAAGTAGAATAGTTCAAACTAGGTCCACTCAATTTCTCACTAAAATAAGCAACAGGTTTACCTTCTTGTATCAACACACCACCAATTCCAATTCCGCTAGCATCACACTCAAGTTCAAAAGTCTTACCGAAGTCAGGAAGTTGGAGCAATGGTGCATTTGTGAGCTTTTCTTTGAGAAGGTTGAAAGCTTCTTCTTGCGTTTTTCCCTATTTAAATGAAACACCTTTCTTTGTTAATTCATTAAGTGGTGCAGCGATGGTGCTGAAATCTTTCACAAAGCGGCGATAGAATCCCGCAAGTCCATGAAAACTCTACACTTGTGTGACCGTTTGTGGTGTTGGCCACTTTTTATAGCTTCAATTTTGGCTTCATCTACTTCAATTCCCTGCAGAGTAACAACATAGCCAGGAAAACAAACTTGATCGGTGCAAAAGGTGCACTTTTCGAGGTTACCAAACAAACGTGTATCCCTCAAAGCAATGAAAATAGCACGTAAGTGTCAAGATGTTCATCTAGTGACTTGCTGTAAATCAATACATCATCAAAGTAAACTACTACAAATTTACCAATGAAAGCACGTAAAACTTCGTTCATTAATCTCATGAAAGTGCCAGGGGCATTAGTTAATCCAAAAGGCATCACTAGCCACTCATATAATCCGAACTTAGTTTTAAATGCCGTCTTCCATTCATCTCCAAGTTTCATTCTAATTTGATGGTATCCACTACGCAAGTCAACTTTAGAAAACATTGTAGAGCCACTTAATTCATCAAGCATATCGTCTAACCTAGGAATAGGATAATGGTATCTAATGGTAATGTTATTGATAGCTCTACAATCAACACACATACGCCATGATCCATCCTTCTTATGTACTAAAATGACTGGAACAGCGCAAGGACTAAGTGATTCACGTACGTACCCTTTATCAAGCAATTCTTGAACTTGGCGCTGAATTTCTTTAGTTTCTTCTGGGTTTGTCCTGTATGGTGCGCGGTTGGGTAGTGATGCACCGGGAATTAAATCAATTTGATGCTCAATCCCTCGAAGCGATGGCAATCCCGGTGGTATGTCCTTCGGAAAGACATCTTTGTACTCCTGCAAAAGGTTAGTGACAGCAGGAGGCAAAGAAGAAGGTATCTCCTCAAATGAAAACAATGTGGCTTTGCAGACTAATATCAGATTTACTATAATCCAATTCACTCATATCAGATTTAGTAGCAAGAAAACTAACACATTTCAATTGTATTTCTTTTTTGTTCACATGAGCAGATTTCAGTTCTTTCTTCCTATGTTGCACAAGCTCTTTTGCTACAATCTGATTTTCGCTCTTAGATTTCTCTAAACTCTTCTCTCTACTAGCTCTAGCAAGTTCATCTTTAACAATCTGTTCTGGAGTTATAGGATGCAGCACAATTTTCTTTCCTTTGAACATGAGAGAGTATTGATTATTCCTACCATGATGCACACAATCAATATCGTATTGCCAAGGCCTTCCTAATAATAATGAGCAAGCTTGCATAGGTACAACGTCGTAATCAATATAATCATGGTATGAACCCATAGAAAGATGTACTCTCACCATCCGTGTTACCTTCAACTTACCACTGTTGTTGAACCATTGAATATGGTATGGGTGAGGATGAGGTTTAGTCGGCAAAGCAAGCTTCTCTACCATGTCCATACTTGCCAAATTGTTGCAACTCCCACCATGAACAATTATGCGAATCGAGCGTTCCTTGACAACGCCCTTGATTTGGAACAAATTATGGCGCTGGTTTTTGCTCGGCATGAGACACTTGAGCACTTAGTACGCGTTGCACTATAATGCTCAAATACTTGTCGGCATCTTCAGCGCCAACATGCTCCTCATGATCGATTCTTCTTCATCTCCTATAGGGTCAGTTGCAAGCATATCATATGTTTCTTCATCAAAATCACTAGCAGAGGAATACCCACCATCATCGCGTATAATCAATACACGCTTGCTTGGACAGTCCCGCATCATGTGTTCATAGCCTTTGCAACGATGGCATTGAACGTCCCTTGTTCGTCCGGTCGAAGCAACTGAAGAGATTGTTTTTGCAGGAAGTTGTGGTGCTGATTTGTGTGCTTAAGAAACTCGTAGCATCGAAATTGATGTAGTAGGGCGCGGCTTGTTGTTGGAGTGTGATGGCGCCACAATGGACGAGGGAGCAGGGGTGCGCGGAGTCCATGAATTTGTGCGACCTGTAGAAGAATTAGATCGTATTCTCGTCTGGCGTCCCTGCAACTCACGTTCAGCTTTGCAAGCAAGATGAAACAATCTAGTAATAGAGTTGTAATCTTTATAATCAAGGATGTCTTGAATTTCTCGACTCAACCTCCCAAAAACCTAGCCATGGATGCCTCCTCATTCTCAACTAACCCACAACGCAATATGCCAATTTGTAATTCCTGATAATATTCTTCCACAGATTTTGCACCCTGTTGTAGACGTTGCAGTTTATTTAACAGATCACGAGCATAATATGAGGGAACAAATCGATGGCGCATAAGCAACTTTAAAGCCTCCCAGGTGTTAGGAATGTTATTGGGATTTTGACGACAATATTCTTTCCACCAAACAGAAGCAAAGTCGGTAAATTCACTAGTAGCAGCCCTAACTCGTCTATTCTCAGGAAATTCATGGCAAGCAAATTTTTGATCAACAGCTAGTTCCCAATTAAGATAGCTATCAGGATCATATTTACCATTGAAAGAAGGCATGGTGAATTTAACCTTAGCAAAGGAATCGTCGTGGTCACGTACCTCACGCCGTGGGGGTTCCCTTCGCATACCTTGTCGGTAAAAACGCAATTGTCGACGAGCTCGATCGTTGTTGTGGTTGACCCTGCCATCGGCCTCGGAATCACCCATATGGTCGGAGTCATCTTGTCTCCGTACCGTCGCAGCAGGGGGAATAGCAGACGAAGCTTGGGCAATCTCCTCAAGGTGCGCCATAATTTCTGCCAACGAATTGTTAGTGGTACCTTGCGCTTTCTCCATCGCAGCGAGTGTGGCATTGGTCTCAATCTGGGCGCCCTCAAATTGAGCAAGTCGCTCATTCGTCACTCTGACATCCTCCTCAAGACCCTCTGCATGAAGGTTCATAAGGCGTAGAAAATATTGTACGATTGCCTTAGTACGAGGAGTATGAGATTGATCCTCATCCGTTGTAGGACCTACCATTGTTAGCAAAACACAAGAATATGTCCCTAACAGCAACTACTAGGATGAGGAGGTTCAAATAGTCGCTCACACTCAAGCCTTTTATCGAACTCTTACCAATTCTTACCAAGCAAAGCAGGGGTCATCGGCTCCCAGTGATGTCAACGTATCTCTGAAGATTGGATGGAGCGATTGCCAGGTGAAGCTAAGCCTGTACGGTGTAGGAGAGATGTAGCTGGGAAGGCTCAAGTTTGGTAGCAAGGATTAGCAATAATCAAATCAGAAAATGCAAGCTGAAAAATCGCTCAACACCGGTTGGTGCTGGTCCTAGGCTAGACCGTACTAGAGACGCGAGCCTAGAACACAAACGAGTACACCGCACAAAAAGAATCTAGATGACATTGCCCACGGAGTTCAGAGGCTCAGAAAAGGACGCCGTCTTCACGGAGCACCTTAGAATAACTTGTAGAAGGTCCCTGTAAAATTTGAGCAAATTCCGAAAAAGTTGACTTTTGTTGACTTTGCGGGCCCGTTTTGAGGCCCTAAACGACCTTTTTTGGGGTCGAAGTCGTTGCGCGTATGCGTGGTGGCTTACGCGGATCTGAAATCTTCAGATTTTCCAGACTTCATTTTTTCTGGCTCTATTTTCCCGTTTCCTTTCCAACAGATCAAGAAACGCCTCAATCGGAAGTCGTATGCAAAAGTTAGGGTTTCTCTCTCCTCTGTTTTTTTTTTCTTTTCTTTTTTTTTTGGCCGTGGCTCTTTCTATCTGCGGCTGCCTTTTCCTTCTCGTCTATCTACTTTGCTCCCCGTGGATGACTCCAGATATGGTTCGGTCTACTATGATGTTGATTCGGACTCTAATCCCACCAACCGAGTCCTATTCCGAGTCCAATTCTGAGTCCAATTCCGAGTCCAATTCTGAGTCCTATTCCGAGTCCAATTATGAGTCCAATTCCGAGTCCAATTCTAAGTCCTATTCCGAGTCCAACTAGGGCAAAGCCTCCCTAGAAACTGAATCCCCCTCTTTTCCTTCCCTCGACGTGGCAGTTCGAAACCAACCGCAATGGTGAAACCAAGACGTGAACAGAACTCGAAACTCTACAGGAACTAGGCACTAAGACCAGCAAAGGACACGACGATGCAACCGAAAGTTCAACAATGCAAAGTACTGAAAAGAAAAATTACGAGGCTAAGATTGGTTTGGACCGGGTGATCTATTACTATTTTTTTTTGGCTTTTTGTGTACTGTAGGTAATGAAAAGCAATCTAATCTGTGAATAACTGAAAATTCTCACCGAGCAACCTTGAGCTCTGATACCACTTGATCCAGTTTGTGCTACTAAGGAATTCCAAGAATCCAAACTTCCACACCAGATTCTAGGAGTTAGTATATAAGCAGATGTATGGTCCAACCAGGCAGTTTGCTGACCATAAATATATGGATTGGGATTATTTGGCTCATATTGACAGGTATGATGGATCTCTTCACCTTTTTCAGCGAGTCGGTATCTATAACCTTATAGCACTGAAGTCTTATTATAATAATGAGATCATAAGACAATTCTATGCTATATTATACATTTCTCTAAATTTTGAGCACATATCTTGGATGACTGGACCTCAGTACTTGGACTCCAACAAATATGAGTTTGAGCTAGCATGTCAGATAGAGTCTAGTGCATATGAAAAGGTGTATGATAGGCCTGCTCTTCAGCTTGCTACCTGTACAGAGTACTATGACTCAAGTGTCAGATTTGTTCCAAGCAAGTTGTCCGACGTTCTCCCCATCCCAAGGTTGGTAAATAGAATTATCAATCACACCATTCTTCTCAAGAGTGGGAATTATGATGCTATTAGAGACCATGCATAGAACTTGATTGATTATGTAATGAATAGCCAAAAAATTGATGTGGTTGACCTCATTATAAGGGATATTGCTTCTTTCAAAAATGATAGGATAAAAAGGATTAACTATGCTCCATACATCATGGCCTTGATTGTTATGAAGACTAGATAACGAGGTGGCTTAGGCTCAGTCCATAAGCCATATAAGCCAAGAGAGGGTCCCCTATCCCCGCACCTCCATATCCTAGAGCCCAACAAGAAGAAGCTGCAATTGAGCAACAAGGAGGGGAAGAAGTCTCCCTCTCTTAGATTTATTCTGCAATCCTTAGAATAGAGGGACAAGTCACCACTTTGACTGCCATTGTTTTCACTCTTGGGGACCAAGTGTCCTCCCTTGAGCGTGCAGTCATCCGCTCTCCCTCTCCGATCCACTATGGCCGTCGCCATCGTCATGGCCTTTCTCCTCAAGTACCACAGGAGTAGCCTTTTTGGTACTTTGATGCCAAAGGGAGAGAAGTATAGGGGAAGAATGCAAAGGGGGGAGAAGCCAACGACAAAAGATGAAGGCAAAGAACAAGAATTTTATGGTGTAATGAACCTTGTGATGTTATTATACTTTATGTTTATGTGGTCAAGAATGTTATGCTATGTAATAGGGCTGAACTTGAATGCTTGCTTTATGGCTTAATCATCTTATATGAAATACAATGTTTATCTTGTGTTCATTATATTATTGTCATTCTCCTCAACTTCAACAAACAAACGAAACTTTGCCAACATTTTTTGAAATTCCTACACGCGCTTGCAAAATTCACTCTCATTTATATGCATATGTTTAGGAGCAGCTTTCCTTAAATTGACTTTAAAAACAACTAATTTTCAAAAATCAATTGAGCCATTGCAAGAATTACTTGTTTTCCAAAGTCAACAAGAATATATAACTTGTTCTCAAACTAGTAGTATGTTCAAAAACTTTATTATTCTCACATATTGATTGTGTTGTCATCAATTACCAAAAAAAGGGGAGATTAAAAGCATCTAGGCCCAAAAAACAGTTTTGATAATTAATGACATTATGTGAATATAAGACTAACATGTTTATCGAGTGTTTGAAAGGTTTAATCCATATGATGAATTTATGATGCATGCTAAGGGTCAATATGAGGATTAAGATGGTTCAAGACAAAGGTACAAGTGGTCTGGGATCCCTTTTCAATTTTTTTGATCTTAGGAGAAATGTTAGAATATCATATTATAGGTTAAATACCTTACTATTAAGAGAGATCATGGCTAGTAACATGATAGCATGTTCTTGTACTATTTGCATCAATTTAGAATCATGCATACACTTAAAATTAAAATTAATAGCTAACTGTGCATTGACAAGAAAATCGGTAGTACCAGTGCGTATTTGGCAGTACTACCGTTTAGCGGTATGACTGGGGTAGTAGTGCGGAAATATTAGATCTCGAAAGTACCGATGTTATGTTAGTGGTACGTTTTTTCCAGAAAGTAGCCCTTGAAAAACTTAATCTCACTGGAAATGGGTAGTACCAAAATTTAAATGGCAGAACTACCGTATAGCTGTATCACCACACTGTTGAGTGGTACTACCAGAACTTGGAAGCTCCAAAAATTCGAGCGATATAGTTTTCTAGAGAGGACCAACTTTTGGCCTCGAGGCAAATGTAAGTACCATGCCAAATTTTAGGAACTACCTCATTTACAACGATGGTAGTATATCGAGACCCGAATATGCAAATTTAGCCTCTCTATGTAAACTGCACTAGTCCAAGATCACGCTAGTGCACACAGTCAAACATAGATGTAATCACAATCATACGCACGCTAAAATAAAGGAAAACCTCAAATAATAATAAATCTCAAAGGTACGATCTTATGGACAAGCTTATAATATCTCTAGCTGGAAGGGCTTTAAATCTAGCAGCGAAAAATCCAAAGTAAAGCGTAGCGGCCAATCGACAAGCCCACAGGCTATCGAGTGAAAAAAAAGTCCTAATCCGTGGCCCACAAGGCCTTTACAAAGTTCAGTCTCAACTCAATCCCGCTCGCTAGGGTTTCGCATCACACCCCCCTTGTGCCTCATGGAAATCAGCAACCATGTTCATCACATTGGCGAGATTGAAATCAAAATATCCCAAATTAATCATCCAGGTCTATCCCATACTAGACATGTGGTTTACACGGGAAAGCTCAGATTAATGGCGCACAAAGTTAAATCCTTAATATTACCCGGATGAGACTTTCACATCCCACAAAAGTGAATCCACACTTCTCCCTTTACTGCACGATTACTCGCCCAAGTGAAAACTAGTTTTGTATAACCACGCCAATAACACACCAATGTCATGGACCAAATTTTATAACTGTGGCACCAACCACGATCTTCTATGGCTCCAACCACGATTCAGTATCTCATTAAGTAAAATTAATTAATCACATGTAATGATGAACCCTTTCGTAAAATAAGCAACGCTAAGCATTCTAATCGTATAACCCATGTGATATCTACCATAGCATCACTAATTATATTCTCAACCTAAGGTGAGAATGTCATCATGGTATTCCAAATTATCAAGGAGGGATTAATCAATTGGGACGACGACGCGAAGTGGCGACGCGTGGCATCATGGACAGTCGGGATCGAGCGGGGCGACGGGCGCGGGTGCTAGGGTTAGGGTTTGGCGGGCGAGGTGTGCGAGGCGGCGGCAGCGGCGGGATCGTTGCCACGTCACGCGGGTAGGATCCGGCGGCTGAGGGAGAGGCGGGGCGCGGGTAGACGCAGGTGGCGGGATGGCCGCCAGGTGGCAGTGGGGGAGGATCGGGCGGCGGGGCGGAAAGGCAGCTACGAGCGCGCGGGTGGCTAGGGCACACACAGCACGGGGGCGGGACGATGCGTGGGCACGTGGGATGGCGCCGCATGGCAGGCGGGGAATCGGGGCGGCCGAGAGGGAGGCGGGTGCGGAGGACGGAGACGGCGCGGGATGGTTGCCGCGTGGAGAGAGAGGGAGGATCGGACGGCGGGGAAGCGGCGGGATTTTTATTTTCCTTTTTCTTTTTCCAGAAATCAAATAAAAATTCTTTTGAGCTCTAGAAAATATCAAATAAATCCCAAAAATTCACCAAAAATACTAGAAAAATCCCTGAGAGATAAGGAACTCAAATAAAATATTTTCAGCAAATGTTGAAGTTTAATTTAATCATATTAAATCCTTTTAAATTCTAAAAAATTCAAATTAAGCTTTATTAATTCCAGAAAAATTCCAAAATTTAATTTTTAAATTCAAGGTTTTAAAAAGCTCTGAAAATCAGGATGTTACAAACCTTACCCCCTTAAACGGGATCTCGACCCCGAGATCCGGGCTAACTAGGAGAGATGGGTTTACCGGGTGCGACGACGGAGCTGACGTGGTTCAAGATTCCTCTTGCAACGCTCTGGAATTGCTGGCTGCCACGGTTTGCTCCTAGGGGAAGGGTCTTGGCAGGCGTACTCTCCAGATTGAATGGAATTGGTGTGATTGCTTGACGCTTCTGCGGGTAATTGCGAGCGAAGTGGCCTGGCTCCTCGCAATTGTAACAATTAGCTGAACCTGTAGGATTTGCGCCCTTCTGGGGTTGATTGCTGACATTGATAGGATGGGGTCCTGAATTCTCATAACGGGTTACTGGAGCTGGGGTCTTGAAAACTGGCTGCTGCTGCTGAGGCACTCGTGCCGGCTGATAGGTGTTGAGTCTTGTTCGTTGCGACTGCTATAAGTGAACTCCTTGCTAGCTCATCTTCCTTTTGTGAAATTCTCCCAACTCACGGCGAGAATCCTCAATCAGTATGGCCTTATCCACCAACTGCTGAAAACTGGCATAGTCGTTGCCCACGACCTGTACTTTCAATCCTGGGTTCAGACCTTTCTTGAACCTCTTCTAGCGAGCCGAATCTGTGGCTACATCCTCTGGCGCGTAGCGAGCTAGCTGAGTGAATCTGTTGAGGTATTCACTTACTGACATATTCCCTTGCTGCAACTCACGGAATTCATCCTTCTTCATTTCGACCACTCCATCCAAGACGTGGACGTTATGGAAGGCTTTGGCGAACTCTGCCCATGTGATGCTATTCTGGTCCTCATGGGCGGCACAGTAGTTCTCCCACCATTCTGTTGTTGCTCCCTCAAGCTGGTGTGTTGCATATAGTACTTTCTCCCTGTCTGAACACTGAGCCAAGTTCAGCTTCTTTTCAATCGATCTGACCCAATCGTCGGCCTCCATAGGCTCTGAAGAACTGGAGTAGGTGGGTGGTCTCGTCCTCATGAACTCTGCATAGCTGTACTGCTGACGAGGCGCTGGCGATGGTACTGGCTCCTGCTGCTGTCGCTGCATCATAGCTTGTATTTTCTGCATCATCTGAGTCTAGACCACTAGGAATTGACTGAGGGCTGGGTCCAAGCTCGGTGGAACTGGCTGCGCGGTACTGCTCTCTGGGTCCTGGTTTGCCTGGTTACAGCCTGCTGTGGTCCTGGTGTCAACCATCTTGTTGCTGCTCTGAAAAGGAAAACAACTGCTGACTGCCTTTGCCGGGTTTTAAAGATGAGAGGGAAAATAGCATAGATGAGAGGTAAATTCGTCTAAGGGGGATTCTCTAATGGTAACCTAAACTAAATAAACACTTAGCTGGAAAGGCTAGCAACAAAACCGGGGAAAATAACTCCAATAAAAAGTTGACATGATTCCAATATAATGCTTTTAAGGGCAATATTTGCAGCTCACATCACACACAATGGCAAGAAAAAGCAAAACGGTCCACTCGATGCTAAAACTAGAACAGGGTTCTAATCTGACAGCTCCTAATCTTCACGATGATCTTCAATCTTGTCTTGGAACGAATTGGCTGCTTGCTTGGTCCAATCTTCGCAATGACGCTCGAAGAATTCCGGGCCAACCTTCTTTTTGATTATTGGATATTCGAAACATCTATGGACATTGTGGAGATAAGAAGTCAATTTAAAATTTGAAAATAAATTCACAGAGAAAGCGAGATTAAGAATCCTAAGAATAAGGCAAGAATAGAGAATCACTAAATATTCATTTGTTGATTTGATTTAGAAAATAGATTTTGAAATTGGCTAACACGACAACTCTAACTAAGGCTTCATCCTACAGTCGATATAGCTCTGATACCATCTCTGTCGAGACCCGAATATGCAAATCCAGACACCCTGTGTATTCTGCACTAGTCCTAGGATCATGCTAGTGCACACAGTCAAACATAGATTTCATCACAACCATATACACGATAAGAATAAAGGAAAAGCTCAAATATCAATAAATATCAAAATGTACGACCTTATGGTCAAGTTTACAATAGACTTGCCCGAAGGACATAACAAAACTAGCAGCGGAAATCCAAAATAAAGCGTAGTATGCAAGGCTTACCAATGGAAGACTGAAATGTTAATTTGCATAAATCGACATTTAAAGGTAAATACAGTAATTAGATTGAAAGTGAACTTCAAGTAAAACAATAGTAGATAAATAATCAAAGCAATTGATATAACCACTTACGGACCTCCCATCGACAAGCTAAACCAAAATTTAATTTTTAAATTCAAGGTTTTAAAAAGCTCTGAAAATCATGATGATACAGCGATGCAAGGTAATTGAATACAAAATAATTAAATAATAGCTTGCAAACTGGGTTCAACATGATCAAAGGATACGACTTGCCTTGGTTATGCTCAGTGAAGTACTCGGGGTCTTCTGGCGTTGCTCCTACTCCTCCGGAATCGGAATCTAACGAGAGAGAAAGCGACCAAAAATACAAAAACACATAAAGTAATAAGCAAACTAACTCCAAAAACCATGAAACCAAAACCAACAGATAGAGCTCAATTTTAGATGAATTTAGAAAAAAGAACATGGTCAATCGAAGCTAGGACGGAGGAGAACAGGCTCTCGAAAAACTAAAGGGGCTGGAAAATACTAAAATCCAAAAGGTTACTATGCTGTGGACTTGGTGCATGGGAAGACAGGTTCATGGTGGACTCGGTTCACGGAACGGTGCACATAGGGTGGCTAGGGCTGATGTAGCACTGACATGTGGCATGATCTCGACCGTTGATCCAGATCTGGATCGATAGTGGTGATGGGGAACGCGGACCGTCGGATGGCCGATGCGTGGCGACTCGTAGCGTGAAGCGTCACGGCATGGGGCGGCCGGGTAGGGGGACTTTGGTGAGCGGGGCGAGGTGGGGGGACCTCGGCGGCGGCGGCGAGGTGGGGGGACCTCGGCGGCAACGGCGGTTGCTCGGGTGCGGAGGGTGAAAGTGTGCGGGGGCTTTTATGCACGGGAACCGAGGGTGTCCCGCTCGAACATGGCTCACGGGCGAGGCGAGGTCCGGGTCAGAGACGGTGGATGCAGGTAGCATGGATGGGCCGTGAACAGTGATGGGCTGGGCCCGCTCTTGTTCACAAGGAATTTCTATGGTTTTTCTTTTTTCTAAAATTCAAATAAAACAAGAGGAGCTCTAAAAAATAGCAAATAAATCCTAAAAATACCAGAACATTCCTTGAGATCTGAGAAACTCAAATAAAATATTTTTAGCTTATGTTAAAGTTTATTTTAATCATTTTTAATTTTAAAAATTCATTTTAAGCTTGTTTTAATTCCAGAAAAATTCCAATAATTCATTTTTGAAATAAAGGTTTTTAAAACCTCAGAAAATCAGGATGTTACATAGTACCACATTGACTTTCAACGGCTAGTCAAACGCATTGGTATAGCCGTTACTATAGTGTTAGACCAGGTGTGGTAGTACCGCAATTTGCATAGTGGTACTACTCGTGGTACTACTGCTCACCCTGAAAATTTTAGGGATCTTCTTGCAATGGCTATATTTGGTTGGTGGGGGTATAACAACTCTCCCCACTAGCTCAAAGACAAGGCAAGAGATTTCATTTAACATCCTTGAGCAACAGAGAACCCTCTCACACCTAAGTTTCACACTTTGCATTCATTTGAGATAGTTGGGCCAAATCAAGTGCATCTCATCTTAGATTGATCCATTGGCACTTGATCACTGTTAAGCGAAATATGGTTTATTACTCTTGGTGCTTACCGGTACCTAGACGGCTTGGTGGAAGCTTGCAAGGTGAATTCCGCAAAAAGGTTGTGAAGAAGTCTGATGCCAACTTGTGAGTGGTTTGGTGTTCATTATCTCCAGAGCGGAGGAAGAATAATCACTAGTGGATTAAGGAGTGAGGCTTAATTCGTGGAGTCAGTTTAAGATGCTTGGGTTTGCCTCAATGTGGATTAGTGAAGACCGGCAAATCTTCGAGGCCACGGGAAAAACTCCCTTGTCTTTTAGTTTTCTCTTTGCCTCTACTTTTTGTATTTATATTTCTAGCTTATAGTAATTATTGTGATTGTCATATTCATTTATACTAGAGATATTCTTGTATAAACTTGTGCTTGTGGGGCCTTAGCTATACTAGAATTATATAGGTTTAAATTGCTTTGAAATCTTGCCTAGCTATAAATTGTGTTAATTAGTTTTAGAAGGTAAGAATTTTTAGAACCTCTTATTTACCCTCTCTAGTCAGTTATCCTTGTTCCTACAGAAGGCGATTAAGGTCAAGGAGAAGGTAAAAAGATCACGCTACATCCAGGCTAAGGACATAGCGGATTCATTCTTGTGCGCTCTGAAAAATGTGTATAAGTGTAGTGTGTGAATTAAAACCTGTGTGTGGGGGGTTATCAGGTTTCTCCCACTAAGTGGATAGTATCCACTAAGGTTATATAGGGCTAGCTAGCTCATCTATTTTACGGGTTGGATGGAGACTTGTAATTAACCATCCATCCATCCTCTCTTGAGGCCAAGTATTCTTGAGTTCTAGGGTTAGGGTTTGAGAGAAGTTGAGTGCATGTGGTATGCTCTCTGTCCTCTAAGATGGAGAGGCTGTAAAACTTTTCTTCTTAAGTAATAATGCATCAATCTTTGTTTATCTCCGTCGATCCATGTTGTGTTAGTTGATTTGCTCTTAATTTGGTTGGTTTTTGCTTTTCTTTCTTCCTTTCATGATCATGCTTTGCCAAGGATGTGTAATAGATGGAGATAATCTCTGAAAATTAATTTTCATCATCTAGGCACGTGGTGGGCAAGTTCATGAAGAAACCCGATTTTTGCTCTTTTTGGTATCTCCGAGTGAATTCTTGATCCAACTGTTTCTACCTTAATTTCTTTGGTGTTCTAGATCACCGTGACATGTGAGAATATATCTAAAACCTTCTTGTCTATCATTCACTCATGAATAAGTCATATTCATCGTTTTTTATTTTAGGCCCGTTTTTTAGTGCAATCTACCTTCAAATGGAAAAAGGTTCTGCTTTGGCAATAATTTTCTTGATCGTTGATTGGAATATATTCTTGATATCTTAAAGAAGGTACATACCAAATTTCAAATGATTGGAGCTTTGATTTGAGAATTAGCTTAATTTTATGTTTCAGTTCGGTTTTGGTGTAGAAGAGTTTCGCGAACCAAAATATCCCAATTCTCTTAGAGTTCTTTTAAGTTTTTTTTGTTGAGATAGGTTTCTAAGGTTATGATCTAATCTTGGTTCAAGTTTCAAGTCTTTTGGATTTACGAATCAAAAGTTACATGATTTTTTAATTTGAAATAGTGTTGTTTTTCACTATTCACATGCTGAAATTACTGTAGCATCGAGATTTTTTGGTTTCTTGGTCTTCATGGCTACTCATAGCTATTGGAGTGAAGATTGGATGAATACTTGGAAGAAAATTTGAAGGCACATTCACCTCCACTCTGTTGCCATACCGGTTCTACAGATTGTATTCGGTAATAGTGAAACTACCTAACAGCTTTCCAGCAGTTGATGGTTTATTATTAGGCTTTGGTAGCATCTTGATCAGACGATTTGGGTCCCACCAGGTGTGTCATGAGTGTGCTTCCACCAGAAAATTTCTGACAACAACAGCGCATCTGTATGGAGGGTGCTCTCTGGCAACACATACAATGTGCGAACTAATTTTACAGCAAATCGGCAAAGTCGACGATAGGTAAACTTGGACAAATATTGATCCTGGATGAAACATCAAAGTGAATTAATAACAAACATGAATAAATCTCGAAATAGGAGATAGGTGTAACTTACAAATTGATCAACACATCGACGTAAAACAATATTGATCAAAGTTGAATTATGGAGGTAAGATTCTATTAGCTAAGGTCTACTTCTAAGGTACATAAAAAGTAGATGCAAAAAGATAGTAAAGGTTGTCGTTTGCGTTTTTTCTGTTAACTAGTACATGGTATTTATAGTCTAAAGCAGCCGACTTAATCTTGTATTATGCTTTAACTCTCTCTCTTCGTGTCGGCTCAATATTTTCTTCGGTAGAGTCCCTGTCCATCTCTAGATCCGCTTATTTCGAATCTCTTGTTGACTATTTTTTTCTTCGCATCTACTTTTTCTTAGTCAGCATCTTCTGAAGGATTCTAGCATTGCCGATGCTTGATTCCATTTTCTTGCAAATCCTAATCTTTCTTTAAAATCATATCAAATTTCAAACATACTATTTTGCCGACTATTAGCCTGCCAAAATCTGGTGGCAACACCTGCAAGTATTTAATACCATAATTACCAATTAATTACCTACTAATCCAGGTATCAGATGGAAGGGCTGATTTTTAAAGTTGGACCCTGCCCATAAATACACCTGGAGTTTTCAAAACAATCTGTCCAGAAGGTCAATTCAATTCCCCTACATCCATCCCCTTTCTCATTCCAATTTCCATCCCAACACTACTCTCCCTCTCCCTTGGCACGAGCGAAAGCGCCCCTCTCGTTTCCTCGATGAGTGCGAGGTTCTCACCCCCGCTGACGACCACCAACACAAGTACAACTTCTGCGTCCCCTTCATCTACAGCTACCGCGACCTTGGTGAGGCGCTCGGCCACATCCGTGAGGGTGCCACCATGATTCGGACCGGCAACGCCATTGAGGCCGTCCGCCGCATACGCTCTGTCATGGGTGACATCCGCGCCCTCCGCATCATGGATGACGACGAGGTCTTCAGCTATGCTAAGCACATCGCCACCCCCTACAACGCCATCATGCATACAAAGCAACTCGACCGCCTCCCCGTCTTCCAATTAGCCGCCACATGCGTCACCACCCCGGCCGATGCCACGCTCATGATGTAGATCACGTCGCTTCTTTGTCGATTTCGCATCTTCAAGAGGGGATACTATTCCCCTCTTGATTCCTCACCCTGGCACCGATGACTGTGCCCCGCTTGCTTCAAAACAAAATAATCCAGATTTTCTGTGTTGTTTAAATTGCTCAAGCAGCCAGTACCACTATTCATTTGTCTGATTCAAAGATTTCCTTTTTGAACACGGGAACTGGACTGCCGCTAGCCTGTCACAACTCTATTAAGAAGAAAATCGAAAGCACAGAATGGAGTGCATCAAAAGCAAAAGTGAAGAAGAGTGCAAAAGAGGATCAAAAGAAGGACCATAATTCAGAAGCACCATGTTGCCCTTTGAATTATTTAGGGAGAATTGAATCTGATAATTAGCGCTCTATTATGTAAGACACTTAAAAACCAACGAGTGCAATGCCAGAATTTAGGCTCTCAGTTTTCTCTATGCGCACTATTGGCAGAATTCATCTGCAGACTATTTTCAGTTTCTCCAACTGACAATGCAGCATCAGTTTGGCGTTCGGAATAGCGATAGCTTTTGACTTTTGATTGAATTTTTACTATAGCTAGCTTATTTTTACTGTAGCTGAGTTGGCTTATTGGACATAACAAAATTTATAAAATATAAAAATAAAAACGATATGTTAATCCATCACGGACAATACAAAGGAATATAAGAAAAAAAATAAAACATAAAAATACAAAAAAAGAAAAAAAGAAAAAAGATAAAATAGTGCACAATGAAAAAAAAGCTAAACAGTACAAAAAGCTAGAAGCTATGACCGAGTTGAGCAGGCGAGGAAATGATACTATGCTACACCTAGGGGGCGGGGCAGGAGGGTGATTCATGCATCTTCTTTGCTGGTTTGATCCTTCGTATCTTGGATATATTGTGAGAAACGTGAGTATTAATTTTTCAATCTGACACTAATTCATACAATTTATATATTATGAAAAACGTGCATTGCACGTCCACAATTTCTAGTTTAGTAAACTATACACGCTTAATAGTACTTAATCATACACTAACCAACACCTACGAACACTAATTAGGAATAATTATCAATAATCAACGTTAACCTTCACTAATTATTGATAATTAATACTAAAACATACTAATTATCACTAATCATTGCTAATTGCGCCTGCCCCACCTCGTCTAGCAAATTTCGAGGTAGTACCTCAGCCTCATCAAGGGAGAATATCACAGGAGGTGGGATCAATACATCCCATCCCATACGTCCCATTCCATCCCTAAACACTACACAATTAAAAAAAAAAGAAAAATATGTGGCGCGCCTAGTTGCACTATAAGGCACATCGGCTGGCAGCCATCTGATCTTTTGCGTGGCCACCGTTTGCTTGGGCAGCGAGCGCACGTGATGCGTGGTGTGGTGAGGGAAACCATCTCGTTTGGGAAGTTCGAACACGATGCAGTCGAAAGCAACCCAGTGTCATCATAGGTGGACCATGGGTACAGCGGAGCCCATGTACCGAATGTGTGCTTAATTTGACCCAAAAGGTTGGCAAAATGTCAAAATGTGGGAGCATGGCACCAGTTCGCTAGCTTGTCAACTTTTGCATTGTATAATTCTGAATTTGCAAAACTACTGTAATTTTCAAGTTCAGGCTGATAAGTTGTTAAAACAGTAGATGGAACTTAGTGCACAACTAATGGTAATGTTTAACCTTTCCAAATTCAAAAAACTTAATGTAACTTTGAATTTAGGGGTGATAATTTGTTCATATTATAGATGATAACTTAGAGCCCAACTTATGGTCAGTTAAACTTTTTTTTATGAAAATGGGGTGGTAATTTTAAATTTAATATGATAATTTGTTAAACCGTATATGATAACTTATGGTCTAACTAGTTGATGGTACAATTTTAAGCTTTGTATAAATAGGATGATAATTTTGAATTTAGTTGATAAATTGTTGAAAATGTAGATGGTAACTTAGAAGTCAACCGAAGGTAATATTTGAAAATTTCAGATTAAAAAAGTGATGGTAAGTAATTTTTGAACTAGGTGAGTAATGTGTTGAAAACTGCAAATGGTAAATTAAGCGCAACTAATGGTAAGTTGTGAGTTTTTTCAGGTTCACATAACTAATGGTAATTTTGAACTTAGAATAATAATTTTTTGAAACTATAAAGATAACTCATGGTTCGATTTTATGGTAATTTCCAAACTTTCTCAAATTCGCAAATTGATAGTAATTTTAAACTAATAGTAGTACTTTGTTAAATGTCGATGGTAACTTAAGATCCAATGGTAAGTCTGGTAACATATTGAAACATAGAAGATAGCTTTTATTTTTTAGTTGTGTTTTTGGATTTCGTGACTGACGTAACATGTATAAATGGTAAATGTCATGAATAGAAAACAAAAGTTACAAAGATTATTACGTAAAATAAAATAAAAAAGTTGGTGCTCTATTAAGACTAAGCACATAGGTGCTAGCTACCAAAAGAAATTGTGGGATAAAATTATCATTGTGCACTCTTAAAATGAAGCGAGAGAAATGTATAACTTTTTCATTTGTATAGTTCTAGTGCTATTTTTTGTCATCACAATATTTGTAAGTATATATGTGGTAACATTTTTGAACATTCGTGCTTTTAAAAAATAGATGCAGATACTTTTCATTTTCCAAGTCAGAAAAAGATACCTTACCGCATAATGGGCCAAGGCCCAAAGCATAGGAGAACAACAAGTCCTAGTACTGCAACGGATAGGATGTCGTCAATCAATGGTAGCGTTCGTTTTATCGAAATATATGGAATATAAAAGTAATAAAGAAGCTTGCCTCCGCACGGTAGGGTCAAAGACATCTTCCTTATACCCTTAGAAAAAAAAAGAAGGGACTGTATATTGCACATATAGCTGGGTTTTTTTTATACTTTTAGTTTTTTTATTTATTAGATGAGCATATTTCAACAGTTTTTTAAAGAGGTTTTTTTTAAAAAATTTAGAACTATATAATTTTAAATAATTAAGAAATAAATTTTTTTTGATCGACTGTACGATAGCAAACAAAAAAAAAAAGACATCTCTTCCTTCTTGGCTTTCGCCTATGTAAACAAAGGAAAGTCCTCGCACCCTCACGCCGCCTCGAGAGCCATCCCACGGACCACCAGCGGGTAGCGGCCGGGCCGGCAGAACACTCACACTGACTGCCACGCACAACCACTCAGCCGACGGAGACACCCCGCGCGGTGGGCCCGCCCCCGTTAAAGCCCCTACCTTTCGTCTTCCCAGCATGACCATTAGCATTCCCCACCCAATCTTGCGGCCACAAGCTACCCCTCACCTTCCCTCACCTACGCAGCCCAATCCGATGAGCTGAGTGGTCCGACGGCGCAGACAAGCTCCCGCCCCGGCGGCGGCGGCGGCGGCAGCAGAGGCTGTCGGGCCTGTTGCGGCGGCATGGACATCGCGCTCTGCGACGACCTGCTACAGGAGGTGTTCCGCCTCCTCCCGCCCGCCGCCGCACCGGCCGTGTCCCTCGTCTCCCGCCGCTGGTTGGCTCTCCTCCAGGCCTCAACCTCCTCCCTGACTCTCCGCCTGCCGGCCTCCTCCGAAGCCTCGGTGGCGGCGACCCTCGCTGCCCTGCTCTCGCACTACCCTTATCTATCCGCCCTGGCCGTGGTCTCCCCCGCCGCTCCCGCCAGCGACGCCGACGCGGTGTTGCTCGCGGTCGCGGCCGCGCCGTCGGCCACCCGGCTCTCCGCGCTGCGGTTCTTGCTTGATTCGGCCGTCTCCCCCGCTGCGCTGCTCGCTGCCTCCCCTGCCCTCTCTGGCCTCACCTCGCTCCACCTCACCGCCCTCCGCCCCCTGTCTTTCCGCTGGCTCGCGTACTTGCCCCACCTAAAGTCCTTCGCCCTCGTGAACTCCGCCGCTGCCGTTGACTTCGCCTGCTCCAGCTCCGATGACGCCGACGGCGAGGGCGACGCCGCAGGGGCGTTGCCGCTGGAGAGGCTGTCGCTGTGCGGCATCCGCTCGGGCGACCGCGGGCTCGGGTGGCTGTGGCGGCGCTGCGGGAGCCTCCGGTGGCTGCAACTGCGCTCCTGCGACGGCACCGGGGATGGGCCCGCGTCGCCAGCCTTCGCGGGCTGCCTCGCTGGCCTGCTTGCGCTTGAGCTCCGCTCCTGCCGCTCCGTTGCCGATCGCGTCCTCCTCCTCGCAGTTGACCGGTGCCGTGCGCTAACGTCCCTCCTGGTGTACGACGGCGGCAGCCGGGAGGCTCTCCACCGTTTCATCCACCAGCGCGGCGCGGCGCTGCACACCTTGGACCTCCGGCTACCTCTGGACCTGCACAACGAGCACCTCCTTGCGATTGGTGCCGAGCAAAGTCAGCACAACCGGGGCGCCACGCAGAGCCTTGCCGCGCTCCGCCTTCAGAGCTGCGTCCTCATCACCGGGGACGGGCTCCGGTCTCTCGCACGCACGGCCACTGGAGCGGGTATCGAAGAGCTCGCCCTGGTGAGCTGCGACGTGGTGGAACGGGAGCCTGGGTTGCTCACGTTCCTCAGCCAGAGCATGCGCCGCCTCCGGCGTCTTGACTTGTCTTACAATGAGGCTCTGAGCGACAAGGAAGTCGGCGCCATGCTGTCGTCCTGCCGTAATCTAATTGACATCAGGCTCAGGGGTTGCCGGTGCCTCACTGGACGATCCCTGGTCTCATTGCTCAGGCACTGTGGGCGGTCAGTGGAGGTAGTGGACATCTCCTGCTGCCCTAGCATTTCAGGAGCCAACGTTGAATTCTTTGCGCAGCGAGCCACTCGTTTGAATCATATGATCATCGAGGAGAGCTCGGTGTCTGAGGAATTGAAGGCAATTGCGCAGAGGAAAGGGATGAAAGTTGGCTCCTTGCCTTGTCAAGGATCATTCTGATGTAAGATAATCTTCTTCAGAGTGCTACTCATGGACACAGGAATTAAGGAATCTTTACTTGAATGTTGGAATAATGCGTTACGGCTTACTACGTGTGTATACAAGTACAATGGTGAATGTATGTATGCCTTATTGTAAACTTGTCATGACAGTCTTCTCGTGGTGCCTGATGTAAATTGAGCACCAAGAATTGTGCTGTTGCATATGTTACAAGGAATAACATGAAAAATATTACACAAAACTTTAAGCTCCCATTTCTTCCAAATCATCAATGTGACAATGCAAGAACTCTACGGAATTTCGGAGATAAAGCGATTTGCAAAAGAATTTGTTGCCACTTATCTGTTCAGTAGTTTGAGTTGCTATTTATTTGTACAGATAGGGGTGGAGTGGTGGATGTATATCAAATACAGATTCTTTTGGTGTATTGATTCGGAGATGAATTCTGGATAAGCATAAATTTCGATACGGTGGGAAGAACATTGCATATATATTATATTTGAAGGGAAGAAACTGATACACAAAACAACGACGCGCTAAATAAAACAAGCCAGCTACAGCTACAGCTACGACTACGACTACCTTAGCGAAAACAACTCGCGCAAAATGCTGTGCCCCGGCCATAGACCACTGCAAAGCTTTCTCCAGGATGAATCCCGTACTTCCTCCGCAGAGGAGTACATCGAACTGTCCGTGCATTCCGTTCTTTCAAAAGCCGCCACACAACGAGGATGATCATGGAGTCGAGGTCTTTTCTGCTGTTCTTTTGAGCAGGGAAAATCGTACCACCAAAATTTAGTCGAAAACCTCAAATTTTGTTGAAAACCAGCGGTATCGGTGGGGTCCAGTAAAAATTTATACTTACTAAAAGATTCGGATTTATCTGAGTTCTAACAATGTATAAAGGAAATTTGCAACACATATACACTTAAGGTGTTCAATAGGCGTCATGGCCTGGTGGGAAGGCTCAATGTCTGGGAGAGGTGCGTTGTGGGTTGCGAGCGCTGGTTGTCAATTTTCAAAATTTTTACATCCTAAAAAATTCAAATTTTAGTTCAAATTTTTTGGCAAAAAAATCAAAATCCCGGCAACCGATTCTATCGCTACTCTCCCATAAAATTTACAAAGCCATAGCGTTTTCGCTGCTTGTAGACCTTTTCCTCGTGGCGAGCCACCGGTCATCGACAGTTTCCTGTTTTGGGGCACAAAGCAGAAAACAGCCGTGACCGTCGGGCTATCCACATCCCGCGCTGCAAACCTAACCAGACGACAAACTTGCATCGTGTTGGCGCCCAAGATTTCCACAGCACTTTACCACAAGCGAAGGTTTGTAGACCATAGAAGAAGGCATGGTATGCAGAGCTCACGAAGTACAGGAGAGAAGTAGGTATTCGAGCAACGCCTGGACAGAGGGCGCCCTGAATGTCTCTGACCCATCTATCTTCATCTATCTTCAACTGCTTCTCCTACCGTCCTGCACCCAGCGATGCGCTGATAAATGGTCTTGAAAAGGGTGGGCGCGATTATTCAGACAGACTGACTGACGAGGACATCAATTATACATATACAAACATCACTTTTTCTACTACTACTACAAATACTACTCCTTAGCTTGATACAATACAAAGGTCAATTATAAGACACATACACGATAACTAAATTATCAGGTGAACTCGTTTCTAAAAATGCATAATTATGCAATAAAAAATGGACCGCTACCTAATGCATGTGTTATCCGTTTACTCGGGAACTTAGAGCTGATCGAGCACAAAGAGAAGTACAACATAAAGAGAAGCATGTGCAAACGTGGTACAAGGAAGGTCCCAACGTAACTTTGGTTCCAAGTCAATTAAGAGTTTCAGTGGGACATGTTTTGAAATCTCATTTGGCCTCCGAAGATAGTACTAACATCAAACGTGCATAGAAATTGCATATGAACTCCGTTCAAGGGTATGAGTACACAATGGAAAGTTTATCTCATTCTCTTTCCAACGGATCTAGCTCCTCTTCGCAATCACCAAAACAATTCAAGGCTAATTCTAAATCTAAGTCTAATGGTGCTACGCCATCTCTACTCGGACCCACGGGCCTTGTACCTCCGAGAGGCACGCGCCCACCCCGCCACCCCCTGGATGCCATCCCCTACCCCCCTCTCTCTCATATATATCCATGTGTACGTCACTTTTAGGTTCATGTTTTGATTAGATTGGTTTTGTCTCTTGTGTGAGAAACCCTCGTCATTGTTCTTGTGTTGGGTAGACCAACAATTATGATTTTAGAACCTCATCCATTCAAGCATTCATCTATTACCAGCAATTTTAGATTGCTTTTCATATTGTTTCTTGCTTGTTTTTCAATTGCTTGTAGAAATTGAATCTCGTGTTCAGATCAACCATATTATTGGCACGGTCAGTGGCGGAGAGAGGGGGCAGGGGGCCTGGCACCCCCAACCTTCTGCTAATCCTCCATTATGTAGTTAATTACATGTGTTTAATTAGTGGTTGGACCCCTCCTAATTTAGCCCAAATGTAAAGTATGTTTAAAGCGACAGAGCTTTTGTCTATTTGTGCCTCTTTGGATCTAAGGTTGAACACCTTCGACATAGCAAATGTATACACTCTAGTGAAAAAATATTATTCTGCTTATTTCTCAAGTCAAGAAAGAGTTCAATTGGAGTGCCAATTACCACATTTTCAACTTGATGTATCGACCATCCAGATCTAAGTGCATTACCATCACTTGCTGATCTAACAAGTGAACTAGTTAAGATTGGTAAAGATTCATCTTATTCTATAGTGGATAGGTTGTTAAGATTATTCTTAACTCTTCCGGTTTCAACTGCAACCACTGAGAGATGTTTTTCAGCTATAAAACTTGTGAAGATGCGACTTCGAAGTACAATGGGAGATAGATTTCTACGGGATTATTTGGTAATTTATATTGAAAATGAATTGGCCGCAAAAATTAGTAATGATGATATTATTAAGGTCTATGATCTTGTTGGTAGTCGTAGAGCTAAGTTGAAGTTAATAGAGATGTAATTTTCTTTGTATTGTAATTTGCGAAACATATTACTCTGATATGTAACTATTGGATCCGTAAATCCGGTATGGTTCTACTCTACTTGTTGTCTATATTGCCCCCCCATATCCAATTCCTGGCTCCGCCCCTAGGCACGGTTGATAACGACTTCAGATGTAGTTTAGTGATTACCTGGTATGCTGATCGTGTTCAATTGATAGCCTGTGTCATCAAAGCCACCTTCACAAAAATCATACTTATCATCCCTCCATCACTGACCATCCAACCTGATGTCAATCCAAAACAATGCAATATTTCCTTCTCCCACGACAACAAAGGTTGAAGCATCAAACATGACTTGAGTGGTTAGATCGTGGGATCTTAGGAAGTTACCCCAGCTTCAAGCTTCCGTGCGCTGAAGCCATTAGCCACTGCAACCTTAGCGCATAGCCGAGGATCTTTGAGGTAAGGATCCCGAGACCACCATAGATTTTCAGCCGGTAAAACCGAACACCACGAGACGAGGGCCAGGTTCAAAACGGCTTAGGTATTTTGGTTTTTGCACAGCGCTACAATAGCTTATTTTTAAATGATGTATTTTTTAAAATAAGATTTATAAATCGATTGTAGTAGACACTGTACCGGTCAAAATGACATGTGACTATCTCCCTCTTCGTAATCTCTCACGAACAGCTAGAATTTCAAATCCATAAACCACAATACAAAAGAACCCACCGGAGGTAATGTCCGCCACTGAGCCTCTTTCCGCAAAACATATAAATGAAACAGGGCCTGCTTAGAAGGTGAGGTATTAAAAAAACTGTACTATTCTTTATTGTCATTGTAAAACAAGGAATTTATGTTAAGCCTGCACGGTCTCATCCTTCATAAAACCATAACAGAGGCTGACAATGAGCTAACGTATAATTCATCGCAAACTTGTGAGCGTTACCATCTGTTTTCATCAGCTTCTTCACAAAAGACCATTGTTTCCAGTATAATCTTTCTGATCTCGACAAGTCAGGAATTAGAGAAATTTTTGAAATGAGAGCGTGAGTGCGGAGGCAATGGTGTCGTGGCGACCCCACGCGGCCGAAGAGTGGAAGGCCTACCCGATGATTCCCAAACTACTTTTTACGCCAGCGCCTTCCCACACAAAAGACACTTGTGATTGTCTAAAATACTTATATCAGCAACATATAAGTTCACAGTTCTTAACAATAACCAATCCGGGTGAGAGTCTCCATCAACCTACACCTGCGATTTACCTCTTGTAACACAAGATATACAAATATCTCATCCAAATCAAAATCATAGTTTTTTAGTTATGTTTCCTGAGTAATATATCAAATGTGACCCCACTGGTTCAGCAACATAACTATTCCAAATATTTGTGATTGAGCTCAACCTATCTTCTAGTATACCGAAAATCCAAGCATGGTTAAGCATCTATATCACATGTAGGGTCTAAAATTCTACAATTAAGCATATGAGTGGTGGATATCATTTCTATGCCAACAACAGTGAGGATAACAAGTTCCAAAGTGGTTGTCATGCAGCAATTAGGTAATTTTTAATGAAGTTACTTGCATGCATAATAGTTTTTGAACACAACATGCATAACAATAAAAATATAAGATAAACATAATCAAAGAATTTTTAATGAAGTTACTTGCATGCATAATAGTTTTGAACACAACATACATAATAGTAAAAATATGGAATAAACATAATAAAAGGGGGTGCTTGCCCTACTGTTGAACACTTATCTCTTGCTCTGGATCAATCATGAAGCGTTTTTGGTCCATTGTATCTATTGTATAAAGTCAAATAACACAAATAAATTGAAACATATAGAAAATTCAAACTTTTACAGATTATGAAAGCCATAATTTAAAAAAATTACAAACAAGTTTCACTAAATTTGGATTTCATATGCAAATGCTTTGAGCATTTGAAGTTTTACTAGAAGACAAATCCTAGAAAAAGAGAGGGAAAGTACTGTGCACAAATTTTTTTATTTCTAATTTTCTTTCTATCGGAATATCATGTTTTATTGTGTCATCCAGTTGACAGGTGGGACCGAGTATAGAGTGCTGTTGGACCTACATGTCAGTGACTCAAAACATAACCACCGATTTAATTAGAAATCAAGCTAATTAACCAAGGGCACCATGTCAGCGACATACCTGGACTAATTATTGTCATTAAGTTCCTGGACTAATTATTGTCAGTGACATCTCTATTATCACAATAGAGATCCATTGGACTAGAAGTACTAGAGACCACATCCAGCTCAGAGATAAACTTTTTTATCTAAACAACCACCTTTGTAGTTTCAGAAGCTGTAATATATTTAGCCTCCATTGTAGAATCAACAACTATCTCTTGCTTAGAACTTTTTCAGCTCACTACTCCTCTATTAAGATAAAACACAAACCCAGACTATGATACAAAAATCATCTTTTTTGATTTGGAATCTAGCATCAGTATAACTATTTACGACTAGTTCTTCCATAACTCCAGAAACAAAGAATGCATTCTTAGTCCTTCTCAAGTATTTTAGGATGTTCTTTACATTTATCCAATAACCTTCACCTGGATCTGACTGATATTTACTCATAACATTTAGAGCATATGACACATCTGGGCATGTATAAAGTATGGCATACATGACAGATCGAATGGCAGAAGAATATGGAATCTTGCTCATCTGGCCTCGCTCATCTGGTGTTGAAGGACACTGAGACTTGCTAAGACTAATATCATATGACATAGGCAAGAAACCCTTTTTGAAATCTTGAATGTTGAACTACTTTAATACTTTGTCAATGTACATATGTTGGTTTAATCCAATTAGCCTTTTAGTTTTATCTTTATAGATATTTGTGCCCAAAATATAAGCTACCTCTCTAAGTCTTTCGTAGAGAAACTATTTCTTAATGAAGACTTGACAAATTTAAGCATAGAAATATATTTTTCAATCAATAATATGTCATCCACATATCGTACTAGAAAAACAAGTGCTCTTCTTCATTCTTGATGAAGCTAAATCCTTTGACTACCTAATCAAAGAAATGTTCCAACTTTAAGAAGCTTACTTTAGTCCATAGATAAATCTCTGAAGCTTGTATATCTTTCTAATATTTTGGGGATCGATAAAACCCTCATATTGTGTTTTGTACACATCCTTACTTAGGTTTCCATTTAGGAAATCCATTTTAACGTCCATTTGTCATATCTCATAATCGAAATATGTAATAATAGCTAGAATGATCAAGACAGACTTAATCACAGTAACGACTGAGAATGTTTTATCATAGTCAACACATTGAATTTGTTTGAGACTCTTCGCCACCAATTGTACCTTATGGATATGAATATTTTCATCTATATCTATCTTTTTTTAAAAAAAATTCACTTGCACTCAGTAGTTTTTACACCAACGGGTGGATCAACCAAGTCTTAAACTTGATTATCACACATGAATTGAATTTTAGATCTCATGGCACCAAGCCAGTTCTCAAAGTCTAGATCCATCATTGTATAACATCCCGATTTTTAGAGTTTATTTGAAGCTTTTTTAAAGAAAATTCACCATTTGAATTTTTCTAGATTTAATATAAGCTTAAATTGAATTTTTAATAATTAAAAAGATTTAATATGACTAAAATAACATTAACATTTGCTAAAAATATTTTATTTGGGATCCTTATATCTCCAAGAATTTTTTAGAATTTTTTGTAAAATTTTTGGATTTATTTGATATATTTTAGAGTCTTTTGATTTTATTTGAATTTCTGAAATAGAAAAATCCCATAAAAATCCTAAAATAGTAACAGGTTGAGCCCATTACTATTCATCCAACCCAACTAGCCTCAGCAGCCCAATTTCCCGGCCGCCACGTGTCAACCATCCAAGTTCTGGCCGCTCCCAACTGCCTAGTACGTGTGTCAGCCATTAGGGAGGCCCTGCACTATTCTTCCGTGCGATCTGCCACAGCCGTCCGATATATCATGGTGATCTATCATGGTGACACATGTCATCCATCCGTGTGGTTGGGCATTGTTCACCTTCGTTTTCGATTCGAACTCTGTCGCCACCATCCGCATCACCTCTGCCTCGGCGTGCGTGCCTATCGCGAACTCTTGGCCATGTCCGACCTGGCCACCCTCGGTGTCCACACCTATAAAGACCGTGTCGCCCCCCATGTATCTTGCACCCCATAGTCAAGCTCGCCATCCGCCGCCATCGCCGTCCTTCCTGAGCGCCACCGACACACTTGACCGAGCATTGCCGCCTCATGGGTCATCTTCACTGACACCGGTGAACAATGCCTCCGTGTCGTCACTTTCTTCAGTCCTACTCCACTGCTGATTGCCATTGCCAGACCATCTCCACCACCATTCGCTCATTCTCGGCAGTAAGTGCTGCCCCTCCTCATTTTGTCGCCATTGCCGTGCTCGCTCGCCAGCCAAAGTGTCACTCTGGTCCACACATCGCGCACGTCAGCTAGCTGATGTCAAACCATACCCGCGCCCATGCACCAATTTAATTCTCCATGGACCGAGTCTTTGTGCACTATTCAGTGAGCCCGTGAACCAATCGAGTCAGCCCTAGCTGAGTCATTGCCATGCAAGCCATGTTAGCTCTAGAGTCCACGTGTCATGCCACATCAACTCCCGAGCTGACCCAATTGCCACATCAGCACGCCACATCAGCGCCACGTGTCATGCCTTGTGTTAGTGCCGCATTATCAGCCACGTCAGCCTTAACCGCCATGTTAGCAAGCCCAGTCACCCATTCACTATTCTATGAGCCAAGTCCACCGTAGACTAGCTATTTTTTGCACAGAGTCCATAACACAGTAGAATTTCTCATTTTCTAGTTTTTTTCTTTAAGTTAAATATTTTCAAGAGCTAGTTCTCCTTCGTCATAGGTCCAATTGAACCCGTTCGTTTTTTCTAAATTTATCTAAAATTGAGTTTTATCTTTTGGTTCTAATTTTGAAGTTTATAGAGTTTATTTGAATTTTATTTGGATTTTGTATGCTTTGTTGTGTTTCTTTCTTGTTAGATCATGTCTTCGATGGAGTTGAAGCAAGATTTGAAGATTAAGAGCAATTAACTGAGCAAGACCAAGGTAAGTTATGTTCTTTGATCATATTGAACCTAGTTTCTAATCTATTATTTATTTATTTTGTTTTAAATTACCATGCATTGTTATTTTATTATAATTCCTTGTATGTGGTAGTTATTGCCCAATTTGCCTTAATCTCCCATTTGATAATTCGAATGCCATTATTCCGTTGTCACTATACTAGTTGTCACATGGGTTGTATGATTAATATGCTTTGTCACGCTTATAGTCACGTTCGATTGATCTTGACATGTGGTCAAATAATTAATTTGATTTCCATGAGGCACAAGAGGGGGCAATTATCGACTAGGTGGTTAACCTACTCGACGGTGAAACCTTAGTGTACAAAATTGAGTTGCGATTGAGCATTGTAAAGAGCTTATTATGATTTTCTTTAACGTGAGGATGATCACATCGTCTGGTTACAGTTGTGCAGTCTCTGTATAGTGTAAAACTATTCGAATAGTTGTGTCCCCGGTTGTGGACAATACTAAGTGATTTCATACAAAGGGTAGTTATTTCATAAAACTTGGTGGAGATTAATGCTAAAAAGTGAATGGTTAATTCACTAGTGGTTAAGTTCGTGAATGTATAGTTCACGAGTGGTTTATTCAATTCTTTTGATTATTTATTTATTATTGTCTTCTTTAAAAGTTCTCTTTCAATCCATTTATTATATTTACTTTAAATCATTATTTTCTACAAAATAACTTTTTAGCCATCCATTGGTAAACCTTATATATTATATTATATCTTTGTTACAAATGACTTACTGGGTACTAATATACTTATGACTTTATGCCTACTGTTGCTCAGTTGAAGAAGAAAAACTATATCAGCAGGAGGTATCTGAAGGAGGAAACTTTGATAACTTCATGGATTAGGACTTCACTTCCTAGTCGATTACCTATGGGCATGTCGAATGGCTATCATGCTTAATCTTGTTTTCTGCTACTAGTTTCTTAAGCCCTTCCAGCTAATATTTGTAAGTTTGGTCATAAGGTCGTACTCTGATAATTATTAATATTTATATTTTTTCTTTATTAATCATGCATATGGTCGATTTTTTATCTATATTTATACTGTGTGTACTAGTATGATCCTAGACTAGTGCAACATACACAGAGATTCCAGATTTACGTATTCAGGTCTCGACAGTGATGATATCAAAGCCATATTGACTGTAGGACGAAGCCCTAGTTAGAGTGGTTGTCTTAGCAAAATTTTAAAATCTATTTTTTAAAATCAAACCAAACAAACTAGATATTTAGTAAACTCTCTACTCTCTTTCCCTTTCTTAAGATTCTTGCTCTCTGCCTTATTCAAAAAAATTTATTTTTTTGAAATCCTTAAATTGACTTCTTTGCTTTATAATGCTTTAGATGTCTCAAACTTTCTACAACCAGACTGGAGGATGATGAGGACTTCTCTAAGTTTTGTTGTGGAGTCTTGAATTGAAAAGGTCACTAATTTACCTCACCAAGGATGAGAAGTTAAAGGGCCAATGTATTGGATGTATCACCAGGCTGTACTTCACCATAAAGATTGATAACCATATTCTACACCATAGTTTCAAGTGCACTAGTGCTTATGGAGAGTGGTTCGTTTGACATCTCTGCAAGTTGTACAAGATCAGCATGCCCAAGTTCATTCAAAAATTCAAGGAGCAATATGTAGCCACTCCCAGTGTAGCAGCACAAGAGAAACCCCAACCATAGCTGCCAGTACCTCTACCGTTGCCGACACCACCAAGTCCAAAGGAGAGGCGACACATAGTAGGCAATCATCAGCAGTATCTTTGGCACTTCATTTTAGCTATAGCAGGAGAGTAGTCACCGCAAATCCACAGCATGTGGGTATTCTATAGTGACTCAGAGGAAGGGTCAAGCGAGCACTACTTGGCAGTACCTTAGTGGTAGCCCTTAGACTAGATCCTTGTAAAGTTTAGGAAGTACGAGTAGATCGTTTTGGTTTTTATTTGCAATTGCTTGTGATGTGAGCTGTAGTCTTGCCCTTAAAAGCATTATGTTGCAGTTATGTCAAAACCTTTGTTTGAGTAATTTAATTGCTTCTTTTTGTTAGCCTCTCGGCTAAGTATTTGCTTAGTATATGTTTGCCATTAGAGATCCTCTTAGACGAATTTACCTCTTATCTGTACTTTTTCCTCTAATCCTGAAGCCTGTTGATGAGGACATCACTTCTATTGATATGAACACACCTCTTACTGCTTCCATGAATGATGGGCAAGGTCCAATTACTCGGGCACGTGCTCATCAACTCAACTATCAGGTAAACTCGTTTTTAGGAGACAATAATATTTTCGCTGAGCATTCGATACTTCCTAAGACTTGTGATTTTCTTGTCCTTAGGAACCATAGAGAAGAACCACGCGAGCTCAAGTGTAGAAGTGGAACCGTCAAGCACAATCCAACTCATATTCGCGAGTTCGACTCAGATTCGGACTACTGGACAGCGCCTACTTTAAACGACCATAACTTTTGATCTAGAAGGTTTCTCGGGGCCCGTGAGTACTCATTGGAAATATCTTGGAGTCTACTTTCAGATGAATCTAGTCTCACCTCGAAATTCCATCCAAACCGAACAGAAACTGCAAAATAAGTGGCGTCACTTTTCCAGTTCGAGTTAAAGTAGGCCTTGAGCCTTGTAATCACACTTAGACTATTTGGGCCGGCACTAATCATGGGCGTACTGTTCACATGAACAGTATCATGAATAGTACCGCACCCCCTTTTGTTAGATAAGTGCGGCCTCCCCCACTCCTATTGAAGGAGGTCGCAGCCCTTTAGTTTTCGTTGGGTTTTTCTTAAGAGTTTATTCTGCTTAGCAGTCTCACCGCACGTCCGGTTGAGGAACCCCAACTTGTGAACTTAATATTTATTCGCAATACAATTTCAGATTGCATCTTTTACTCTCTTACTTGTGTTCTCGATTCGCTTGTAGGAGATAGCCTTCTTGGCGAGGTCAACCGCGTTCGGAACGGTTGATAACCATCGGAGCAGTAGTGTAGTGATTGCGAGGGGTCGATCTGTTTTGATCGGAGCCTTTGGATCATCAACGTTAAGTTCTT
This sequence comes from Melocanna baccifera, assembly GCA_036346265.1. Classification (NCBI taxonomy): domain Eukaryota; kingdom Viridiplantae; phylum Streptophyta; class Magnoliopsida; order Poales; family Poaceae; genus Melocanna; species Melocanna baccifera. The sequence continues at coordinate 8,692,854 of CM070707.1, read as the reverse complement.
CACAATCGACTTATCAGTACCTCTCAGAAGATCGGGCCATCGTCACATTAGGTGGTATCAGAGCAACGGTTGCCCGTGAGGTAATTCATCCCTTTTAGATTAGTTTATGTTTATCATCCTAAAAACTCCAGAAAAATAGCCCAAAAAAATCCGTATTGTTCTTTCGCTGTCCCAACACCCCTTGTGCTATTGCAATTTTTCTTTTCAGTATTGCTTGTTGAAATTTTGGTTACATCATCGTGTTCAAGTTGTTGATTGCTAGTTTAGTCAGAGTCTAGTTCGACATTGTCTAGTTGCATCTCGTGTTTCCTTTGCGTAGCTTCGTTGTTGTGTTTTTCTTTTTTCCTTCCTTGTTGTGCCTTCTATCCTTGCCGCGCCTCCATCCTTGCTGCGGGCTCCCATTCGCCGCTAAACCTAAACCCATCCGCCGCCATCCTCTGTGATAAAAGAAAAATTATGGTTTCGGACCCAGAGAAAAAAAAGAAGAAAAAAAGAGAAAAGAAAAGAAAAGAGAGAGATTGATTTCGGTTTGAAAAAAAAAGAAAAATAAAAAGAAAAAGGAGAGAGATAGAGCCACAGGATAGTGAAAATTTGGAAAGTGCCCTTTTCCGCTGCCATCCTATCTGCCCTTTTTCAAAATTTGGAAAGTGCATCAAACCTTCGCCAAAAATAGTGAAAATTGGTGGAGCTGTCCTTCATACATCCAAAAGGCTCAAAAAATTTTTTTGAGCAAGTTTGGCCACGGGACCAAAAGTTATAGCAGTTTAAACAAAGTCGAGTCCGTTTCCGACACACCTTCAGTAAAACGGGCATAACTTTTGCATACGGACTCGGATTTCGACGTTCTTGTACACGTTGGAAAGCTATCGACGGCGCGCATCCGAAAATCAGACAGGCAAAGCACTTGTCACCCTAAAAGACCCCCAAAATCGGCCATCTTTGGCCTTGAAATCGCATCGCAAAATTAAGGCTTCTGTTTTTGCTGGTTTGTTCAATCTTCCCTTCGGAATTTGGATTTTGTTTGAACTGCAAAGTTGTAGATCTCATCAAATCCTTTCAAACAAGTATATATAACCATATAAAACTATGCCTTTTCATCATTTGAGACTAGCTGTTGTTTCTGCTCAATCTAGAGGGTTATTTGCATTGCACCGATACCGATTTTGTTGTCTTTTGTGCTCTACGTCGTGCAAACAATCTTGTACCCTGCAAAGAAGTTTGAGTAGATTGGTTAGCATCTCTTCTAGCACTTGTTGTGAGGTTCTTCATTGCTTACATCAAGTCACATTGATCGTTGCGTGTGCATACATACACTTCCTTGCATAGGGCTTTGATGGCTAGCTGTGATTAGGCTAGGATCAGCAACCTTTGACGAATATTTTGAACAATCTTTCAACTTGAATTTACTAAACTGATTATTGCTGATCCTTTGCTACCATATTGTGCCTTCCGAGCTCCACCTACTCTTGATTAGAACAGGTCCCCTCTTGCAATCGTACCCACGCTCGACACGGTATCACGAACCAGCCACCGGTTGAACCTCCTACTGTTTGCGTTGGTAAGAACACTTGTAAGAGTGTGGTAAGACGCTTGAGAGTGTGTGATTCCACCTTCCATCACCTGGTAGTTGATAGGGATACTTCCTTTGTGTTGTCCTCTGTTTCCTACTAACCATGGCAGGTGAGTCTGTTAGTGATATGCCCTAGAGGCAACATGGAGATGTTGTATATATCACATACTATGTTTATGATACATTACTTTGTTCCTTGGAATAGACATCATCATTATTGATCAATGAGTATGTGACTTATTCATGAGACTCTTAAATACTAAGATGTTGCTATTTCTAAATGATCCCTGGTCGTATATCATATGAGGAACAAATATGATTCAAAGACAAAGATCAGCATATGTATTGATTGATGATCATGTCTCATGGATCATGGTATGGTGATACCAAATCAATAATATGGACATGTGTTAGTGAACATATGTTGATAGACTCGCCATGAGACACCGCAGAGATTCCATGTGTCATCAGCTGGTCTCAAGTAGTGTTTATGTAGAGTCCTTAGACTTGAGGTCATCATGGTTCCCAACATGAGTAGTAGCTTATTTTGGGACTACTAATCACTACTCCGTGAATCGGGTAGTCATAAAAGTAGTCTTCGGGTTTGCCATGAAACATGTAGTGGGATGTGAATGATCAAGATAGAATTTGCCCCTCCTTGTGGAGAGATATCTCTGGCCTCGATGTAATGGATTATGAAAGTGCATGGCCATGCCAAGGTGATTGAGGAGTCAATCACGAGTTTATAATCCATCACGGAATCGAGAGAGTGATTGAGCTATTAAGAGGATGACACAGGTCTCGCCTTGAGCTCAATCTATATCGTGAGGCAAAGGATTCGTACATGAGAGAACATTACGAGTTCACCGATATGATCTTTACATATACTTTGGGGTTAATATGTCTTACTAGAGACCGCTATTAACATGGTAACCGGAAAGGCGTTTCGGGTCACGACCAAGTATACGTGAACCTACAGGGTCGCACGCTTAACGGGTTGGAACACTAATTCGAATATGATTCGGATATGGGCTCAATTCGGATAGAGATCCGAATAGACTCCTATTGGGCCTCGGTCCACGAGGCCCACGTGAGGAGGTCTATATAAATGGAGGCGAGGGGCGGAGGGGATGTGTGCCTGTTAACATCTAGCAAAACCCTAGCCGCCACCTCCCGAGCCAAACCCTAGCTGCTCACGAGTGCTAGTACACTCGCGATCGGCGTTCCAGCCCCGGACGTGTGGATACCGGTGGAGGCGCTGCTCGTTGCAGTGCTGATCGCGTGCGTGGAGGAGACGATCTGTTCGGGACGATCGGCTACTTCCACTACTACCTCGATGCGCGTGATTGGATCGGTTTCCAATTCTTCTTCACTGCGCACTGCTGTCTAAGTGGTAACGATCCATGATCCTTCCTTAGCATAATGTTCTTGGGTGCGCGGTAGAAAAGTTTTGTTTTCGCTTCGTAGCCTCTGCGTATTCCTTTAGTGGTATCGAGCCATCTTGCTTAGTTTGCACTGGATCAGCGCATATGTTGATATGCGATAGTAGTAGATTGGATCTATTACGCCTAAATCGTAGCACGGGTTGATGAGATCAATCGGTCATAAGGGGTTGAAATAGGTATGAGTTGATAGCATCATAAGGCCAAAAAGATTAGTTCGTGCTCCTTCTTTGATGTACGTGCGACTTGCCCCTACCGGCTGGAATCACCATCGGGGCTAACTGCGTGCACAATCGATGAGATCGAGCCAACGGATCGAGGTCTTGTGTTGTGGTCTCCTCAAGTATACCGATCGCGATGATCAATATGATTGATCTAATGAAAATTGAGACATTTTGAATGGCTCGAATTTGGGTTGATTTGATCGGCTCGATAAGATTTTCATAGCGATTTCATAGATGCGATCTATGTAATTCTGTCAGCGGGACCGCCGTGTGTATCCCCCCTTGTATAGCGTCTTGGGTTCACATCGTTAGGTAGAATGCGATTCTACGTCTAACTTGTTTTTGCAGAGAATGATGTGAATAGTATGGCCCTATAGCTTATTTGAATGTATGAGATGTATGTGATGCATGTAACATCTGCTCATGGCCTGCGTGTCATGATTATTTCAGCTATTGTTAGCTGTATATATTGTATTTAACGACTGCGTGTCGACCTTAATGCTTGAATCTATCTTTGTAATCTTCAATTTCTAGCTATTATAGGTAGTAGCCTAGTTTTGAGGTTACAAGCTTTTAAGCATGGTGGCCTAAAGTAGTGATGTGGAGGATGGAGATCGTCTACACCTACTTGGAGATGGATATCACCAATTTTGGGCCATACTACTTCACGCTTAAATGTGTTTATCTATGATGTTATCTATCTTATTCTTATGCAATGATATATGTGATATGTTGCTTTGGTAGGATAGAATCCCTCTTAAAATTAGGTGTTAATGCCCTTCCATGTGCTGCACTAAAAGATAATGATCACCGCATGGTAGGTCTACCAAAGTAGAGTGCCATCGGTTATCATCATCATTTGGGGTAGATGTCGGACATCTACATGCGGAAGCATTTGGTTTACTTAACAAGGTTATCAAAATAGTTTTGGACCTTGGGGCATAGATTGGGGCCGAGGCATACTAATGTCACCCAAAGTAGAGTCACATAGGGATGTGATTAGCAAAGTGTTGCTTACCCATGTCACTAGTTTTCTAGCCGTGATGCCAAAGCTCACTAGGAATTAGTGAAATGAGGATCTTTACCCACTATGTAACTTAGAGGGAGTTTTGTTGCAAAACTCATAGTGGAGTCTTTTGCTAAATAGTTTAATAAAAGATGAACATAAACATAGTGCTAAACTTTGCATATTCTTGTGTTGTAGATCATGTCAGCTAACGCCGCATCCAAGATTTTTAATTTGCGATCTGTTCTTGAGAAAGAAAAACTCAATGGAACAAACTTTTTGGATTGGTATCGCAACTTGAGAATTGTTCTCAAGCAAGAGCGCAAGGAGTATGTCCTTGAGTCTCCTTACCCCGAAGACTTGCCTGATAATGCTACTGTGGCTGCACGGAGAGCTTATGAGAAGCACACGAATGATTGCCTTGATGTGAGCTGTCTCATGCTTGCCACAATGTCCTCTGAGCTTCAGAAGCAATATGAGAACACAGATGCCTACAATATCATTGTGGGGCTACGTGGTATGTTTGAGAACCAAGCAAGGGTGAGAGGTTCAATACTTCAAAGTCCTTATTTGCGTGCGAGCTTGCGTAGGGAATCCGTCGACCCTCATGTGATTAAGATGATTGGTTACATTGAGAGTCTGGAAAAGCTTGGTTTTCCCCTTAGCCAAGAGTTGGCTACTGATGTGATTCTCCAGTCGCTCCCCCCGAGCTTTGAGCCATTCATAATGAACTTTCACATGAACAATCTTGACAAGACCCTGGCTGAGTTGCATGGGATGCTAAAATCACGAGGAAAGCATTAAGAAAAGCAGCAATCATGTGATGATGATGCGAAAGGCAAGGGCAAGCCCTATGTCAAGAGAATCGCGGTCAAAAGAAAGAAAGCTCCTGATGCGATCGCGAGCAGTTCTAAGGCCAAGAAAGACAAGAAAGGCGATGCTCATCCTGATGCATTGTTACTCTGTAAGCAATCGTGACATTGGAAAAGGAACCCCAAAGTACTTGGAGGATCTTGAGAAGAAGAAGGGAAGTATGACTTCCACCTGTATAAATGTTATAGAAATCAATCTTGCTACTTCTTCCACTAATTCTTGGGTATTTGATACCGGATCGGTTGCTCACATCTGCAAATCGTTGCAGGGGCTAATAAGAAGTAGAAGTTTGAGGAGGAGCGAAGTGGATCTTCGCGTTGGCAATGGAGCAAAAGTTGCTGCGGTAGCTGTTGGCACCATGCCATTGTCTTTACCTTCAGGATTAGTTTTGGAATTGAATAATTGTTATTGTGTTCCATCTCTTTCAAAGAACATTATTTCTGCTTCATGTTTGCAAGCAGAAGGTTATGACTTTAAATCTATGGACAATGGTTGTTCTCTTTATTTCAAAGATATGTTCTATTGTCATACTCCATTGGTGAATGGGTTATACGTTCTTACTCTTGAAGGGTCACCGGTCTATAACATTAATGCAAAGAAGCAACGTCCAATGATTTGAATCCCACGCTTATTTGGCATCGCCGCTAGGTCACATAAATGAGAAACGCATGCAGAAGCTCCATAGAGATGGTATTCTGCACTCATTTGATTTTGAATCATTAGAGACATGCGAATCTTGTTTACTTGGCAAGATGACAAAGGCACCTTTCACCGGTCAAGGTGAACGGGCAAATGACTTATTGGCACTCGTACATACTGATGTATGTGGACCAATGAGCTTAACGACAGAGGTGGTTTTCGTGATTTCATAACTTTTATCGATGACTTTAGTAGATATGGGTATATCTACCGATGAAGATAAGTCCGAATCCTTTGAAAAGTTCAAAGAATTCCAAAATGAAGTGCAAAATCATTTAGGCAAGACAATCAAGTTTCTACGATCTGATCGTGGAGGCGAGTATTTGAGCCATGAGTTTGGCAATCATCTAAAGGATTGTGGAATTGTTCCACAATTGACTCCGCCAGGAACACCTTAATGGAATGGGGTATTCGAACGAGAAATCGCACCTTATTAGATATGGTGCGCTCCATGATGAGCCAAAGTGATCTTCCGTTGTCTTTTTGGGGGTACGCTCTTGAAACAGCCGCGTTCACACTAAACAGGGTTCCATCAAAATCAGTAGAAAAGACACCATATGAGATGTGGACAGAACAACGTCCTAGCTTGTCTTTTCTTAAGATTTGGGGATGTGAGGCTTATGTAAAACGTTTACAATCTGATAAGCTCACTCCTAAATCTGATAAATGCTTCTTTATCGGGTATCCTAAGGAAACAAAAGGATATTACTTTTATAATCGAGGAGAAGGCAAAGTGTTTGTCGCTCAAGATGGTGTCTTCTTAGAGAAAGAGTTTCTCTCAAGAAGGGATAGTGGGAGCACACAGTGCAACTTGAAGAAATTCAAGAAACACCGATAACGTTTCAGCTCCTCTGTAACCACAACAGATGAACAAACTGTTGAAGAACCTGTTGTGGACACACCAAAGACCACGTAGGTCGAAGGTCACGTCTGCACCGAGAGGTACATGTTCTTGACTACTCAACAACGGGACATATTGTTGTTAGACAACGATGAGCCTAAGACCTATGAAGAAGAAATGGTGGGACCGGACTGAGAAATGGCTTGAAGCCATGAGATCCAAATTGAATCCATGCATAGTAATCAAGTTTGGAACTTGGTTGATCCACCTGATGGTGTTAAAACCATTGAATGCAAATGGGTTTTCAAGAAAAAGATAGACATAGATGGAAATGTTCACATCTATAAAGCGCGATTGGTGGCCAAAGATTTCAAACAAATTCAAGGTATTGATTATTATGAAACTTTTTCGCCCGTCGCAATGCTAAAGTCTATTCGGATCATTCTAGCGATTGCTGCATATTTCGACTATGAAATATGGCAAATAGATGTCAAAACAGCTTTCCTTAATGGAAATCTGAGTGAGGATGTGTACATGACACAGCCCACAGGTTTTGTCGATCCGCAATCCGTTGGAAAGATATGCAAGCTCCAAAGATCCATTTATGGATTAAAGCAGCATCTCGAGTTGGAACATTCGCTTTGATGAAGTAATCAAAGGGTTTGGTTTCATCAAGAACGAAGAAGAGCCTTGTGTTTACAAAAAGGCTAGTGGGAGCGCACTCGTATTTCTGGTCTTATATGTGGATGACATATTACTGATCGGAAATGACATTCCTTTGCTCGAATCTGTTAAGTCTTCATTAAAAAATAGTTTCTCTATGAAAGACTTAGGAGAGGCAGATATATTCTGGGCATCAAGATCTATAGAGATAGATCAAAAGGCTAATTGGATTAAGCCAAGATATGTACATTGACAAGGTGTTGAAAAGGTTCAACATGCATGATTCCAAGAAAGGTTTTCTACCTATGTCACATGGTATAAATCTTAGCAAGAATCAGTGTCCTAGTACACCTGATGAGCGGGATAAAATGAATACGATTCCATATGCTTCGGCTATTGGGTCCATTATGTATGCCATGCTTTGTACACGTCTAGATGTTTCGTATGCTTTAAGTGCTATGAGTAGATACCATCGATCCAGTGAAAGTCACCGGATTGCCGTAAGAACATCTTGAAGTACTTTAGAAGAACTAAAGATGTGTTCCTTGTCTATGGAGGTGAGGAAGAGCTCGTTGTAAATGGTTACACCGATGCTAGCTTCCAAACCGACAAAGATGATTTTAGATCGCAACTGGATTTGTGTTCTCTCTGAATGGCGGTGCGGTAAGTGGAAGAGTTCCAAGCAGCAGACGGTTGCGATTCTACAACAGTAAGTACATAGCAGCTTAAAGCCGCCAAAGAGGTCGTTTGGATCAAGAAATTTATTTCGAGCTTGGTGTGATGGCTAGTGCCTCCACCCAATGGACCTCTCTTGTGACAATAGTGGGGCCATTGCACAAGCCAAGGAGCCTAGATCGCACTGAAGTCCAAGCACATTTTACGGCGATTTCATCTCATCCGCGAGATAGTGGAGAGAGGCGATGTTAAGATATGCAAAGTACAAACGGATTTGAACATTGCAGATCCGTTGACAAAGCCGCTTCCCACCAAAGCATGAGGCTCACACTAGGGCAATGGGTATTAGATACCTACATGGTTGACTCTAGTGCAAGTGGAACATCATAGTGATATGCCCTAGAGGCAACATGGAGATGTTGTATATATCACATACTATGTTTATGATACATTACTTTGTTCCTTAGAATAGACATCATCATTATTGATCAATGAGTATGTGACTTATTCATGAGACTCTTAAATACTAAGATGTTGCTATTTCTAAATGATCCTCTGATCGTATATCATATGAGGAACAAATATGATTCAAAGACAAAGATCAGCATATGTATTGATTGATGATCATGTCTCATGGATCATGGTATGGTGATACCAAATCAATAATATGGACATGTGTTAGTGAACATATGTTGGATAGACTGCCATGAGACACCGCAGAGATTCCATGTGTCATCGCTTGGTCTCAAGTAGTGTTTATGTAGAGTCCTTAGACTTGAGGTCATCATGGTTCCCAACATGAGTAGTAGCTTATTTTGGGACTACTAATCACTACTCCGTGAATCGGGTAGTCATAAAAGTAGTCTTCGGGTTTGCCATGAAACATGTAGTAGGATGTGAATGATCAAGATAGAATTTGCCCTCCTTATGGGAGAGATATCTCTGGCCCCTCTGTAATGGATTATGAAAGTGCATGGCCATGCCAAGGTGATTGAGGAGTCAATCACGAGTTTATAATCCATCACGGAATCGAGAGAGTGATTGAGCTATTAAGAGGATGACACAGTCTCGCCTTGAGCTCAATCTATATCGTGAGGCAAAGGGATTCGTACATGAGAGAACATTACAAGTTCAAATGATATGATCTTTACATATACTTTGGGGTTAATATGTTTTACTAGAGACCGCTATTAACATGGTAACCGGAAGGCGTTTCGGTCACGACCAAGTATACGTGAACCTGCTGTGGTCGCACGCTTAACGGGTTGGAACACTAATTCGAATATGATTCGGATATAGGCTCAATTCGGATAGAGATCCGAATAGACTCCTATTGGGCCTCGGTCCACGAGGCCCACGTGAGGAGGTCTATATAAATGGAGGCGAGGGGCGGGGGATGTGTGCCTGTTAACATCTAGCAAAACCCTAGCCGCCACCTCCCGAGCCAAACCCTAGCCGCTCACGAGTGCTAGTACACTCGCGATCGGCGCCCGACCGGACGTGTGGATACCGGTGGAGGCGCTGCTCGTTGCAGTGCTGATCGCGTGCGTGGAGGAGACGATCTGTTCGGGACGATCGGCTACTTCCACTACTACCTCGACGCGCGTGATTGGATCGGTTTCCAATTCTTCTTCCGCTGCGCTGCGCGTCTAAGTGGTAACGATCCATGATCCTTCCTTAGCATGATGTTCTTGGGTGCGCGGTAGAAAAGTTTTGTTTTCTGCTTCCGTAGCCTACGCGTATTCCTTTAGAGTCGTCCGAGGCACAAGACTGTGTTACAAAGGGAGAGCTCATGACGCTCTTGGATGAACAACATACTACCATTAATGAGGACACCGATAGGAAGTTTCAAGCTACGACGGATATATTGCAGCGTTCCATCAATGAGAGTATTGCAGCACTCACTACACGCCTCGAAAGAATGGTGAATCGGCTACCAAACAACAGACAAGAGAATGAACATGATGCACTCCAAGATCTTGAGGTGGGAGATGTTAATGAGAGGCGAAATCGTGAAGCTCAAGATGTACGCCTACGACACCGCCTACAACGCAACCGTCAGGGTATGGGAGGTAATGATTTTCAGCACCACAATGCTCATGCTAATGATGACCCATTTGCTAAAGTTAAATTTACCATACCATCTTTTGCGGGTGTTTATGATGCTGAAATTTATCTAGATTGGGAGATGACAGTTGAACAAAAATTTAATGCCCATCTAGTTCCTGAAGTGCATAGAGTCAGAAAAGCTACTAGTGAATTTAAAGATTTTGCTATCCTTTGGTGGAGTCAAGTAGTTAATTCCGGTTTAGCACATGATACATAGGATAGATTGAAGGTAGCTATGCGTGCTAGATTTATTCCTCTTGCTTTTAAACGTGATATGCGTAAGAAATTGCAGCGCTTAGACCAAGGTAAAAAAATCTGTTGAGGAAATTATCAAGAACTACAAATAGGCATACTGCGTTGTAATGTTGTAGAGAATGAGGAGGATAAGATGGCTCATTTTTATGGGGGCTTAAGGCGTGAAATTTAGGACATAATTGATTACAAGGAGTATAATGATATCAATAGATTATTGCAGCTTGCTTGTTTGGTAGAAAAAGAATTGCAGGGAAGACAACAATGGAATAGGATCAACTATGGAAGTACTTCTGCATCGAGGTCGACACCGGGGCAAACCAAGTCAGCCCCACCTCCTACTTTCCGGTCTGCTGCCCCCTCCGTGAGTAGGGCGCGTTCAGCAGCACCGCCACCACTGTCACGCGCACCTGAGGTGAGCAAATCCACTAGTGTGCAGACACCAGCGCAGAGCTCTTCATTAGTTGCTTCCATGGGTCGTACGACGGGGATTATATGCCACCGTTGTAAAGGGATGGGACACGTTATGAAAAATTGCCCAAGTCAGCGAGCGTACATTGCGATAGAAGACGGTGGATATGTAAGTGCTAGTGATGTTGAAGATGAATATGCTCTTGTAGCTAACCTTGCAGGTAATGATGATGATTCAGAGGAACATAGCGAAGAGGAGGAAATTTTAGGTACCGCTGCTACGGAGAATTATAGGACCATAATTGTACAACGAGTGTTGAGCACTCAAAAGGAGCAAGTGGAGAAGTTACATTGCCATAATTTGTTTCAGATGTTCCTCATCGTCAAGAATTGCCGTGTTCGTGTCATAATTGATGGCAGGAGTTGTAATAACTTGGTGAGTTTAGATTTGGTCAAGAAGCTTGGCTTGACCACATGTGCACATCCTCATCAATACCACATTCAGTGGTTCAACAAAAGCGGTAAGGTGAAGGTAACACAATCTACGAGACTGCATTTTTTCACTGGTTCCTATCATGATGTAGCTGATTTTGATGTAGTACCTATGTAAGCTTGCTCACTTTTATTAGGTCGTCCATGGGAATTTGATACCGATGCAACTCATCATGGTAAAAGTAATAAGTACTCTCTTATGCACAAAGGAAAGAAAATAATTTTGCTACCTTTGACACCTGCTGAAATTGTGCAATGTGAAAAGGAGATACTGCAAATGAGAGGAAAGAACATGAACATGAGTCTAAAAATCAGCAAGTAGTGAAGAACATTTTCCCACCTAAGAAAGAGAAATTATCATCTAGTTCTAGGACTGAGGGAATTAAATTTAAGGGCTGTGTCATGCTTGCAACCAAATTTGATCTTGCTGAAATTGTCGACAATAATATGCCATGCTATGCTTTAATATACAAAGATGCTTTAATTTCACTTGATGATATATCTAGATCTTTACCGTCTGCTGTCACTAATCTTTTGCAGGAATATGACGATGTGTTTCCAGCTGAACTACCCCTGGGACTGCCACCTATTAGAGGGATTGAACACCAAATTGACTTAATTCCGGGAGCGACTTTGTCAAACCATGCGGCGTATAAAACTAATCCGGAGGAGACTAAGGAAATTCAACGACAAGTCCAAGATCTTTTGGACCAAGGGTATGTACGAGAAAGCCTGAGTCCTTATGTTGTTCTTGTTCTTTTGGTTCCTAAGAAAGACGGTAGTTGGCGTATGTGTGTTGATTGTAGGGCCATTAATAATATCACAATACGGTATCGTCATCGTATTCCTAGGTTGGACAACATTCTAGATGAGTTGAGTGGTTCTATTATTTTCACAAAAATTGACTTACGTAGCGGGTACCACCAGATTAGAATGAAATTAGGAGATGAATGGAAAACGACGTTTAAAACTAAATTTGGGCTATATGAGTGGTTGGTGATGCCTTTTGGTTTAACTAATGCTCCTAGCACTTTCATGCGTTTGATGAACGAAGTTTTACGTGCTTTCATTGCAAAATTTGTGGTGGTTTATTTTGATGATATTCTGATATATAGCAAGTCATATGAAGAACACCTGAATCATTTACGTGCTGTTTTTAATTCTTTGCGAGATGCACGTTTGTTTGGTAACCTTGAGAAGTGCACCTTTTGCACCGATCGAGTATCGTTTCTTGGCTATGTTGTTACTCCACAGGGCATTGAAGTTGATCAGGCCAAGATCGTTGCTATCCAGAGTTGGCCGTCTCCTAAAACGGTCACCCAGGTGCGGAGTTTTGTCGGGCTCGCTGTTTTCTACCGGCGTTTTATTCGGGATTTTAGCACCATTGCTGCACCACTGAATGAGTTTACAAAGAAGGGTGTTCCTTTTACTTGGGGCACCATGCAACAACATGCTTTCGACGTTCTCAAAGATAAGTTGACACACGCCCCTTTGCTTCAACTTCCTAATTTTTGTAAGACTTTTGAATTAGAATGTGATACTAGTGGCATAGGTCTTGGTGGCGTGTTAATTCAAGAAGGAAAATCTGTTGCTTACTTGAGTGAAAAATTGAGTGGGCCTAGTTTAAACTATTCTACCTATGATAAAGAATTATATGCTCTAGTTCGAACTTTGGAAATATGGCAACATTATTTATGGCCCAAAGAGTTCGTAATACATTCTGATCATGAATCTTTGAAGCATATTCGAAATCAAACCAATCTGAACCGTAGACATTCTAAGTGGGTTGAGTTTATTGAGTCCTTCCCTTATGTCATTAAACATAAAAAGGGCAAAGAAAATGTAATAGCTGATGCATTGTCTAGGAGATATACCATGCTTTCACAACTTGACTTCAAAATCTTTGGATTAGAGACAATAAAGGAGCAATATGTGCATGATGCTGATTTTAAAGAAATGTTACTCAATTGTAAGGAGGGAAAGGGTTGGAATAAATTTATGGTGCATGATGGGTTCTTGTACCGTGCTAACAACCTATGCATTCCAACTAGCTCTGTTCGTCTTTTGTTGTTACGGGAGGCGCATGGAGGAGGATTAATGGGTCACTTCGGCGTTAAGAAGACTAAGGACATTCTGACCCACCACTTTTATTAGCCAAAGATGAGGCGCGACGTCGAACATTTCATTACCTGCTGCACCACGTGCCAAAAAGCTAAGTCACGACTTAATCATCATGGTTTATATACATGCCTCTTCCTATGCCAAGTACACCTTGGGAAGATATTTCTATGGATTTTGTTTTAGGTCTGTCTAGGACAAAGAAGGGGAGGGATAGTTTTTTTGTTGTCGTGGATAGATTTTCTAAGATGGCTTATTTTATACCATGTCATAAAAGTGATGATACTACAAATGTTGCTGATTTATTCTTTAAGAAAATTGTTCGCTTGCATGGTATTCTGAATACGATAGTTTCAGATCGTCATGCTCAATTTCTTAGTCATTTTTGGAGAACCTTGTGGGCTAAATTGGGGACTAAGCTGTTATTTTTTACTACTTGTCATCCCCAAACTGATAGACAAACTGAGGTACTCAATAGAACATTATCTACTATGCTTAGGGCTGTGCTTAAAAACAACTTAAAACTGTGGGAGGAATGTTTGCCTCATGTGGAATTTGCTTATAATCTTTCGCTGCATTCTACCACAAAGAAATACCCTTTTGAGATTGTTTATGGTTTCATCCCTCGTGCACCTATTGACTTGTTGGCCCTTCCCGCTTCGGAGAAGGTAAAATTTGATGCTCAACATCGTGCTGATTTGATACTTAAGATGCATGAGATAACTAAAGAGAACATTGAGCTCGTGAATGCTAAATATAAAGTTGCTGGTAGTCAGGGACGCAAGCATATTACTTTTGAACCGGGTGATCTTGTGTGGTTACACTTGCGTAAAGAGCGATTCCCTGAATTGAGAAAGTCTAAACTCATGCCTCATGCAGATGGTACTTTTAAAGTGCTTGAATGTATTAATGATAATGCATATAAGTTAGACTTGCCTGCAGATTTTAGGGTTAGCCCCACCTTTAACATTATAGATCTACGGCCATTCTTCGGTGCGGAAGATGAGCTTGAGTCGAGGATGACTCCAATTCAAGAAGGGGAGGATGATTAGGACATCACTTCTATTCATATGAATACTCCTCTTACTGCTTCCATGAATGATGGGCAAGGTCCAATCACTCGGGTATGTGCTCGTCAACTCAACTATCAGGTAAACTCGTTTTTAGGAGTCAATAATATTTTCGCTGAGCATTCGATATTTCCTAACACTTGTGATTTTCTTGCCCTTAGGAACCATGGAGAAGAACCACGTGAGCTCAAGTGTAGAAGTGGAACCGTCAAGCGCAATCCAACTCATATTCGCGAGTTCGACTCAGATTCGGACTGCTGGACAGCGCCTACTTCAAACGACCATAACTTTTAATCTAGAAAGTTTCTCGGGGCCCGTGAGTACTCGTTGGAAAGATCTTGGAGTCTACTTTCAGATGGATCTGGTCTCACCTCGAAATTCTATCCGAGCCGATCAGAAACTGTAAAACAAGTGGTGTCACTTTGCTAGTCCGAGTTAAAATGGGCCTTGGGCCTTGTAATCACACTTAGACTATTTGGGCCGGTACTAATCATGGGTGTACTGTTCATATAAACAGTACCTATAAATAGTACCACACCCCCTTTTGTTAGATAAGTGCGGCCTCCCCCACTCCTATTTAAGGAGGTCGCACCCCTTTAGTTTTCGTTGAGTTTTTCTTAAGAGTTTATTCTGCTTAGCAGTCTCAGCACACGTCCAGTTGAGGAACCCCAACTTATGAACTTAATCTTTATTGATAATACAATTTCAGATTACATCTTTTACTCTCTTGCTTGTGTTCTCGATTCGCTTGCAAGAGATAGCCTTCTTGGAGAGGTCAACCGCGTTCGGTACGGTTGATAACCATCGGAGCAGTGGTGTAGTGATTGCGAGGGGTCGATCTATTTTGATCGGAGCCTTTGGATCATCAACGTCGAGTTCTCCACAATCGACTTATCAATACCTCTCGGAAGATCGGGCCATCGTCACATTACCTGTGGAGTCAGTTCTTAGCAATTGTATTTCCTTTCAGAGTAGTGAAAGATGGTTGATGCCCAGAACACAGCTGGATGTGGTTAGATTAATCAGAATCCATGGAGCAGTGCTGCAAATCCATTAGCTCTGGGACCGCAAGCAATTCCCATCGAAATGTATCTAGTTCTAAGTCAGTTCATGGTAGCCTAGACTCAGTTGATGAACACTATGATGCAGAACATAAATGCAATGATGAATCGGCAGAATCAAGAAATAGTTGCACCTTAGTCAGCTCGTCAGTAGTCCAAATTTGGAATTAATGAGGACCAGCCCGCCCACCTATTCCTGCTCTTCTGAGCCTTTGGAGGTGGATGATTGGATTCGTTTAGTCGAGAAGAAGCTGAACCTCACCTAGTGTACCAATCGAGAGAAAATGCTCTACGCCACCCATTAGTTGGAGGGAGCCACTACAGAGTGGTGGGAGAACTGCTGCGCTGCTCATGAGGACCAAGACAACATCACTTGGGCAGAAGTTTCGTTATGCCCATATCTTGGATAGGGTGATTGAAATGAAGAAGGAAGAATTTCATGAATTGTAGTAAAAGAACATGTTAGTCAGTGAGTACCACAACAAGTTCACTCAACTAGCTCACTATGCACCAGAGGACATTGCCACTAATGATGCCCATCAGAAGAGGTTCTGATGAGGACATCTCTACTACTTCCACATTTTTCACTTCTCATATTCAAGATGCTATGCCTGATACACCTAAGGGTCCAATGACTAAAGCAAGAGCCATGCTTTTAAACCAACATGTGATTTTGTTTCTTAAAGAATTTTCTTTACCCTTTGATAATAATAGGATGCTATCTAAGGCAAGTACATTGTATGTTCTCAGGTTTGAGATAATGGAGGACCAAGGGAGATCAAGGTGGCTGGACCAAGAAGAAGCCTCATACAACCACTCGGCCAAGGAGATTAAGTCCATGAGGAAATTTTCACAAAAGCCGCACGTGTGGCTTGAGGAATTTTCTTATGGGTCTATGTGCCAATTATGGGCTGAGAATACTTAATTCGACCATGTATCTAGTACAGTTTCAATCCAAATTGCCATTAGGATTTGATTGGCTTTATTGGCCGAATAGATTAGAAATCGGCCTCAAGCCTATTGCTTGTGCGTGAGGGTTAGGAGGGTGTCTAAAAGACAGCCGCCCCCCTTGAAACCCTTGGACCACTTTTGATAAAAGTCAATCACCTAAAGTTCTTGTTTATGTTCTTCCTGGTTGCCAAAATTATATTTAGAATTAGGTGTGTTCTTCAATCAAAATCATTCAGCCTTTCCGTTGGGAATTGGGTGCATGATAAATTTTTGCTTGGTGGTCGGTGAAATCAACGTGAATTTGTTTTGGTAGTGTTGTGGCTACTGACCAAACAGAGAGAGAGGGGTATGGTAGTGGAGAGTTAGGTAACCAAATGACCTCTTCTGTCTTTCCCAAGGACTAGTCATGATACATAAGCACTCCCTGTGGTGATGAGCGATATTACCGTCGTAACCTTACCCGGAGCCCCTTACCGAGGACAAGCTACGAGGACAAGCTACGTCATTTACATGATTTACAACCTTCTCAGCAGGCTAGCTGGGTTTAGGTGGGGGCCACCCCTACAATAGGAGCCTCTCATGGTGAAGGGCTACACAGGCCGAAGCCATCTTGCCGAGTCCTTTGGCCCCCTCCGTCCCTGCGGCCTGTGACGTTGTGTGATTGCGGGCGAGGCGGAGTCAGAGCCGAGGGTTCGCAACGGAGCCGTTGTCGAAGTCTTGCGTTGGGCGGTCACAGCGGGGTCGCGTCTGCGCTGCAAAGGCGAGGGCTGTGATGGGTGTACTGTGGAGGCGAAGACCTCGCCCGAGCAGCCGCGTCGGTCCAACTCCCGTTGGTAGGACACGTGTGGTCGATCGCGACGGTTGGGTCTCCGCCGGCTGCGCTTCCGAGCGCGGCTATATATGCAGTCGTGGCGGTGTGACGGAGGACTGGTGGGACGGCCTGTCTCAAGAAGATACCTCTTCCTCTCACAAGCATGCAACAGGGTTGGCGTCGGCCAAGGTGTTCGCGTGCATGCTTGTGGAAGGAAGAAGATACGTTCTTGAGTTGGCAGGAGGGCTCGCGCCCCACGCTGACGAGGAAGTACTGGGTGTTGTGTCTGGGGCATCCGCCGGCGGTGGTCAGGACGCTGTGCACGGCCAGGTGACCGTGAGCGCACGCGCCTTGCTGGCGGCTGGCCTCACGCCGGTTGGTGCGGACTCCCGCCGAGTGACCTGCTGCGTCGGTGCTCTTTGCAACCTGGCGTCCATGGAAAGGCATGGGGCACATTAGAGTAGTAAAACGGTTGTAGTAAGAGCGAAGAGGTATAATGTGCGGCAAGTGCCGGGGTTGTCCCAAGCCACTGGAGTAGAGGGGGCGCCCTTGTGGCGCGGCTTGCGGATGCGCGGCTGCATGTGGAAGTGCCTGGGCCGAGGGCGGACTCCGGGTTGCGCCGCGGGGGCAAAGATCGCGGCGAGGGCAGAGTCGAAGTCATTCCACTGAGACGAAGGCTTCGCGAAAGGAGGGTTTGCGGGCCCCTGGTGGTGTCGCATGTGGCCTGCGAGGGTGGAGACCCCGCCGGCGCAGCCATGTGTGCACGTGCAGTCCCGTGGGGATGCTGAACATGTGTGAGCGGCCGTGCCACATCAGCTTCCTCCGGGTGCGCCTCTCCGTGCGTGGGTGGCGCTTGGACTTCCGCTGATTGTGCTTCTTGACGCGTGGGCGACGCTTCGACTTCCGCCGATTGCGCTTCTTGACGCGTGGGCGACGCTTCGACTTCCGCCGATGGCGCTTCTTCACGCGGAGGAGGTCTGTATAAATACATACCAGAGGGCCGTAGGGTCGTCCGAGCTGGCTGAGATGATCTTTGATCTCGAAAATATGCCTTCTTCTGTTCATGAACACGCAGTGAAATGTTGCCGTGTTGATGAACAGATGGAGGCCTATTTTCGAGCGGAATATTGCGCCGATCACCGTCTGCCGTGCGCGCGTAGGGGAAGGAGGCCGCTGCGTTGCAAGCAGTTGAGCGGTGCTTTGCGCAGCGCGTCATGGGCACGTAGCGCTGGCCGGCCCCGCATGGATCGGTGCAGACTTCGCTTGAACGGGCTGCTCCGCGAACGCTCCCCGCGCGGGTGCGTGTTGACGGCGGGGGCAGACCCGATATTGTGTCGCGAAGCCGAGGGTGCTGCCAAAGGTGGAGCCAGGTTATCTTGCATAAATTCTCAAGCAGACACATGGCGAGGCGCTATTGGCGCGCCGTGCTCTGCCGGGGCCCTTAGTGTGACCGTCGCTTGACCGGATGTGGTGCGCACGGGTAAGTGCGCTGGTATGGCGGCAATCGTGGGGATGTGGGCGGTTCGCCTCCCAGCAGTTATGTTCATCGATGGCGTGGGAGGCACAGGGGTATTAAGTACCCCTTGCATTCGGCCCCTTGCCTTTTCATCATCTTGTCTTCTAGCTCCCGATCACGCGTCCCAATCTCCTGGCCTCCTTGCTTCCTTCTGTGTCCCGGAGCTCCAGAAGAACGATGGCCTACGACGGGGCGCGCGCAGGCGGCTGATGACAGCACCGTCCTCCGTCGGGCATCGCCGCTCGAGGTGAGGTACACCCTCGAGGGGTGCTGCTCCACGACTGTGGACGAGTGGTGGACGGCGGTGAAGAGAGGAGGGGGGCCGTGCTCCCGCATCCTGGGCTCAACGCTGGTGATAGAAGAGACAATCCGTGGCCTTCTTCGTGAGGGGAAGCTGTCAGACCGCCGGGATGTGCGACTGCCCGCGGGCGATGAGACCGAACCGCACCCCGAAACATCGGAGGCGATCATGTTCATCGCCTATTTCGAGGCTGGGTTACGCATTCCGGCTGCCAGGCTTGTCGGGGACGTCTTGCGAGCCTTTGGGCTTGAGCTGGCGCAGGTAACACTGAATGTGATAGCCCGGCTTGCCGTGTATAGTTGGGCTGCGTGCACGGAGGTGTGCTGGCCGACCGCGTCACTGTTCACGTTCCTCCATGATGTCCGGTGCACGGTGGAGGAGCAGGGGGATGGGGCGTTGCCCGCCTTCGGCGGCGTCAATCTCGCGCTGCGCCCGCAGTGCAAGAAGATATTTCCCGCGGAGTCGAGTCGGGCAGAGTTGGGGACGGACTGGACGAGGCGGTGGTTTTACAACCGCATGGCGAGCGGTAGTGGTCTTGAGTGCTCGGGGGCGGCCGGTGGCAGTTAGCGCCATGCCCGGCGCGCCCCTAGATGCTGATGACGAGTGGATAGCGTGGAGGCTTGTGGGGATCACCGCCCGCTTTAACATGCGCGACCTCGCTGAGGAGTTCGTCATGTACGGCGTGGCACCACTTGCTGCGGAGTGGCGCTTTTCTCCTGGGAGCCTTTGGCGTGACAATGTGCGCCCTTCTGTGTCTTCACTGCCGAGGCCTTCCGGTTCGCGTAAGTTGTGTTGGAGTTGGCGTTCGTGCGGTGTTCGTTGAGGCTGTTGTTTTTACAACGTGCCCCCGTGCCCTTCGCAGGTACTTCCCTGGGGGACGCGGAGCGTGCGGTGGGTGCGTTCCTTGGACCGTACATAGCCAGGGAGCACACACTGCGCGTGGCTGCAACCGCGGAGGCAGGTCTGGGGCGGTTGAACCGCGTGTGCGAAGCCTTGGGTATTAGGGTGCCAGCACGCGTTGTTCCAGTTCCCAGCCCACCTCACCGCGACTCCACGGGGGAGGGGGTATTAGCGGACGCAGGTTCCGGCTCGACGAAGCATGCCGACTTGGAGGCAAGGGCGAGTGCTGCGTCGCCACCAGCCGGTGTTGAGACGGAGCCATCACTCCTGGAGGATGTTGGGCGAGCCGCGTTGCGCGTCGGGACCTCCTTCCGCGGCGGTTTCGAGGCGGGGCCACCTTCAGACTCCCAAAGCGGCGACCCGCGATACGGCCGCCTTCGCTCGTCTGGGGGTTTTGTTGTAGCGAGCCGGGTCAGAGCCCTATGGGACTCCGACTCCGACACCGAGTGCTTCGGTGCCCCCGTGGCCCCGATCGAGGCTGCGGCTGCCAGTGGCGAGGGCTTGGTGGAGCTGAGCTCCGACACCAAAGTTCCCCTGGTTGGCGAGGTGGGCGAGGATGCGGAGGTCCTTGTGGATTCGGGCAGGGCTGAAGGTAGACCTTCCTTGATTTTGATTGTGACTTGCTAGGTATTCGCAGGGTTGACCGTCGTGTACCCTTACAGCAACATTATTCCCCGAGCGCGGGCGGCCCGTAGAGCCCGAAGACGGCTTCTTGGGAGGGGCATCTGGTGCCACCGAGACTATTGCCGCGGATGCCGCCCGTCGTGTAGCGGACTTCGTTCCTCGAGCAGAGGTGTTGGCGGCAAGGCGAGGGGCCGCTGATGATGCGGCCGTGAGCTTAGATCGTGACGCATTGCAGATATGCGGGCCTGAATTGCTTGAGGGGGTGCTTGAAGTCTCTCAACTGAGGGTAAGTGCCTGACCCCGAGCGACCCGTAGCCACTGGGAGGTGTACTGATTGCTTCATTGTGTAGACTTTCGCCCTAAGCCAGGCGCTACAGGCGGCCCATGTCCGGGAACGGGAGGCCTTGGAGGGCCGGCTGCGCGCCATCGAAGGGTCCCTTCGTGCATCGGAGGAGGCGCATTCCGCTAAGGATGACCGCATGCGGCTCCTGGAAGCGGAACGCGCGGCAGCCGTCTCATATGCCGCGAAGCGTGTGGCGTCGACTCGGCAGGCAGCGGTGGTGGAGCGTGACGGGCTGCTCCGGCAGGTTGCCGTACTGGAGGAAGAGAACGGCCGCCTCGCTGCGTCCCTAAGGGAGCGGGATGTGGCACTGTGTGCCGCCTCGGCAACGGCATGGGAGGCTATGCTGGCCCTGGAAGGTACCCTTGAAAATCTCGTTGCCGAGGTACCACCCCGCTCCTTCAGACCCGAAGAGCTTCCACGGACACTTCGACGGATTGCGGAAGCGGCCGATCTCGCTCAGGCGGCCGCGACGTCCTTTGGCAATCACTGCTCCTACGTGACGGCTTGTCTGGCGTGCGCTCTTCTCCAACACTGGGGCTGCCGCCATGTCGATGAATTGGGCGACCCGCAGCTGGAGATGCCTGCTGGAGCCGGGGTGATGTCTGGTGTTGTGCGCACCGTTCGGCCTGTCGTTCAGTTTTTTCACGAGCGGATCTGGGAGTACATCGGGGTGGTCGCGGCGAAGGTGGAGCTGCGGCGGAACATGTACGGCGAGGGGAACCTTGGCGAGTGGCTTGACGAAGTTGCCCGGTGCGACGATGACGGGGCCGACGGCTCAAAGTAAGTGTGACCCCGGGTTCTTGTACGCTAGCGTGTGTTGTAACCTTGCGTACTCCATGCCGCAAATGAATTGCAAACTGTTTCGCTTCCTTGATCGATCTTGCCACTTTGCTCCGAGCAGCTGCTCGATGGGGACCCGCTGCTGGTTTCTGACGTTGTAGCGCGGCGCCGCTTGCGTCGCTGGTGGTTGGCCGAAGACTCACTTAACTTCTGGGCGAATCGACCCTTGGCGGGCGAGACTTCGGCGCGAAAGGTCATCCCAGCGAAGCCAGACGAGTAGTGCTGGCCCGGTGGGTTTTGTAAGAACGTAGTGGCGTTGTGGTAGACAAGTCGGGACATTCATCCTGGCCGTTGTTTTTGGATGCGTCTGCTTTGTGTCTTCTTGTTGGTGGGGTTTGTTGGTTGGGGCAGACGCCTGGGGTAGACGTGGAGTTAGGGCGTAGTCGTTGTAGAAGCGCGAGCGCTCCGTCCCCTACCTTCCGAAGTGGTGGCAGCGGAGCTGGCACCTAGCCAAAGTAGACGCGCGCTCGCCCGCCCTACCCTCAAGTGGTGGCGCGAGCCGGGCGCCTGGTCGGGCAGACGCGCGAACGCCCGCCCCTACCCTCCGGCGGTGGCGCGAGCCGGCACCTAGTCAATGTAGAGACGCGAACGCTCCGTCCCCTACCCTCCAAAGTGGTGGCAGCGGAGCTGGTGCCTGGTTAAAGTGGACGCGCGAGCGATCCGTCCCCTACCCTCCGAAGTGGTGGCAGCGGAGCTAGAGCCTGGTCGAAGTAGACGCGCAAGCACTCCGTCCCCTACCCTCCGAAGTGGTGGCAGCGGAGCTGGCGCCTGGTCAAAGTAGATGTGGGAGTGATCGGTCCCCTATTGCCTGCGTTGGGCAGGATAGGGCAAGCTTGAGGAGGGACTGGGACCTAGCCAAGTAGGTCCTGTCCCTGGTGGTCAATGGGGGACCTCACGGGTGGCACTGCTTCGCTATATTTTTGAACACCGATGGGACAGCTGAGGTAGGATCAACGGGGGTCCGCACATGGTGCTGTATGGCTGCGAGGGAGGTGCCGCTTGGCCGTTGTCCCTCGCTTCGGGCCCCGCAAGATAGGGGGGACGCGTGGAGTGGGGCAACTGTAACACCCCAAGATCCACATTACCCTGGGATGCCACTAAACCACTCTACAGCTAGCCAAAAAAATTCAAGATAATTTATTTCACTAACAATTTCTAGACATGAAGCATTAAGCGGAAGCATAAACAACTAAGGAAAATAAGATAATGGTAACAAGTTCGATAACAACCTCTAGCGGATTAAATCAAGAATAGTTTACAAGATCATCATTATTAAATAAAACAACCATCTATGGATAGATAGGCATTTGGCTAGAAATCCATCGACTTTATTACAGCATGAATTGATGAAACAAGTGCATTATTGTGGTGCTGCTCTACCCATCCCATGAATGCTCAGGAATCACCTGTAGGGGGGAAAAACAAGGGTGAGATAAAAATCTTAGCAAGTAAACTGTTCAACAGGCTATTCAGACTACAAATAAATATACAACATCATTAAAGTATTCACATGTCCACATCTACAATGTGCATCCATATTCATTAACAAACTAATTAAACTACAATGATATTAAGCATCAATATCCATTTCCCAAACGACCACAATTATTGCATCAACCATATTTACTACCAGCAATAGTAAAATATTAGCAAATGAATCTTGATTAACTACTTCATATCATCCACCACCACCACTACCAATGACAATAAAGCATTAACACGATTTACCTCACTAACCTTATTATTCCTCGTGTCCACAACTGATATCACCACTTACCACAAGAGAAAAGAATCTCATGCCACAATCACAACCCCCTATCGTACCACAAGGGATGAACCACAATCTACAACCACAGACACTTTCCTCATACACAAGTGGCTCTCATGAGCCAATTTCACATTACAACTATGAAGTTGCAGTTGTTTGTAAAATAACTTCACCACAATATATTGCATAAGGATGCAAATGATCTTTCCACAATGCAATTCATATGCATGCTATGCTCCACTGCACCTTTACCCAACAAGGTAAAAGTGTGCATCGTGCTACGGCAATGCACGATGCTGTACCGGTACGGTCGCGGCTATAAGTGGCGACATCCACAATGCAATGTCATGACATGTTATGAATGATATGATAACCATAAACCACAATAATTTAACTATGAAGGTCAACCACATATTCCACCATCGGTTCACCAAGATCAAAATCAATCGATCTATAGTGTATTCTACCACAAAGACCATAATACAACCACAAATATTCATTAAGAATACTACCACTAAAGCCACAATAATACCCACTTCAAGGGCATCAATATGATTCTCATGAATTTAACAATAAGGAAATATCATCATAACTACTATGCATTTACTTTCATATACCACAATTAGCTTATTAAGCAAATTACCACAATACTACCAAAACTCATCCAAACATGGCAATTGATTAATATCTTGCTACCACATTCTTCCTTAGAAAACATGTAATCATGGCATATCATTTAACATTACGTAAATCATGCATATTGCAAGTAGTAAGAATAACGAGTTAAACGGTAGCACATCCGCTACGTTTACTTGCCTCTACCGACGAGGTGACGAGATCACGCTCAATCAGAAGCAAATCCGCCTGTCCAAAAAGGTACCTCTCAGCACAATACACAGCAATACAATCACGACTCTCAAAGAAAAGTGTCGCCAAAACCCTAAACCCCACAACCTCCTTCCCCGCGTAACGGTTCTACAGTATTCCCACTGCAGCGGTGCTGCTTAACATTTTCTTATCTTTAAAAAATATAAAACTAATCACAGCAAAAGATATATATCTGGATTCCTCACTTAAATACCTACACTTTTCATGTAGATCACATATTTTTATCTTGTCATTAACAAGGTGATATCTAATGCACAAAACAGAGGACGTCCTCTGTTCTGCAAGTCTGGACAGCCGACTTGTAATGCGTCCCCAGAACAGATCAAGGCTCTAAAAATTCTGGTTCTTTTACATCAGCTAGATTGCTGAATTCCCTACAACTTTCTCAATGGTGGCCAAAAATTTAAAATTCATCTTCTACCCCTAATTCCCATTTGAACAGCAGTCTGTCCCTGACTGCACCCCCTGACGGACAGCGCGATTCCAGACCCTGGTACGCCTAAATTACATAGCCAAAAAATCTGTAACAAATAGAGTAGATGCGTATCATCGTCCTCTACGTTTTTTCTTTTGGGGAGACCCTCGGGAAAAATCGTTTTAGGGGTCGAAACCGCATGAACAGTAACATCACACGATTTGATCCACAGACAGCCAATCGGGATTCTCTAATCGGGGTTCTCTAAATTGCTAATGTTGAATATGTAGGCAATATTTTAATTCCAAGTTTTAGTAGGAGACAAAAACAATATACTAGTGATGCACAACTAACTACTAACAGTAGGCTACTCATCATACTTCGGAATAAACACAAGAAAAATATAGTATCAAAGTCGTACGATCACACGAACGACTTCTTCGTTGGGCTTGATGAAGAACAGAAGCAGCGCAGCGTGATGCGATGAAGACTTGACGCATGCGCGTGATGTAGTAGGAGCGGTCGCGCAGATGCGCTGCCCGAAACCTTATTGCCGCCCGTGCGTTCTCTCTCTGCGACAATGGTTCGAGATCCCGCTCTCCTCTCTTCCCTGCACGCCGAGAAGAAAGGTCGACGAGGTTCGATAGCTCAACACTTCGCATAAGAGTGGAAGAAGACAATGGGAGAAAGGAGTGAAGGAGATCGGTTCAAACACGACGCGTCTCGTGCCTTTATAGACGCCTCTCAATTACTCTAGTAATCGACGCTATTATTTACCAGAATCGCGCTATTATTCACCGAATCGACTCCATTATTCCTCGTAATCGACTCCATTATTCATCGTAATCGCCGTATTCAAACCAAAAATAAATGGTCTCATAACCGGAAAAAAGAGAGACGGTACAAGGTTTAGCAAAACAAGGTGGACATGGTCCGCCAAGTGGCGCACCACGCCACGCGCGCGGTCGCGCGTCCGCAAGTCACAAGTCACGCGATTTTCACGCGAAAATACGCTGAATCACATATACGGCGTGCGCAGCGCGCGTGTGTTTAGCCAAAGCCACCATCCACTTCCATAATTCAAGGAGTGGGATGGACTCCACCTTATAAATTGGTCTCCCCACTTTGCCTAAGCAATATGGTACTAAACCTTGCGTGCTTTGGAATTATAGAAAATAGGCCTTGGGCCTAATTTCAACAATCCCCACCAATTCCAAAGCAGAAGCACAGATATGTCGAAAAATTGTAATTGAAGTGTTGTTTAATATACCACTCTTATAATGTAAGTCCCGTATGGGTTGAACTTACACCTAGATTAGCAAGATTCATCTTCTCACAGCTAATGAATGGACTATGCCTTGAATTCACAGCTTTTCGTAATCAGACTTCACTTGAAACCTCAACTGATACTAGGCTATCAATGAACCACGTCTAAATGGAGCGTTATATGGTCATGCTCCCTTATCTGCTCATGAGCTTTCTAGAGAATGCCCTGTTCTCGTGAACTGCGACCAAACAGTTAAGCTCAAGTAGGTGTATTCTTTCTAGGTATCCTGCAGGCTAATACCTTTCCCTCATGAATACATTAAGGTTTCTGGATTGTTGAATATGTAGGCAATATTTTAATTCCAAGTTTTAGTAGGAGACAAAAACAATATACTAGTGATGCACAACTAACTACTAACAATCTATAGGCCGTGCTATTTTGAGCATATCCTAGAAAAATACAATCGACTGTTTTTGGTCCAAGTTTTCTCTTTTTCTGCAATGGTATATTGACTTTTGCCAAACACCCCCAAGTTCGCAGAAAATTAACATTAGGTTTTCTCCCCTTCCATCCCTCATATGGAGTAATTTCACTCCTTTTAGTGATTACTCTATTTAGGACGAAAGTTGCTGTCAATATAGCTTCCCCCCACCATGCCTTAGGCATACCGGAACTCTCTAACATGGCATTGACCAAGTCCGTTAGTGTCCGGTTTTTCCTCTCAGCTATCCCATTTGATTGGGGTGAGTATGGTGGTGTGAACTCATGGATTATTCCATGCTCGTAATGAATTGGGAGAACTCATGAGAGACATATTCTCCTCCACGATCGATCTCAATCTTTTTATTTTCTTTTCTAGTTGGTTCTCAACCTCAGCCTTATAAGTTTTAAAGTAGTTTAAAGCTTCATCCTTAGTTTTTAGCAAATACACATAGCAGTAGCGTGTTGCATCATCAATAAAAGTTAGAAAATATCTTTTGCCTCCTTTTGTCAATAGTCCATTCATTTCACACAAATCTGAATGAATAAGATCTAATGGTGCAGATTCTTTTCATCCTCTAATCCCTTAAAAGGTTTTCGAGGCTGTTTTGCTTGCACACATGACTGGCATTTTGATCCTTTGATAATTTCACATTTTGGAATTAAATCTAATTTGGACATTCTCACAATACTATCAAAACTAATATGACAGAAACGGGAATGCCAAATATTTGCCTCACATTTATTTAAATTTGTTGCAACATTCAGATTATAACAATACTCTAAAGTACTTAGGCGGAACAAGCCTCCGCTCTCATAGCCTTTACCAACAAAATTTCCAAACTTAGACAATACAATTTTATTCGACTCAAAAACTAGCTTATAACCATTCCTACATAGAAGAGAACCACTAATGAGGTTCTTATTTATTGTAGGAGCATGTCAGACGTTCTTTAAGTGGACAATCTTCCTGAAGTCGGCTTCAGATCCACCGTACAACACCAAGAAGCATGCGAGCCGTTTCCCATTAGGACGGAGGAAGCCCTGCTGCTGGTAAGAAGAAAACAAGGAAATATCGAACATACGTGAACATTAGCACCGAGATCCACCCACCAATCGGTGGATTGATATGCTGAAAAAACAACGTGGATTACCATACCCTCCCGGTTGAGGCCTCGCCTATTATCACGCTGATGACCTTCTTCTTTGGTCGCTCACCATCTCGATTTTGCGGAATCGATATCCTTCGCCATATGACCATCTTTTCCGCACACAAAGCGGTGATGTCCTTGAAATCCTTTTTCTCGCTTTTCTTCTTCTTAAAGCTAGTTGTCTTGTTCGGTTTGTTGGATTTGTACTTCTTTGCTATAGTCTTTTTCTCAATGAAGTTTGCATTGTTCGGCGGATGTGCTTGGTGCATCCTTTGCTCTAGCTTTTCTTCCACATCGAGGGCAGCAATGAGATCTTCAACAAAATCTCTTCCCTCTTGTGTTTCAGCTAGTGGCAAAATCCCGCCAAGAAGGTGGGAGTTTAGCAACAATGCCCGCACCACAAACTTAGGAGGTAATACACGGCCAGTGCGCAATCTCACCGACTAGTAGCCGGAGGTCATGAGCTTGTCCAACTATAGACTTAGTCTCATCCATGCTAAAGTCGAAAAATTGCTCACACATGTAAAGCCAGACGACCAGCCTCTGCCTCTGCATATTTGTGCTCTAGTGCATTCCACAACTCGTGGCGGACTTATAGTCCATGTACACATCGTGAGCCGATCTGCGTAATAGTCAAGATGCAACCAAGAGCAGATTGTTTGCACTATCAAATTGCATGTATTGCTCAATCAGAATGGATACCGCGGATGGACAACCCACCACAGTCCCAAAGACATGAGCCAAAACTTGACTCTAGTCCGCCATCTACGAAAGTTCGACCACAAAACCTCTCGTGTTTCATCGCATCGAAGCGCTAACCATTTACGTATTGCAACAAATTCCACAATAAGGTTTCGGATTGTTGAATATGTAGGCAATATTTTAATTCCAAGTTTTAGTAGGAGACAAAAACAATATACTAGTGATGCACAACTAACTACTAACAATGAGGCTACTCATCATACTTGAATAAACACAAGAAAAATATAGTATCAAAGTCGCACGATCACACGAACGACTTCTTCGTTGGGCTTGATGAAGAACAGAAGCGGCGCAGCGTGATGCGATGAAGACTTGACGAGTGCGAGGATGTAGTAGGAGCGGTCGCGCAGATGCGCTGCCGAAACCTTATTGCCGCCCGTGCGTTCTTCTCTGCGACAATGGTTCGAGATCCCGCTCTCCTCTCTTCCTGCACGCCGAGAAGAAAGGTCGACGAGGTTCGATAGCTCAACACTTCGTACAAGAGTGGAAGAAGACAATGGGAGAAAGGAGTGAAGGAGATCGGTTCAAACTCGGGCGTCTCGGGCCTTTTATAGACGTCTCAATTACTCTCTAGTAATCGACGCTATTATTTACCGTGGCGGCGCTATTATTCACCGTGGCGACTCCATTATTCCTCGTAATCGACTCCATTATTCACCGTAATCGCCGTATTCAAACCGAAAAATAAACAGTCTCATAACCAGAAAAAGAGAGAGCGGTACAAGGTTTAGCAAAACAAGGTGGACATGGTCCGCCAAGTGGCGCACCACGCCACGGCGCGATCGCGCGTCGCAAGTCACAAGTCACGTGATTTTCACGCGAAAATACGCTGAATCTGCTGCGCAAGCGTGCGCAGCGTGTGTTTAGCCAAAGCCACCATCCACTTCCATAATTCAAGGAGTGGGATGGACTCCACCTTATAAATTGGTCTCCCCCACTTTGCCTAAGCAATATGGTACTAAACCTTGCGTGCTTTGGAATTATAGAAAATAGGCCTTGGGCCTAATTTCAACAGCTAATCCCTTCAAAACTAGGGCTAAGAACCCTAAATTCAGCATAAAACAGAGAGATTGAGATGAGGAAGAATTACCTAGGGGATTGGGATCACCCTCTTCTTCCTCTCCTTCTCCTTCCCTTCTTCTCCTTCCCTCTCTTCCTCTCCTTCCTCTTCCCTTTTTCCTTCTTCTCCTTCATCTCCTTGCAGCAAAGACTTGGGCGAGGGGAGGTGCAAGGAGGCAGGGGTGGCGGCTTGGGTGGGAAAAAGGGAGGAGGGCTCGCCAAGGGGTTTATAAAGGGGGTGCTAGGGTTTGGGAGGGGGTACGGGCCCCCGTTTGGGCTAGCGGGCCCAAAGTGGCTGGCCCACCCCTCCGGACAACCCAAAACCTCTTAATTAATTATTTTAATTCTCTTTTTATTATTTTTGACTATTTCCAAAAATTTATTTTTACCTCCCGTGATTTATTGAAAATCCGGGCGACTCCGCGATTAATTTAAAAACTGACACCGAAACGACGTTCAGGATATTACAGCAACCCTACCGCACCACGTGCCCCTGGGGCGTCGATGGGACTCTTGAGCGTACTGTCCGCGGTCTTGCCTCTGGGGTTCTTTAAAAAGGGGGCGATTGGCTGAGTGGAGCGGCATTCGCCTTCCCCGACATCGCACCCCCATACTCAGTTTGTTCCAACTTCGCCCCATAGCGTGGAGGGATCCATAACGCGGCTAATGCCACCTGGGCGATCGCGGGGTCAAGCGTCTCACCCATGTGGGGGGACGCGACGCCACGATGCGTTTTCTCTTCGCCCATGCGCCGAAGAGTTGCAGTTGGTGCGGGGTAGTAGGCAATTCACTTGTACTTCATCAGGGTCGCTCCTAGCTTAGGAGTAGACTATTATGGCGCACTGGCGAGGCCATGTCCCGCTGTGCTGTCCTGTACAGGCGCCTGTTCTCTACCCCAATCTCCTCCCCTAGCTCATGGGCGCTTGGGATGAGAGGAGGAGGGGGGCTTGGCGCTTGCGGTGCTGTAGGGAGCCGTGCCGCGCTGCGGGGGCAGGGGCTCCGACTCCCACTCGGGCGGCACGTCTGGGAGCCTTGGGCGCTCTCCGTCTTGTGCCGCCTTATTGGGGTGATGCTGCGGCCCAAGCTCGAACGTCAACGGGCGTCCGCTGAGGCAGCCTCCTGCACGGAAGGGACTGCATCCGCGTGGGCACCTTCACCGAGCGCGTTTAGTCTCTGGGCTCTTCTGCAGAGGCGCTGGCCATTGGGCTCCTGCACCTCGCTCCTGCACTCGCGGCCGCCCGTCCATGAGGTGCAGGGGACCGCTAGGGGCGCGCAAAGCCTCTAGAGTCCGTGCACCGTTGTTCGTGGACTCCGACGAGTGCGTGGGAATGTCATCCATGTCTTATTTATACTCCGGAGAGTACGCGTGGTGAGAACACCCGCGCGTGCGCGGAACATCCGCGTCTTGTTTAGACTCAGTAGAGTGCGCAGGGAAAACATCCGCGTCATTGTTTGTACTCTGGAGAATGCGTGGGACTATCAACCACGACTTACTTAGGCTCCGGAGGGTACGCCCTCGTGTGCGCGGAACGTCCGCGTTTTGTTTAGACTCAGTAGAGTGTGCAGGGAAAACATCCGCATCTTTGTTTGTACTCCGGGGAATACGTGGGACTGTAAACCACGACTTACTTAAACTCCGGAGGGTACGCCCTCGCACGTGCGGGACACCCGTGTCTTGTTTATACTCAGTAGAGTGCGCAGGGAAAACATCTGCGTCTTATTTATACTCCGTAGAGTGCGCGTAGGGGGGTCCCCTCGCTGCGTCTTATTTATACTCTGTAGAGTGCGTGCAGAGGCGGACCTCGACACTACGTCTTATTTATACTCCGTAGAGTGCGTGCGGAGGCGGACCTCTACGCTACGTCTTATTTATACTCCGTAGAGTGCGTGCGGAGGCGGACCTCTACGCTACGTCTTATTTATACTCCGTAGAGTGCGTGCAGAGGCGGACCTCGACGCTACGCCTTATTTATACTCCGTAGAGTGTGTGTGGAGGCGGACCTCCGTGGGGTGCGTGTGCGGAGGTGAGTCTCTGTGTGGTGCGTGTGCGGAGGTGAGTCTCCGTGCGGTGCGTGTGCGGAGGTGAGTCTCCGTGCGGTGCGTGTGCGGAGGTGAGTCTCCGTGCGGTGCGTGTGCGGAGGTGAGTCTCCGTGCGGTGCGTGGGAACATCAACCACGTCTTTATACTCCTGGGAGTACGCGTGGTGGCAGCACCAGCGCATGCGCGGAATTCCACGTCTTGTTTATACTCAGTAGAGTGCGCAGGGAAAACATCCGCGTCTTATTTATACTCCGTGGAGTGCGTGCGGGGGTGAGCCTTCGCACATTTTTAGTGGGGGGGCATGAATAGCGTCGCAAACGACGAACTTTATTAAATTCCCGTTTGCGCGGGTGAGCGGGAACAAAAAGGTTATGAACTAACCACAGGACTCGTTGTCGTGGTGATGAGGAGCGAAGCCTCTTGTGCTTGGGCTGCCGCAGTGCGTGTACGGGTGCACCTGACCTAAGGACCGCGCTGGGCTCCCAAGCTTGGGCTTCGGATTCCACGCTCTAGGTGCTGAGCCACTTGCTGATCGCCGAAGATGGTGATGACACCTTGCGGGCACAGAAGCTTCACACATAGGAAACCATGGTACGGTACTACCCCGAAGGAGTTAAGAGTCGGTCGCCCCAAAATGGCGTTGTAGGGGTACTGGATATCGACGACATCAAAAGTGGCGTCCCTGGTCGCCACGTTGTTATCCTGGCCAAAGGAGACCTGTAAAGATATTTGGCCCAACGCCAGTAGGGGCTGACCTCCGAAGCCCTGCAACGGGATTCGTGAGGGGCCTAGGCGACCGAGGATCGCGATGCCGTCGAAGGCCTGTGCGAACAAGATGTTCGCGGAGCTGCCCCCATCGACCAGGACGCGCCGGACATCACACCCAGCAACTGCGACCTGGATGACTAGGGGATCCTGATGGGGGAACTCCACGCCTTCAGCGTTGGCAGGTGTGAAGGTGATCGCGTGCTGCGCCCAATCTGGCGGCGCCTGAGCTGGGTATGCCGCCACATGATGTAGCCTCCGCACGTAGGCCTTGCACTGTCGCTCCGAGGCAAACTCCAAGGAGGAACCGCCGGAGATGACGTTGATGACCCTGCACGGGGCGCCCTCAAGGGCATGGATCCGTAGAGGGCTTTCCTGGGGCTACTGCATCTGGGCTTGTATCTGCCGGAGACCCTCCTGAGGCTGCGGCTCCTGATCGCAAATCCTCAGGGGGTCATCCGATGGCTGCTGAACGTGCACCACGATGGGTGGGCGCGCCATGAGATCCCTGTCTTGGGCAACGCTTTGGCAAAGTGCTGCGATGGTGGTGCAGGAGCGGGTATCATGATTACCTTGGCCATGCACCTCGCACCACTGTGGGCGCTGCTGGTCGCCGTACTCCGCGCGGGCCCAACCGTCGCGACCCCAGCCTCGGCCTCGCCCCCGACCTCATCGGGCCCTAGTCCCGCGGTTAGCAAGGGCATTATCCTCGGAGCCGGCCTCAATGTCAAAGACGTGCCGGGCTCGCCGGGACGTCTGACGACCACGTTGGGGCTTGTCCGTCGGCACGTCCTTGTGCTGGGGGGTGTCCTCTGACATCTCCTGTCAACACTTGCTCCGCGAGGAACTTGCTTGCGATGGGTCAACGCTCTTCGCGACGCTTCCCGCTGGGTTGACATCGGCTTCGTTGTCCTGGCGCCGCTTTGCGTCTTCTTCCGCTCGAGCGTATTCCTCCATCTTGTCGAAGAGTTTCGCCACTGTCTTGATCGGCTTACGCGCGTTATATTCGGCTAGTGGCGCCGGGCGAAGACCCTGTACCGTTGCGTTGATGATTGTTGTCTCGTTGACATCTTTGACCTGGCAGTGGACCTTCGCGAAGCGTTTGAAGTACTCGCGGAGCCTTTTCGATGGTTGTTGTTTGATTGCGAAGAGTTGATCCGCGTCGATGCGCTCGATGTAGTTCCCCTGGAAGTTGTTGTAGAGGTGGTCGCGTACCTGCTCCCATGCGTATATGGAGTTCGGCTCTATGGTAAAGAACCATGAGAGTGCCACTCCCTGTAATGCGAGCGGGAGCCCCTTCGCCTTGGTGGTGTCATCCCCGCCTGCCGCCTCGATGGCGGTCTCGTACACGCGCACGAACTCTCAGGGGTCCGTGTCGCCCTTGTACGATGTAACGGAGCTGGGAAATTTGAAGTCCTCTGGCCACGCTACTTGCTGCAGGCCCGACGATAGCGGGGATTTCGGGTCCACGCGTCGTAGCGAGGCGCGGCTGCACTCCCTGTGGTGATGAGAGACATTACCGTCGTAACCTTACCCGGAGCCCCTTACTGAGGACAAGCTACGTCATTTACATGATTTACAACCTTCTCAGCAGGCTAGCTGGGTTTAGGTGGGGGCCACCCCTACAACAGGCAGATTAAAGAGTGTTCATCCCTTGCACTGGCATTGGAGGATCACTACAATTTATCAAGACTTATGTGAGTATCCAATCTTACGTTGAGAAGATCGGGCGACCCCGTATCAGATTCAAGAAAGGATTGAACCCTACGCTCAAAGTTCAAGTAGTGGAAAATATCTATGCCAGTTTTTAGAGTATGGTGGACAAAGCAATGCTCATTGAAAAAAGTTGTCATAAACTAGAGGAGTCTCGTAAGAGAAGGATGATGCAGCAAGGATATTAGATGCATTGGTCCCAAAAGGCTCGTTTTAGTATCTTCCAGCCTACTCGTGAGCCATAGTAGTTAGGTTTCAGGACGCTAGCCCCAGAGGCACATCAGGACCTCGTCCTATTAGTTCAAGCAATTAGCAATGAAGGAATGCCAACCCTGCAGCATCCGTCACTTCTTTCAAGTGTCATGAGCAAGGACACTATACCAACGAGTGCCCTTAGAGACAAGCCCCGACGCCAGTCCATTTCAATCTAGGAGCCACACCAGATCGGACTCCTGCTACTCAGGATTAGGATGTGGATGTCGGACCCCAGAGTAATGATTCCTAGATCCTCTGTGTACATCGCACTAGTCCAGGATCAAGCTAGTGCATACAGTGGATAACAAAGATTTATATCATGCACAATGATATTTATTCATTAATTAAATATAGGCCTGATGGCCAAAGTTTACATCAGTGGTTCATAAACTAAAATTAAATATAAGCAACGGAAGAAGAACAATAAAGCAGCAGCCCATCCTGCCTGCTCACAAGTGAATGACTATAAGACATGGTCTAGTCATCGTTATCCTCACCGAAGCTGGTAAAGTCCTTCTCTGAAAATAGTGAATTGAAGCATCATGAGTACATAAAGTACTCCATAAGTTACACTAGGAGGTTTAACAGAGTTCATGCATACATAAGGATTAACAATGTAAGGCATAGTAGAGTTAGTTGAGCGTAAAGCAAAATTTAAGTAAATACTATAAAAAGATTTAAAAGCTAAATTTGATACAATAGATAGAAATAGCAATTTACCAAGATAATATCGTTAGTGCAGCCTCTAACCAAATACTAACCTATTCACAGATATCTCACCTAGTCCATCTTTTTTGAAAAGATCTCATATGGATTCCATCTATCCATATGCTTTTTAAATCTCCTATGGATTCCATCCATCCATAAGCCTTTTGTAAACTATTTTTGAAAACAAAGTCTAATCCATGAAAAACCTTGCTCAGCTTGCCTATGACCATGGGCACGGCTATCCAGGATAGATTACATACTCTGCAGAGATTGTACATCTTTACCTACAAGATATGATTATCTCCTATTATCGGCTATTACACGCTTCCATAGGCGTGCAACTGAGACAATCATAACAAGGCCTTTACAATGCCAAGCCTTCAACCTAGTGAAGCCACTACTAAGGTTTCACCACAATATGAATCCACAAGTTGGAGCCCCTTCTTGTGCCGCATGAGACTTCTCATGGCCTACGCTACACTCACATTCAACCTATAACAAGACCAAAGTTGGGACCTCACAAATTAATTAGTCAGGAATGTCCTATACCAGCCTTGCCGTAGTACAATATGGCTTTGTAGCAGTAGCTCACAGACTAGTCCTTAACTTAACTTAGGCTCAAACCACGTACCCCTGTGCCTGACAATCAACACTGTGTCAACGAACAACAACGCATGCAAGCACCCACCACCTAACCATTAGCCTAGGTCTAAACCAAATTTTATATTTTATTTTGAAATATTTCATATACTTTTTTGACTCACCAAAGTCAATAATAGATTTCAAAAGTTTATCAGTTTAAGTGAAAAAGATATCCCAACATATGATTATTCTAAGTATGGCTAATCTTTGCTACAAAAATGAAAAATTAATACTAATGTATTAACTAGGTTTTTCTCTATAGTGACAAGGCATAAGGAAGTTCAATATCAAATTTGGCCATACACAAAGGATTTGGGTATAACTAGAATTTAAATCAAATTTAAACTATATTTGAATAAAAGTACGCATGCATAATAATTTAAAAATAATATAAATAATTTAAATTACTGGGAGTAACATGATCAAAGGTGTAACTTGCCTTGCATCAAAGTTTGTTGAGATTCGCCGAAGTTATACTCTCCAGAATAGTCGTTGTCTACCCGCGAAAGCCAGAATAAACTAAACTTAAATAAAATCTAAATAAAATCCAAAAATTATAAAACATATACTAGGAGATAGAATATAAATTTAGATGAATTTAACAATTTGAATTACTAGATTCAGTGTTTGGACGGAGGGGAACGAGCGATTGGAAAGTTGAAAGGATTGGAAATTCTAGAAAAATTCAAAACCAAGAGAATATTCTCTGGAATCTATTTTTGGTTGATTTTTTTATTTATGTGGAGTATGACAAGTCGGGCATAGCTGACATTGGCTCTAAGCAAAAGAATTGGAGAATCTACCGAGTGGAAAAACAATTGCATTCATGGATTTGAACTCAAGACCAAGGCCTCCGAGAGAAAGGCTTCTACCACCAGACCATCAACACTTTTGTGTTTTATGCTCAAAGCAAAATACTTAAAGCAAACGCTAGAGCTACTATAGCATAGAGCAATGGCACGACTCATGGCATTGGCCATAGCCAAAGTTGGGCAGCAGGAGAGGCGGTTCCAAGGTGCAAAAATAGGTTGATGGAACCTTAGGGGAGGTCGACCAGTAGTGGCACAAGGGCTAGTGGCCGTGGGCAACGGCGGCCGGTGTGGTGGCAAGGTGGATGGCTGGCGCATGGGGACGACTATGGTTTTGGTGATGCTTGTGCAAGGTAGAGAAAGAGAGCCTAGGGATGACACAAAGAATGGCTCCTATTTATAGCCACAAAGATGGAAGGAGAGATACTCAGCATTGTTTGAGTTGGAAGTTTTTAATGTATACTGGAAACAACTGAAGTAAGTGCAACGACAGTTTTCAACTTTTAATGGCTAGAAAATGAAAACTGATGAGTCTAATGGCTAAAAACTGATGAAGAAATGATGTCTTGCAATGAATGAGGATGCTCTACATGTGTGCCAATTAATTTAGTTGAGAGGTTTGATTTGCATGCATGGCATGGTCCTTCGGTTTGAAGAAATAGAGGAGAGAGAGTGGCAGGATTGGCTCGGCTAGGAAGAAGATGATTATGGAGAAGGGAATAAGAGGAAGGGAAGTGATGCATAGTAACAAGAAAAGGAAAGAGCCAGATGGTAGCTAATGACAAGGTTAAATGAGTCTAATTCTAGAGCAATGATAGGATGGGAGACTCCTTTGGGAATTTTATTATTTTATGTTATTTTGAGTAAGGCCAAGAAAATTTTAGTTCAACCCAGAAAAATAAAATGAATATTTTTCTAGAGATTTGTATTCCTTTGCATATTATAATATGATCTAGGAATTTAAATTGAATGGAGAATTCCAATTTTAAATGCTGGGATTACACAAGAACCAAATAAACTCCAAGTAAACAAAAAGAGGGTAGAAATGAGTAGTTTAGGATTTTAGATGAATTTAGAAATTTGAATGGGTCCAACGGAGTTAGGATGAAGGACAACAAGCCTTTGGAAGTCTAAAACAAAGGAAAAAGATAAATAGGATTTTCTAGAATTATTTTTGTGAAGAAAATTCATGGGAATGCCGACTGTGGTTGAAAGCAACTATGGTCGTGAGCCCTAGCTACAGCAACCATTTTGAAGTTGTAACTACAGTAGCCACTCGGAGTCGGAGGTTATAGAGTGGTTAGAGGCTTGGTGGTCGGAGGATATATGTGGTCAATAGGCTTTGGGTGGTCGAACAGCTGTGGTTGGAAATTATACTTGGTTGAAAACTATATGTGGTCAAAATTAGTGTTAGAAGGCTGTGGTTGGAAAGACCATGTGGTCTAATAGCTATGGTCGTGAGCGACGATGGTCGGATGGACGTGGTCGAACAGCCGTGATCGGATGGTTGAACATGATCAGAATTGTATATGTGGTTGAAAGGGGTGGTCGAAAGGATTGGAGTGGTCAAATGGCTGCCGTGATCGAAAACAAAGGTGATACGGACAGCCCTGATCTTCTCGATGTAAGATCATGATAACTAGTGCTTCTCAACCAATCTCTCTATCTGTACACCCGTACCAATGCATGAACTCACAGCTCTTTGGAAATTCGCCAAGATACACCGAGCTTTCTCCACGAGACCACGAGTGGAGAAATGCCGTGCCCTATATCCCCAATGGAAAAGCAAACACGACCTTGATTCAAGAACAATCGCTCAATTCCTCTCAAGTAATCCTCGCATAGACACTTTGGTGAAAAGAAACAAGCAATATGCTGTTCTAGTTTCAATCTGAAAAGTGATCTTAGCTCTAAGGCTGTCAATACATGGCTTTATATAGCCCCTTGGGACGTCTATAGGGTCCCCAAACCTAGCCCCTTTGGGACGTCAACCCTCTATGGTTTTAGATACGAACTCTTAAAAAAAGGAAACTAGATTTTACAGCCGTCATATATTTCGGTCATAACTTTTGATTCGTGATGAATTTGATACTGGGACTAGATCTATTGCATAGCCCTTGAAATTATCTTTCCAACGAGTACAAGAACGCCCGAATCGTACTCCGTTTGTGAAAGTTATGACCTTTTTAGTAACTGCCTATCAGGCTATCCCGAACCAAATCCGAATTGAATTCTGAGTTGAATCCGAGTTTGAATCCAATTAGCCTTATGGGAGGTACGAATTGGGCTTGAAAATCTTATCCAAAACTTGTAGTTTAAGTCCTTGGGCTCCTCCCTTTTGCTCTCAAACTGCATGGGCTTTCTTTCTTCATGTCTTTGGCACCTAATATGGTTATCCTCTTCCGTTTGCCTCTCTATTGCTTTGCCATTGATAAACCTAAGAATGCACCATTTGATAACATGAGGTAGTATTCCATTTTTATGAATAATAACATTATATTTAATTTGGAATGAGTTCACCTAGCAATATTTCATACGGCTCAATAATTCTTTCCAGTTGAATAATATATTTAACTGAAAAGTACAAGACACATGCGTATCCGCATCATCCTCCCCTTCTTCAAGAAAAGCTATCCTCGGCTTTTGATAGCCTGGAATTATACTAAACAAAGAATACAACGTGTATGCATGATATATATATTTGTCATCAATACTTCTTCGTTTTATCTCATCGTGAACTTCTAAAGGTGTAGTAAACGAAAAGAACAACACATACACATGGTATATGTAAGAGTTAAATGTTGTGGCATTCTCATTATTTTGCACAACCCGATGAATATAGTAGCGACCAAAAGATGTTTGCATTGCAATATTGTTTTTCACATCATTCTCCCTCCCATAAAAAAAGTCGTCCTCGACTTTTCTAAGAACATGGACGGATCATTAACGGGTAAAATCAGATTTATTTGTTAAAATATAGGGGAGAAAATCTTTAATACCTTCAATGCTTCAACTGCGCTACTCTGTTTACTTGTACAAAATTGCTTATCAAAGGGTAAACAAATAGGCTTAAAAAATCTTTTAAAACAGCAAGCTCTATTGTTGACACTTATCTCATTGCGATCATGAAATGACACGAAAAGTTGTTTATCTATAATATATAATTTCAAACTAGCAAGCTTATCACATGTAATACAAATTCTGTGAACATAAAATTTGTCATCTACACCATAATCTCCAATCAAATTGAACTTATATGTGTAGGCATAGGTACTAACTAGTGATTTTGAACTTAAAATTTTAGCAACATTATTAATCACACTAGATAGCTCTCTAGGATCATCAAACATGATTTAGTACAAAGAATCATTAGGAGATATTTTAGTAAGAACTTCCTTGTGAGTAATCAATTCCACATTATGTAAATTAAGTATAGAAATTTCAGAACATGGAGTTTTCAGTTGATCATATGAGTTCTCACAATTACTCATCTTTGCACAATTAAATTCAGTAGCACTATTGTTACCTTTTTCCTTCTTCTCAGATGATGTAGTTGCTGGGGCTTTAAAATTATTAGGATGTACCCACGGGGCAGCAAGCTCTTCATCCCCTTCAGTGGTCATCTCTTCTTTCTTACTTGCTGTTCGATATGAAGAATTGCCTCCGGTGGTGTTACTCTTACTTGGTTGCGCCCGAGGAATAAATTTGCTGCGTGTAGGGGTGGTGCAGGCAGCAAACCTAGCATCTTTGGCTACTTGTCGTTCAGCTTCTCTTGCTTGATGGAGCAACTCATTCATGTTCTCATATGGATGATGGTTGACGATGCGCTTGATGTGGTGGTTCAAACCAGCAAGAAAACAGGCCATGGTTTGCTCTTCATGTTCACGTACACCGGCATGAATCATGGCTTATTCCATCTCCTTGTAGTATTCCTCTACCAGCTGTGTTCCCTGTTTCAAATGATGCAATTTTTCATATAGTGAACTTTTGTAATGACGAGGAACAAACCTGTCATGCATTTCTTGTTTCATCTCATTCCATGTGACGATGGGGGGGGGGGTTCATGCCTCTCCATACGTGTTCGTACAACTTGTTCCCACCAATGCATAGCATACTCGTTGTTGTGGTTACAGACCAAACAGAGAGAGGGTGTATGGTAGTGGAGAGTTAGGTGAGTAATGTCGTCTCGGGTTCTCCCCAGGGCTTGCGTCACGTATATATATCTCGTAGGGAGTGTCTTTACAATCGTACCCTTACAGCCGAGTATCCTTCCCAAGGGCAACTATGTCATTGCACATGTATGCCTCGGGTTTATAACTTCCTAACAGGCTAGCTGGGTTTAGGTGGGGGCCACCCCTACAACAGGAGCTTCTCATAGTGAAGGGCTTCACAGGTCGAAGCCATGTTGCCGAGCCCTTTGGCCCCCTCCGTCCATGCGGCCTGTGACGTTGGTGACATGTGGCGGAGATGACTTAGCGCGTGCGGCTCGTCGTGGCTCCACGAACTCGGAGCCGAGGGGCCGTAGGCAGAGCCGATGTCAAAAGCGTGCGTCGATGCA
Organism: Melocanna baccifera; assembly: GCA_036346265.1. Taxonomy (NCBI): domain Eukaryota; kingdom Viridiplantae; phylum Streptophyta; class Magnoliopsida; order Poales; family Poaceae; genus Melocanna; species Melocanna baccifera. The sequence continues at coordinate 8,651,782 of CM070707.1, read as the reverse complement.
GGGGTGAGCTCGGCGTCGGGGGCCCGTGGGCGGAGTCGCAATTGCCCCGCGGGGGCGGAAGCCTCGTCGATGAAGGCGAAGCACGCAGGCGCAGCAAGTTGGGACATCGCACGTGCGTGAGCGACCGCGGTGGTTTGACTTCCGCTGGTTGCGCTTGTCCATGGGTGAGCGACGGCGTCGGTTGAACTTCTGCCAGGTGCGCTTCTCCATGGGCGGCCGTTGGGTGTCCTCGCGCGGGAGACGGCTATATATACACCAGGGGGCCGTAGTGCCATTCCGGGTGTGGCTGAGATGATATTGGTCTCGAAAATATGCCTTCTTCAGTACATGAACATGCAGAAGAGCATCGCCATATTGATGAACTGAAGGAGGCCTATTTTCGAGCGCAATATATGGCGACTGTCGGCCGCAGCGCACTCACGGGGGAAGTGGACCCTCGGGCCTCGACCGGTTCATCTCTGCTTCGTATCGAGTACGCGGCGTCGGGTTGGCCGGTGAGGTGGCGCCCGAGGTTAGAGCTGTCCCTCACGGCATCCTCGAGCAGTGGCGGAGTCATCTTGTTGAGCCGAAGGTACGCCATGTTTCGGGCGCATTATCGGGGCGCCGCTGGGTGGGCGCGACGCGATTAGTCCGGCTAACAAGCACGCCGTGTGCGTGCTTTGACCCCGATGCCCCGGCTGGCTTTGCATCGATCAGCGTGGATTCCCGCTGACTGAGCTGCTCCGCGAGCGCTTTCTTTGACCTGGCATCCACGGAAAGACGTTGGACACATTAGGATGCGAAATCGCGTCTTTGTGCCAAGAGTGAAGAAATATGGTGTGCAACAGGTGTCGGGGTTGTCCCGGGCCATCGAAGCGGTGGGCGTCTTCTGGCGTGCCGCTCCGGCGCGCGGGTGCGTATTGAGGTGTTGAAGCCGAAGGCGGGCTTGGGGTTGCCCTGCGGAGGCGAAGACCTTGTCGAAGCAGAGCCAAAGTTGTTCTGCACGGATTCCCGAGCAGACGCGTGGCGGAGCGCTATTGACGCGTCGTGCGCTATCAGGTCCTTTTGCGCAACCATCGTTTGACTGGGCCTAGCGCTCGTGGGCAGTTGTGCTAGTTCAGCTTCGATCGTGGGGACGCGAGCGGTTCGCCTCCCGTCGGTTACCCTTACCGGTGGTGTGGGGGGGGTGCAGGGTTCTTAAATACCCCCTGCTGTGTACCACCTGCATTTTGCTCGCCTCACCTTCCAGCTTCTGGCCGCATGCCCTTAATCTCCTGTCTTCTTTGCTTCTTCCGTCGTCGCATATCTCTTAGGAGGATGATGGCACACGACGGAGAGCGCGCTCGGCAGGCAGACAACAGCGCTGTGTTCCGACCGTCGTCGCCACTCAAAGTGGAATACACACTCGAGGGGCTCGACGAAAGGAGTAGAAGGTCCGGGCTCCCTTGTCCTGGGCTCAATACTGGTGACGGGGAAGACGATTCGCGGCCTCCTGCGCGAAGGAAAGCTGTCGGACCGCCGGGAGGTGCGACTGCCCGCGGGCGACGAGACCAAACCGCACCCCGAGAAGTCGGAGGCGATAGTGTTCGTCGCCTATTTTAAAGCCGGGTTGCGCATTCCAGCAGCCCGACTTGTCGGGGACGTCCTACAGACTTTTGGACTTGAGCTGGCACAGATAACACCGAATGCGATATCTCGTCTTGCCGTGTACAGCTGGGTGTTGCGTATGGAGGTGTGCTGGTCGACCGCGTCACTGTTCGCCTTTCTCCACGACGCGCGTCACTGTACGGAGACGAGATGTTGTCCAACTTCGGTAGCATCGGCTTTGTCTTGCGTCTGCCGTGCGAGAAGATCTTCCTCGCGGACTCGGATCCGGCGGAGCGGGAGCCGAACTGGAGGAGGCGGTGGTTCTACCACCGCGTGGCGAGCGGTAGCGGCCTTGAGTGTTTGGGGCGGCCGGTGATGTTTAACACCATGCCCGGTGCGCTGATAGATGTTAAAGACGATCAAATAGCGCGGCAGCTTATGGGGATCTCCGCCGGCTTCAACATGCGCGACCTCGCTGAGGAGTTCGTCATGTATGGCATGGCACCACTTGCCGCCGAGTGGCGTGTGACACCTGGGAAACTTCGGCGCAACAACGTCCGCTCGTACGTGTCTTCGCTACTGAGGCCATCCGAACGACGTGAGTTTTGGTGGAGGTTAGTTTTTTTGTGCTATCCATCGGGCCCATTATTTGAAATCGTGCCCCTTGCCGCTCACAGGGACTCTGGAAGATGTAGAGCGTGTAGTGGCCGCGTTCCTTGGGCCGTATACGGCTAGGGAACACACTCTGTGCGCAGCTGCGACCGCGGAGGTAGGGCTGGGGCGGATGAACCGTGTGTGCGAAACCTTGGGCATTAGAGTGCCAGAGCGCGCTATTCCAGCCCCAAGCCCACCTCTTTGTGATTCCAAGGGGAAGGGAGTACCAGCAGGCGCAGGCTCCGACTCGACGAAGTATGTCGGCTCGGAGGTGAACGCAGATGCGGAGGGCAGGGGAGGGCCCTTGGGCATTGGCACGGAGGAAGAGTACAGCGTGGGCGATGCGGAGGGAGGAGCTTCATCGCCGCCAGGCGGCGTTGAGGCGGAGCCATCGCCCGGGGAGGATGGTGGGGCGGATGTAACAGCCCAGCTGTTTATTTAAAAAAATTAATTTAATTTAAAAATTAAATATTTGCTTTTGGTTGCTTAAGTCTGTAAAAATTTATTTGCATAAACTTCTGTTTTAAAAGAGGCTTTTGTTGTGAAAAATAAGCTAAAAGAAAATTTTTATGCATTATGAAATAAAGGGTATTTGAAATCCTGTATAAAACTAATTCAAATTAATTATTGATATTTTTTGGAGTTCACTTGGATTTTTCTGGATTTTATTTCAAGCCTTGAAGTGAGAAAAAAAAATTATAATTCTCATTTTATAAAAGCCAATATAAAAGTATTTCATTTTACAAAGTCAAAAATAAGTTTATTTCATTTTTCTAAGTCATTCATGTTTTTATAAAAATTTTCAGGATTTTCTAGAAATTTAAACTCCATTTTAAAGTTAAATTGTGTTTTCTGCAAAAATCTAATTACCAAAATGGTTTGAAAATATTTCTATTAAGTCAAAAATCATTCCAGATGATTCTTTGAATTTGTCTGAAATTTCTAAAATTTATTTGGTATTTTTTCGAGTACTTTAAAGCCTCCTAAGTATTTCTGAAATCCAAAAAAAGAAATTTTAATTCCAAAAACCTCTCGGGCTGACACGTGGCGGCATGAGATCAAACCCCCGCCGCCTGGCTACATCGCCGCCGTTCGCTCCCTCACCTGCCTTCCCCTCCCCTCGTGCTGATGCGTGTCGCGCATCGGAGCCGCTCCCGCCTGCTGGTTCTAATCCTCACCGCACGTTCTCACTTACCCGTTCGCCCGCCTCCTCTCTCCCTCGGGCTGACAAGTGTCTTGATCTGGACCTTTCGCTGTTGTCAGATTAAACCTCCACCACCCATCTTCACTTACCCTTTCAGCCACACTCGAATGACTCTGATTGAAATCCTGTTGCCGGATTGAATCTCCGCCGTCCTCCTTCACTTACAGCTTCACCTAAGATCCAACGATCCGATCGTTAGCTCGTGCCACCGGTCACAAATCCGTGCCACCCGCCTCCCCTTTCCCTCCTTTTCCCTCTCGCCGACGGGTGGGACCCCCATGTCAGATTCTTCTTCCCCGCCTCCTCCTTCCTCCAGAAACCCCGCCGACGCCATTAAAGCTAATAACCGAAGCTTTAAAGCTTCGGTTTCTTCCGCCATCTCCGCCCGCGCAAATGCGCATTTCCTCCCTCTTTCACTGCCGCACCCGAACCGCTCATCCTCCCCCGCATTACTGCACTATTTGGCCCAATTTGATGCGGAGCCGTTACACCTCCGGCGAGGCATTAAACGGCCATGCCAGCTCCTGTGCCTATATAACGCCCTCCACGAGCACTCTCTCCTCACATGCTTCTTTCCCCTCTCTCAATTTCACTCAAAAACGTCTGCAACACCGCCGCCCGTGCAACCTTCCTCATCTGCACCGAAAGCACTCCGGTAAGCAATTGTGGGCGCTTCGAACCCCCTCGGACCGCACCACCGCCACCAACAGCTTCGTCGAGCCACCGTGCACCTCTTCCACCCCTTCCCCGAGCTCGGACTCCATCGGATGACCCCACCGCTGTGAACCATCGCCGACCGCCGCTCTTCGTCGCCGCCCGGCCTCTCCGTGCACCCTCGGGCTCCGCGCGAGGTACCTCCGCGCTCCCCACTCTGCCCTCTTCCGTTTGGTGCCCTCAGTCGGCGCCGCCGCCCGCCGGAGCGCCGGCGACCTTCGGGTCCCGCGCCACCCCCTCCAGCCGGTGATGCCACGTGGGCGATCGAGCCTCCGTGGTGGCTGCATGGCAGCCAGGTGGCGGCCAGTTAGGCGCCCCACCTCGGCCACGCAAGCGCCCGGCCGCCACGTCAATCGACCATGCCTCGTCAGCAATTCGAGCATGCGTGGCAGCCACGTGGCGCATACGTGGTGGCCACATCACCCGAAAACTCACCACGCCAGTGCCACCTCACGCCCGGTCAGCCGCATGCCACCTCACCCTCCCTCGGGTCCATATACTCGGTTCACCAAACACTGGCCCCACATGTCAGCCTCACTTCAATTTTTAAATTCCTAGGGCTGACGTCAGCTGACGTCATAAACCTGATTTTTCCGTTTAAAAATAATTCCGCCGAAATGTAATTATGGTGCTGACGTCATAATCTCCGTTTTCCTTTAGAAAATTAATTCGGGAAAATTGCCTGCTGACGTCACAAATATTTTTCAGTATAAAATTAATTTCAGAAAATGTCTCTTTTTCTTTTTATTTCATTAGAACTTTAGAAGGCCATAACTTCTTCATTTTAACTCCAAATTGACCCGTTCAAATTTCTAAATTTTTCTAAAATCATGAAATATCCATTTATTGATTTATTTTTAATTTTTGAATTTTATTTAAATTTTGTTTTGAATATTAATTGGTATTTCCAAGATTTAAATTTTAAATTATAGTTCCCAGTTCATTTTTAACCTCAATTCATTTCCAAATTTTTAGTTCACATCCAAAATTCAAATTTAAATATTGCAAAAATTCAAAAGCTCTATAAAAATAATTTCTCTATTTTTTAATCCAAAATATTCTCCTGGCTTTTCTCTTTTTCAAAGCAAAATAAAAAGAATTAAGAAGACTTCCCCAGGCCAAAACCTTCTTTTGTTTACGTACCCTCAGCTAATAGTTTTCACCTCATCCAGTGCCATAGATCCTTCTCTTTTCAGGTGTTGAACTATTTCTTTTACCCTAATATTTACTCTTCCCTCCTTTGCTGTCCAACTCCATGCCTCCGACGAACAAATAGTCTGTTTTTCAGTTAAAGCCACCGTGAGCAATGCATGCAAGCAAGCAAAATTCTTTTCCCTCTTACCAAATTAATTGGCATGCAGCAATAACACCTTTAGTCATTGCCAAGCATCAATTCCATTCAGTTTTTATCCATTAAAATTTCAGTTTCTTGCATGCAAAGTTGAAACCGACATTTCATTCAATTCGGCCATTACTTCGGCATTCAATTCCGGCCATTCCCTTGCTCCTCTCCACCTATAAATTGAACCCCAGCCTCCTCACCTCAATCCCCACTTGTTTTGCATTCTAGAAAACCACAAACCCAGCCAAGAAGAAGTTTTAGAAAACTATTCCTTCGGTTAGTTTGTTCCAACAATTTTCTTTCCAACCGATCTTCCAACGACTCGTTATCCGTCGTCCGAACTCCGAATCTGGTGATTCAAATTTCTAAATTCATCTAAATTCATATTATATCTCCCAATATTTATTTTATAATTATTTTTGAATTTTATTTGAGTTTAGTTTGTTCTGACTTTTCGCGTGTATACTACGACTATTCCGGAGAGTATAACTTCAACGAACCTTAGCAAACTTTGAAGCAAGGCAAGTTACACCTTTGACCATGTTGAACCTAATATTTCAAATTTATTTATGTTGTTTTACTGTATGTGCATGCGTACTTCTATTCAAATTTAATTTAAATTCAATTTAAATATTAGATATACCCATAATCCTTTGAATATGGCCAATTTGAATCTCGAATTCGTATACCTTGTCACCCTAGCTGAAAACTAGTTAGTACCATAGTATTGACTAGAAATTTTATAGAAATGCTTAGCCTGTCTTAGTGTGATTTTAGGTGGGATCAACTATTTCACATGAAATGACAGTTCCTTTTGAAATCTTGACTTCGGTGAGTCAAGGATGGTTTATGAATATGGTTTAAAAATGAAAATGGAAACTTATGATTTGGACTTAGGCTATTGGTTAGATGGTGGGGTGCCGGCATGCCTCGTGTTTGGTGACACCTCGTTGATTGTCGTGCATGTGGGTGTGTGGTTGAACCTAAGTCGGATTAAGGACCGTTTCTGTGATTTATTTTACGAAGTCACTTCGTACTACCACAAGTCCGGTATGGGACGGACCTGGGTAAGTAATTTGTGAAGTTCCAAATACGGTTTCGCTATAGGCTGAATGTGAGCGTGGCGTAGGCCGCGAGAAATCTCACATGGCACCAGAGGGGGCTCCAACTCGTGGATTCGAGTTGTGGTGAAACCTTAGTGGCGGTGTGACTGTTTTGGCTATGGATCATTGTAACAACCTTGTCATGATCTCCTCGCCGCACACCAAAGGAAGTGTGTTAATCTAGTGGCAATATGGGATGATCGTGTCTTGTGGGTAAAGCTGTACACCTCTGCAGAGTTTTAATCTATCCTGGATAGCCGTGTCCATGGTCATGGACATGCTGAGTAGAGTTGTCGAGACTCGAATATGCAAATCCGAACTCTCTATGTATTCTGCACTAGTCCCAGGATCATGCTAGTGCACATAGTTAAACATAGATGTCATCACAACCATATACACGATAAAATAAAGGAAAAGCTCAAATATCGATAAATCTCAAAAGGTACGACCTTATGGTCAAGTTTACAATAAACTGGTCCGAAGGCTTAACAAAAGTAGCAGCGGAAATTCAAAATAAAGCGTAGTGGCCAATCGACAAGCCCATAGGCTATCGAGTGGAGAACGAAGCCTAATCCGTGAAGTCGTCGAAGTACTCTCCTTCTGGAACCTCCTGCTGGTGATACTCCTCTTCCTCAACTGAGCAACATTGGGCATAAAGCCGTGAGTACATTGGTACTCAGCAAGTCGTTTGTAACAAATGAATATAATATAATATGCAAGGCTTACCAAAGGAAGGCTAAAAGGTTAATTTGCATAAAATGACATTTAAAGGTAAATACTGTAAATAGACTAAAAGCGAACTTTAGGTAAACAATAGTAAATAAATAATCAAAGGGATCGAGATAAACCACTTATGGACCTCCCATCCATAAGCTAAACCAACAGTAGATTAACCATCCGCTGTGCAACCACAATCCACAAGTTTTAAAAAATAACTACCCCTCGTGTGAAATCACCGAGCATTGTCCATGACCGAGGACGCGGCTATTCGAATAGTTTTACACTCTGCAGGGGTTGCACAACTGTACCCACACGATGTGATTAGCCTCGCACTAAGGAAATCACAACAAGACCTTTACAAAGTTAAGTTACAACTTAATCCGCCCGCTAGGGTTTCGCATCACACCCCCCTTGCGCCACATGGAAATCAGCAACCATGTTCATCTCATTGGCAAGATTAAAGTTGAAACATCCCAAATTAGTCAGTCAGGTCTGTCCCATACTAGACATGTGGTTTGCACGGTAAAGCTCAAATCAATGGAGCACAAAGTTAAGTCCTTAACAATCCCCGGGCGAGGCTACCTCATCCCTCGAAGTGTTCCAACACTTCCCCCTTTACTACACGATCACTCGCCTGAGTGCAAAACCAGGTTTGTATAACCACCGCCAATGACGCACCAACGTCATGGCACAAATTTTAATATGCGTGGCACCAACCACAGTTCCATATCTCATTAAGTCAAATTAATAACTCACATGTGATGATAAACCCTATCGTAACTTTAAGCAAGGCTAAGCATCTAATCGTACCAACCCATCTGACAAATATCATAACATCACTAGTATGTTTCCCAACCTATGGTGACAATGGTTTCATGGCATTCCAAATTATCAAGGAGGGATGAATTCAATTGGGATGATAACTACCGATACAAGGGTTTAAATAGAAATAGCGATGCAATGTAATTTTAAAAAAAATAAATAAATAATATATTGCAAACTGGGTTCAACATGATCAAAGGACACGACTTGCCTTGGTTATGCTCAGTGAGGTACTCCTAGTCTTCGGGCGTAGATCCTGCTCCTCCGGAATCCGAATCTAATGAGAGAGAAAACAACTGAAACAAGAAAAACACATAAAATGACAAGCAAATAAACTCCAAAAATCATGAACCTAGAACCAAAAGCTAGAGCTCAATTTTAGATGAATTTAGAAAAAAGAACGGGGTCAATCGGAGCTAGGACGGAGGAGAACGGGCTCTCGGAAAATAAACCCTAAATTAAATCAGAGAAATTCGAAAATCACACTGTGCTGTGAACCCGGTCCACGGAATACTGAGTCCACCGTAGACCCGGCGCATAGAACAGTGCTTGCGGGCGGCGGCGGCTAGGGCTGACGTGGCGCGCGCTGGTGCCACCACGTGTCATGCTGACGTGGCAGCTGACGTGGCTGCCATGTGGCACCGGGGAGGGTTTTGGCTGACGTGGCAGCTGACGTGACTTGACACGTGGCTGCCACGTGGCGGGTAGGGTTTACGTGGCACCGGGAGGAAGAAGAAAGGCCTGACAGATGGGCCCCAAATGTCAGCGAGAGAGAGGAGGCAGGGGAGGGGCGGGCGGTCAGATGGTTGATGCGTGGCACCAAGGAATCATTTTTAGATGGGGAGAATGTAATATCCTGAACGTCGATTCGGAGTCGGTTTTAAAATAAACACGAAATCGCCCGGATTTTTGGTAAATCACGATAAGAGAAAATAAAATTATAGAATAGCCTAAAATGAAAAAATGAATGAAATAAATAAAAAACTTTAGTGGGGCTGCCTGGAGGGTGGGCCTGCCACCTTGGGCCAATAGGCCCAAGGGGTGGCCGCACCCCCCACTAAACCCTAGCCCAAACCGCAGCCCCCTCTTCCTCTAACCCTAGGGGCCCCTCCCTCCCCTTGTGGCCGCCAGCCATAGCCCCCTACGCCACCACCCCCTCCCCCATTGCCCCTTTTCACTGCTGCCCTGCTGTAAGTAAAAGAAAAACAGAGAAGAGAAGGGAAGAAGAGGAGGAATAGAAGGGAGAAGAAGGAGGGAAGGGAAGAGGAAGAAGAAGGGGTGATCCTATGGGATTCCCTAGGTAAATTCCTCATCTTAATTACCCTCTTCTTTTGCTATAATTAGGGTTCTTAGCATGAGATTTGATGGGGGATTAGCAATTTGATTCTCCGATTAGGGATTCCTGCTGTCTACCTGTAGATCAATCCGTGCAGCGAGACTGTTTGCACAGTTTGGACCCACGAAACGATTTTTTTCTGCAGGTCTGCCCAAAAGGAAAAATTTAGAGGACGACGAGATCTATCTTTTGTATTAGTTTCAGAATTTTTGGCTGCGGGATTTGGGCGCAGCAGGGTCGGGAACCATGTTGTCTGTCAGGGGTGCAGACTGGAACAGATTGTTGTTCGGGTGTGGTTTAGGGGTAGAAGATGATTTTTATGTTTTTTGTCACAATTGTGAAAAATGTAGATAATTCAGTAATATAACTGTTGTATAAAAATTATTTTTTTAGAGCCTTGTACTGTAGTTAGGAAGCGTTAGAAACTGGCTATCCAGAATGCCAAAACAGAGTGCATCCTCTGTTTTGTGTGGTAAATTACACCTTGTTAGTGGGGAATTAAAAATAAGTGATCTACTTGAAAAGCGAAGGTATTTAAGTGTAGATTCCATATATATATCTTTTGCTGTGATTAGTTTAATATTTTTAAAGATATAAAAATGTTAAGCAGCATTACTGCTGCGGATGGAGTGTGGGACCGTTAAGCGGAGAGGGATGTTGTGGGGTTTTGGTGATTAGCGTCACCTTTACTTCTTAAGACACAATTTCTTTGCTGTAACATTGTGCTGAGAGGTACTTTTAAATAGGTGGTTTTGCTCATGAATGTGCGTAATTTGCTTCGCTTCAACGGTAGAGGCAAGTAAACATAGTGGTTGTGCTACTGTTTAACTCATTAATCATTCTACATTCACATTAATTAATTCTTTAATTTGAGGTGCTATGTCATGGTTACATGCTTCCTTAATGTAGTATTCTTAGTGAATATTTGTGGTTGTGGTGGTAGCATTCTTAATGAATATATTGTGGTTTATGTGGTAGGATTCCCTAGAGATCGATTGAGTATGTCTTGGTGAACCGAATGTGGGATATGTGGTAATGAACTTATGAAACATGGGCATTGTGCTTAATGAGACACATGTGGATCATGAGGAAGTATTCATGGTGATTATGTTGTTGATCTTTGTGGTTAAATTCTTATGAATCATGTTTATCATATTATACATATCATGTCATGACATTTACATTGTAGATATCACCGCTTATAGCCGCGACCGTACCGGTACAACATTGTACATTACCGTAGTACGATGCACGCTATTACCTTGTGGGGTAAAGGTGCAGTGGATCATTTGTACAGCATCGTACATTTCCATAGTACGATGCACACTCTTATCTTGTGGGGTAAAGGTGCAGTGGATCATTTGTACAACATCGTACATTTCCGTAATACGATGCACGATCTCACCTTGTGGGTAATGGAGCAGTGTATCATATGCATTACATTGTGGATAAATCATTTGCATACTTATGCAAGGCATTGTGGTTGAATTGATTTGCAAACAAATGTAACTTCTTAACTTTATGTGGAATTGGCTCATGAGAGTCCCTTATAGTATGAGGATTGTGACTGTGGTCATAGAATGGGGGTTCACCCCCTTGTGGTATGGTAGGGGATGTGGTTGTGACATAAGGTATTTTCTCTTGTGGTAACTGTTGATAGCAGTTGTCGACGTGAAAAATAATGAAGTAGTCAAATGAGATTTATTTGTTAATGCTTTACTGTCATTGGTAGTGGTAATGATTGAGGATATGAGGTTGTCAAACAAGATTTATTTACTATTATTTTTCCATCGTAGGTGGTGATTTGGGGTTGACGATATGAATGTGGTCATTGTGGAAAATAAATATTGATGGTTAAACTATTGTAGTTTAATTAGCTTATTAAAAAGTTTGCTTGCTGAGATTTTCATCTCACTCTTGTTTTCCCCTCCTCCCAGGTGATTCTCGAGCATGTATGGGAAGGGTAGAGCGGCACTTCACTATCACACAACATATCATGTTTTATATTGTAATAATTAAGTGAAGTCTCTAGTTATTTATCTTTTCTCTCCTTGTTGTTAATTTATGATTAATAATGTTAGGATGTGGTTCGCTTTAATCGGTTAAAATTATTAGCAGTTATTTTTTAATTATGCTTCCGCTTAGCTTATCATGATTTAGGAATTGTTGCCAGTTTATGTTATCTTGTAAATTGGCTAGCTTGTGGAGTGGTTTAGTGGCATCTCAGGGTAATGTGGATCCTAGGGTGTTACAGTTGGTATCAGAGCGGGCTTTAGATCTGTGGTAATAAAATTATTAAATTGACAAACTGGTGCATAATAGGTTGGGATGGGTCAAGCATTGCATTCATGTTTTGACATGTTGTATTGATGATTTATGTTATGAGATAATCTTGTATGATTATAATTTGTTTCTTTTACTGATACAAGTGAGGCTAGTCATTGATAAGATGTAGAGGTTGTAATTGTTGCCTTGGTATTGCCAGTTTATACCACTGATCGTGGTAAAGGGATAGAGATGCAGTTACTGCGGGTAACTTAGTTGCGGATGTCATGGGTGAGTTTCTTTAGAAAGGTTGTCATCTTATTTGAGTTGATTTTGGCCAATGCTTGGCCTATTGCGGTTAGCGGTTCATTGCTGTTGTTGGGTGCCAATAGGCCTCTAATTATTCTTCAGACAATTATTGTTTCTTCCTAATTGATGGGTTGCTTTTGCTGCTCGTGAGTAGTGTTTTGGTGAGACGGATATTTTCCATGCTTTTACCATCTTCCTTACTAGAAAACATGACTCATTTATTCATTTGATATATCAAGAAAAAAATCAAAAGCTTTATGTTGGAAGTTCGCTAACTTGTGAAAGCTTTGACTCTATGCATTTCTTTTGGGTTATTCCGATTGTTGAAATTTGTTTCCTCTCTTTTCTAAAAGGAAGTGTTAAAACTCTTTGTGATGTTTTGTTGTGCCGAAGTAAGAGGTGGCAATTATGTAAATAATTTATAAGTTGTGAATTATTGAGTCGAGATTCTAGCGTGGTGCATAATTAATTTCTACCAATATCCTTAAAAGTGAGGTTGATTAATATGATGTTGTCCTGTTGTAGTTTCTTGAAGAATTGTAGCTAAGAATTTGTTGATACATGTTTAGAACTCATGCAATTATTGAGGAATATAAAACAAAAAGTGGTTTGATTATTGTGGTTGTTTAAATTTTCAACTTATTGAGTAGATTGGATTATTTGGTCTTAAGTAATTATTCTAACCATTTGGGGTGGTTAAGTAAGGAGGTGTTAGAATATTGTCTTAGTAACATTAACCTTTAATATGTCCTCTTTTTACATACTTGATGAGCATGTACAACTGCTAAATTTTTGTAACTTTGGCTTTGCTAAATTGTCGAAACATGTATAGAGAAATAGATGAAGGTTGATGTATTGACTTGTGGCATCTTGTCTTATAAAGCTAGTATTATTGATGTTTAAAATTATTTTATTCTAATTTCTGAACAAGAGGTGGAATATTGAATCTGTGCTCATAATGGTTCTTGCGATTGCAAAACAGAGGTATAATCATTAATGCTACGATGATGAAAAGTAATAATCAATTATTGCTAGTAATGACTAGAGTGCAATCAATTTGTGCTAAATTAGAGTTGAGCATCAATAAGAATTGAATGTATGAAATCTAATAAGAGACTTGTACTAGCATGTGTTGAGAGGTTGTCATGTTCTAGTATCATCTTATTAAAGAGTTTTGTTTTAATATGGTAGCTTATGCTCTAGATTTTTCCTAGATTAAGTAGTTGGAATCTTATTTAGACAATAAAAACATGATGAAGTGATTGATGGTGTTCCTTTTGGAAAAATATGAAGGATTAAGAGAATATGATTATTCTTGCAACGAATGTTTTATCTTGTTGTTAATACAACTGACAGTATGTAGATGTGATTATGGTGTTGAATGTTCTAAATAAAAGAATTTGTTAGTTCCGTGACACTATTTGATTTAAAGGATTTAAGATTTGCGGTTGGGACCTTATGACTTATGTGGTAGCCAAAATTGTTTTCCAACCATTGCTATTTATTTTTTCTCTTGGCCTTATGGCTACTGTGAATGATGGCGGTTTTCTGTGTGCTGAAATTTATTTCTTCTTACCTCTTCTTCTAAGAATAGGGTAATTGTTGTGGGTTGCGAAGCCTTTATGTTACGTGATGTGAAAGCATCTAGGCCCCTAAATTCAAGGATTTGATAATTAATGACGATTTATGAATATGGGACTAATGTGTGTGCTAAGATGTATAGACAAAAGTCTTATGTGTGCAATGGACAAGAACAAGCTACATGAAAATTGATGTCGAGAAAGATCAAGAGACAAATGTACATGAAATCTAGGATCGTTTTTATTTTTACCGGTCTTAGCAGAAAAGGTGGAAGACCGGATTATAGATTGGATGCCGTACTATTAAGAGGGATTATTGAAACTAGCTTGATAGCATGTTTTGGTGCACATTGGATCAACTTAGGATCATGCATGCAATTGAAAACAAGTTTGAAAGCTCGTTGTGTTCTCTCAGTAATATCGGTAGTACCGCATCCAACTACGGAACTACCGCACGGTATTGTGGAACTACCGATTTCCGGAATGTTTTTTCTAGAGAGCATCCCTTCGGGGACTTAAACTCAACAGAAATCGGTAGTACCGAAAGCGATAGTACCACACGATACTACGGAACTACCGATTTCTGGTATGTTTTTTTCCAGAGAGCACCCCGAGAAAAACTTAATTGGCCAGAAATCGGAAGTACCGGAAATAGCACGGCAGAACAACCGTAGTGCAGTAGTATCGCACTGATTTGCAGAACTACCGTAGTGAGGTAGTATCGCACTTATAACGGCGGTAGTTCCGCTCTGAATTTAAAACGGCTAGTTCTGCACGTCTGACATAGCTGTTACTGTGTGCTACAGTAAAGTGCGGTAGTTCCGCACTTTGTACCGCGGTAGTTCCAATTTTCATGATTTTTCAGAATTAATTTTTTGCAACGGCTAGTTTTTGTTGGTGAGGGTATAAATACCCCTCCACCTGCATTTGGACAGGTTGCTGAGATTGCATTGATCATATTTGAGCCCTAGAGCATTTACTCCACTCTCATTTCTCACTTGAGCATCCATTTTGAGTTGTGGAGAGATTTTCAAGTGCATTCAATTCTAGTTGATCCAATTGCACTTGAGTGCCGTCAAGCGGAATCATCAGTCTATTCTCTTGGTGCTTGCCAGCACATGGATGGCGAGGTGGTTTATTGCACGGTGACTTCTTCAAGAAGGTTGTGAAGAAGCCTGAGCCGATTGCGAGTAGTTTGGAGCTCACCATCTCCGGAGCGGAGGAAGAGCTACCACTAGTGATCGAGGAGTGAGGCTTAATTCATGGAGCCGGTCCAAGGACACTTGGGCTTTCCTCAACGTGGACTAGTGAAGACTGGCAAGTCTTCGATACCACGGGAAAACATCGCTCGTGTCATTGTGATCATTTCTTTGCCCTCATTTAGTCTTTATCTTGCTAGTCGAGTAATTTGTTATTTGCTATATCTTCTTGCGCTTGTGCTAGAATTGTTGTATGAAACATTCACAATGTTGCCGCATGAAGGCATTAATGAGTTGTAATCTCTCTTAAACAACATTGTGAATGAGCTAAAGGGCCTTGGCACTTCACTAACCGACATTGATATTGTGAGAAAAATGCTCCGGGCATTGCCGAAAAAGTACAAAGTATTGGTGACCCTCTTCCTCAACTCGCCCGAATTGTCAAAAAAGACGCCAACTCAACTCTTGGGCAATCTCATCACAAATGAGTTATACAAAAAGGATATGGAGGAGCTCTTAGAGCAATCCTCCTCCAAAGGGAAGAAGATTACTGCCTTCAAGGCCAATGCAATCACAAGTGAAGAGTCCGAAGAAGAAGATGAGGACTCCGAGGAGGAAATGGCCCTCCTTGTAAGAAGAATGAAGAGATTTATGAGGAAGCGTCCCTACCGGAATGAAAATCAAGGATCAAGCAAGAAGGGATGCACATTCAACGACAACAAGCGCTATAACAACATCCATTGTTATGAGTGCGATGAGAAGGGGCACATTGCCTCTAAATGCCCGACAAGAAAGGATGACAAGGGCAAATCATCCAACAAAAAGGAATTCAACTCCAAGAAGAAGCTCTTCAAGAGGCTTCACAAAGATGGGAAGAATGAAACCTATATTGGAGAGTGGAATTCCGATGAAGACTATTCGGATTCCGACTCCGAAGAGGATGAGTCCCCAAAGAAGAAGGGACTTGTCAGGATAGCAATCAAGGAGGCTCCATCACTCTTTTCAACTCTGACATGCCTCTTGGCTAAGGAAGAAAAGGTAAAAACTAATGATGATGATGAGCCTTCATATGATGAATTGATGAATATGCTAATTGACTTGAATGAATTTCTTAGAAAAGAAAAGTCAAAATTCAAGGAACTAAGGAGAGAACATATCTCTCTAAAGGAATCCTTTGAGGAGCTAAAAGAAGCTCATGACTTGCTTCTCCAAGAAACATCAAGCAAATCTTACTTTAGCATTGGAATTAATTGTGATATTCTTGATGATATGCCTAGAGTAGAAAGTGCTAAAATTAATACTTGTACTTCATGTGATGATTTGATTGCTATTTCTTGTAGTTCAAGTATCAATGATTTTGTTAACCTATGTGATGAAGAACTTGTTGTTGAAAATTGCCAATTAAAAGAACAAGTTGTTAAATTAACTAAAAGTTTAGAAAAATGTTTCAAGGGTAAGGCCACTCTTGACAAACTA
The DNA here is from genome assembly GCA_036346265.1 of Melocanna baccifera. Lineage (NCBI taxonomy): Eukaryota > Viridiplantae > Streptophyta > Magnoliopsida > Poales > Poaceae > Melocanna > Melocanna baccifera. The sequence goes on along the minus strand of CM070707.1, from coordinate 8,635,492 downwards.
TTGAGTGAACAAATGTGCTCATTCAATAAGGAGAGACTTGGGTATGTGCCTAAGAAAGGTAAAAAGCCCTCAAAGAATGTCACAAGGTTTGTAAGGCCTTTTGGTAATCAAAACCGTGAAAATAAAAATGCTTCTACTACTTTGTATGATTCTTACTATTTACTTAAGAAATCTAGTAGTGGTAAGGTTATTGTAAAGTTTATTGGCACTTCAATTTTGGGTGCTAAAAAGAATGCCATTTGGGTGTCCAAAGCCTTGGTTACTAACCTCCAAGGACCCGAGCAAATTTGAGTATCTAAAAGAACTTAATTTCTTTTGTAGGTGAATTACAAAACCGGTGGACGGCATTGGGTGTTGGATAGTGGATGCACTCAACATATGACCGGAGACCGAAAAATGTTTACCATTTTTGAGAATGGAAGCAACGAAAAGATTACATTTGGCGATAATAGCAAAGGAAAGGTATTAGGATTGGGTAAAATCGCTATCTCCAATGACTTTTCCATTTCTAATGTCTCTTTGGTAGAAATATTGAATTTTAATTTGCTATCTATTGCTCAATTGTGTGATTTAGGTTTAATTTGTTCTTTCTCAAAAGATAGTGTTTCAATTTCAAAAGAAAAAGATAATAAAATTGTTTTTAAAGGTTTTCGTTTTGGAAATTTTTATTTAGTAGATTTCAATTTAAATGATTCGGGATTGAAAACTTGTTTACTTACTAAAACCTCTTTGGGATGGTTATGGTATAGAAGGTTGGGTCATGTGGGCTGAAGGATCGGAAATGGCAACAGAGGGGGGGTGAATGGTGCCCTTTAAAAACAATTATCCCGAATAATGGCACGCAAGTCTTACACACGAAATTTCTTCTCCGATAGCAATGGAGGATATGAAGTTAGAAAATTGGCAAGACTAAAAACTTCTGGAAATACCGAGATACAGCAGATTAAAAGATCAAGCCAAAAGATGATAGTCAACTGAACCACTTGAATACCAGAAAAACAGAAAATAGACTTTACAAAAAAACTAGGCCTTGCAAAAGGGAATGTACCAACTAATTTACTGGTCGAAAATACAGAAGGAAACAGCTACTCCAAATGATGCTTACTACTGATCGAAGACCGACTGGAAACAACACAGATAAAGCAACAACAAAACCTGAGAGCCGATGACAGACTTGAACCAGAGAAGGCTGCTGTCAATCGAACACTTAGTGCTGTTTTAGAACTGAACTGCAGCAGTACAAATAGGCTAAGAAACCATCTAGGCCGAACAGGGGGACTAGCAGCAAACCGAAAAGAAAAATGAATAACAAGCAACAGACTTTAATAACCATACTTGCTGCAGAGAGATAACCACTAACACAAGCTGCCAAAAACTGAAAAAGGTAATGCAGACTGGAGACAAAAATTGATTAACTGCTGCTCTACTCAGAGAAAGGAGAAAGTAGCAATTAGCAGTGGCCGAACATGCATGAACCGAGAGCAGCAACTAGAAGTGGCCGAGCTAAAGTACTGTCTGCAGACTGCAAATGGTTCGGCTAAACACGCTGACTGGACATTCACTTTGCATTCGGCACAGCCTGGAAAGAGGTACAGCCGAAACAGGGGACTTAAAGTCTTCTCTGGACAGCTTCTAGCCACAAGAAATATAGTATCGCAGATCGTCCAAACAGCGACAACACAAAGAGTAAAAAAGCAGCAGAACAAGAGTCAAAGCTGCAGCAAAACAAAGAACAATAATGAAAGAATAATGTCTTTCTGCTGGACAAACTACAGCAAGAAAAAAACAAAAGAAACAGTGAAACTTATTTGGCGAACAGACTGGAGGTAGTACTAGCGAACAGAATCTTCAAAAGCAACCGAACACATGAATCGATCGCAGCAATTCATAAACCGAGAACAATCTTGCTTGCTTGTTGCCGCCGAAAGAGATGAACAACCTGTAGCCAACCCAAAAAGAAGACCAAGCACTGTCCACAAAACTGGGAAAACCGATTACTACCAAAAGCAAAATGGTAATTACTTGAAGCAACCGAAAACTGCAGCCCAAAACTGATTGTTGCTGTCCGAAATCTACTAGAACCGAAAGACTATAAACTGGACTAAAGCAACCATAAACTGAGGAACTTAATCATTCTACCCAAAACAAGAACGAGAAGATCTGTTGGCCTAAACTCTTGAGAGAATAACTGCTGCAGATCTGAACCGTAGTAGCAGAGAGCAACAAGAAATTTCTGCAACTGCAAACTGAACCGAAAGGAGAGAATCAGCAGTAAAAGGAAGAGAGATACAGCCGAACAAGCACTTGGCTACTGCAGAAACCACAAGAACCAAAGACAGCTCTCAGAGATATTCTAGCCCAATAGCTTTGCTATGGATCCCTTGTTCTGAGTAACAAGGACCAACTCAAACTCTACCAAGAGATGAACATACTGAGAAAATAAATTGCTTATGGAAATAAACCGACCAACTAGTCTTGAGATGCATTTCCATCACAAGCAAGAACAAAAGCTATTCTCTCAAGAACTGAAAATCAAAACAAAAATTATAACTAGAAGAAACTATAACAAGAACATTAAATTAAAAAGAGAGTAAGCAAATGGCACAAAATATATAACGAGAGCACTCATAATGAGACGAAGAGCGATGATTGAATATAACATATGAATGTTTAGATCAACTCTTCCATGTCTCACTCAAGAACACCCACAAGGAGAGAATAAAACTCTAAAACTTGCATACAAACTTTCTCTCCCAAGAGCACAAGCATTAGGAAACCCTAATACTCATACCCATTTCTCTTTCTCTCTCTCAAGTGCACTTCTCCACCTAGAGAGCATCTCTATTTATAGCCTCCACTAATGAGTTTACAAGTCTACTTTATGTAACATCCTGATTTTCGGAGATTTTTAAAACCTTGAATTTAAAAATAAATTCCTGAAATTTTCCTGAATTTAAATAAAGCTTAAATGAAATTTTCAAAAGTTTTAAATAATTTAATATCATTAAATTATACTTCAACAATAGCTGAAAATAATTTAATTAAGTTCCTTAAGTCACAAGAAATTTTCTAGAATTTTCTGGAATAAAATTAAGCCTCAAATGAATTTTAGAATTTTAAAAGAAATTAATCTGATTAAAATAAACATCAACACTAGTTAAAAATATTTTATTTGGATTCTTCAGGTCTCAAGGAATTTTCTGGTATTTTTGGTGAATTTTTGGGATTTATTTGCTATTTTCTAGAGCTTCTTGAAGTTTATTTGAATTTCTGGAAAAAAAAGAAACAAGAAAATCCCTCAGCAGCCCGATCCACCTCCGCGCCACGCTTCACCCATCCACCTCTCCTGCGCCGCCGCCGTACCTCCTTTTCCCGCCCAAGCTCCCCGCCGCCCGATTTCCCTCCCCCGCCAGCTAGCGCGCATCCGCGCACACCCGCTCGCGCCCGCGCCGAATCCTAGCGCCGCCTGCCCCGCGCCGTTGGATCCGCCACGCGGCAAGGATCCGCTCGCGCCCGCGCGACCGCTCCCGCGCCTCGCCTCGGCCGCACGATCGCGCCACCCCGCCACGTCCGATCGCGGCCCGCGCCGTGGCTCCATCCCGGCCATCCGCTCCCCGCACCCGCGCGAACCCTAACCCTAATCCCGCACGCGTGCCTCGGTAGCCGACCGCGATTCGTGCTACGCGCCGCATCCTCGACCGCCCAAACCAAACCCGCGTTTTGCCGTCCGTAACCGATCGGGTTGTCTCGTTCGCGTGATAAATATCGGGTTCGTCCCTCGGTTCGCGTGCACCCATCGCCGCCACCCTCGCGTCTGCTCTCTCGCCTCGCGCCGCCGCCCGGAGCCCCGCCGTCGCCCGCGCCGTCGCCGGAGACGTCCCCGTCGCCGCCGTCCCCGCTGCCGCCGGTGAGACCTCGCGCCGACCCTCCTCTCCCGTGTCGCCTTCGACGCGCGCGCCCCGCGCGCTGCGCCTCGGCGCGCGCGCCCCGTGCGCCGCGCCGCGTGATGCCAGCGCGCGCCGGACAAGCGTCGCCCTCGCCTCCGCTCCCGCCGCGCGCGCGCCGCGCGCGACGCGCCGCTCCACGCGTCGGCGATCCGCCCGTCGCCCGCGCCCGCGCCGCTCAATCCCTGCCGTCGCCCCAGATCCGGATCGAGGATCCAGATCTCGCCGCGTGTCACCTCCGCGACCGTCCGATCAACCCGTCGCCGCCCGCGCCCGGCTGCCACGTCAGCCCTAGTCCACATGGCACGACACGTGGCATGCTACGTTAGCGCCATGTCAGCCCCGAGCCGACCCCCGAGCCACGTGGCAGCCACGTCAGCACGCCACGTCAGCATGTGCCACGTGGCGGCACGAGCGGCTGCCACATCAGCCCTAGCCCGCCGCGTCAGCAGCCCCTCCCCGCGTGCGCTGTTCGGTGAGCTGGGTTCACGGTGGACCGGTAATTCCATGGACCGGGTTCACAGCACAGTGTAATTTTCGAATTTCCCGATAAAATTTTAGGGTTAATCTTCCGAGAGCCCGTTCTCCTCCGTCCTAGCTCCGATTGACCCCGTTCTTTTTTCTAAATTCATCTAAAATCGAGGTCTAGCTGTTGGTTCTAGTTTCATGAATTTTGGAGTTCATTTGCTTGTCATTTTATGTATTTCTTTATTTTCGGTCGTTTTCTCTCTCGTTAGATTCGGATTCCGGAGGAGCAGGTTTCGCGCCCGAAGACCAGGAGTACCTCGCTGAGCATAACCATGGCAAGTCGTGTCCTTTGATCATGTTGAACCCAGTTTGCAATCTATTATTTAATTATTTTGTTTTAAATTACATCGCATTGCTATTTTTATTCAATCCGTTGCACTGGTAGTTATTGTCCCAATTGAGATTATACCTCCTTGATACTTTGGAATACCATGATGCCATTGTCACAATAGGATGGGAAACTTACTAGTGATGTATGATTATTTGTCACATGGGTTGGTACGATAGATTGCTTAGCTTTGCTTATATTTACGTTCGGGTTTATCATCACATGTGAATCATAATTTTGACTTAATGAGATATGGAACTGTGGTTGGTGCCACGTATATTAAAATTTGTGCCATGACGTTGGTGCGTCATCGGCGGTGGTTATACAAACTGGTTTTGCACTCGGGTGAGTGATCGTGCAGTAAAGGGGGGAAGTGTTGGAGCACTTCGAGGGATGTGGTAGTCTCGCCCGGGTAGGCTTAAGGACTTAACTTTGTGCGCCATTGAGCTGAGCTTTATCGTGCAAACCACATGTCTGGTATGGGACGGACCTGGCTGACTAATTTGGGAGGTTTCAACTTTAATCCTGCCATTGAGATGAACATGGTTGCTGATTTTCATGTGGCGCAAGGGGGGGTGTGATGCGAAACCCTAGCGGGCGGATTGAGTTGTAACTGAACTTTGTAAAGGCCTTGTTGTGGTGACCTTCGGCCGGGGTTAATCACATCGTGTGGGTACAGTTGTGCAACCTCTGCAGAGTGTAAAACTATTCGAATAGCCGCGTCCTCGGTCATGGACAATGCTCGGTGATTTCACACGAGGGGTAGTTATTTTTGAAAACTTGTAAATGGAAGTGGACAGGTGTTCACTGTTGGTTTAGCTTGTGGATGGGAGGTCCATAAGTGGTTGGTTTAGCTTTTGGATGGGAGGTCCATAAGCGGTTGGTTAGCTTGTGGATGGGAGGTCCGCAAGTGGTTATAGCATTTCCTTTGATTAAGTATTTATTACTGTTTTACTTAAAGTTTGCCTTCAATCTATTTATTTGTATTTCAACTGTCATTTACGCAAATTAACCTTTCAGCCATCCTTTGGTAAGCCTTGCATACTATACTGCATTCATTTGTTACAAACGACTTGCTGAGTACCAATGTACTCACGACTTTATACCCAATGTTGCTCAGTTGAGGAAGAGGAGTATCACCAGCAGGAGGTTCCAGAAGGAGAGTACTTCGACGACTTCGCGGTTTAGGCTTCGTTCTCCACTAGATAGCCTGTGGGCTTGCCGATTGGCCACTACACTTTATTTTGGATTTCCGCTGCTACTCTTGTTAAGCCTTCGGGCCAGTTTATTGTAAGCTTGACCATAAGGTCGTACCTTTTGAGATTTATCGATATTTGAGCTTTATTTTATTTTATCGTGTATATGGTTGTGATGACATCAATGTTTATCTGTGTGCACTAGCAAGATCCTGGGACTAGTGCAGAATACACAGAGAGTCCGGATTTGCATATTCGGGTCTCGACACTTTACCCATTAGGTCACACCAACTCTCCACTAATGGGTTTACACACATTTTACCCATTAGGTCACAACACCTCTCCACTAATGGGTTTACACACCATTTTACCCATTAGGTCACAACACTTCTCCACTAATGGATCATTTCCAAATAAAATCCGCTTCCTTTTTGTGCAGCCTTGCGCATTTACCAAAATGCCCCTCCTGCACCTTCCTGGAAGCTTCCTCGTGTCTTGCCACGCACGCCTCGCAGCCAGTTCGAGTCCTCGTCGTCTTCGACACATCCTGACCGCTCTGACCTCAGCACCGCCTGTGCCTAGTCCGGTCACCCGTGTCTCGCCACGACATCGTCTCGAAGTCCTGTAGTCATCACCGACAAGAAAACGCATTACATAGCACCGCACAAAATGATATAATCAAATATTTGCATCGGTAATTAGCACAAAAATGCCCGGAACAAACTCAGACTTTTTAGGACACGCGTCAATTACTCATCACACAACTGGGGTTAACTCCACATGGTCTCTCAATCTCCCCCTTGATGAGTATATTGATAAACACAGAAAAAGCATATAAAGTTGAGTTTGAAAGTCAAACAAGGTCTAAAAGAAAATCAAAGAAACTAAGACCACGTCGACAAAAGAGAAAACTGGAGCAGAAAAGGAAAGAGCAGATTTTTCTGCAAAACTCCAGAAGGCTTTTTCTCTAAACTTCTCCCCCTTTTGGCAATAAATTCATCAAAATGCACGAGAGAATGGAATGACTTGTGTGTTCTTTATTTTAAACATTTGGAGCCATGAAGATTATCCATAATGATTTTGCGAGTATTACACCAAGCCATAATTCATAAGAATGCTATCGAGATCATGACGATTTATGTATAGAAAAGCTAAACCAAATAAGTCATAATCTGAAAATTGATCCTATGTCTTAGCATGTCAAGTCAAACATGATTGTAGTCTAGCTAAAGGTATCCAAGAATGATGCAAACCATGTCAAATAATCTAAGTGAAATCAAGAAGCGAATATTGAGCTGGTTTAGAGTGCTACAAGTTCAAGAATGACTCAATTTTTCATGTACTTGGTCTTTTTGTAAATAAGTAAATTTAGCACAATTGACTTTTTTCGAAGATCATTTTTGGTTTTATCTTAGCAAAGCAAATCCTGGACTAGGAGCCATCCACAACTGCCTCCTAAGCTTCAACCATTTTCGTAAATTTTAATTTCTTAGCCATGTGCTAGATCTCAAGCCTTATGCGATCACTCTAAGCGAGAAGCTTAAGGAAATGATCTTGGTCAACCAAAACTCCCCCTGAGTTCATGCCTAGTGCAATGGCAAGCTGTCTCATGAGAGGGAATTAGTGAGATTAGTTTTTTCGCACAAAAGAGATCTTTTTGCTTTTGCATAAATGTAGTTCTAGACCAAGGAGTTAAAAATAATTCATGCTTCATAAAAGAACTTACATAGTTCAATCTAAAGCTCAACAAAGATTCAAGACTCAACTCAGCCTATTTGATATGGCATGAATCATAAAAGGATAACTAAAGTCAGACTAATCTCAAAAGCTAACCATGACATGAATTAATTCAAGTTAAGCATTTTTTAAGTAACTTATTATGGCAAAGACTAGACTACACATATAAAGTCATGATAAATCTAGCAATTAAGCACAGATCATGGCAGATGTAATGCATTGTAAACAGATCATAATTGGATAATAATCAAGGCTCCATGTAGTTATATTACAATGCAAACTGAAAAGCAATTAAAATCCAGCTCCCCCTCAACATGAGACGCACTTTTTGTTCAAGTTGAGTTATGTCAAAATTAATATCTAGAAGCTCCCAAATGAACTCCCCCTGAACCAGAGCAATAAAACGAGAAGCTGGCAAATAACACAAAAAGGCAGTCCTTAAAGCATAGGCAAGATATAGAGGATAATATGACTCAGACTGACTCTCATCTACCCCCATATGACTCTAGGACTATCAGCTAGTCTTCTAACACACTAGGGAGTAAACACATCCCCTGTCTACCCAAGGGTGGCCCGACCCTTGCTAGACCTATAAGAAGTGAGTAAACTCAACCTAATGAGAAGAGAGACCGCTAATAAGCAGCATCCTAGCGTCACAAGATGAGAGGAAGAAGACTGAGCAACTAGACGAGAGAATCACTCTAATCTATGCTGGAAGGACTAATCTCGAATGCACCCTTATGCAATACAATGAAGAAGGACAGAAGCAGTAAATATGATAATGCATAAAACACAAGGCTCCCCCTCACAACAATCCATAAGGACAAACCACCCCAAGCTCTCCCCGTAGAGCTGAAAACCTAGAGCTATCCAATGGCTTGGTAAAGATATCAGCCAACTGGTGATAACTCTCCACAAACTGGAGCACTATATCACCCTTCTCCACATGGTCTCTAAGAAAATGATATCTAATATCGATGTGCTTGGTCCGAGAGTGCTGCACTGGGTTTTTAGCAATGTTAATAGCAGAAGTGTTATCACAAAAGAGTGGAACACTGTCTATAACTAACCCAAAGTCCCGCAGGGTCGAAGCCATCCAAAGTACCTGACTACAGCAATTGGCGGCAGCAACGTACTCGGCCTCTGCGGTGGACTGTGCAACACCGGACTACTTCCTAGAAGACCAAGAAACAAGAGAAGTGCCAATGAATTGGCAGGTGCCAGAAGTGCTCTTCCTGTCTATCCTACAACCAGCAAAGTCTGCATCCGAGTAGGCTTTGAGAGAAAGATAGGAAGATGAAGAGTACCAGATACCATAGTCAATGGTAGCTCGAAGGTACCGAAAGATGCGCTTCACCGCTTGACGGTGAGATACGCGAGGAGAAGCCTGAAATCGAGCACACAGACACACAGAGAAGTGTATGTCCGGTCTTGAGGCAGTGAGGTACAAGAGGGAACCAATCATGCTTCTGAACTCCTTCTGATCAACTGGCTCGCCATCCTCATCTGGATCAAGTGAAGTCATTGTTGCCATCGGAGTAGATACTGTCTTGCCATCACTCATGTCAAAGCGCTTCAGGAGGTCTCGAGTGTACTTGCCTTGATGTAAGAAGGTACCCTCCTGAATCTGCTTGATCTGGAAGCCAAGAAAGAAACTCAACTCGCTGCTTGATCTGGAAACCAAGAAAGAAACTCAACTCGCCCATCATGCTCATCTCAAACTCCGAGCTCATAACATCGAAAAACTGAGAAATGAGAACATGTGAGGAACCGCCAAAGATGATGTCATCCACATAAATCTGGACGAGCAGAAGATCAGTGCCATGCCGGCGAATGAACAAGGTCTTGTCTACTTTACCCATCTCAAAACCATGACTTAATAAGTAGGACTTAAGCCTCTCATACCAAGCTCTAGGAGCTTGCTTAAGTCCATACAAAGCTTTGGAAAGCTTGAAGACATGGTTTGGGTATTTGGGGTTTTCGAAACCAGGAGGCTGTCGGACGTAGACCTCTTCCTCAATAAAGCCATTGAGAAAGGCACTCTTGACGTCCATCTGGTAAAGCTTGAAACCCTTAGAAGCTGCAAAGGCAAGCAGGATTCTAATGGCTTCAAGTCTGGCTACAGGGGCAAATGTCTCCTCGAAATCTAGACCCTCAACCTGGGAGAACCCCTGAGCTACCAGTCTAGCCTTGTTCCGAATAACCACTCCATCCTCGCTTTGCTTGTTCTTGAACACCCACTTAGTCCCAATAATATTGTGACCTCGCGGGGGCTCGACAAGCGACCAGACCTTGTTTCTCTTGAAATTTTCCAACTCCTCATGCATGGCATTGACCCAAGACTCATCAGAAAGAGCATGACAAACATCCTTGAGCTCAAAAGTGGCAACAAAGGCAGAGTGGAGACAGAAAAGAGACGTGCTAGACTTTGAGCGTGTAACGCGCTCAAAGAGATCTCCAATTATCTACTCTGAAGGATGCGCTTTCTGGATATGACGGGGAGGTCCTGAATGAGAAGAGGTAGTGGTCTCTACCTCATGAGCTGATGAGGTAGGAACAGAGCCACTAGCTCCTGAGGATGCAGAAGGAATGGGCTGATCTCCTTGAGGTGCGATGGAAGAAGCAGGCACCTCAAGGGGAGGAGAGACTGGATCGGGTGGACAACTCTCACCGTCGTCCTCCTCATCATCCACAAAGATGGGCTTGGACTGCTCTACTGAACTTGAGATATCGGGCCTAGTCCCTGGACTGGCCTCATCGAAGGTCACCTCGCAAGTCTCTACCATTTTGCTAGACTCTCAATTCCAAACCCTATAAGCCCGCGAAGAAGTCGAGTAACCCAGAAAAATTCCATCACAAGAACATGACTCGAACTTATCTAGGTTCCCAGACTTCAGAATAAAACACTTGTAACCAAAAACACGAAAATGAGATACACTGGGCTTTCGCCCGTATCTCAACTCATAAGAAGTGCGATGCAAGTGTGCCATCAGAAAAACTCGATTTGAAACATGGCACGTGGTGGCTATCGCCTCAGCCCAAAACTTCCTAGGTGTAGAGTATTCATTGGGCATCGTCCTGGCCATCTCAACCATGGTACGGTTCTTCCTCTCCACAACGCCATTTTGCTGGGGGACGTATGGAGAAGAGAACTGATGCTCTACACCTGTCTCATCGCAAAACCTCTCAAAGTAGGAATTCTTGAACTCCATGCCATTGTCACTGCGGATCGCTCGTAAGGCACCTGGAAGCTCAACAGAAAGCCTACTAAAAAGACCCCCAAAATGGGTAAATGTCTCATCCTTCGAGGCTAAGAAAAACACCCAAGAGTACCTCGAGAAGTCATCGACTACGACAAGAACAAACCACTTCCCTCCTGCTGACTGCACTCTAGCTGGTCCAACTGTGTCCATGTGGAGCAGCTGTCCTGGTGCATCGGTCATCGTGACTGTGACCGGAGGATGGGAAGCGGCAACCATCTTGCCATGCCGGCAAGGAGCGCAAACAAGATCTTTGACCATCTTGAGCTTCGGCAGACCACGAATGAGATCGTGGCCGCTAACTCGGGTCAAATGGTCAAATCCAATATGACCAAGTCTCCTATGCCAGAAAGAAAGGTCGCGGGACTCAGAAGCAACTAAACACCTGAGAGGATCATCAGAAGACTCAGAAAAATCAGCACGAAAGATCCTCCCAAAACGAGAAATCCCGCAAACCAAACTGCCCAAAGAATCAAGAATTTTGCAGTTATTTTTCTTAAAGCTCACCTCAAAGTCGTCATCGGTAAGCTGAGAGACGGAAAGCAAATTATACTGCAGCTTACTAACTAAGGCCACATCTTTTAAAATAAAAGAATCATTAATACGCACAGTACCTTTGGCGATGACCCGCCCAGATGAAGCATCTTCGAAGGTGATCGTCTCATCACCTGGAGCTCGGGCTAGGGAAGAAAACCAACGGGAGTCTCCGGTCATGTGTCGTGAACACCCGGAGTCTACAAGCCAAACCTTTCCCTTCCCTGCCCGGCGAACCTGAGTCAACAAGAGAGTAAAGTCTCAGTACTGGGGTAAATCAAAAGTGATTTTGGCACCCAATACTGAACAACACGTCGAGCAGATGAAGTAGTGAAGCACGACTGACCTCTATCTACCCTACGCTCTCTATGACTCAAAGAGGCAGAAGGTCTAAAGCTGTTGCGGGATCCGGCTGCTACGGAAGAGCGAGTCAGAACATCGGCAACACGCTGATCACGCCGCGGGTAGCTATCTCGACGGAGAAACAAGATCTACCCTCAGGATGGCGAAAGTCATAACCAGGAGCAGCATGAGGACGAAAAACAAGAAACTCAGAAAAACCAAGTCCTCGATGCTGCCCAAACCCATCAACAGCAGTAACCCTAGACCTCCTGCTGGTCCTAGGTGCACTCAGGGTCTGGGGCTGACCCTGAATACGCCTAAGTGCTTCTGCACGGTCTCTACGCGCAATCTTGGCGCGCCTGAAGCATCGATCGACTGTGTGTCCATCCTTCTAACAAAAAGTGCAGTGATACTTCACCTTCTGAGAGGTAGAAGTAGCACGGGGAGGCTTCGCCTTCTGAGAGGCCAAAGCAACAGGTGGAACCACCTTGCTGTCAGAGATCCCCTGGACATAGCCCGCTGACTTAAATTGGACTTTCTTGGTCCTGGGCTCAGTCTCGATCACACCTGGTGCTATGGGTCTAAGCACAGCAGGTGGATGCTTCCTCATGTCTTCATAATAATCATATCCTAGACCCTGATTGAATTTGCAAATCTTGGACTGGTTTAGAATAAGATTAAGCTTCTTCTTGCCTCCGACAAACCTCTCGAGAGTGTTCATAAGGTACTGACACTCCCGAAAGAGAGAGGTGCAAGAAGAGCAGGGAGAAGAGGGAACAGCAGAGGGTAAGAGAGCAGAAGAAGAACCAACAGTAGAGGAAAGAATGGCTTGTGCACGCATAGCCGACTCTGATGGGATAGTCCTACTACTAGCAGGTTGGCTCACGTTGCTAGGCGTCTCTACCTTACCCTTGGGCTTCTCCCCAACACCGGCACACACATTACAACATGATTGTGGCTTCTCTAGTAAATCCTTAGTTAGCTTCACATATTTTTCTTCTAAAACAATCAAGTCAGATTTTAGTTTATCACAATTTTTGCATGGTGAGCTAACAGGGTCTTTAGAAGCATATTTAACTATTTTCTTGTTATAATCAACCATTTCTTAAAACTGCTTTGAAACAGATTCAAGTTCAGCAGTTAATTTGGGACAGTTCAAACATGAAGCAATTGGCTCAAGCAAAGAAGCATGTAATTCAGCAATTTTATGATCCGCCCGTTTTAAGTTCATTTTCAAGTTATTGCAATTTTCACAAGACTCGGGCAGATCAAGAAGCATGGCATAAGGTCCTCTAGCAGCAATGTCCTTAACCTCACATGAGGTGGGAGAAGTAGTCCGATCGAGAGTAAGGTGGTAATGACCATCCTACTCAGTTGTAACTCAGCAAGAAGACTAACATTCTCCTCCTTAACAATATCAAGCTTAGAGGACAAACTATCATGCGAGGTCCTTAGCTTCTCTATATCTCCAAGCAAAGAAGAACGAACATCACATTCGTCACGGGAGGGAGCAGATATAAGTGAAGTATGCTCCCGTGACAATCTCTCTACTTCCTTCTTAAGATCTACGACTCTAGCTCTAGATCTAGCATAAAACTTTCTTAGCTTCAAAAATGCATCATAGAGCTGGTCGTAGGAGGGACCTACCTCATCGGAGTCGCTGTAGAGCTCACTATCGCTGACGTCGTTGTCGTTGGCCATGAAGCACATGCCGATGAAGTCGTCGCCGTCCTTGGGATCTTGATCATCCTTGTCGCCGCCGCCGCTCCACCCTCCACATCGCTGAAGTCGATGTCGTCGAAGGCGGTGAGGACGCGGTGGAAGAGCTTCTTGGCTTTGCCAAAGTTGCGGAACTTCTTCTTGCCTTGAGCGTGAGCTGGGGGCTTCTTGTTGCGGTTCTTGTCGATGTAGTCATTCTTGCTCACACCGCCGTAGTCGTTCTTGCCCTTCACCAGCTTGGGGCAATTTGCCCGAATGTGGTTGGGGCCACCACACTCGAAACAAATTATCGGCCCACTCCTCTTTCTGTCCCTCCTCCTCTTGTAAGCATAGGAAAACTTCCGAGCTAGGAGGGCCAGTTGCTCATCCTTGAGCTGCTCTAACTGATCATCAGTTATGTCACAGAGAGCAGCAAGGGAGAATCCACACGGCAAATCAGAAGAAAGACCTGAAGCTGAACTGGGATTGGTGACTAGGGCCATTGACTGCGACTTCGACTTTCGAGAGACTATGTCGATCTCGTGAGTCTTGAGGCGTGAGTACAACGCGTCAAGAGTGAGAGTCGAGAGGTCGGTCGTGTTGTTAATCGTGGTCACCTTCATCTCCCAAACACGCAAGTCAAGAGCAGAAAGCATCTGACGAGCATTATCCGAGTCGGAGTATGTGAGACAGCTCGGAGGTTGCTCAGAATCTTGTGAAATCTTGAAAAACACTCATCCAGGGACTCGCCAGCGAGCATTTCAAACTTGTTGTATTGTCGCTGAATCGTCCTCGTAAGACGGTCTTAATCTGGTGGTACCTCATGGTATGCATCGAGTCACCCGATGTCATAGGCCGACGAAAGATGAGAAATACGATCAAATTCACTCCTGCTCAGACCCTGGATTTTGATGTTCCTTGCCTTAGCATTTGCCTCCACATCTGGCATGTTATTCGCAGTGATGTGTTCATCGGTAGGAACAACAAATCGGGTTTTGACTTTTTACCAGATCGTATAGCCCTGAGCCTGTATGTAAGACTCCATCCTACTCTTCCAAAAGGGATAGTCGACCCCATCGAAGATAGGAGGCTTGGTGGAATACCTGTCTGTTGCCATGGCTCGCAGACCGGTTAAGATCTATGGACAAGAGTTAACCGGCTTTGATACCAATTGAAGGATCGGAAATGGCAACAGAGGGGGGGGGTGAATGGTGCCCTTTAAAAACAATTACCCCGAATAATGGCACGCAAGTCTTACACACGAAATTTCTTCTCCGATAGCAATGGAGGCTATGAAGTAAGAAAATTGGCAAGACTAAAAACTTTTGGAAATACCGAGATACAGCAGATTAAAAGATCAAGCCAAAAGATGATAGTCAACTGAACCACTTGAATACCAGAAAAACAGAAAATAGACTTTACAAAAAAAAACTAGGCCTTGCAAAAGGGAATGTACCAACTAATTTACTGGTCGAAAATACAGAAGGAAACAGCTACTCCAAATGATGCTTACTGCTGCTCCACTCAGAGAAAGGAGAAAGTAGCAATTAGCAATGGCCGAACATGCATGAACCGAGAGCAGCAACTAGAAGTGGCCGAGCTAAAGTACTGTCTGCAGACTGCAAATGGTTCGGCTAAACACAGCAGACTGGACATTCACTTTGCATTCGGCACAGCTTGGAAAGAGGTACAGCCGAAAAACAGGGGACTTAAAGTCTTCTCTGGACAGCTTCTGGCCGCAAGAAATATAGTACTGCAGACTGTCCAAACAGCAGCAACACAGCAGTAAAAACAGCAACAGAACAGTAGTCAAAACTGCAGCAAAACAGCAACAATAATGAGAGAATAATGTGCTGTCTGCTGGACAAACTACAGCAAGAAAAACAGTACAAAAGAAACAGTGAAACTTATTTGGCCGAACAGACTGGAGGTAGTACTAGCCGAACAGGAATCTTCAAAAGCAACCGAACACAACAACTGACTGCAGCAATTCTGCAAACTGAGAACAGTGCTGGTTGTTGCTGCTGCCGAAAGAGATGAACAACCTGTAGCCAACCCAAAAAGAAGACCAAGTGCTGTCCACAAAACAGGGAAAACCGATTACTGCCAAAAGCAAAATGGTAATTACTTGAAGCAACCGAAAACTGCAGCCCAAAACTGATTGTTGCTGTCCGAAATCTACTAGAACCGAAAGACTATAAACTAGACTAAAGCAACCATAAACTGAGGAACTTAATCATTCTACCCAAAACAAGAACGAGAAGATCTGCTGGCCTAAACTCTTGAGAGAATAACTGCTGCAGATCTGAACCGTAGCAGCAGAGAGCAACAAGAAATTTCTGCAACTACAAACTGAACCGAAAGGAGAGAATCAGCAGTAAAAGGAAGAGAGCTGCAACCGAACAAGCACTTGGCTACTGCAGAAACCACAAGAACCAAAGACAGCTCTCAGGGATATTCTAGCCAAATAGCTTTGCTATGGATCCCTTGTTCTGAGTAACAAGGACCAACTCAAACTCTACCAAGAGATGAACATACTGAGAAAATAAATTGCTTATGGAAATAAACCGACCAACTAGTCTTGAGATGCATTTCCATCACAAGCAAGAACAAAAGCTATTCTCTCAAGAACTGAAAATCAAAACAAAAATTATAACTAGAAGAAACTAGAACAAGAACATTAAATTAAAAAGAGAGCAAGCAAATGGCACAAAATATATAACGAGAGCACTCATAATGAGACGAAGAGCGATGATTGAATATAACATATGAATGTTTACACCAACTCTTCCATGTCTCACTCAAGAACACCCACAAGGAGAGAATAAAACTCTAAAACTTGCATACAAACTTTCTCTCCCAAGAGCACAAGCATTAGGAAACCCTAATACTCATACCCATTTCTCTTTATCTCTCTCAAGTGCACTTCTCCACCTAGAGTGCACCTCTATTTATAGCCTCCACTAATGGGTTTACAAGTCTACTTTACCCATTAGGTCACACCAACTCTCCACTAATGGGTTTACACACATTTTACCCATTAGGTCACAACACCTCTCCACTAATGGGTTTACACACCATTTTACCTATTAGGTCACAACACTTCTCCACTAATGGATCATTTCCAAATAAAATCAGCTTCCTTTTGTGCAGCCTTACGCATTTACCAAAATGTTCCTCCTGCACCTTCCTGGAAGCTTCCTCGTGTCTTGCCGTGCACGCCTCGCAGCCACTTCGAGTCCTCGTCGTTTTCGACACATCCCGACCGCTCTGACCTCCGCACCGCCTATGCCTAGTCCGGTCACCCGTGTCTCGCCACGACACCGTCTCAAAGTCCTGCAGTCATCACCGACAAGAAAACGCATTACATAGCACCGCACAAAATGATATAATCAAATATTTGCATCGGTAATTAGCACAAAAATTCCCGGAACAAACTCAGACTTTTTAGGACACGCGTCAATTACTTATCACACAACTGGGGTTAACTCCACATGGTCTCTCATGGGCATGATTCAACTCAAAAAGTTTTTCAAAAATGATTTAGTTGCTGGCTTGAAGGATGTAAAGTTTGAGAAAAACAAGCTTTGTAGTGCTTGTCAAGCTAGAAAACAAGCGGCAAATTCCCATCCTTCCAAAAGTATCATGTCAACATCTATACCATTAGAGCTCTTACACATGGATTTATTTGGGCCAACAACCTACAAGAGCTTAGGGAGCAATAGCTATTATTTAGTCGTTGTAGATGATTATTCCCGATATACATGGGTATTATTCTTAAATGACAAAGGTGATGTCCCTGAGATTTTCAAAAGCTTTGCAAAAAGGGCCCAAAATGAATTTAATTTTAAACTAAAGAAAATTAGGAGTAACAATGGTTCCAAGTTCAAGAATGCAAAAATTGAAGGTTTTTGTGATGAACTTGGAATAAAGCACGAGTTTTCCACCACTTACACTCTGGAGCAAATTGGAGTAGTAGAGAGGAAAAATCATACATTAATTGAAATGGTAGGACAATGCTTGATCAATACAATACTTCCGATATCTTTTGGGCGGAAGCAATCAATACCGTTTATCATGCGATAAATCGCCTTTATTTGCATCGACTCTTGAAAAAGAATTCTTGTGAGTTAATCATGGGAAGGAGGCCAAACATCTCTTATTTTAGAGTATTTGGATGCAAATACTTTATTCTAAGAAAAGGTGTTTGGCTTTCAAAACTTCAAAGTCGATGTGATGAAGGTTTTCTATTAGAATATTCTTCAAATAGTAAAGCATATAGGGTTTTCAATAAAAATTCTGGTTTAATTGAATAATCATGTGATGTACAATTTGATGAAACTAATGGCTCTCAAGAAGAACAAGATAATTTAGATGATGTAGGTAATAAAGGGCTAAGAAGGGCGATGCATAATATACAAATTGGAAACATTAAGCTAAAAGAAGACACAAGCGACTCTGCTTCATCAACACAAGTTCAACCTTCTACCTCTTCCACAGCAAGCACCGTTCACGTTCAAGATGAAGAAAAGGATGAGCAACCTCAACCGTTAAGAATTCACAATGCTTTGAACAAAGATCACCCAATAGATCAAATATTGGGTGATGTAAATAAGGGTATTCAAACTCGCTCTAGACTAACTTCTTTTTGTGAACATTACTCTTTTGTTTCTTCTCTTGAGCCCAAGGTTGTAGATGACACTTTAGATGATCCCAATTGGGTAAATGCCATGCATGAGGAGCTAAACAATTTTGCAAGAAATAATGTGTGAAGTTTGGTGGAGAGACCGAAGGAGCACAACGTGATTGGCACAAAACGGGTCTTCCACAACAAACAAGATGAAAATAGAATTGTGGTAAGAAACAAAGTTTAGTAGCTCAAGGTTTTACTCAAGTCGGGGGATTAGATTATGATGAAACTTTTCTCCCGTAGCTAGACTTGAGTCAATTAGAATCTTGCTTGCTTTTGCATCATGCTTTGATACTAAACTTTATCAAATGGAAGCTAAAAGTGCATTTCTAAATGGAAAAAAAACCAAACTTGTATTTGTTGAGTAATCTCCCGGGTTTGAAAATCCTAAGAATCTAAATCATGTGTATAAACTCTTTAAGGTACTATATGGACTTAAACAAGCTCCTAGAGCATGGTATGAGCGCCTTCGAGATTTTCTACTCTCTAAAGTATTCAAAATCAGAAAGGTTGACACTACATTATTTACTAAAATTATTGACAATGAATTATTTGTATGCTAAATTTATGTTGATGATATCATATTTGGTTCTACTAACTAAGACTTTTGCAAAGAATTTGGTGATATGATGTCTAGAGAGTTTGAGATGTCCATGATAGGTGAATTAAGTTATTTCCTTGGACTTCAAATCAAACAACTCAAGAATGGAACCTTCATTTACCAAACCAAGTACGCAAGAGATTTACTCAAAAAGTTTGGCATAGAGGACGCAAAGCCCATCAAGACTCCCATGGCAACCAACATGCATTTAGACCTAAATGAAAGAGGTAAGTTGGTAAATTTAAAGCTTTATAGATCCATGATAGGTAGTTTACTTTATCTTACTGCATCTAGGCCCGATATTATGTTTAGTGTGTTCATGTGTGCAAGGTTTCAAGCATCTCCAAAAGAATACCATTTAGTAGCCGTAAAGAGAATTTTAAGATATTTAAAACATTTCTCTAGTATAGGCTTGTAGTTCCCAAAAGGTGCTAAATTTAATTTAACTGGATATTCGGATTCTGATTATGCGGGTTGTAAAGTGGATAGAAAAAGCACCTCGGGAAGTTGTCAATTGCTAGGAAGGTCATTAGTATCTTGGTCCTTAAAGAAACAAAACTCCATAGCACTTTCAACAGCCGAAGCCGAATATGTTTCCGCGGGTAGTTGTTGTGCACAATTATTATGGATGAGGCAAATATTGATGGATTATAGAATCAAATTTGATAAAACGCCTCTTTTTGTGTGATAATGAGAGTGCGGTGAAAATAGCAAATAACCCTGTCCAACACTTAAGAACCAAGCATATAGATATTAGACACCATTTCTTAAGAAATCACGTTAGTAAAGGGGATATTGAAATTAGCCACATAAGAACCGAGGATCAATTAGCGGATATTTTCACCAAACCTCTAAATGAAAGCCATTTTTGCAAGTTGAGGAATGAATTAAATGTTTTAGACTTTTCAAACATTGCTTGAACCCTTGTTGCATGTGTTTGGTGCTATTTTAGTCATTTGAGCATTTTTGTAGTAATTTATCAAAGATTTTTTTGCTAAAATCTTGAATTTTCATAAAAATATTTTATTAGAATTCAAATAGGTTCAAGCCGCTGCTAACTCAAGAAGATTTTTTTGCTAAAATCTTGAATTTTCTACTGCAATGAAACAGGACACTATGCGAAGGCGTGCCCCAAGAAGATTCAAGCCGCTGCTAACTCAAGAACATCTGGGAGTCAGAACCAAGGTCAGCTACAGCAAAAGCCGCAAAACTTCATCAAGGGACATCTGAACCAGATCTCAGCTCAACCCATGCAGAGTAAGATCCAAACCTAATTCTTTGCTAGCCGTGCGAATCTCCGGGATGAGATTCTCTTTAAGGGAGGTAGTTTGTAATAGCCCAGCTGTCTATGAAAAAAAATTTATTATTATTATTTTATTTAATGTAAAAACAAAATATTTGCTTTGATTGCTTGAATCTACGAAAATTTAATTGCATAAACTTCTGTTTTAAAAGAAGCTATTGTTGTGAAAAGTAATTTAAAAGAAAAATATCTGCTTTATCAAATAAAGGGTAATTGAAATTCTATATAAAACTATTTCAAATTAATTATTGAATTACTGAAATTTTATTTGATTGTCTGGATTTTTTTTATTTCAAGTCTTGAAGTGAGAAAATAAAATTTATTGCATTTTATAAAGCCAAAATAAATTTATTTCATTTTTCAAAGTCAAACATAAGTTTATTTTATTTTCTTAAGTCATTCCTGTTTTTATAAAGATTTTCAGGATTTTATAGAAATTAAAAACTCCCATTCAAAGTTAAATTGGGTTTTGCAAAATCTAATTATCAAAATGGTTTGAAAATATTTTTATTAAGTCAAAAATCATTCCAGATTATTCTCTAAATTTTTCTGGAATTTTTAAAATTTATTTGGTATTTTTCTGGGCATTTTTAAGCCTCCTATTATTTCTGAAAATCTGGAAAAGAAAATAAATCCCAAAACCCTTTCGGGCTGACACGTGGCGCCACCGGATTAAATCCCTGTGCCCGATTTAATCCAAACTGTCCGATCCCACTTAAAACCTCTTCCCCGCCCTTCCCTCTCTCGGTCTAACACGTGTCGCGATCTGAGCCATCCCCGCCGCGCCGATCTAATCCTCACCGCCCATCTCCACTTACCCGTTCGGTCGCCCTCCCCTTCTCTCCAGACGCCAAGTGTCATGCATAGAGTTCATCCCGCCCTCGCCCGATCGATCTCGGCTGCCGATAACCACTTACCCGTTCATCTCCATCCAACGGCCCGGATTAATCCCCTCCCCCGCCTGATCAATCTGGGCCGCAACCACCAACTTACCGCTTCGCCCGCTCCTCTCTCCCCTCCACTCGATGCGTGGCTCGTTCCGCACTGTCCCCCATTGCCGTACCAAATCCTCGCCGTCCACAGCCACTTAAACCTTCACCCTCCTCGCGAACGGCCCCGATCTAACTCTGTTTGCCGGATTGGATCTCGACCGTCCACTGTCACTTACCGGTTTGTGCTAGATCCAGCGGTCCCGCTTCCCTCCCCTTCCCACCTGTCGTGAATCCGAGCCACCGCCTCCCCCTTTCACTCCTTCCTCTCTCGCCGACAAGCGGGGCCCGATTGTCAGATCCTTCTTCCTCCCGAAACCCCACCGCAGCCATTAAAGCTAATAACCGAAGCTTGAAAACTTCGGTTTCTTCCGCCACCTTCGCCCGTGCTTCTGCGCATTGACTCCCTCGTTCCTCGCCGCCATCAAACGAGCCGTTTCCCCCATTGTTATCTCGCCGATTGGCCCTAAATTGATGCGGAGCCGTTTCTCTCCAGTGATCAATTGTACGACTGTTACCCCTCCCCTTGCCTATATAAACCCTCCCCGAGCTCCCCCTCTCCACAATGCATCTTTCCCCTCTCTCAATTGCGCTCGATCCAGTCCTCAATGCCGTCGCCCCGTGCAACCTCCACATTTTCGCGGCCAAGAACTCTGGCGAGCAATTGGGGAGGCGTCCGGCATCCTCGGGCCACGCCACCGCCGCCAACACCTCCCCCAAGCTTCGCACACCTCCTCCGCCGTTTGCCCGAGCCCGAGAGCTGCTGCAACACCCTCGCCGCCGATCGCCTTCCTCCGCCGCCGCCCCTCACCGTCGGCAGCTCGCTCTGGTGATCCCTAGGTCTCCTCACCGGTACCCATCGATTCCCCTTCTCTCCCTCTCACTTTCCAGCCCCTCGGCCGGCGCCGCCACTCACCGGAGCGCTAGCGGCCATTGGGCCCTGCGCGCCTCCCCTCCGGCTGGCGAGCTACGTCGGCTTTCGCGCGCAGGTGGCGGCCGTGTGGCATCCAGGTGGCCGCCAGTCGAGCGCCACGCCTCGGCCACGCGGGCGCCAGTCGCCACGCTACCCGGAGCCAGCCCCGTCAGCACTGTGCGGCGACGTGGCAGCCACGTGGCGCCGTGTGTAGGCCACATCGGCCGGCCCTACCACGTCAACCATTCCGATTTTCATTAAAACCGATTAATTGGCTTGCTGACGTCGTAATTCAGATTTACCGTCACAAAAATAATTCATTTAATTGTTGGCTGACGTCATAAATGCTTTTCGGTTTAAAAATAATTCCAGAAAATAATCCTTTTCGTTTTCTTGTATTTAAATCTTTGAAAATCCATAACTTTTTCATTTTAACTCCAAATTGACCCGATCAAATTTCTAAATTTTTCTAAAATCATGAACTTTCCATTTTTGGCATTATTTTGAAATTTTGAAGTTTATTTTAATTTTGTTTGGAATATTTTTTGTAACCCCAAAATTTCAGCATTAAATTACAATTTCCAATTCTTTTAAAGCCTTAATTCCTTTCCAAAATTGTTAGTTCACATCCAAAAATTCAAAATTATGTCTCCCAATATATATATTATAATTTTTAGAGTTTATTGGATTTTAGTTGAATCTTGTTTTTGGTTTCTTTTGTTGTGGTTCTTCGCGTAGATTTAAACAATTCAGGAGAGTACGACTTCAACGATTTCCAACAGGACTTCGAGCAAGGCAAGTTAGACCTTTGACCATGTTGAATCTAATATTTCAAATTTATTTATGTTGTTTTACTGTATATGCATGCGTACTTCTATTCAAATTAAATTTAAATTCAGTTTAAATGTTAGATATACCCATAATCATTTGAATATGGCCAATTTGAATCTCGAATTCATATACCTTGTTACCCTAGCTAAAAACTAGTTAGTACCATAATATTCACTAGAAATTTTATAGAAATACTTAGCCTGGCTTAGTATGATTTTAGGTGGGATCAACTATTTCACATGAAATCTTGACTTCGGTGAGTCAAGGATGGTTTATGAAAATTGATTAAAAATAAAAATAGAAAACTATGATTTGGACTTGGGCTATTGGTTAGGTGGTGGGGTGCCGGCATGCCTCGTGTTTGGTGACACCTGGTTGATTGTCATGCACAAGGGGTATGTGGTTGAGCCTAAGTCAAATTAAGGACTGGTGTGTGAGCTACTGTTGCAATGCCACATCGTACTACCACAAGTCCGGTATGGGACAAACCTACCTAAGTAATTTGCGAAGTTCCAAATATAGTTTCACTATAGACTGAATGTGAGCGTGGCGTAGGCCGTGAGAAGTCTCACATGGCACCAGAGGGGGCTCCAACTCGTGGATTCGAGTTGTGGTGAAACCTTAGTGGCGGCGTGACTGTTTTGGCTATGGATCATTGTAACAGCCTTGTCATGATCTCCTCGCCACACTCCAAAGGAAGTGTGTTAATCTAGTGGCAATATGGGATGATCGTGTCTTGTGGGTAAAGCTGTACACCTCTGTAGAGTTTTAATCTATCTTGGATAGCCGTGTCCACAGTCATGGACATGCTGAGTACAGTTTTCATAGATTAGACTTGATTTTTATAAAACTTGATTTTTCGGACAAACAACAGTGGTTTGGACAATGGTCCGGGTGGGGTGCCCGTGGTTAGGTTAGTGTAGGTCGGAGCCTACACTAACGATAATACTTTGGTTAAAATATTGTTTCATATGATGTATTAAAAATTCAGCTTTTGCACTTATGCTATTGTATTTAAATTCAATACTGTTTTTCGCACAAATAACCTTATTAAGCCTTCCTTTGTTATCCCTATGCATGCATTCAATCTGTTAAAACTCCTGGTGTAACTTGCGTAAGTACTTTATGTGCTTACCTTGAGAGTACTTTATGTGCTCACCTTGCTAAAATCTATTGACAGAGGATGATGTCAACAACTTCGGTGAGGATGGTGACGACTAGGCCGCGTCTTACAGTCATTCGCCTGTGGGCAGGCAGGATGGGCTGTACCTCTACGCTTTATTCTTCTGTTGCTTTATTTTTGTTGGCCTTGAGCCCTTTATTTGTAAAACTTGGCCTTCAGGCCGTACCTTTGCTATATTAATATAGTGGGATTAATTTCCATGATATGTATCCGTATTGACCCTGTGTGCACTAGCTTTTCCTGGGATAGTGCGATTTACATAGAGAGACTTGGAGTTGTTGCTCCGGATCCCGACATTGTAGCTGTAGTCGTGGAATGGGGGTTCACCCCGTTGTGGTATGGTAGGGGATGTGGTTGTGACATAAGGTATTTTCTCTTGTGGTAACTGTTAATAGTAGTTGTGGACGTGAAAAATAATGAAGTAGTCAAACGAGGTTTATTTGTTAATACTTTACTGTCATTGGTAGTGGGAATAATTTAGGATATGAGGTAGTCAAACAAGATTTATTTGCTATTATTTTACCGTCGTAGGTGGTGATTTGAGGTTGAGGATATGACTGTGGTTATTGTGGAAAATAAATATTGATGGTTAAACTATTGTAGTTTAATTAGCTTGTTAAACAATTTGCTTGCTGAGATTCTTGAGCATGCATGGGAAGGGTAGAGCGGCACTTCACTATCACACAACATATCGTGTTTCATATTGTAATAATTAAGTGGAGTCTCTAGTTATCTATCTTTTATCTCCTTGTTGTTCATTTATGATTAATAATGTTAGGATGTGGTTCGCTTTAATTGGTTAAAATTATTAGCAGTTATTCTTTAATTATGCTTCCGCTTAGCTTATCATGATTTAGGAATTATTGTCAGTTTATGTTATCTTGTAAATTGGCTAGCTTGTGGAGTGGTTTAGTGGCATCCCGAGGTAATATGGGTCCTGGGGTGTTACACAATTCAATTCTTTCTACAGTTCTATTTGATTTTGGAGCTTCACATTCATTTGTTTCTCGGAGTTTTGCCTTAAAGCAACCATTGAAACTATTACTCTTTTATATGTTCTTTTTGTTCAATCCCTCATCTCTGAGTTGAGTATAAATCTAGGCTGCCCTGGAGTTTAGATAGCTACCCAAGGAGTTTAGATCTCCGCCGATCTCATCATGTTGGATATCCAATATTTGGACATAATTTTGGGAATGAATTAGCTTAAGGAAAACCAACCAGTATTGGATTATGGAAGCAGAGTCATTACCTTAACTGTCCAGATGGAATAAAATTGAAATTTGAAACTAGCATGAGTCAGCTAGAGAAGGTTATTGTTTGTTAAAGCAAAGGAATCATGATAGAGGATTTGCTAGTTGTTAGGGAGCATCCTGATGTGTTTTCGGATGATCTTCCGGAATGTCACCATACTGAGAAGTTCAATTTTTTGATTGAGCTAGTACCTAGAACTTCGTCGATTTTCAAGAGGCCATACCAGATGCCCGCTAATGAATTGGCACAGTTGAAGAAACAAATTCAAGAGCTGTTAGATAGAGGTTATGCCAGACCGAATTCATCCATATGGGGAGCGCCAGTGTTATTTATCAAGAAGAAGAATGGTAGTTAGTGTATATGTGTGGATTACTATAAAAAATAAGTATCCTTTACCTAGGATCGATGACTTATTTAATCAGCTTAAAGGAGCTAGAATGTTCTTCAAGATTGACTTGAGATCAGGATATTATCAAATGAAAATTCGTCAGGGGGACATACCTATGACAGCTTTCTCAACTCGATATGGTATGTATGAGTTCACAGTGATATCCTTTGGCTTAACCAACACCCTAGTTTTTTCATGTACCTGATGAATAATGTTTTTATGAAATATTTGGATAAGTTTGTCATCGTGCTCATTGATAACATTTTGATTTATTTCAAAGATGAGAAAGAGCATGAGGAGCATTTGAGGTTGATGTTGCAAAAGCTAAGAAAGCATAAGCTATATGCCATTTTCAGCAAATGTGAATTTTGATTGAAGGAAATCGCTTTCCTAGACCATGTCATGTCAACAGGGGAGTTGCTGTTGATCTTAGAAAAGTGAAGGATGTACTGGATTAGAAGTCACCGTCGTTAGTGATGCACATTAGATGATTTATAGGATTTCCAGGTTATTTCCATCGTTTTATCAAAGGATTCTCCAGTGTAGCCAGGCCCCTTACATAGCTATTAAAAAAGGAAAAGAAATTTATTTGGATGCTAGAGTGTGAGAAGAGCTTCCAAAAGTTAAAGGAATGATTGACCACAGCCCCAGTGCTAGTATTGATGCCAAAGGTTTAGGATGTGTGCTGATGCAAGACAGAAGAGTAGTAGCTTATGCTTCACATTAGTTGATGAGGACATCCTTACCATGGATACAACTGTACCGACTCCGCAACAAGCTCAACAAACTGAAACTATCATACAAAGACCAATGACTCGACAAACCGTGTTAACTTAACCATAAGGCGAATACGTTCCTAAGTTTGCATACAAATGTTTCAAAGAATGGAATACTACTTAATTCTTGTGATGAATTATCCTTAGGAACCATGGAGAAGAACCATACGAGCTCAAGTGTAGAAGTGGAACCATCAAGCACAATCCAAGTCCTGTTCGCGAGTTCGACTTAGATTCGTCCTTCTTGACAGCATCTACTTCAAACAGCCATAACTTTTGATCCAGAAGGTTTCTCAGGGCCTATGAGTACTCTTTGGAAAGCTCTTGGAGTCTACTTTTAGATGGATCTAGTCTCACCACCAAACTCCATCCGAGCATATTAGAAATTGCCAAACAAGTCACATCACTTTTTCAGTCCGAGTCAAAGTGGACCTTGGAACTTGTAATCGAGTCCTGTTCGGCTTCCAAGTGTTTTGGCTAACCCTTCACCTCTTGTGTCTCATAAATAGGTAGCCACACCCTCTTCTAGGGTTTGGGTTTTGATAGACTAAGTTAGCCTTTGCTACTTCGCCTTGTATTCGCGCGTGTCGGCAAGATCGTCTGAATACTTGTCTTCAGAACCACACTGATTTCTATTTTCAGATTAAAACCTACATCTTTTATTTGCAATTGAGTTGATGTTCATCTTGTTCTTGCCTGTTCTTCGATTACTTGTAGGAACAAGTACCCTCGTGGTTAGGTTGATTGCGCTTCGACAAGGTCACGAACAACCTCTGGAGTTGGTGTATCGATCACTAAGGCGCAACGTCCTTGGGTGGTTATAGTCGGGTCGTCAATGTTTTCTCTTTCCCCAATCGAACCTACCACTCTCTTCGAAAGATCGGGACCGCTAATGCTATCATTAGTTGAGGCCACGTGTAAACAATAACCCCACTAATGATCTGGAGTTAGTAGCCATAGTGCTTGCTTTAAAGATTTGGTATTATTATCTCATGGGTTACTATTGATGTGAGATTTACACGGATCACAAGAGTTTAAAGTTTATCTTCACTCAAGCCGACCTTAATCTTAGGCAAAGAAGGTGGCTGGAGTTGATAAAATACTTTAATATTGGAATGCATTACCATCTAGGAAAGGCCAATGTGGTAGCAGATGCTTTGAGCAGAAAGGTTTATTGCAATACAATGATGATCAAGGAGAGTCAGCCAGCCTTGCACGAGGAATTTCAGAAGTTTAGCTTGGAATTGGTTGAGGAAGGATTCTTAACCATCATGGAGTTGCAGAAAACATTGGATGGCCAGATTCATAAAGCTCAAATAGAGGATGAAAATATTCGGTAGATCAAACTCAATATGAGTAAGGGTAAAGTATCAAGATTTACTGTGGATGATAAAGGTACCTTGTGGATCAAAGAATGTTTGTGTGTGCCAAATAAGAGGGAGTTAAAGGAGTTGTTTCTCAAGGAAACTCATGAGTCATTGTACTCAATTCACCCAGGCAGTACTAAGATGTACCAAGACATCAAGGATAAATATTAGTGCCCAAGTATGAAGTGTGAGATAGAATAGTATGTTGCACTTTGTGATGTATGCCAAAGAGTGAAAGCTGAGCATCAAAGACCAGTAGTTTTGCTACAACTGTTGAAAATTCGGGAGTAAAAGTGGGAAGAAGTTGTAATGGATTTATTAGGGGGTTGCCAAAGACCAATGGTGGTTTTGATTCGATTTGGGTATTTTGTGGATCATTTGACAAAGGTTTCTCACTTCATTCCGGTTAAGACAACCTGTGCAGGTGACAACTTAGCAGTACTATATATGTCAAAAATTATGAGTCTCTATGGAGTGCCCAAGAAAATAGTATTAGATCATGGATCGCATTTTACTTCAGATTTTGGGGAGTCTCCAAGAAGTTATGAGTACTCATTTGAATTTCAGTACAACATACCATCATCAGATCGATGGTCAGACTGAGCGTGTGAACTAGATTCTTAAGGACATGTGAAGAGCTTGTGTGCTATATCACGGAGCTAAGTGGGACAGTTGTTTACCTTTCGTAGAGTTTAAATGATTGGGAGTAGGCTACGAAAGCATAAAATAAAACATTTCTACCGCGCACACAAGGACATCATGCTAAGAAAGGATCATGGATCGTTACCACTAGACGCGCAGCGCAGCAGAAGAAGAGTTGGAGAAACCGATCCAACCACGCGCGTCGAGGTAGTAATGGAATTAGCCGATCGTCCCGAACAGATCGTCTCCTCCACGCGATCAACCACACCACGAGCAGACCCAATCTGTAGGTTGTTGACGCCAATCAACACCGTAACGAGCAGCGCCTCCACCGTTATCCACACGTCCGGGGCTGGAACACCGATCGCGAGTGTACTAGCACTCGTGAGCGGCTAGGGTTTGGCTCGGGAGGTGGCGACTAGGGTTATGCTAGAGGTTAGGAGGTGCGTTACCCCTCAGCCCCTTGCCTCCATATATATAGACCTCCTTACTTGGGCCTTGTGGACCGAGGCCCAATAGGAGTATATTCGGATCTCTATCCGAATTGAGCCCACATCCGAATCATATTCGAATTAGTGTTCCAACCTGTTAAGCGTGCGACCCTGTAGGTTCACGTATACTTGGTCGTGACCCGGAAATGCCTTTCCGGTCACCCTGTTAATAGCGGCCTCTAGTAAGACATATTAACCCCAAAGTATACGTAAAGATCATATCGGCTGAACCTATAATATTCTCATGTACGAATCCCTTTTCCTCACGATATAGATTGATCTCAAGGCAAGACCTGTGTCATCCTCTTAATAGCTCAATCACTCTCTCGATTCCGTGATGGATTATAAACTTGTGATTGACTCCTCAATCACCTTGGCATGGCCATGCACTTTCATAATATATTACATCGAGTGGCCTAGAGATATCTCTCCCATAATGAGGGGCAAATTCTATCTTGATCATTTACATCCCACTACATGTTTCATGGCAAAATCGAAGACTACTTTTATGACTACCCAGTTACGGAGTAGTGTTTAGTAGTCCCAAAATAAGCTACTACGCATGTTGGGAACTATGATGATCTCAAGTCTAAGGATTCTACATAAACACTACTTGAGACCAACTGATGACACATGGAATCTCTGCAGTGTCTCATGGCGGGTCTATCCAACATATGTTCACTAACACATGTCTATATTATTTATTTGGTATCACCATACCATGATCCATGAGACATAATCATCAATCAATACATATACTGATCTTTGTCTTTGAATCATATTTGTTCCTCATATGATATGTGATCAGGGATCATTTAGAAATAGCAATATTTTAGCATTAAGAGTCTCATGAATAAGTCACATACTCATTGATCAATAATGATAATGTCTATTTCATGGAACAAAGTAATGTATCATAAACATAGTATGTGATATATACAACATCTCCATGTTGCCTCTAAGGCATATCACTAACAGTCTCCCACTTGCACTAGAGTCAACTATGTAGGTATCTAATACCCATTGCTCTAGTGTGAGCCTCATGCTTTGGCTGGGGAAGCGGTTTTGTCAACGGATCTGCAATGTTCAAATCCGTTTGTACTTTGCATATCTTCACATCGCCTCTCTCCACTATCTCGCGGATGAGATGAAATCGCCGTAAAATGTGCTTGGACTTCTGGTGCGATCTAGACTCCTTGGCTTGTGCAATGGCCCCACTATTGTCACAGTTGAGGTCCATTGGGCTGGAGGTACTAGCCATCACACCAAGCTCAAACAAATTTCTTGATCCAAACAACCTCTTCGGCAGCTTCAGAAGCTGCTATGTACTCGGCTTCTGTTGTAGAATCAGCAACCATCTCCTGCTTGGAACTCTTCCAGCTCACCGCACCGCCATTCAGGCAGAACATAAATCCAGATTGCAATCTAAAATCATCTTTATCAGTTTGGAAGCTAGCATCGGTGTAACCATTTACAACGAGCTCTTCCTTACCCCCATAGACGAGGAACACATCTTTAGTTCTTCTCAAGTACTTTAAGATGTTCTTTACGGCAATCCAATGACTTTCACCTGGATCTGACTGGTATCTACTCGTAGCACTTAAAGCATACGAGACATCTAGACATGTACAAAGTATGGCATACATAATGGACCCAATAGCCGAAGCATATGGAATCACATTCATTTTATCCCACTCATCAGGTGTACTAGGACACTGATTCTTGCTAAGGTTTATACCATGTGACATAGGTAGAAAGCCTTTCTTGGAATCCTGCATGTTGAACCTTTTCAACACCTTGTCAATGTACGTATCTTGGCTTAATCCAATTAGCCTTTTTGATCTATCTCTATAGATCTTGATGTCCAAAATATATGCCGCCTCTCCTAAGTCTTTCATAGAGAAACTATTTTTTAATGAAGACTTAACAGATTCGAGCATAAGAATATCATTTCCGATCAGTAATATGTCATCCACATATAAGACCAGAAATACGAGTGCGCTCCCACTAGCCTTTTTGTAAACACAAGGCTCTTCTTCGTTCTTGATGAAATCAAACCCTTTGATTAATTCATCAAAATGAATGTTCTAACTCCGAGATGCCTGCTTTAATCCATAAATGGATCTTTGGAGCTTGCATATCTTTCCAACTGATTGCGGATCGATAAAACCCATGGGTTGTGTCATGTACACATCCTCACTCAGATTTCCACTAAGGAAAGCTGTTTTGATATCCATTTGCCATATTTCATAGTCAAAATATGCAGCAATCGCTAGAATGATCCGAATAGACTTTAGCATTGCGACAGGCGAAAAAGTTTCATCATAATCAACACCTTGAATTTGTTTGAAACCTTTGGCCACCAATCGCGCTTTATAGATGTGAACATTTCCATCTATGTCTATCTTTTTCTTGAAAACCCATTTGCACTCAATAGTTTTAACACCATCAGGTGGATCAACCAAGTTCCAAACTTGATTACTGTGCATGGATTCAATTTCGGATCTCATGGCTTCAAGCCATTTCTCAGAGTCTGGTCCCACCATCGCTTCCTCATAGGTCTTAGGCTCATCATTGTCTAACAACAATATGTCCCATTGTTGAGTAGTCAAGAACATGTACCTCTCAGGTGCACGACGTAACCTCTCTGACCTGCGTGGTGCCGGTATGTCCACAACAGGTTCTTCAATAGTTTGTTCATCATGTTTTGGTTCTGTAGGAGTTGAAACATTTTCAGGTGTTTCTCGAATTTCTTCAAGTTGTACTGTGCTCCCACTATCCCTTCTTGAGAGAAACTCTTTCTCTAAGAAGACACCATGCCGGGCGACAAACACTTTACCTTCTTCTTGATTATAGAAGTAATATCCTTTTGTTTCCTTAGGATACCCGATAAAGAAGCATTTATCAGATTTAGGAGTGAGCTTATCAGATTGTAAACGCTTTACATAAGCGTCACATCCCCAAATCTTAAGAAAAGACAAGCTAGGACGTTGTCCTGTCCACATCTCATATGGTGTCTTTTCTACTGATTTTGATGGAACCCTGTTTAGTGTGAACGCGGCTGTTTCAAGAGCATACCCCCAAAAAGACAATGGAAGATCACTTTGGCTCATCATGGAGCGCACCATATCTAATAAGGTGCGATTTCTCTGTTCAGATACCCCATTCCATTGAGGTGTTCCTGGCGGAGTCAATTGTGGAACAATTCCACAATCCTTTAGATGATTGCCAAACTCATGGCTTAAATACTCGCCTCCACGATCAAATCGTAGAAACTTAATTGTCTTGACTAAATGATTTTGCACTTCATTTTGGAATTCTTTGAACTTTTCAAAGGATTCAGACTTATGCTTCATCAGGTAGATATACCCATATCTACTAAAGTCATCAGTAAAAGTTATGAAGTACTGAAAACCACCTCTGGCTGTTAAGCTCATTGGTCCACATACATCAGTATGTACGAGTGCCAATAAGTCACTTGCCCGTTCACCTTGACCGGTGAAAGGTGCCTTTGTTATCTTGCCAAGTAAACAAGATTCGCATGTCTCTAATGATTCATAATCAAATGAGTGCAGAATACCATCTCTATGGAGCTTCTGCATGCTTTTCTCATTTATGTGACCTAAGCGATAGTGCCAAATAAACGTGTGATTTAAATCATTCGGACGTTGCCTCTTTGCATTAATGTTATAGACCGGTGACCCTTCAAGAGTAAGAACGTATAACCCATTCACCAATGGAGTATGACAATAGAACATATCTTTGAAATAAAGAGAACAACCATTGTCCACAGATTTAAAGTCATAACCTTCTGCTTGCAAACATGAAGCAGAAATAATGTTCTTAGAAAGAGATGGAACACAATAACAATTATTCAATTCCAAAACTAATCCTGAAGGTAAAGACAATGGCATGATGCCAACGGCTACCGTAGCAACTTTTGCTCCATTGCCAACGCGAAGATCCACTTCGCTCCTCCTCAAACTTCTACTTCTTCTTAGCCCCTACAACGATTTACAAATGTGAGCAACCGATCCGGTATCAAATACCCAAGAATTAATGGATGAAGTAACAAGATTGATCTCTATAACATTTATACCTGGAGTGGAAGTCGTATTTCCCTTCTTCTTCTCAAGATCCTCCAAGTACTTTGGTTAGTTCATTTTCCAATGTCCTGATTACTTATAGTAGAAACAATCTGCATCAGGATGAGCAGCGCCCTTCTTGTCTTGCTTGGCCTTAGAACTGCTCGCAATCGCATCGGGAGCTAACTTTGTTTTGACCACGCTTTTCTTGATATAGGGCTTGCCCTTGCCTTTCTGCATCATCATCACATGATTGCTGCTTTTCTTAATGCTTTCCTCGGCAGCTTTTAGTATCCCATGCAACTCAGCTAGAGTCTTGTCTAGGTTGTTCATGTGATAGTTCAGTATGAATGGCTCAAAGCTCGGGGGATGCGACTGGAGAATCACATCAGTAGCCAACTCTTGGCTAAGAGGAAAACAAAGCTTTTCCAGACTCTCAATGTAGCCAATCATCTTAATCACATGAGGGCTGACGGGATTCCCTTCTGCAAGCCTGCACGCAAACAAGGACTTTGAAGTGTTGAACCTCTCAGCCCTTGCTTGGTTCTCAAACATACCACGTAACCCCACAATAATATTGTAGGCATCTGTGTTCTCATATTGCTTCTGAAGCTCAGAGGACATTGTGGCAAGCATGAGACAGCTCACATCAAGGTAATCATTTGTTTGCTTCTCATAAGCTCTCCGTGTAGCCACAGTAGCATTATCAGGCAAGTCTTCGGGGTAAGGAGACTCAAGGACATACTCCTTGCGCTCTTGCTTGAGAACAATTCTCAAGTTACGATACCAATCCAAAAAGTTTGTTCCATTGAGTTTTTCTTTCTCAAGAACAGATCGCAAATTAAAAGTACAGGATGCGGCGTTAGCTGACATGATCTACAACACAAGAATATGTAAAGTTTAGCACTATGTTTATGTTCATCTTTTATTAAACTATTTAACGACTCCCACTATGAGTTTTGCAACAAAAACTCACTCTAAGTTACATAGTGAGTCAAGATCCTCATTTCACTAATTCCGAGTGAGCTTTGGCATCACGGCTAGAAAACTAGTGACATGGGTAAACAACACCTTGCTAATCACATCCCTATATGACTCTACTTTGGGTGACATCAGTATGCCCCAGCCCCAACCTATGCCCCAAGGTCCAAAACTACTTTGATAACCTTGTTAAGTAAACCAAATACTTCCGCATGTAGATGTCCAACATCTACCCCAAATAATGATGATAACCGACGACACTCTACTTTGGTAGACCTACCATACGGTGATCATTATGTTTTGGTGCAACATATGGAAGGGCATTAACACCTAATTTTAAGAGGGATTCTATCCTACCAAAGCAACATATCACATATATCATTGCATAAGAATAAGATAGATAACAACATAGATAAATACATTTAACTGTGAAGTAGTATGGCCCAAAAATGGTGATATCCATCTCCATGTAGGTGTAGACGATCTCCATCCTCCACATCACTCCTTTAGGCCACCATGCTTGAAAGCTTGTAACCTCAAAATTAGGCTACTACCTATAATAGCTAGAAATTGAAGATTACAAAGATAGATTCAAGCATTAAGGTCGACACGCGGGTCGTTAAATACAATATATACAGCTCACAATAGCTGAAATAATCATGACACACATGCCATAAACGAATGTTACATGCATCACATACATCTCATACATTCTAATAAGCTATAGGGTCCTACTATTCACATCATTCCCTGCAAAAACAAGTTAGACGTAGAATCGCATTCTACCTAACGATGTGAACCCATGACGCTATACAAGGGGGGTACGCACGGCGGTCCTGCTATTGTTACATAGATCGTTTCTATGAAATCGCTATGAAGATCTCATCGGCTGATCAAATCAACCCAAATCCGAGCCATTCAAAATGTCTCAATTTTCGTTAGATCAATCATATTGCGCGTAGGATACGAAATCAGAAAATAAAACTTTTCTACCGCGCACACAAGGACATCATGCTAAGGAAGGATCATGGATCGTTACCACTAGACGCGCAGCGCAGCGGAAGAAGAGTTGGAGAAACTGATCCAACCACGCGCGTCGAGGTAGTAATGGAATTAGCCGATCGTCCCGAACAGATTATCTCCTCCACGCGATCAACCACACCACGAGCAGATCCAATCTGTAGGTTGTTGACACCAATCAACACCGTAACGAGCAGCGCCTCCACCGGTATCCACACGTCAAGGGCTGGAAGGCCGATCGCGAGTGTACTAGCACTCGTGAGTGGCTAGTGTTTGGCTCGGGAGGTGGTGGCTAGGGTTATGCTAGAGGTTAGCAGGTGTGTTACCCCTCAGCCCCTTGCCTCCATATATATAGACCTCCTTACTTGGGCCTTGTGGACCGAGGCCCAATAGGAGTCTACTCGGATCTCTATCCAAATTGAGCCCACATCTGAATCATATTCGAATTAGTGTTCCAACCTGTTAAGCGTGTGACCCTGTATGTTCACGTATACTTGGTCGTGACCCGGAAACGCCTTTCCGGTCACCCTGTTAACAGCGGCCTCTAGTAAGACATATTAACCCCAAAGTATACGTAAAGATCATATCGGCGGAACCTGTAATGTTCTCATGTACGAATCCCTTTGCCTCACGATATAGATTGAGCTCAAGGCGAGACCTGTGTCATCCTCTTAATAGCTCAATCACTCTCTCGATTCCGTGATGGATTATAAACTTGTGATTGACTCCTCAATCACATTGGCATGGCCATGCACTTTCATAATCCATTACATCGAGGGGCCTAGAGATATCTCTCCCATAAGAAGGGGCAAATTCTATCTCGATCATTCACATCCCACTACATGTTTCATGGCAAATCCAAAGACTACTTTTATGACTACCCAGTTACGGAGTTGTGTTTAGTAGTCCCAAAATAAGCTACTACGCATGTTGAGAACTATGATGATCTCATGTCTAAGGTTTCTACATAAACACTACTTGAGACCAACTGATGACACATGAAATCTCTGCAGTGTCTCATGGCGGGTCTATCCAACATATGTTCACTAACACATGTCCATATTATTGATTTGGTATCACCATACCATGATCCATGAGACATAATCATCAATCAATACATATGCTGATTTTTGTCTTTGAATCATATTTGTTCCTCATATGATATATGATCAGGGATCATTTAGAAATAGCAACATTTTAGCATTAAGAGTCTCCTGAATAAGTCATATACTCATTGATCAATAATGATAATGTCTATTTCAAGGAACAAAGTAATGTATCATAAATATAGTATGTGATATAAAACATCTCCTTGTTGCCTCTAGGGCATATCACTAACAGAGTTCTCATACAACAATAGTTACTAGGCTAGCTTACAAATGTCATCGTTTGAAGCTTTATATGGCAGAAAGTGCAGAACCCCTCTCAACTGAAAACAGATAAGGGAAGGTTGTCGAGACCCGAATATGCAAACTCGGTCTCTCTGTGTAAACTGCACTAGTCCAGGATCACGCTAGTGCACACAGTCAAACATAGATGTCATCACAGTCATACACACGACAATAATAAGGGAAAACTAGAATATCGATAAAATATCAAGATACGACCTTATGGCCAAGCTTACAATATCTCTAGCCGGAAGGGCTTAACAAAATGGCAGCGGAAATCCAAAATAAAGCGTAGCGACCAATCGACAAGCCACAGGCTATCGAGTGGAGAACGAAGCCTAATCCGTGAAGTCATCGTAGTACTCTCCTTCTGGCACCTCCTGCTGATAGTACTCCTCTCCCTCAACTGAGCAACATAGGCGTAAAGCCGTGAGTACATTGGTACTCAGCAAGTCGTTTGTAACAATAAATGCAATATAATATGCAAGGCTTACCAAAGGAAGGCTGAAAGGTTAATTTGCATAAAGGCATTTATTGATGAAATATATTAAATAACTTGAAAGCGAAAGTTAATCAAAAGCGATATCGATAGATAATCAAAGGAATAAACATGAACCACTTGTGAACACCAATTCACAAGTTAAACCAACAAATGAACTACCCGTCCACTCCCAACATAAACCACCAAGTTATAAATGAAACACTAACCTCGTGTGAAATCCCGAGCACCGCCCATGACCGAGGACGCGCTATTCGAATAGTTTTACACTCGCAGAGGTTGCACAACTGTACCCACACGATGTGATTAGCCTAGGCCTAAGGAAATCACAACAAGGCCTTTACAATGCTCTATCTCAATACAATTACGCCCGCTAGGTTTCGTGATCACACCCCCTTGCGCCACATGGAAATCAAGAACCATGTTCATCACAATGGCGTAATTGAATTGAAATATTACAAATTAATCAGCCAGGTCCATCCCATAATAGACATGTGGTTTGCACGATTAAGCTCAGATCAATGGCGCACAAAGTTAAGTCCTTAGCATTACCCGGGCGAGACTACCACATCCCCCAAAGTACAATCAGATTTCCCCCTTATCGCACGATCACTGCCCGAGTGCAAAACCAATTTGTAAAACCAAGCCAACGTCACACCAATGACGTGGCACAAATTTTAATGCACGTGGCACCAACCACAGTTCCATATATCATTAAGTCAAATTAATAATTTAACAGGTGTGATGAGATCAAACGTAAATATAAACCGGCTAAGCAATCTAATCGTACTAACCCATGTGATAAATAAACTAGCATCACTAATATATTTCCCAACCTATGGTGACAATGGCATCATGGTATTTCAAAGTGTCAAGGAGGTATAATTGCAATTGGGACAATAGCTACCTGTGCAAAGGTTTGAATAAAAATAGCAATGCAATATAAATTAAAGCAAAATAATTAAATAATAGTTTGCAAAATTGGGTTCAACATGATCAAGGGACACGACTTGCCTTCGTTATGCTCAGCGGGGTACTCCTGGTCTTCTGGCGCGAAACCTGCTCCTCCGGAATCCGAATCTAACGAGAGAGAAAACGACCGAAAACAAAGAAACACATAAAATGACAAGAAAATGAACTCCAAAATTCATAAAACCAGAACCAACAGCTAGAGCTCGATTTTAGATGAATTTAGAAAAAAGAACGGGGTCAATCGGAGCTAGGACGGAGGAGAACGGGCTCCCGGAAAAATTAATTCAAAATTAATTCGGGAAAATCGGAAAAGTTATCGTCTTTGTGGACCCGGTCCATGAAATTCGAGTCCACCGTGGACTCGATCCACGTAACGATGCACGGGGCGGCCGATGCGTCGCGGCGTGGCGGCGGCATATCTTTGCCGCCACGTGGCACATGCTGACGTGGCAGCTGACGTGGCTGCCACGTGGCTCGGGGGGGCGGCTAGGGCTGACGTGGCGCTGACGTGGCATGACACGTGGCTGCCACGTCGGCTTAGGGCTGACGTGGCTTTGCCACGTGGGCTAGGGCTGAGCTGGCGCGCGGCGCGGCGCGCGCGCTCGATTCGGCGGCCGAGGTACGCCACGTGGGCGCTTCGACGGCCGGATCGACCGATCTCGGCCGAGATCCGACGGTGCGGGTGGCGAGGCGCGGGCGATGGCCGACGCGTGGCGGCTCGACGCGCGAAGCGTCGCCGCGCGGGCGCGAGGCGGGCGTGCGGGCGCGGACTCGGGCGCGGGAACCGAGGGAGCGGGGCGCGGGGTCCGGCGCGGGCGCGGGCGGAGCGGGGCTTGACCGGCGCGGCGGGGGTTTGGCTGCGACGACCGGCGCCGGAGACGAAGGGGGACGGGAGACAGCGGCGGGGCTCACCGGCGGCGAGGGACGACCTCCGGCGACTGCGAGGGCCGGCGACGAGGCGCGCGCGCTCCGCGGCGGCGCACGTGGCGAGCGCGAAGCGGCGCAGAGCGCGGACGGAGGCGAGAGCGGCGGCGGGTTTTATAAGGGCACGCGAACCGAGGACGAACTCGGGATGAACACGCGCGAACCGAGGCGGCTGAATCGGTTGCGGCGCGGGCGAGAGGCGGACGCTATGCGGATGCACGACGCGTGGCGGGGAGGGGATCCGACGGTTGGGCGAGTGCGGGCGCAAGCGGGCCGGGCCGAGGGCAGCGGGAGAGGGGGCGCGGGGCGACGCGTGGCGGGCTGGGGCGGCGGCCGGCCCGCTAGGGTTTGGGGGGGTTTTCTTTTTATTTTTCTTTTCCCAAAAATTCAACTAAAAGAAAACAAGCTCTAGAAAATAGCAAATAAATCCCAAAAATTCACCAAAAATACCAGAAAATTCCTTGAGACTTGAGGAACACAAATAAAATATTTTCCACTTATGTTAATGTTTATTTTAATCATATTAAATCATTTAAAACTTTAAAAATTCAATTGAAGCTTCAATTAATTTCAGAAAATTCCAGAAAATTCATTTTTTGAAATCCAGGCTTTAAAAATCTCAGAAAAATAGAATGTTACAAACCTTACCCCCTTAAACGAGATCTCGGCCCCGAGATCTAGGCCAACTAAGAGAATAGGTTCGGGAACTCTGCTCTGAGATCCTCCTCGCGCTCCCAGGTGGCTTCCTCCTCGGAATGGTTGCTCCACTGGACTTTGCAAAAACGGACCGCTTTATTCTGAGTAACTCGCTCTGACACTTCCAAGATTTTGACCGGGTGCTCTTTGTACGACAGATCCTCCTGCAGGTCAACGGCCTCAACTGGCACAACCTCCTCTGGTACGCGCAGGCACTTCTTCAGCTGGGACACATGAAAGACGCCATGTACCCCATCAAGGACGCGAGTAGCTCCAAGCGATAAGCAACCTCTCCCTGCGTTTGAAATCTGAACGGACCAACATATCTCGCAAGCTTCCTTTAGCTGAAATCTCTTCACACCTTTGAATGGTGTGATCTCGATACACAAAGTCATCCGGCTCAAAACTCGCCTCTCGGCGTCGTATCGCATAGCTTTTCTGTCGGCACAGGCAGCTTTCAACCTTTCCTGAATCAAGCGGACCTTATCCTCAGCTTCTTTTAGACAATCCGGGCCAAAAACCTGACCTTCCCCCGTCTCTTTCCAATTGAGAGGGGTCCTGCATTTCCTGCCATACAATGCCTCAAACGGTGACATCTCAAACCGGCACGATAATCGTTGTTGTATGAGAACTCTGCAAAAGGTAAACAAATGTCCTACTTAGACCCATGATCAAGCACACAGGCTCTCAACATGTCCTCCAGAATCTGATTAACTCGCTCTGTCGACCATCCATGCTGGGGTGATATGTTTAGATTGAAATTCGTGAGTTCCCATAGCCTTATGGAAACTACCCCAAAACCGAGAGGTGAACTGTGATCCCCGATCTGACACAATCTTCTTGGGCACACCATGCAAACTGACAATCCTGGTCATATATAGCTCTGCCAATTTGTCACCACTGTAAGTCGTCTTAACTGGAATGAAATGAGCAACCTTGGTCAAACGGTCCACAATGACCCAAATTGAATCATGACCCTCTTTGGTTTTAGGTAAACCGACTATAAAGTCCATACCAATTTCTTCCCACTTCCACTCAGGGACTTTCAATGGTCAGAGCAAACCCGCAGTCTCTGCTCTGCCTTTACTCTCTGACAAACATCACAAAGGGCTACATACTCAGCGATCTCACGCTTCATGCTTGGCCACCAATACTTATCCTTAATGTCTTGGTACATCTTGGTACTGCCTGGATGAATCGAATATAGTGACTCATGAGCCTCTTTTAACAACACATCCTTTAGTTCTTGCTTGTTGGGTACACACAAACGCTGCTTGAACCACAAGGCTCCCTGGTCATCCACCGAAAATCCTGACTCTTTGCCTTCACTTAAATTCTTTACGATCCACAAATGCCTCATCATCCGACCGAGCCCGCGAATCGACCATCTAAAGTAGGTCTGCATCTCCATAGCTGCCAAAAATCACAGCTCAACCAACTCAAGGCTAAGCTTCAAATTCCTCATGCAAAGTCGGTGACTCTCTCGAACCATCACCGAATTGCAGATACCTTTACGCTCAAGGCATCTGCAACAACATTAGCTTTCCCGTGATGATAATGTATGCCCACATTATAATCCTTTATCAGCTCTAACCACCTCCTCTACCCGAGGTTAAGCTCGGACTGGTAAAGATGTATTTGAGACTCTTATGATCCGTAAACCTCACATCCGTTACCCATCGATAATGACGCCAAATCTTTAAAGCATGCACTACGGCCGCCAATTCTAAATCATGGGTAGGGTAGTTCTCTCATGCGGTCTCAATCGGCGTGAGGCATAGGCTACCACTCTCTTGTCTTACATCAAGACACAACCCAAACCTTTGCGCGAGGCATATCAAAATATCTCAAAATCCTTATTAATATCAGTAACACAAGCACCGGGCTGTGGTCAAACTCTCCTTAAGTTTCAAAACTCTTCTCGCACTCTGGCGTCCAAGTAAATTTCTTTTCCTTTTGAGCAAGCTGCGTGAGGGTCCAGCCACACCGAAAATCCTCAATAAAGCGACGGTAGTATCTGCCATACCAGAAAACTCCCGACTGGGTAATCAAGTGGGTGATTGCCAATCCAAAACATCACTTACTTTCCACTGGTCAATCTGCGACTCCTTCTGCTGTCAACACATGCCCTAGAAAAGCGACTTTCTTCATCCAAAACTCACATTTGCTGAACTTTGCATACAATTGATTATCCCTCAATTTCTGCAATGCTAACTTCAAGTGCTCCTGATGTTCCTCCTCATCCTTGGAATATATCAAAATGTCGTCAATGAATACAACGACAAACTTGTCCAAATATTCCATAAACACCTTATTCATCAAATACATGAAATATCTTTGGAGCATTGGTCAAACCAAATGACATCACCGTGAACTCGTATAGACCATAACGAGTTGAGAAGGTCGTCTTGGGTATGTCCTCCTTACGTATCCTCATCCGATGATATCCCGATCTCAAGTCAAT
Source organism: Melocanna baccifera (assembly GCA_036346265.1). Lineage (NCBI taxonomy): Eukaryota > Viridiplantae > Streptophyta > Magnoliopsida > Poales > Poaceae > Melocanna > Melocanna baccifera. Next base: position 8,593,471 of record CM070707.1, on the reverse strand, counting down.
CTTGGAGAACACTCCTGCTCCTTAAGCTGGTCAAACAGTCATCAATCACGGGCGGAGGGTACTTATTTTTGACGGTGACCTCATTAAGTGCTCAGAGTCCACACACATGCGCCGACTACCATCCTTTTTCTTGACGAACAACACTGGCGCTCCCCACGGGGACGAACTCGGTCTGATGTAACCCTTATCCAACAGCTCCTAAATTTGCTTCTTCAACTCGCTAAGTCATTGGCCGCATCCGGTAGGGTCTCTTGGAAATCGGAGCGTACAGCACAAGCTCAATCAGAAACTCAACCTCCCTCTCTGGTGGCATACCTGGAAGATCCTCTAGAAACACGTCGGGGTACTCTCTAACAACTGGTACACCCTCCAACTGGATTACCTTGCTCTAGCAAATCATGACTGGCTCTGGCTGACACTCACTGGCTGCGAATCGCACCTTAACTCCCTCTGAATTGGTTAAGGTCACTGCTCTGCTCCCACAATCTAACATCGCTGCGCGCTTCAAGCCAATCCATTCCCAAGATTAAATCTAGGGACTGCATATCCAACAAAATCAGGTCGGCCCTGAACTCAACTCCCTGAATGGTTATCCTAACTCCTGGACAACCTAGGTTGGATCTCAACTCGGATCCGGGATTGGATTAAAAGAACAGATCCAAGAGCAACATTTTCAATTGTTGCTTTAAAGCAAAACTCAGAAACAAGCGAATCGAAGCTCGTAATCAAATAAAGCGGTGGCGAGGCCCAATGTACGAAACGCATCGATCACAACGTCTGGTGCTGCTGGGCATCCTCTGCGGTGGCGTGGTTCACGACCTCTCACCACCGCGCCCCGCTGGCCTGTCCCGGCCGGGTGCTCGCCCCGCTGCTCCGGGGTAGGGGTACGACCGGGTGTGGCTCCCAAGTCAAAACGAACTGGCGTCGGAGCCTGCCTCTGAGGGCACTTGCTAGCATAGTGTCCCACCTCATGACACTTGAAGCAAGTGATGGATGCTGCTGAATTATTGCTTTTCTGCTGCTGCTGTCCATCGGAACCACTAGGACGCCGCTGGATCAAACCGCGCGTGTCCGAGTGGGTTGAAATCTCAAGATCTAACTGCTGCTGCTTTGTGGCGCTCGTGCAGCCGGTAGGAACCAAAACGAGGCCTCGAGATCGGTGTGGCCGTGATCCTCTTGGATCAACCTCCTCTTGCGAGACTCCTCGAGCTCGCGCGACTCTCCTCGATGAGAATGGCCTTATCCACCAACTGCTGAAAACTGGCATAGTCGTTGCCTACGACTTGCACCTTCAAAGCTGGGTTCAAACCTTTCTTGAACCTCTTCTGGCGAGCTGCATCTGTTGCTACATCCTGCGGCGCGTGAAGCGAGCCAAGCGAGTGAATTTATTGAGATATTCACTCACCGATGTGTTCCTCTCGCTGGAACTCCCGAACTCATCCTTCTTCATCTCAACCACTCCCTCCATGACATGAGCGGTGTGGAAAGCCTTTGCAATTCCTTCCAGTGATGTGGTGCTGGTTCTCATGGGCGGCACAAGAGTTCTCCCACCACTCTGCTTCTTTGGTCCCTCAAGGCGATGTGCCGCATACAAAACCTTCTCCTGTCGCTGCAGATCGAGCCAAGTTCAGATTTCTTCTCAATCAACGGATCCAATCATCGGCCTCAAAGGCTCGATGAACTGGAGAAAACAGCGGTCTTGTCCTCATAAACTCGCATAGCCGGATGCCGACGCAGTCTTGGCGGTGGTGCGGCTCTGGTCTTGTCGCCGCATCATAGTCGCATACCTGCATCATAGTCTCGCATCATCCGAGTGCGGGCCATCAAGAATCGATCGAGGCGAGGTCCAAGGTAGGTGGCACCGCTGCGCAAAGATGTTCTCTGGTCTGGTTCCCTGATTGCGGTGGAGGAGTTCCTGGTATCAACCATCTTGCTCTGAAAAGAAAACAACTGCTGACTGACCAAAGGTAAAAGACGAGGGGGAAAAGCATAGATAAGGGGTAAATGCGTCTAAGGGGGTTTCGCTTAATGGAGACCTAACCTAAACAAACACTTAGCCAAAAGGCTAACTAAGAAACTGAACAAAATAAACTCCAATAAAAGATTTGACATGATCGCAATATAATGCTTTTAAGGCAATATTTGCAGCTCACATCGCACACAACTGCAAATAAAATCCAACGTGTCTACTCGCACTATCTACTCTGAAGGCTCCCACTCGGGTCGACAAATAGGGTACATCGCTATCGTCCTCGAATCGCCGTAGACAACCCACGAGTTGCGGATCGGCGGCGCATCGCTCTCGATCGGGCCGGAGGAACCGGCTGAGGTAGGCGCGACGATCTCCGGTGATACGACGTCTCTCCTCCGGGCTCGGCGGTGTAGGCGACGGTAGAGGCATCGCGATCGCGGCGGGCTCCTCCTGCAGCTCTCGGTAGTCTCGGGTGGCTCCATCTGCTCCTTGAACTTCCTGACGAGTCCGCCATGTTGATCTTGTATAGCTTGCAAAGTCGACGGATGGCTTTGTGCGCAACTCCTTGTCTTGACATCTCCCACCGCACCGGTGTTCTTGAAAGCGTGATGTAGCACACGCTGCCGACTCGGGTGGTGAAGTATAGCTGGAGATGCTCCGATCGTTGACCTTTGCTTCTCATCCTTGGTGAGGTAGACGGGCAGTCTCTTAAATCCGAGGCACCGCAACAAAACGCGTAGAAGTGACCTCCATCCTCCTGTCGGGCTGTAGGAAGTTTGGGACATCTAATGCATTTATAAAGGAAAGATCAGTTTATAACTTTAGGAAAACAAATTTTGCAAGAGTTGGGGCGAGAGATAAGAATCCTTAAGAATGAGGTAAGAAGATAGAGAAATTACTAAATATCAAGGTTAGTTGGTTTGATTTAGAAAATAGATTTTTGGGCTATCGACCAGTTTAACTAGGGCTTCGTCCTACAGTCGATATGGCTCTGATACCATCTCTGTCGAGACCCGAATATGCAAACTCGGTCTCTCTGTGTAAACTGCACTAGTCCAGGATCACGCTAGTGCACACAGTCAAACATAGATGTCATCACAGTCATACACACGACAATAATAAGGGAAAACTAGAATATCGATAAAATATCAAGGTACGACCTTATGGCCAAGCTTACAATATCTCTAGCCGGAAGGGCTTAACAAAATAGCAGCGGAAATCCAAAATAAAGCGTAGCAACCAATCGACAAGCCACAGGCTATCGAGTGGAGAACGAAGCCTAATCCGTGAAGTCGTCGTAGTACTCTCCTTCTGGCACCTCCTGCTGATAGTACTCCTCTCCCTCAACTGAGCAACATAGGCGTAAAGCCGTGAGTACATTGGTACTCAGCAAGTCGTTTGTAACAATAAATGCAATATAATATGCAAGGCTTACCAAAGGAAAGCTGAAAGGTTAATTTGCATAAAGGCATTTATTGATGAAATATATTAAATAACTTGAAAGCGAAAGTTAACTGAAAACAGTATCGATAGATAATCAAAGGAATAAACATGAACCACTTGTGAACACCAATTCACAAGTTAAACCAACAGTGAACTACCCGCCCACTCCCAACATAAACCACCAAGTTATAAATGAAACACTAACCCTCGTGTGAAATCCCGAGCACCGCCCATGACCAAGGGCGCGCTATTCGAATAGTTTTACACTCTGCAGAGGTTGCACAACTGTACCCACACGATGTGATTAGCCTAGGCCTAAGGAAATCACAACAAGGCCTTTACAATGCTCTATCTCAATACAATTACGCCCGCTAGGTTTCGTGATCACACCCCCTTGCGCCACATGGAAATCAAGCAACCATGTTCATCACAATGGCGAATTGAATTGAAATATTACAAATTAATCAGCCAGGTCCATCCCATAATAGACATGTGGTTTGCACGATTAAGCTCAGATCAATGGCGCACAAAGTTAAGTCCTTAGCATTACCCGGGCGAGACTACCACATCCCCCAAAGTACAATCACTTCCCCCTTTACTGCACGATCACTCGCCCGAGTGCAAAACCAATTTGTAAAACCAAGCCAACGTCACACCAATGACGTAGCACAAATTTTAATGCACGTGGCACCAACCACAGTTCCATATATCATTAAGTCAAATTAATAATTTAACAGGTGTGATGAGATCAAACGTAAATATAAACCGGCTAAGCAATCTAATCGTACTAACCCATGTGATAAATAAACTAGCATCACTAATATATTTCCCAACCTATGGTGACAATGGCATCATGGTATTTCAAAGTGTCAAGGAGGTATAATTGCAATTGGGACAATAGCTACCTGTGCAAAGGTTTGAATAAAAATAGCAATGCAATATAAATTAAAGCAAAATAATTAAATAATAGTTTGCAAAATTGGGTTCAACATGATCAAGGGACACGACTTGCCTTCGTTATGCTCGCGGGGTACTCCTGGTCTTCTGCGCGAAACCTGCTCCTCCTGAATCCGAATCTAACGAGAGAGAAAACGACCGAAAACAAAGAAACACATAAAATGACAAGAAAATGAACTCCAAAATTCATAAAACCAGAACCAACAGCTAGAGCTCGATTTTAGATGAATTTAGAAAAAAGAACGGGGTCAATCGGAGCTAGGACGGAGGAGAACGGGCTCCCGGAAAAATTAATTCAAAATTAATTCGGGAAAATCGGAAAAATTCTTGTCTGTGGACCCGGTCCATGAAATTCCGAGTCCACCGTGGACTCGATCCACGTAACAGTGCACGGGGGCGGCTGATGCGGCGGGCGTCTTGGCGTGGCGGCGGCATATCTTTGCCACGTGGCACATCTTGGACGTGGCGGTGGCGTGGCCGCCACGTGGCTCGGGCGGCTAGGGCGGCGTGGCGGCGTGGCATGACACGTGGCTGCCACGCCGGCTTAGGGCTGACGTGGCTTTGCCACGTGGGCTAGGGCTGGCCGCGCGCGGCGGTGCGGCGCTGCGTTCGGATCGGCGGCCGAGGTATGCGCCACGTGGGCGCTTACGGGCGGCGGATCGATCGGATCTCGGCCGAGATCCGACGGTGCGGTGGCGCGGCGCGGCGATGGCCGACGCGTGGCGGCTCGGCGCGCGTCGCCGCTGCGGCGCGCGAGGCGTCGCGGCGCGCGCGACTCGGGCGCGGAACCGAGGGCGCGGGCGCGGTCCGGCGCGGCGCGGGAGCGGGGCTTGACCGGCGCGGGCGGGGTTTGGCTGCGACGACCGCGCGGAGACGGCGGGAACGGAGAGCGGCGGGGCTCACCGGCGGCGAGGGACGACCTCCGGCGACTGCGAGGGCCGGCGACGAGACGCGGCGTGGCTCCGGACGGCGCGCGCGGCGGTGGCGAAGCGAAGCGGCGAGCGGCGGACGGAGGCGAGAGCGGCGGCGGGTTTTATAAGGGCACGCGAACCGAGGACGAACTCGGGATGAACACGCGCGAACCGAGGCGGCTGAATCGGTTGCGGCGCGGGCGAGAGGCGGACGCTATGCGGATGCACGACGCGTGGCGGGGAGGGGATCCGACGGCTGGGCGAGTGCGGGCGCAAGCGGGCCGGGCCGAGGGCAGCGGGAGAGGGGGCGCGGGGCGACGCGTGGCGGGCTGGGGCGGCGGCCGGCCCGCTAGGGTTTGGGGGGGTTTTCTTTTTGTTTTTCTTTTCCCAAAAATTCAACTAAAAGAAAACAAGCTCTAGAAAATAGCAAATAAATCCCAAAAATTCACCAAAAATACCAGAAAATTCCTTGAGACTTGAGGAACACAAATAAAATATTTTCCACTTATGTTAATGTTTATTTTAATCATATTAAATCATTTAAAACTTTAAAAATTCAATTGAAGCTTCAATTAATTTCAGAAAATTCCAGAAAATTCATTTTTTGAAATCCAGGCTTTAAAAATCTCAGAAAAACAGAATGTTACAAAGGTAAAGTCTTTGGACTAGATTATTTAAGAGAAGATGAGGAAAAGGTTCAATTAATCTAGGAGATATTAAAAACTACTCAGACTAGGCAAAAAAGCTATGTAGATACTCGTCCTCGAGAGTTGAGCTTAGAGCCTGATGAGTATATGTATTCAAAGGTGTCAAGAGATTTCAGATGAAAGGAAAGCTTGCACTAAGGTATGTGAGGTTGTTCAAGTTATTAAAGTGCATGGGAAAAGTTGCTTATCAGTTAGAGTTGCCTATGTCCTTTAGTGGGATACATGATATCTTCTATGTGTCCCAGTTGAAGAAGTGTTTGCGTGTTCCAGAGGAAGCAATGCTAGTGGAAGCCCTTGATCTTCAGGTGGATCTGCCTTACAAGGAGCACCCTGTCAGAATCTTAGAAGTGTCAGAGCATGTGACCAAGAGCAAGATTGTCTGTTTTTGTAAAGTTCAGTGGAACAACCATTCCAAGGAGGAAGCTATCTTGGAGCGCGAGGAGGATCTCAGAGTAGAGTTTCTAAATCTATTCTCTTAGTGAGCCAGAATCTCAGGGTCAAGACATCGTTTAAGGGGGAGATTTGTAATATCCTAATTTTCAGAAATTATTTGAAGTTTTTAAAAGAGAATTCACTATTTAATTTTTTTTGGATTTAATACAAGCTTAAATTAAATTTTTAATAATTAAAAGGAATTAATATGACTAAAATAAACATTAACATTTACTGAAAATATGACTAAAAGAATTTTTAATATTTTCGATTTGAACTCAACCGCTGCCGTCTGCGTCACCTCTGCCTCGGCATGCATGCCTGTTGCGGACTCTTAGCCGTGCCCGACCTAGCAACCCTCGGCATCGGCGCCTGTAAAGGCTGTGCCGCCCCCTCGTGTCCCACACCCCATAGCTGAGCTCGCCATGTGCCGTCGTCACCATCCTCGCTAAGCGCCGTCGACACCACCGAGCGTCGTTGCCTCGTGTGTCTTCATTGACGCCGGTGAACAATGCCTCCACGATGTCACTTTCTTCAGTCCTACTCTACCGCCGACCACCATGCCAGACCACTTCCACCATCGTCCGCTCGTCCTCGCTGTTGAGCGCCGCCCCACCTCGTTCCATTGCTCTCGTAGCGCCCGCTCGCCCACCAAAGCATTGCTTCGGTCCACATGCTGCGTACGTCAGCCAGCTGACGTTAGACCGCACCCATGCCCACGCACTATTTCAAATGCTATATGGACCGAGTCTTCGTGCACTGCAAGTCCGACATGTGGGACCCACCCATCAGCAAGTACTGTTCTGTGAGCCCGTAAACTAGTTGAGTCAGTCCTAGCCAAGTCACTGCCACACAAGCATCCACCTTAGCCCTAGAGTCTATGTGTCGCCACGTGTAATGCCACATCAGCACCACGTGTCAGTGCCACATCAGCCCTAACTGCCACATCAAAAAGCCCAGTCGCCCGATCATTATTCCATGAGCCCGATTTTCCAGTATTTTTCAATAGGCAAAATTTTTCCAAGAGTCTGTTCTCCTTTGTCCTAACTTCGAACAACTCCGTTCTTTTTTCTAAATTCATCTAAAATCAAGCTCTATCTTTTAGTTCTAGTTTTGAAGCTTTTGTAGTTTATTTGAATTTATTTTATGCTTCATTGTGTTTTCTCTCTCGTTAAATCACGTCTTCGATGGAGCTGAAACAAGATTTGAAGATTAAGAGCAATTAACTAAGCAAGACCAAGGCAAGTCATATCCTATGATCGTGGTCAACCTAGTTTTTAATCTATTATTTATTTATTTTATTTTAAATTATCATGTATTGTAATTTTATTACAAATCCTTATATATGGTAGTTATTGTCCAATTTGCCTTAATCCCTTATTTGATAATTCGAATGCCATGATTCCATTATCATCATAGGATGAGAAATTATTTAGTGATACTATACTAGTTGTCCCATGGGTTGTACGATTAATATGCTTAGCTATACTTGTAGTCATGTTGGGTTCATCATCAAATGTGGTTAAATATTTAATTTGACTTAATGAGATATTGAACTGTGGTTGGTGCCATAATTGCAAAATTAGTTTTGACTAAGTAAAAGGGGAAGTGTGGATTCACTTCGAGGGATATGAAAGTCTCGCCTAGGTAATGTTTCAGGACTTAACTTTGTGCGCCATTGATCCGAGCTTTACTGTGCAAATCACATGTCTAGTATGGGATAGATCTAGCTAATTAATTTGTAATATTTTAATTTCACTATTGAATTGAACATAGTTGCTAATTTCTATGAGGTGCAAGAGGGGGCAAATTATTGACTAGGTGGTTAATCTACTTGACAGCAAAACCTTAGCGGGTGAAATTGAGTTGAGGTTGAGCATTGTAAAGGCCTTGTTGTGATTTTATTTAACATAAGGATAATCACATCGTGTAGGTATAGTTGTGCAACCTCTACAGAGTGTGAAACTATTTCAATAGCTGTGTCCCTGGTTATGGACAATGCTTGCTGATTTCACATGAATAGTAGTTATTTCATAAAACTTTATCGACATTAACGCTGGAAAGTGAATGGTTAATTCACTGGTCAGAATAGAGGGCGGCGCGGCGGCAAGGTCGGCCGACGGTGAGGGAGGGCGCGGGCGCATCTCCGGCCGAAGCGATGCGGCTCCAAGGGGCTCGGGTGTCTGCCGACGGCGACTCCAGCGGTGGCAGAATGTAACATCCCAAAAATTTTATTTTCCTTTTAAAGTGTTTGCTAGAATTTATTGGATTTTTCTGGATTTTATTCTAAGCCCTGAAATGAGAGAAGTTAAAAGTTTTAATTTCATAAAAACCAAAATAAAGTTATTTCATGTTATAAAGGTCAAATTAAATGCATTTTACTTCACTAAGTCAAATATGTAATTATAATAATTTTCAAGAATTTATAAAGATTTTAAACTCCCCTTTTAAAGTTAATTTGTGTTTTTGGAAAATCTAAATGTCAAAATGGGTTGAAAATATTTTTATTACATCTAGGAAGATTCTATGAATTTTTCTGGAATTTTTCAAATTTGTGTGGTATTTTTTTGAGTATTTTAAAGCCCCCAAGTCATTTCTGAAAAACAAAAAGAAAATTAATCCTAAAACCTTCCCTCGGCTGACACGTGGTGCCACCAGATCCAATCCCCCACCACCGAGCCAATCTGAACCGTCCACTCTCTTCCCCGCCTTCCCCTCCCCTCGTGCTGACACGCGGCGAGCATCGGACCGGCCACTCCTCCGCCCGGTTTAATCGCACCCGCCCGATCCCACTTACCCCTTCGCCCCACCATTCCCACCTCTCTGGCCGACACCTGTTGCCAATTGGACCGACCAACCCTCCGCCCGATTCGATCTCAGCCGCCAGTGGCCACTTACCGCTTCGCCCACTCCTCCCTTCCCTCCGATCGACACGTGGCTCAATCCGAACCCCTCCCCGTTGCAGGTTTAAATCTCGAACGACCCTTGCCACTTATTGCCCTCTAGCGGCTCCGATTAAAATCCTGTTGCTGGATTGAATCTTAGCCCTCCGTGCCCACTTACCGGTTCGTTGAAGATCTGATGGCCGCCCTCTTCCCTCTCTACCACCTGTCGCAGATCCGACCGTTGCCTCTCCCCTTTTCTTCTTTTCTCTCTCTTTGACCGGTGGGGACCACATGTCAGACCCGTCGTCTCCACCGGTTCTTCCTCCGGTTTCCTTCCGTTTCTTCTCCCCGCGCTATTGCAAATTAAATCGCCCGTTACCGCCGTACTCACTCCAATGGTTTCCACCCCCGTTGAAGCCCCACTCGCCGTCGCATTAATCCTCCCCACCGTTTCACTCCGGCATTAATGCACGCGTCCATTACCCCCTTCCCTCAGCCTATATAAATGCCACCCCGAGCTCCTCCTCGACACCCCGCCTCTCCCCTCGCTCTCCAATTCCAAAATCCGAGCCCGGAACTTTCTCGAGCCAGTTTTTCCTCTCCGCCGGCTTCGACGACTCCGGCGAGGAATTGCCACCACCCCAGGCTTCCCCGAGCCCCACCGATGTCACTCTGACCTTCCCCGTGTCTAGGCGATCGTCGGCCACCCCTTCACCGAATTATTGCACCATTGGAACCCCATTGCCGCCGTCAACCCCTCCTCCGACCGCCGCCCCTCTCCGCTGCTCATCCTCTCCGGCCGTCCCCGTAAACCGCGCAAGGTACCGTTGGACTCCCCGTGCTCTCCTCTATGTTTTGGTGCCCTCGGCCGGTGCCGCCACTCGCCGGAGTGCCGGCGCCCATTGGGCCCCGAGCACCACCGCCGGCCGCCCTGCCACGTCGGTCGCCCGCGCGCACGTGGCACCTGGGTGGCAGCCCAGTGGCATCCACGTGTGTGCCAGCACCCCTCGCCCTGCCACCTCGGCCTTCCAACCGGGCGCAGGCCACGTCAGTAGGCCGGGCCCCACCTGTCAGCCTCTTGCCCGATTAAATTAATCCCAGGGATGACGTAAACTGACGTCATAAATCCATGTTTTCTGTTTAAAAATAATTCAGCCGAAATTTAAATGCTGTGCTGTGAAGTTCCAAATATAGTTTCGCTATAGGCTAAATGTGAGCGTGGCGTAGGCCGCGAGAAGTCTCACATGGCACCAGAGGGGCCTCCAACTAGTGGATTCGAGTTGTGGTGAAACCTTAATGGCGGCGTGATTATTTTGGCTATGGATCATTGGAACAGCCTTGTCATAAACTCTCCGCCGCACACCTAAGGTAGTGTATTTATCGCGTGGCTCAAGTGAGGGAATGTCTTGTGGGTAAAGCTGTACACCTCTGCAGAGGTAAAAATCTATCCTGGATAGCTGTGTTCACGGTCATGAACATGCTGAGTAGAGTTCTCACAGATTAGACTTGGATTTCATAAAACTTATTTTATAAACAAAATGTTGGATTTGACAATGGTCCAGGTGGGATGCCCGTGGTTAGGTTGGTGCAGGTCGGAGCCTTCACTAACGGTATTACTTTGTTAAATACAGTTTCATGCCATATATTAAATTCAGCTTTTCATAATTATGTTATTGTATTTCAAATTTAAGTAATGCTTTTTTTTGCACTTATACCCTATTACGCCTTCCTTTCAAATTCATTATGCATGCATTCACTCTGTTAAATTTTCTGGTGTAACTTGCGTAAGTACTTAATGTGCTTACCTTGGGAGTACTTTATGTGCTCACCTTGCTAAAATCTATTGCTAGACTTCGACGGCGACTACGACGGTGAGGACTACTTCAGCGAGGTGAGCACATAAAGTACTACGCGTCTTTCAGTCATTCACCTGTGGGAGGCTGGATGGGCTGACCTGCTACCTTTATTGTTTTCCGCTGCTTTTATTTTTTGGTTGGCCTTGTATCATTTTATTGTAAGACTTGGTCGTATGGCCGTAAATTTGCTTAATATATTTGTGGTGACTTTGCGTGATATATATCACGGTTTTCCTTGTGTGCACTAGTTTTTTTTAGGATAGTGCGATTTACACAGAGAGACTTGGAGTGTTGTTCTGGGTCCCAACACAGAAACAGGGGAAAGAACGCAACGGCGAGGACAGCTGTAAGAGTGCAATAAAAGGGGTAGACGAGCATCCTGGGGTTGGTAGAAGCTCACCGGAGGAAGAGGTTGAGCTCGCGTTGGTGGAGGTCGTCGACGAAAAGAGGCATTCGGCGCCGGAGAAGAGGGGTGGAGGAACCCCTCTTCGCCTCGGTCCGGAGAAGGTTCCTGCAAGCGGAATTGCTTCGAGGCAGTTGGAATCGACGGCGACGGCAAATGGCCGGAGTTGGGGACGACGGGTACTTCGGCGAGCTGCAGTGCATAAGAGCTCGATTAGACCTCAAGGGAGCATCAGAGAGATCTAAGAAACAAGGTGAGAGGGTCGCAGGGGCTTGCGGAACTCCGGGGAGGTCTAGCGTCGGAGGCAACGTCGGCGACCACGAAAAACACAGGACTTTGGCGAACTTGAGAATTGGGGAGGCTGGGGGTGCGCGGAATGGGTTGCAACAGAACGTTCAACACGATTTATAGTGAGAACTCCAGAAGTGGGGAGCGTTGGTGGCGTTAAGGCCATTGAAGCCGAGCAGCACGCTCGAGTGTGCCTACGGCTGCTAGGCGAGGAGAGGGGCGAGAGGATGGCGTGGGCGCGACGTTAAGGAGTTCAATGCTTCACAGTGCAGTACAGTGAAACTGCTGGTGTTGAGGCGACGCACAAGGTACGGTGGCACGGCGGCAACGCCACGGGGGCGAGCTACGGGCGGAGGAGGGGATAGGGCCGGCATAGGTGCTGCAAATGCGGATAGGGCCCGAGATGCGACGGTGACACGTATGTGACGGCGACCATCGGGAAGCCAAGTGGCGACGACGACCTGAGTACGACGGAGGAGCCGGGTGGTGAGGCTTGTAACAGTTAGTTTAAAAAATAAAATAATAAAAATAAAATAAAATAATAATTAATTTATTTTCAAATAAGAGTCAAAATTATTTGGTTGCTTGAAATTTTAAAATTTTCGCTAACCTAATTTTCTGCTTAAAGAAAAGAGACTTTCTGTTAAAAAAATATTTTATAAAGAAAAATATCTCAATTTTAGTTAAAAAATATTTATATAAGTTTAAAATAGCTTTAGAAACTTCTATGAATTTTTCTAATATTTTTAAGCTTTATTTGTAATTTATTGTATTATTTTAAGTTAGAAAAAGAAAAACATTTTTTAAAAATTAAAATGTACTTCAATAAATTTCAAAAATATTTTATTTAATCTTTTTAGGTTCCAAGGATCTTTAGAAATTTTTTATGAAATTTTTTCAAATTTTCTTTTTTTTTCTTTTCTCTCTTTTCTCTCTCCTCCCTACTCCTTCCCAAACATTACGAGCAGACAACCACACACTATGAATGCCATTTTGAAGCTTTATTCAAACCTCCATAACTTGTTTTTTTCTCAATAGTTTTTAACGAAATCAATTGCATTCACTTCCTCATATCAAGTTCCTTCATTTCCCACTGTTTCCCCTCTCATTCATGAGCCGTTTCGCGAGAATTTAACCCATGCCATTCAAAGATATGGTCCTTTGATCTTCCTCCTCGGACCTCCTTAGCCCCTATAAAAGGGAGCACTGTGAGCCCCTCCGTATCCTCACTCAACCCCAAAAATCTCAAGTCCCCACTCCTCTTCTTTTGGCCGCAATCCAAGTTTTACATTTGTATTCCAAGCGTCGTTCTTCGGCTTATTGTGCCTCATCCAGTGGAACCCCACCGTGTTTGACCACATCGTTAGCTTCGTCTCGCCGCATTCCACCCTCACTTCGCCGAAGCATTGTCACCACGGCCAAATCGGGTCGTCGTTCTTCACGTCGCCACCGGCCGACCATGCATGCCCGACCAAAACTAAGGTGAGCACCATGTTACCATGCTCTACTCTTCGTTTCGCCGTAAGTCTCGTATGTTAACTACTCTCCGTTTGCCCAGAATGTCAATGTCAGCCTGTAGACTACATAAAGTCTTGTCCACCGCGTTTCGCTAGTCCATTAGCCGAGCCATCTACACCGTTGAGTTTGTCTCGACGCGTTCTACACCGTGCTTCCTTCCGTTTGTCAAAAAACCTTTCCCAATTTTTTGCGCTCGACACCTAACCATGGCCGCAAATTGCACTTCGTGTCCCCGCCTGTCCGGGAATGATTTCAACAATCCGTTCACGTCAAAACGTGCCAAACCATCCCAGGTGACTACGTTTCAGACAGTTTTGGATTCGCTCTACCGAGCACAAAGATATTGAGTTTTTCGTGTTTTAGTACCGATGTCGTTCAAACGACGATTGCGTCGCCTCCGGTGAGTTTTCGGCTTAGCCGATATTTTTCCTAGCCTCATCTCTCCGCGTTCTAGGCCGTGCTCACCCTACTTCTCCATGTCTCATACCCGAAAATTATTCTTCTCTTCACACCCTATGTCGTTGTCGCCGTACATGTCGTCACCGTGCTCCGTTTGACGTACCGTCATTTCCTACATATGCCACGGGTCCTTAGTAACCTAATTTGCTAGTTGGCTTCACCTCTCATGCCTTTTCTCACTGGCGATATGGCCAAAAACAGCGAAAGTAGCTGCTTTCCATTACTATTCACACAGGAATATTCCTTCGGAATATTCCTGATTTTTCTTTTTCCAGAATTTTCTCATCCGGCAATCTTCCAATCGCTCGTTCTCCTTCGTCCGAACTCTGAATCCAGTTATTCAAGTTTCTAAATTCATCTAAATTCATAATCTACCTTTCAGCATATATTTTATAATTTTTGGATTTTTTTGACCGACCATTGACTGAGTCTCCTAACCGCCGGAACACCGTCGCTACCGCCGCCCGAGTTGTGCAACCACTTCACCTCGCCACCGACCACCTTCCAGCCACTTGCAGTAATGCACAAGAGCATCAACGCACTCCTCACAATCCCCTCTCTCTTTTCTTCACCTCGACACCCCTCCGCCAAGCAATCCCGCCACCAGGTGTCCCTTCCGCCGACGCCCACGCCGCCACCGCCAACATCTTCGACAGGACCGCGCGCACCTCCTTCACGCTTTTCCCGAGCCAGAGCATGACGAGAGTACCCCGCCACCGGTGACCTACCTTCGGTCCGCGCGAACCTACGATGCCCCTTCTTCGAGCAAACCGCCGTTAGACAGTTTTCGCCATCAATAATCGTACCCTGCCTCTGCTACACCCTCACCGCCAGCCAACTCTGTGCAACCCGAACTTTGCACCAAGGTAGAACCGGACTCATACTCTTCTCCCTTTTTGTTCTCCCTTTTTGTACACCTCACCGGTGTTCGCTGTCGTTGGATCGCTCGGATCTTGTCACGTGAAGCCGTCCGACTTCTCCCAACCATCCGATTCGTAGACTCCGACGTCCAAAGGCCCATAAGACTCCGCTATCCAGAGGCTCTTTAGACTCCGCCATCCGGAGGCTCTTTAAATTCCGCTGTTCGGAGGCTTCTTAGGCTCCGACTACTAAGAGCCTTCAACTTCGACTTCGACCTTCAACCCCAAAGACTTCGACCTTCGAAGACTCTGATTTTGACTTTGACCTTCGGAGACTTCGACTCCAGCTTTCGACTTCGACCTTTGACTCTAGCCTTCGACCTCCGTCTTCGAACCGACCATGGTTGTTGGATCATTTTAACCTCTGCACTCTCCAATCCCTTTGAACCCTCCGATCTCTCCGACCGCTCGACTCCGATGACCCTTAGTACTCGACTGTTATAGTGTTCTGTGACCACTGTACAGTTCCGACTAGGTCTTCGTCTGAATCTTCAAATTCGACTTCACCGTACTTGAAGTCTCCGTCTTCGACTTTGACCTTCGCAACTTCAACCATTGATTCGACCATAGTTTTGACCACGGCTTCGACGACACACAACTATTGTAGATTTTGACCACTTTTCCTTCACAAAGAAAAGAATTTCAAGAATTCCTTTTATTCATTTTTTTGGAATTCAAACTACCAGAAGTTGTTCTCCTTCACCCTAACTCCATTTGGACACATTTAAATTTCTAAATTCATTTAAAGTCATATTCTACCTCCCAGCATATATTTTATAATTTTTGGATTTTATTTGGATTTCATTTGAGTTTAGTTTGTTATGGCTTTTCACGTGTAGACTACGACTATTCCGGAGAGTAAAACTTCAACAAACCTCAGAAACTTCGAAGGAAGGCAAGTTACACCTTTGATCATATTGCTCCTAGTAATTTAAATTAATTATGTTGTTTTTAAAATTATTATGCATACGTACTTTTATTCAAATATAGTTTAAATTCGATTTAAATTCTAGTTATACCCAAATCTTTTGTGTATGGCCAAATTTAATATTGAACTTCCTTATGCCTTGTCACCTTAGATGAAAACTTAGTTAGTACAATAGTATTGACTAGAAGTTTTATAGAATTGCTTAGCCATGCTTAGAATGACTTAAGTGGGAATAATTGTTTCACTTGAAAACGATGATTTTCTAAAGTCTACTCTTGACGTTGGTGAGTCAAGAAGGTATATGAATGTTTCAAAGGAAAATATAAAAACTTGGTTTGGACCTAGGCTAATGGTTAGGTGGTGGGGGCTGGCATGCATTGTTGTTCGGTGATACAATGTTGATTGTCAGGCACAAGGGGTTTGTGGAATGAGCCTAAGTCAAGTTAAGAACCGGTCTGTGAACTACTATTGCAAAGCCATATCGTACTACCACAAGACTGGTATGAGACAGTTCTGGTTGACTAATTTGTGAGGTCCTAACTTTGGTCTCGCTATAGGTTGAATGTGAGCGTGGCGTAGGTCATGAAAAGTCTCACACGGCACAAGAGGGGGCTCCAACTTGCGGATTCAAGTTGTGGTGAAACCTTAGTGACGGCGTGACCAGGTTGAAGGCTTAGCATTGTAAAGGCCTTGTTATGATTTTCTCAATCGCACGCCTACGAAAGCGTGTAATGGCTGATAATATGAGATAATCATATCTTGTGGGTAAAGCTGTACAACATCTGCAGAGTTGTCGGACCCTGGAGCAACGACTCCTGGATCCTCTCTGTAAATCGCACTAGTCCAGGATCAAGCTAGTGTACACAGTGGATAACAAAGATTCATATCATGCACAATGACCTTTATTCATTAACTAAATATGGGCCTGATGGCCAAAGGTTACATCAATGGTTCATAAACCAAAAATAAATATAAACAGCGGAAGAAAACCAATGAAGCAGCAGCCCATCCTGCCTGCCCACAGGCGAATGACGGTAAGACGCGGCCTAGTCGTCACCATCCTCACCGAAGTTGTTGACGTCATCCTCTGGCAACAGATTTTAGCAAGGTGAGTACATAAAGTACTCCCAAGGTAAGCACATAAAGTACTTACGCAAGTTACACCAAGAGTTTTAACAGAGTGAATGCACGCATAGGGATAACAAAGGAAGGCTTATTAAGTTTATTTGTGCGAAAAAGCAGTAATGAATTTAAATACCATAACATAAGTGCAAAAGCTGAATTTTATACAGTAGATAGAAATAATAATTTAACAAAATAATATCGTTAGTGCAGGCTCCGACCAAATACTAACCTAGTCATAGGTATCCCACCTGGTCCATCTTTTCAAAAGGTTTCACATGGATTCCATCTATCCATATGCTTTTCAAAATCTCTTATGGATTCATTTTGTTAGTGCAAGCTCCGACCAAACACCAACTTATTCACAGGTATCCCACCTGGTCATGGATTCCATCCATCCATCCATAAGCTTTTTTTCAGAAAGCATTTTAAAAACCAAAGTCTAATCTGTGACAACTCTACTCAGCATGTCCATGACCGTGGACACGGCTACCCAGGATAGATTTAAACTCTGCAGAGGTGTACAGCTTTACCCACAAGACACGATCATCCCATATTGCCACCGGATAAACACACTTCCTTTGGTGTGCGGCGAGGAGATCATGACAAGGCTGTTACAATGATCCATAGCCAAAACAGTCACGCCGCCACTAAGGTTTCACCACAACTCGAATCCACGAGTTGGAGCCCCCTCTGGTGCCATGTGAGACTTTCCGCAGCCTACGCCGCGCTCACATTCAGCCTATAGCGAGACTATAATTGGAACTTCACAAATTACTTAGCCAGATCCGTCCCATACCGGACTTGTGGTAGTACGAAGTGACTTTGTAAAATGAATCACAGAAACGGTCCTTAATCCAACTTAGGCTTAACCACATACCCCCGTGCACGACAATCAACCAGGTGTCACCAAACACGAGGCATGCCGGCACCCACCACCTAACCATTAGCCTAAGTCGAAAACATAAGGTTCCATTTTCATTTTTAAACTATTTTCATAAACCATCCTTGACTCACCGAAGTCAAGATATCAATTTTCAAAGTCTGTCATTTCATGTGAAAGATTGATCCCACCTAAAATTATACTAAGCCAAGCTAAGCATTTCTATAAAATTTTCTAGTCAATACTATGGTACTAACTAGTTTTCAGCTAGGGTGACAAGGTATACGAATTCAGGATTTCAAATGGGCTATAATCAAAGGATCATGGGTATATCTAACATTTAAACTGAATTTAAATTAATTTTGGATAGAAGTACGCATGCATATACAGTAAAACAACATAAATAAATTTGAAATATTAGGTTCAATATGGTCAAAGGTGTAACTTGCCTTGCTTCGAAGTTTGATGAGGTTCGCTGAAGTTATACTCTCCGGAATAGTCGTAGTCTACACGTGAAAAACCAGAACAAACCAAACTCAAATAAAATCCAAAAAAATCCAAAAATCATAAATATATGCTGGGAGATAGAATATGAATTTTGGAATTTGAATTGGTCCAAAAGGAGTTAGGCGAAGGAGGACGACTTCGGAAGTTTGAATTCAAAGAAATGAATAAAAGGAATTCTTTGAATTCTTTTCTTTGTGAAGGAAAAGTAGTCGGGAGCTACAATATTTGTGTATGGTCGAAACCATGATCGAAGGAGTAGTCGAAGCCATCATCGAAAGCATGGTTGAAGCAGCGGTTGAAGTTGCGGAGGTCAAAGTCGAAGATAGAGACTCCAAGTGCAGGTGCAATCAAGTCGAAGATTGATCGAAGACACAGTCGGAATTGTACGATGGTTGGAAGAATTGGATTTATGCGAGTGGTCGAAAGAATCGAGCGGCTAGGAGAGGTCGGTCTGCATTTGAGTGGTCGAGAGACCGGAGGGTTCGGAGAGGTCGAGGGTGTAGAGGTTAAACGGTCAAACAACCATGGTCGGTTTGAAGCGGAGGTTGAAGTCGAAGGTTCCGAGATTGAAGATCGAAGTCTAAGTCTTCGAGGTTGAAGGTCAAAGGCTAGAGTCAAAGTCTCCGAAGGTCAAAGTCTCTGGGGTTGAAGGTCGAAGGCTGGAGTCGAAGTCTCCGAAGGTCGAAGTCGAAGGCTCCGAGCAGTCGGAGTCTAAGAAGCCTCCGAACAGCGGAGTCTAAAGAGCCTCCGGATGGTGAAGTCTAAAGAGCCTCCAGATAGCGGAGTCTTATGGGTCTTCGGGCGTCGGAGTATAAGAATCGGATGGCTGGGAGAAGTCGGACGACTTCACGTGACAAGATCCGAGCGATCCAACGGCGGCGAAGACCAGTGAGATGTACAAAAGAGGGAAAAGAGTATGAGTCCGGTATTTCCTTTGTGCAAGGTTCGGGCTACACAGAGTTGGCTGGAGGTGAGGGTGTAGCGGAGGTGAGTACAATTATCGGTGGCATCGGCGGGGCGCAAGAAGGTTCGAGGCAATTACTCGCCGGAGCTCCTCAGACGAAGAAGGTAGAAGTTGCTCGTTGCGACAGGTTTACTGAGCGAACCAGACAATTGGGTGAGGAAGAGTGGGCCGAGCCCATGGACGGTGGTGCAGCACACAAAGCCCGTGGGCTCGCTAGCGGTGCGGGGCACGGCGGGGGTTGGTGAGGGGCACAAAAAGAGAGTGGGGACTACAAGGAGTGCTCTGGTGCTCTTGTGTAACACCACAAGTGGTTGGAAGGTGGTCGGTGGCGAGTTGGAGCGATGGCGTAACTCGGGCGGCGGTGGCGGCAGTGTTCCGGCGGTAAGGAGACTCAACCAAGGGTGGTCGAGAAAATTCAAAAATTATGAAATATATACTGAAAAATAGATTATGAATTTAGATGAATTTACAAACTTGAATCACATGATTCGGAGTTCGGACGGAGGAGAACAAACGATTGGAAGATTGTCGGATCAGAAAATGCTGAAAAAGGAAAAATCAGGAATATTGAAGGAATATTCCTCCGTGAACAGTAAATGGCAGCGGCTCTTTTCACTGTTTTTGGCCGTTGCGCTAGTGGGAAAAGGCACGGGAGGTGAAGCCAATGGGTTGCTAATGACCCGAGGCACATGTAGGAATTGACGGCACGTCAAACGGAGCACGATGACGATGTCTACGGTGACAATGACATAGGGTGTGGAGAGAAGAATAATTTTCGGGAATAGAACATGGAGAAGCAAGGTAATCACGGCGTAGAACGTGGTAAGGCGAGTCTAGAAAAAAATATCGGCTAAGCCGAAACTCACCGGAGGCGACGCAATCGTCGTTTGAACGACGTCGGTACCGAAACACGAAAAACTCAATATCTTCGTGCTCGGTCAGGCGAATCCAAAACCATCTGAAACGTAGCCTCCTGGGATGGTTTGGCACGTTTTGACGTGGACGGATCGTTGAGAGCATTCCCGGACAGGCGGGGACACGAAGTGCAATATGCGGCCATGGCAAGGTGTCAGGCGCAAATATTTAGGAAAGGTTTTTAGACAAACGGAGGGGAGCACGGCGTAGAACGCGTCGAGACAAACTCAACGCCGTAGACAGCTCGGCCAACGGATAAGCGAAACATGGTGGACAAGATTTTATGCGGCCTACAGGCTGACATCGGCGTTCCGGGCAAACGGAGAGAAATTAACATGCGAGACTTGCGGCGAATCGAAGAGGAGAGTGTGGGGATCATGATGCTCACCTTGGTTTTGGTCGGACATGCACGGTCGGCCGGTGGCGACGCGAAGAACGGCGACCCATTTTGGCCTGACATGGCGGCGGTGCTCGGCCAAGTTCCGCGGCGAGTGAGCACCGCGTAGAACGCGGCGAGGCGAAGCCAACGGTGTGGTCAAACGCGGCGGCGCTCCACCGGATGAGACACAAAAGGCCGAAGAACACCGCTTGAACTACAAAAGTAAAACTCCGATTGTGGCCAATAGAGAGGGAGTTGGGACTTGAGATTTTCAGGGTTGAGTGAGGATGAGGAGAGGCTCACGGGGCTCCCTTTTATAGGGGTGGAGGTGGACCGAGGAGGGAGATCAATGGGGCATGTCTTTGAATGGCAGGGTTTAAATCCCGCAAAAATAGCTCATAAATGAGAGGGGAAACGGTAGGAATTGAAGGAGTTTGATGAGGGGAATTGATTGCAATTGATTTCACAAAAAATGGTTGAGAGAATCAAAAGTTACAAGGGGTTGAAGAAGCTTCATAGATGGCGTCCATGGCGGCTTCCTCTGTCTGAGCACGTAACGTTTCAAAGGAGGAAGAAGAAAATAAGAAGAGAGAAAAGAGAGGAAAGAGAAAAAAAAGAAGAAGAAGAAAAAAATTTGGGAAAATTTCAAGAAAATTTTCTAAAGATCCTGGGAACCTGAAATGATTAAAAAAAATTTCGGAATTTTTTTGACGTTTATATTAATTTTTAAAAATGTTTTTCCTTTCTATCTTTAAAATAATACAATAAAGAATAAATAAACCCTAAAAATCTTAGAAAAATTCATAGAAGTTTCTAAAGCTATTTTGAACTTATAAAAAAATTCCAACTCAAATTTGAATATTTTTCCTTATAAAATATTTTTTTGTCTAACAGAAAGGCTATTTTCTTTAGCAGAAAATCAGGTTAGCTAAAAATTTTAAAATTTCAAGAAATCAAATAATTTTGATTTTTATTTCAAACTAACTTATTTAATACCTTATTTATTTATTGTTTTTATTTTTTTCTTAAATAACCTTTCTCACGTAAAACCCTTTTTAAAAGCAGAAAATCAGGCAAATAAACTTAAACAACCAAAAGTAAATATTTTTTTAAAATTAAATTAAATGTGTTTTTTTATTTTTGGAATAAACAGTTGGGCTGTTACAAACTCCCCCCTTAAAGAGAATCTCGTCCCCGAGATTCGCACGGGCTAGCAAAGAAATGGGTTTGGATTTTACTCTGCATGGCTTGAGCTGATCTGGTTTAGACGTCCCTTCGTGAACTCTGATGTCCTTTTGCTTACTGTCTGAAGGGTGTTGACGGTCGGTGTTTCAGCTTGATGCTTCTAAAGATTAGGAAAGAGGAGACTTAAGACAAAGGAGGAATAGGGGCCGTTTTGCACAAACCAACAAAACACAAACTAGCAAAAACCTTTATTAAGACAATATCTAGTAACAGTTACGGCTATCAACAAAAGAGAAAACCTGATAGCTCGTAACATCATCTAATAGCTACCTAACAACTTATCCTAAAGGGGAAAGGGTTGCCTTGGTGTGATCCTTCGTGGCTCTCTGGTAACAAAGCACGATCCTTCGATGACAGGTAAAAAACTACTTTACGAGCGGCTTCTTGCTCGGCTCTCTCAAACGAGTAAGTGCTTCCTTTAAAGCGGTAGCGAAGACTTCCTTGTTCAATTTGCTTGGTGATGAGTAAAGTAAAGTGATGTCCCATCGTCTGATTTCCATGACTGACTTTCCTGGGTAGGTAGATAGCTCGACATTGGAGTCCCATCGACGGAGTAGTCGATGAAGGCCTAAACTCCATCCATCATTCAGTACATCTTGATAAACATCCATCTATAGTGGTTTGAACAAGATGAGAGATAGAAATATGTTTTCATGTTATGACATAAAGATGAGAGAGATTTAAGAGATAAGAGTAAGCACAGACTGAGAGGTGAGGATAAGCAAAGCTTTTTGAAAACATTTTTATTATTTGAGTTAAGTCCTTAAGGTCAAACCATTCTATTCTACCTACGGTCACGTCTTAAGGTCATTATAGCTCTGATATCATCTCTGTCAGACCCTGGAGCAACGACTCCTGGATCCTCTGTGTAAATCGCACTAGTCCAGGATCAAGCTAGTGTACACAGTGGATAACAAAGATTCATATCATGCACAATGACCTTTATTCATTAACTAAATATGGGCCTGATGGCCAAAGGTTACATCAATGGTTCATAAACCAAAAATAAATATAAACAGCGGAAGAAAACCAATGAAGCAGCAGCCCATTCTGCCTGCCCACAGGCGAATGACGGTAAGACGCGGCCTAGTCGTCACCATCCTCACCGAAGTTGTTGACGTCATCCTCTGGCAACAGATTTTAGCAAGGTGAGTACATAAAGTACTTCCAAGGTAAGCACATAAAGTACTTACGCAAGTTACACCAGGAGTTTTAACAGAGTGAATGCATGCATAGGGATAACAAAGGAAGGCTTATTAAGTTTATTTGTGCGAAAAGCGATCTCGAATTTAAATACCATAACATAAGTGCAAAAGCTGAATTTTATACAGTAGATAGAAATAATAATTTAACAAAATAATATCGTTAGTGCAGGCTCCGACCAAACACTAACCTAGTCACAGGTATCCCACCTGGTCCATCTTTTCAAAAGGTTTCACATGGATTCCATCTATCCATATGCTTTTCAAAATCTCTTATGGATTCATTTTGTTAGTGCAGGCTCCGACCAAACACCAACTTATTCACAGGTATCCCACCTGGTCATGGATTCCATCCATCCATCCATAAGCTTTTTTTCAGAAAGCATTTTAAAAACCAAAGTCTAATCTATGACAACTCTACTCAGCATGTCCATGACCGTGGACACGGCTACCCAGGATAGATTTAAACTCTGCAGAGGTGTATAGCTTTACCCACAAGACACGATCATCCCAAATTGCCACCGGATAAACACACTTCCTTTGGTGTGCGGCGAGGAGATCATGACAAGGCTGTTACAATGATCCAAAGCCAAAACAGTCACGCCGCCACTAAGGTTTCACCACAACTCGAATCCACGAGTTGGAGCCCCCTCTGGTGCCATGTGAGACTTCCCACAGCCTACGCCGCGCTCACATTCAGCCTATAGCGAGACTATAATTGGAACTTCACAAATTACTTAGCTAGATCCGTCCCATACCGGACTTGTGGTAGTACGAAGTGACTTTGTAAAATGAATTACAGAAACGGTCCTTAATCCAACTTAGGCTCAACCACATACCCCCGTGCACGACAATCAACCAGGTGTCACCAAACACGAGGCATGCCGGCACCCACCACCTAACCATTAGCCTAAGTCAAAAACATAAGGTTCCATTTTCATTTTTAAACTATTTTCATAAACCATCCTTGACTCACCGAAGTCAAGATATCAATTTTCAAAGTCTGTCATTTCATGTGAAAGATTGATCCCACCTAAAATTATACTAAGCCAGGCTAAGCATTTCTATAAAATTTTCTAGTCAATACTGTGGTACTAACTAGTTTTCAGCTAGCGTGACAAGGTATACGAATTCAGGATTTCAAATGGGCTATAATCAAAGGATCATGGGTATATCTAACATTTAAACTGAATTTAAATTAATTTTGGATAGAAGTACGCATGCATATACAGTAAAACAACATAAATAAATTTGAAATATTAGGTTCAACATGGTCAAAGGTGTAACTTGCCTTGCTTCGAAGTTTGATGAGGTTCGCTGAAGTTATACTCTCCGGAATAGTTGTAGTCTACACGTGAAAAACCAAAACAAACCAAACTCAAATAAAATCCAAATAAAATCCAAAAATCATAAATATATGCTGGGAGATAGAATATGAATTTTGGAATTTGAATTGGTCCAAAAGGAGTTAGGGCGAAGGAGGACGACTTCTGGAAGTTTGAATTCCAAAGAAATGAATAAAAGGAATTCTTTGAATTCTTTTCTTTGTGAAGGAAAGGTAGTCGGGAGCTACAATATTTGTGTATGGTCGAAACCATGATCGAAGGCGTAGTCGAAGCCATCATCGAAAGCATGGTTGAAGCAGCGGTTGAAGTTGCGGAGGTCAAAGTCGAAGATAGAGACTCCAAGTGCATGTGCAGTCGAAGTCGAAGATTCAGTCGAAGACCTGGTCAGAATTGTACAGTGGTTGGAAGAATTGGATTTATGCAGAGTGGTCGAAAGAATCGAACGGCTTGGAGAGGTCGGTCGGTTTCGAGTGGTCAGAGAGACCGGAGGGTTCAGAGAGGTCAGAGGGTGTAGAGGTTAAAACGGTCAAACAACCATGGTCGGTTTGAAGGCGGAGGTTGAAGTCGAAGGTTCCGAGATTGAAGATCGAAGTCTAAGTCTTCGAGGTTGAAGGTCAAAGGCTAGAGTCAAAGTCTCCGAAGGTCAAAGTCTCTGGGGTTGAAGGTCGAAGGCTGGAGTCGAAGTCTCCGAAGGTCGAAGTCGAAGGCTCCGAGCAGTCGGAGTCTAAGAAGCCTCCGAACAGCGGAGTCTAAAGAGCCTCCGGATGGCGAAGTCTAAAGAGCCTCCAGATAGCGGAGTCTTATGGGTCTTCGGGCGTCGGAGTATAAGAATCGGATGGCTGGGAGAAGTCGGACGACTTCACGTGACAAGATCCGAGCGATCCAACGGCGGCGAAGACCAGTGAGATGTACAAAAGAGGGAAAAGAGTATGAGTCCGGTATTTCCTTTGTGCAAGGTTCGGGCTACACAGAGTTGGCTGGAGGTGAGGGTGTAGCGGAGGTGAGTACGATTATCGGTGGCATCGGCGGGGCGCAAGAAGGTTGGAGGCAATTACTCGCCGGAGCTCCTCAGACGAAGAAAGTAGAAGTTGCTCGGTGCGACAGGTTTACGAGCGAACCAGGACAATTGGGTGAGGGGAAGAGTGGAACCGAGCCCATGGACGGTGGTGCGGCACACAAAGCTCGTGGGCTCGCTAGCGGTGCGGGGCACGGCGGGGGTTGGTGAGGGGAACAAAAAGAGAGTGGGGACTACAAGGAGTGCTCTGGTGCTCTTGTGTAACGCCACAAGTGGTTGGAAGGTGGTCGGTGGCGAGTTGGAGCGATGGCGTAAGTCGGGCGGCGGTGGCGGCAGTGTTCCGGCGGTAAGGAGACTCAACCAAGGGTGGTCGAGAAAATTCAAAAATTATGAAATATATACTGAAAAATAGATTATGAATTTAGATGAATTTACAAACTTGAATCACATGATTCGGAGTTCGGACGGAGGAGAACGAGCGATTGGAAGATTGTCGGATCAGAAAATGCTGAAAAAGGAAAAATCAGGAATATTGAAGGAATATTCCTCCGTGAACAGTAAATGGCAGCGGCTCTTTTCACTATTTTTGGCCGTTGCGCTAGTGGAAAAAGGCATGGGAGGTGAAGCCAATGGGTTGCTAATGACCCGAGGCACATGTAGGAATTGACGGCACGTCAAACGGAGCACGATGACGACGTCTACGGTGACAATGATATAGGGTGTGGAGAGAAGAATAATTTTCGGGAATAGAACATGGAGAAGCAAGGTAACCACGGCGTAGAACGCGGTAAGGCGAGTCTAGAAAAAAATATCGGCTAAGCCGAAACTCACCGGAGGCGACGCAATCGTCGTTTGAACAACGTCGGTACCGAAACACGAAAAACTCAATATCTTCGCGCTCGGTCAGGCGAATCCAAAACCGTCTGAAACGTACTCTCCTGGGATGGTTTGGCACGTTTTGACGTGGATGGATCGTTGAGAGCATTCCCGGACAGGCGGGGACACGAAGTGCAATATGCGGCCATGGCAAGGTGTCAGGCGCAAATATTTAGGAAAGGTTTTTAGATGAACGGAGGGGAGCACGGCGTAGAACGCGTCGAGACGAACTCAACGCCGCAGACGGCTCGGCCAACGGATAAGCGAAACATGGTGGACAAGATTTTATGCGGCCTACAGGCTGACATCGGCGTTCCGGGCAAACGGAGAGGAATTAACATGCGAGACTTGCGGCGAATCGAAGAGGAGAGTGTGGGGATCGTGATGCTCACCTTGGTTTTGGTCGGACATGC
This sequence comes from Melocanna baccifera, assembly GCA_036346265.1. Lineage (NCBI taxonomy): Eukaryota > Viridiplantae > Streptophyta > Magnoliopsida > Poales > Poaceae > Melocanna > Melocanna baccifera. The sequence goes on along the minus strand of CM070707.1, from coordinate 8,566,925 downwards.
ACGGTCGGCCGGTGGCGACGCGAAGAACGGCGACCCATTTTGGCCCACAGTGGCGACGGTGCTCCGGCCAAGTTCCGGCGAAGGCGAGGTGAGCACCGCGTAGAACGCGGCGAGGCGAAGCCAACGGTGTGGTCAAACGCGGCGGCGCTCCACCGGATGAGACACAAAAGGCCGAAGAACACCGCTTGAACTACAAAAGTAAAACTCCGATTGTGGCCAATAGAGAGGGAGTTGGGACTTAAGATTTTCAGGGTTGAGTGAGGATGAGGAGAGGCTCACGGGGCTCCCTTTTATAGGGGTGGAGGTGGACCGAGGAGGGAGATCAATGGGGCATGTCTTTGAATGGCATGGTTTAAATCCCGCAAAAATAGCTCATAAATGAGAGGGGAAACGGTAGGAATTGAAGGAGTTTGATGAGGGGAATTGATTGCAATTGATTTCACGAAAAATGGTTGAGAGAATCAAAAGTTACAAGGGGTTGAAGAAGCTTCATAGATGGCGTCCATGGCGGCTTCCTCTGTCTGAGCACGTAACGTTTCAAAGGAGGAAGAAGAAAATAAGGAGAGAGAAAAGAGAGGAAAGAGAAAAAAAAGAAGAAGAAGAAAAAAATTTGGGAAAATTTCAAGAAATTTTTCTAAAGATCCTGGGAACCTGAAATGATTAAAAAAAAATTTCGGAATTTTTTTGACGTTTATTTTAAGTTTTAAAAATGTTTTTCCTTTCTAGCTTTAAAATAATACAATAAAGAATAAATAAAGCCTAAAAATCTTAGAAAAATTCATAGAAGTTTCTAAAGCTATTTTGAACTTATAAAAAAATCTCAACCCAAATTTGAATATTTTTCCTTGTAAAATATTTTTTTGTCTAACAGAAAGGCTATTTTCTTTAGCAGAAAATCAGGTTAGCTAAAAATTTTAAAATTTCAAGAAATCAAATAACTTATATTTTTATTTCAAACTAACTTATTTAATACCTTATTTATTTATTTATTGTTTTTATTTTTTTCTTAAATCACCTTTCTCACGTAAAACCCTTTTTAAAAGCAGAAAATCAGGCAAATAAACTTAAACAACCAAAAGTAAATATTTTTTTTAAAATTAAATTAAATTTGTTTTTTTATTTTTGGAATAAACAGTTGGGCTGTTACAAGAGTAATGTTTTTTATGGATTAGATTTTAGTTTTTAAAATAATTTCTGAAAAGGCTTATGGATGGATGGAATCCATAGGAGATGAAAAAGTATGTGGATGGATGGAACCCGTATGAGATCTTTTGGAAAAGATGAACCAGGTGGGATATCTGTGAATAGGTTAGTGTTTGGTCGGAGCCTGCACTAACGATATTATTTTGTTAAATTACTCTTCCTATCTGTCCTATCAAATTCAGCTTTTGAAACTACTTACTGTATTTATCTTAATTCTGTTTTTACACACAAATAACCTGTTATGCCTTCCCTTGTCAATCCTTATGTATGCATTAACTCTGTTAAACCTCTTAATGTAACTTGTGAAGTACTTTATGTATTCATGTTGCTTCATTCACTATTTTTAGAGAAGGACATCATCAACTTCGGTGAGAATAACGATGAGTAGGCCACGTCTTACAGTCATTCGCCTGTAGGCAGGCAGGATAGGCTGCTGCTTTATGGTTCTTTTTCCGCTGCTTATATTTAATTTTGGTTTATGAATCATTGATGTAAACTTTGGCCATCAAACCCATATTTAGTTAATGAATAAATATCATTGTGCATGATATGAATTTTTGTTATCCACTGTATGCACTAGTTTAATCCTGGACTAGTACGATTTACACAGAGGATCCTAGAGTCGTTGCTCCAGGGTCCGACAGAGATGGTATCAGAGCTATAATGACCCTAAGACGTGACCGTAGGTAGAATAGAGTGGATGAACCTTAAGGACTTATTTTAAATAATAAAAATATTTTCAAAATGTTTTGCTTACTCTTACCCCACAATCTTTGTTTACCCTTATCTCCCAATTTTTTTCTCACCTTCATGTCATTTTTGAAAAAACTTATTTCTATCCCTTCTCTTGCTCAAAACAACTTTAGATGGACAACAGTTGGGATTTCAATGTCGAACTATCTACATGCACCGGAGAGACAGCCATGAAAATCAGACAATGGGACACCGCTTTGCTTTACCCATCACCAAGCGAACTGGACAAGGAAGTCTTCGCTATCGCTTTAAAGGAAGCAGTTACTCGTTTGAAAGAGCCAAGCAAGAAGATGTTCTTCGCCTCGGCCATCATTTCAATCTTCGTATTGGAGGATCGCGCTTTGTACCTCGAGAACCACGAAGGATTACACCAAGGCAACCCTTGCCCCTTTAGGATAAGTTGTTAGGCAACTATTAGACGATGTTACGAGCTATCAATTTTTCTCTTTTGTCGATAGCCGTAACTGTTACCTGAAATTATCTTAATAAAGGTTTTTGCTAGTAGGTGTTTTGTTGGATTATGCAAAACGACCCCTATTCCTCCTTTGTCTTAAAGTCTCATCTTCCCTAATTCTTGAAAGCATCAAGCGGAAACACCGACCTTTAATACCCTTCAGACAATAATTAAAAGGACATCGAAGTTCACGAATGGATGTCTGAACCAGATAACAGCTCAAACCTTGCAGAGTAAGATCCAAACCCATTTCTTTCCTAGCCCATACGAATCTCGGGGACGAGATTCTCTTTAAGGGGATAGTTTGTAATAGCAAAAGTTTTTTTAAAAAATAAAAAATAAAATAATAATTAAGTTAGTTTAAAATAAGAGTCAAAGTTATTTCTTGCTTGAAATTTTAAAATTTTCGCTAACCTAATTTTCTGCTTAAAGAAAAGAGCATTTCTGTTAAACAAAAAAATTATTTTATAAAGAAAATTATCTCAATTTTAGTTGAAAATATTTATATAAGTTTAAAATAGCTTTTCAAACCTCTATGAATTTTTCTAATATTTTTAAGCTTTATTTATAATTTATTGTATTATTTTAAGCTAAACAAAGAAAAATATTTTTAAAAAATTAAAATATACGTCAATAAATTCTAAAAATATTTTATTTAATCTTTTCAGGTTCGAAGGATCTTTAGAAAAAAAAATTTGAAATTTTTCCAAATTTTTTTCTTTTTCTTTTTTTTCTTTTCTCTCTTTTCTCTCTCCTCCCTATCTCTTTCTTCCCAAACGTAAAGGAGCATCCTGGCATTGTTAGAAGCTCACCAGAGGAAGAGGTTGAGCTTGGGGTGGCTTGGATTAAGCTCGCGTCGGTGGAGGTCGTCGGCGAAAAGAGGCATTCGGCGCCAGAGAAGAGGGGTGGAGGAACCACCAAATTGATGCCAAAATCAACTTCGCCTCGGTCCGGAGAAGGTTCCTGTGAGCGGAATTGCTTCGAGGTGGTCAGAATCGATGGCGATAGCAAATGGCCGAAGTTGGAGACGACGAGTACTTTGGTGAGCTACAGCGCATAAGAGCTCGATTAGACCTCAAGGGAGCATTAAAGAGGTCTAAGAAACAAGGTGAGAGGGTCACGGGGGCTTGCGAAAGTCTAGGGAGGTCTAGCGCCGGAGGCAATGTTGGGCAGCCATGAAAAACACAGCACTTCGACGAACTTGCGAATTGGGGAGGCTGGCGGTGCATAGAATGGGTTGCAACGAAAAGTTCAACGCGATTTATAGCGAGAACTCCAGAAGTGGGGAGCGTTGGTGGTGTTAAGGCCATTGAAGCCAGGCGACGCGCTCGAGTGCGCCTACGGCTGCTAGGCAAGGAGGGGGCAAGAGGATGGCGCGGGCGCGACGTCAAGGAGTTCAATGCTTCACAGTGTGGTACAGTGAAGCTGCTGGTGTTGAGGTGATGCATAAGGTATGGCGGCGCGGCGGCAACGCCATAGGGGCGAGCTATGGGCGGAGGAGGGGATAAGGCCGGCACAGGTGCTGCAAATGCAGATGGGGCCCGAGGCACAACGGTGACGCGGATGCAATGGCGACCATTAGAAGCCAAGCGGCGACGGCGACCTGAGTACGGCGGAAGAGCTGGGTGGCGAGGCTAGGGAGGGAGAAGAGCGCCTAGCTCGGTAGTGAGGGTATACGAGATCGCTGCGGTGGTGCCACGAGGAGTGCTCGCCAGGGTAGGGGAGTAGGGGCGGGGAGAATGACGAAGGTGAGGGTTAGTGGATGCACGGAGGGTAAACAGGGGGTGCGACACAGCAGTTTTGGCCAACAGAGAGAGAGGGCAAAGGGGGGGGAAAGGAAGGAGGAGGCGAGGCGGGCGGGCTAGGCCGTTGGGCCTGGCTGGGCCTGCTCGAGGAGGGTTTTCTTTTTCCTTCTTTTTCCTTTTTCATTTCTTTTCTTTTGGAATTTTTGCACAGAGAAGGTAATGGAATTTTTAGGTAAACTCAAAATCCAATAATTTCTAAATAAAGCCCTGAAGATACCAAATTTTCACAACTGAAAACTTTAAATTGAGCAAAGCAGGAAGAAATTAAAATAAAACAAAAATGGGATGTTACAGGATTAGACCCACATAGCCAAATTGAGTGAAAGTGATAAAAATAAAATTATCACAATATGTGAAAACATATGTGAAATTTTTCACAACTGAAAACATATGTGAAAATTTTCACAACTGAAAACATATGTGTGATTCCACCATATGTGAGGTTGAGAGCATCCAAATTGGTAGTGTGAAAGAGACACAAAAAGAAAAGAGAGAAGTAGAAGATAGACGAAGTGAGGATTAATCTAAAACTAACGCATTAATATCTACTTCTAGTTTTGTTTCTTATATTGTGCAGGTTGACATTAAACATAAAGAATTGAACATTCAACAACCGCCACCTTTGAAGGCAAATAAGGAGGAGGTAACCACGCGAGGGGATGAAGTGTTTGCTGCCCTGTGGATACATCCTAATAATCTTAAACCCCCAACACCTACCTCATCTGAGGAGAACGACAAAGGTAACAATATTGGTGCTGAATTTAATTGTGAAAAGGTGAGTAATTGTGAGAACTCATGTGATCCACCAAAAACTCCATGTTCTAAAATTTGTTTGCTCAATTTACATAATGTGTAATTGATTACTCATAAGAAAATTCTTACTAGGATATCTCCTAATGATTATTTGTGCTATATCATGTTTGATGATCCTAGAGAGCTATCTAGTGTGATTGATAATGTTGCTAAAATTTTATATTCAAAATCACTAGTTAGTACCTATGTCTACACATATAAGTTCAATTTGATTGAAAATTATAGTGTAGATAATAAATTTTATGTTCATAGAATTTGCATTACATATGATAAGCTTGCTGAATTGAAATTGCATATTGTGGATAAACAATCTTTTATGACATGTCATGATAACAATGAGATGAATTTCAATAATAGTATATACTGTTTAAAAATATTTCATAAGTCTACTTGTTCGATCAATGATATACAATCATGTAAAAATAATCAGAATAGCGCAGTTGAAGCATGAAAAGCAAGCAAAATTTTCTTCCCCATATCTAAACAATTAAATTTGATTTTGCCTATTAATGAACTGTCTATGACCTTAGAAAAGTTGAGAACGACTTTCTTTTGTGAGAGGGGGAATGATATAAAAAATAATATTATAATGCATACATCTTTTGATCGCTGCTATATACATGAGTTTGTGCAAGATAATGGGAATGACACAATAATTGATACATACATATACCATGCATATGTGTTGTTCTTTTCGCTTACTCCAGCGTCACATATCCATGATGAGATAAGCCGAAAAAGTATTGCTGAAAAATATATATACCATGCATACACGTTGTATTCTTTGTTTAGTACAATTTCAGGCTATTAAAAGCCGAGGACAATTTTTTTGAAAAAGAGGAGGATGATGCAGATACACATGTTGATGTTGATGTGACCATGCCACAAACGGTGAATTCGTTTCTTCGGTTTCAATTTATCTTAAATGAGAATATGATGCTATCTAATGATGAGGACATCCCAGCTACTTCCACATCTAATGTGCATGAGAATGTTCACGAAGTCAAACCTACGATACAAGGACCAATGACTCGAGCACGAGCGCATCAACTTAACTATCACGTGAATGTGTTCCTAACTTTGTATACAAATGTTTCAAAGAATAGAATACTATATAATCCTTGTGATGATTTAACTGTCCTTAGGAACCATAGAGAAGGACTATGGGAGCCCAAGTATACAAGTGAAACTGTCAAACGCAAACCACGTCCTGTTCACGAGTTCAACTCAGATTCGGCCCTCCTGACAACGTCTACTTCAAACGGCCATAACTTTTTATCTAGGAGGAATCTTGAGGTCCATGAGTACTTGTTGGAAAGGTTTTGAAGTCTACTTTCAGATGGATCTAGTCCCACTTCCAAATTCCTTCTGCGCGCATCGTAATTACTGAAACAAGCTGACACTAACTTAGCCTGATAGGATCAACTAAATGCTCATAGATTTCGCATCAAGAGTCCATTTGGAATGTGTGAGTATATTATGGAAAGCTTGTCTTGTCCTCTTTCCAACGGATATGGCCTTATCCCAAAATTCCTTTTTTGCGCGATGGAATCACCAGAACAATCTTCTGTTGCAGAAATAGAGATTGAGTCTGATAGGATTTGATTACTTTCCATGTGTTGAAATCTTTCCATATGCAAGGGCATGTGTGACCCTATAAATAGAGGCTTCATTGGCCATGTAACACAGACTACCTTTGAGAATAATCTACTATTATTTGTGCTTGAGTTTCGTGAGGAATTAGAGAGTTTCTTCAGTCAAGATCGTTCAGTCTTTCGCTGGCAATTGGGTGTACGATAGATCTTCGCTTGGTGGTCGGCGAAATCGACGCGAGTGTGTTTTGGCGGATTAAAGAGTGTTCATCCCTTGCACTGGCATTGGAGGATAGCTACGATTCATCAAGACTCTCGCGAGTATCTATCCTACGTCGAGAAGATCAGGCGACCCCGTATCACTATTACATGTGGGGCCCCAGCCATTTAATAATTCTTAAAACCTTTTAAATGAGTTGGGAGTCACTAACATATGCGACCCTGTGCATTGTTCGCACAGTAACTTTTCAATGGAAAGATAAATAGAAAATAAAATTAAAACCCCAGTCGACCCCACCTGTCACTGATAGACACCCTCTTTCCTTTGTCATTTGCAGAATTAATTCAAATCTCAAACTTTAAAAGGCTCGTTCTCATTCATCTTAAGTGCTAATTTAGTTAAATTTATCTGTAAATTCATCTAAAATAAAGACCTTTCCAATGGAATTGAAATAATGAATTTTGGAGTTCATTTTAATTTTAATTTATTTCTATTTGTTGGTATATATTTGAATTTACGCGTGATCGTTTGGTAGCTTACAAAGTTCAAGAGGAACAAGAGACCAAAACAAGCCCAAATCTGCAAGACCAATCAATCTATGAATGAGGCAAGCCAATACTTACAAAGTTCATGTTGAACTTACATTTTGTGCAACTTACTTCTGTTTAAATTATCAAAGTGCATGATATTATTTATTATGCCAATTATGTTTACCTTAATATTTTAGATACATGCCTATTATACATTGTGATTTTATTATATTCCATTTCATAAAATAATTGAACACTTAATCCTTATCACCCTTGAAACTATAATGGTAACATTAACTATAAGTTGTATTTAAAGCATCATGACTAGTTTTGCTTAGATACCGGGTGGTATTAATTTGCTCTGACATCATTTTAAGTATGAAAACTCATTTTGGGGCAGTCATTAGTGGGAAAGTGATTGGTATGTTGTAACTTGACTACCTTTACACCCTCAAAACCCTCAACTTGCATAAAAGTTTGGGCGGATGGTATGGGGGGCTGGTGCAGAGGATGCATAAGTGCTGGATTGTTGTAATACCACCTAGATAGATTTTAAGGACTAAATCTTGTAGCGCCTTCTAGTGTAAAACAGCGCAACTATAAGTCTATAATGGATACAACCTGGCTAGCTAATTTGTATCGGCCTAGTGTGGATTGTGCCATTGGTGTAAACACATGCAAAGGGAAGGACCTTTGGCATGACAGCACAAGAGGGGGCTTCTAGAGGGATGGTCACATCCCACAAATGTGGAAACCTTAGCTTGTGTGGTCGAGGGATTGTAACATCCCACAATAATGGAAACCTTAGCTAGTGTGACCTCGCTAGAAAGATGCAATGTAAAGGCTTTGTGTCAACCTACTTGATCGATATGTCTATGGAAATATGTGGAATATAACTAGTTGGTTATCTCTTGTTGGTAAAGTGTGTGACTATGTGAAAACTATTCAAACAGTTATGACCACAGTCACAGGCGGGCATGGGAACTCACTGGTGTTAGTTCTATTTACAAAATAATCTTTGTGGATGGGATGAGAACGGGTTTGTGTTGCTCTAGGCGGTCAGTCCAAGTAATGATAATAGTGGATATAACGCTAAGGAACTAGCATTTGATGCAGGAAGCCATGTCACGATTGATGGATCCTACATTATTATTAATATTGCAATCTTTCTTGCATTCTAAAAAAATAATTTTAGTTAAAATTGCTAAGTCATAGAAATTTCTATTATTGGTAATTGTTAACTAAGGAATTTAGCAAAAGAATCATGGCCAATCTTGTTCATCCCTACATCTATAATAATGCATTCTGTGTGTTGGTTTATGGAGAACAGTTGATTATGTTCACACTCACTCAATTAATTCAAAATTGGTGAAGCAGTAGTCCTATGCCATCATGATGCACTAGGTCTAGACAGTGAAGATAGAGGGAACTTAGGGAATTGTTAGCATGATAGTTTTACCCCCCAATTGCTTTCCTGTGGGAGGTTTTGGCCTCACTTTTATTAATCAATCTCGTTTCTGCTTTTGCATTATAAGTTTTGGCCTAAGTGGCGCTTTATGTAAAAATTGTTGCTCAATGTGGTATATATGTAAACTTTTGTGCAATATTAAGGATTGGTATGGTATAAGTGATGTATGAAATGATTCAGCAATGTATATGTGAGCACTATCTACTGGTCCAAGAAATAGTGTGATGGAATCATAAAGGATTTTGGGTTATAAAATCTGGGTCTAACGAAGTGGTATCAATTCCATAATTGATATCTTTCTAGATTGCTTTAGGTTCTCTTCCCTTAGAACCCTTGTTAAGAAAGGTAGAGTAGTGCTCTTATGTTGAATTTGTGATTTATCTCATTTGCACTCGTTTGACCTTGTGTTTCTGTCATTTTACTTCTTGAGAGGATTTTGAGGTTATTTGTCTTTCTTGCTTGGTTTGATGGGGAGTTTGAATTTTTGTTGTATTCATTGTATGATATTGCATATCTAAATCTCTACAACTAGATCCAGCTAAATATCCTTGGAGCTCTGATATTGCATATATAAATTTCTGCAACTAAATCTAGCTAAATATCCTTGGAGCTCTGACTATTACTTATGTATGATGTGCTATCATGAAATTGCTTATTGACATGGTTTATGATATGTTAGCTTAATTTATCATGACCTTCCATATATATCTTAGGTTTACCATGTTAGCAAATTGAAATTATAAGTGGAATTGCAAAACATGAATTAAAGTAGGTCAATGGTTGATCTCATGACTTGTTGTGCTTTAGTGCTCCTTGTATGATTCATACCATGTTAAACATGATTTGTTGAATCTTGAACATAAATGAAGGTTTAGATTGAGTTATGCTAGTTCTTTATTGAAGTATGAATTTACTTCTCCTAGGTTTTTACAGCTTGGATCAGGTATTGCTTACAAACTAAGAAGTAGCTTATTATTCTTGAACTAGAAACTGAAATAAAAATGAGATTGCTTGCCATTGCACAAGACATGAACTTTTTGAGAGTTTTGGATGACCACGACCACTCTCTTAAGCTTATCGCTTGGGATGGTGAACAAATGCTTGAGATCTAGTACATGGCAAATAAAATGTGAAGAAAACAAAAATTGTGAAATGGTTGAAGCTTAGGAGGCAATTGTGGTGGCTCCTAGTTCAGGACTTGCTTTGCTAAGATAAGACCAAAATGTGTTTTTAAAAGTGATAAATGTGTTCTTTGTGCTTAATTCCAAGTCCTTGAATACAATGATTCAATATTGAACTTGTAGCACTCTATATGATTCAATTATAGCTTCTTTGTTCCTTTTAGCATATTGATATTGCTTGGCTCATATTTGGATACCTTTAGCTAAATTAGAATTTTGATCATCTTGACATATACTCAAATGGACTTAATTCATAAATCTTGTGCTAGTTTGGCCAAGCTTTGCTATATTTGAATTGTCATGATCTAGATAGTTTCTATTCATCATACAACTTATGATAATTCTTGTTTTAAATCAGCATGGATAATCTTTATAGCTCCTTACTAAGTTTACTTGAATAAAATTGTAGCAATTCCATTTGCATCATGCTCTCTTATGCTTTTATTTGATCCCTCCATTTTGTCAAAAAAGGAGAGAATTTGTCTCTTGCATCATTTGTATAGATTCAACTAAGAAAAATTTGAACCTTGATGAAATCATTGTCAAAGTGGGAGAAATATGCCCAAAATGCTCATTTCAAGTGATTTAAGGCTAAAATGGTAAATTTGAGCATTTGCATGTAAGGGGGGAGAAATGTGCATGTGGGGGAGAAATTTGCATGAAAAGGAGGAGCTAAAAGTGTTTTTTGAAAATTTTGAGTTTTTCTTGATCTTATTGATCTCTTCTCACCATAACCAAGATCAAATAGAACGATTATTCTTTCATATGAATCTAGAGTGAGATTTCCTACTTCTTGGTGAAGTTGAAGCTTTTTATTGAAAACTTACTCTATCTAGTTGCTTCACTTCATTTCTTGCTCACTTGCTCATTTTCAATCTTGTTTACATCTAATAGACCAAGCGAAGCTTTCTTTTGTAAATTCTCTTGCTTTTTAAAAATTAACTCGATTGTGCTCTCATTTGTATTTTTGAGGTATTGCCAATATGTTCATCAAGAGGGAGACTGAAGAACCATGTTGAGAATACCATTGGTTCATGTGTGTTAAACAATTGGCAATCAAGTCGAGTTGAGATTTGAGTTTGCAAAAGTCTGCATATTACCTCTCAGGCATCTTTGCTACAGGCGGTCTAACTAGCCTAGGGTTGGCGGTTAGACTGTCCAAGTGATAGTTAGACTGGCATGGAAGCCATAGTCTGATCGACCGACAATGGTTAAACTAGTCAAGGGTTAACGGTTTGACTAGTGGTTAGCCACCGGTCTTACCGGCCATGGTGGTGATCATACTGGGGTTGTACTGCGACTAAGAAATAGTTGGCGATAGCTATTTTCTAGAGAGAGTGTTTTCTAGGCTAAGCTAGAGCAGTATGATTTGGTAGGGTGGCAATCTAACTGGTGTGAGCTTGGCGGTCTAACCCTCCACTAGGGTGGCGATCAGATAGGCTAGAGTGGTCTAATAGGCCACCCATGGTGGTCAGACCAACTAAGGTCAATTGGTTCTAGATTTTTGGAAAATCAGGAGATTTGGTTATGGGTTGAGCTTTGGAATCTAAGCCATTGTATTCATGGTGTATAAATCATGCTTGGACTATTGTGGGTCAAGTTGTGAAGAATTTATGCCTAGAAATAGTTTGTTGGTCTTTGATGTATAGGTGCTTGAAGGCAACCATGGTCGATGGCGTGAAGCGGGATTACGCTCGGGGATGAGCTAAGGTGTGGTCAAGGAAATCAGGTGGGATAGTTGGGCTCAAGCGAAGCACAGGAGAAGACAAGGGATGCTTAAGGGAAGGTTCAAGCAATGATTCGTTAAATGGTGCGGTCGGTGCAAGTGAGGCGTGGTCGGGGAAACCTACATGGAGAGACTTGCTAATGCACGAGTCATTGGTGGACCTACACATTGCAAGCATAGAGATTGCTTGCAAAGAAAAAGATGGTCATGGACTCGACTTAGGGAAGAAGTGAGGTCCATGGTCAACGCGAAGGCATTTTGGCAGGAAAGCCAAAATAATGGAAGTGGTAAAGGGACCAAAACCGCGGTGCTTGGAGGGCGTTTGGAGAGCGGTTTAGGTCAAGAAGGCACTAAGGAGACCAAGTGGATGGATGCTTGCTCCTTAGTGTGTTTGGGCTTATGTGCTTTAAAAAGCATGTATAAGTCATGTGTTGAGTGTAAACCCCGATGTATGTAGGATTAACGGGTATCTCCAGTTGTGCTAAGTAGTTGCCCCATCTACTTGAGTAGGAGGGGGTTGGAGGCATGTGGCTAACCAACCCACTCATCTATTGTCTAGGGTTTATGAGAGAGGCTTCCAAGGGAGAGGAGCTTTTGGGTGTGTGCTCTTAGGTTAGAGAGCTTTATCCTCTATGGTGAAGAGGCTGTAAAACATTCATCTATAAGTTACGAGAGATCAATCATCTTCATCACCCAAGGTGTGCTCTTGATCTTGTTGATTTTGGCACTTGTTTTGGTTGGAATTTTTGCGCTCTCTCTCTCTCCCCTCTTCCATCTTGATCTTTCTGGTTCCCTAGGCATGTAAGATATTTAGGTGCCTTATGAAGATCATATGTCATCCATCTAGAGAGTAGTTGTACCAAGATCTTGGAGTTTGACTGGTTTAGCTTGATTTGGAACACTTGTTGTGAAATTAAAATATGAGGTTTTTGTCTTGAATCTTTGGGTGTTCTAGCTTACTGTAACATATGAAAACCTATCTAGGGCTATCTTGGCTATCCCTAACCTACGAGCAAGTCGTATCTCATGTTTGTGAGTTTTGCCTGATTTTTGGTGCAACATTGCTTGTTTTAAGTAAATGTTGGAACTTTGGCCAAGATATATGTGATGCATGGATGGATTAAGTTCCTGATATTTTTGGCAAGATTTGTGCAAACTTTTAAGTCATTTGAACTTGTCTTTTTAGCTTTTGGTATGTGCTATTTTCTATTCTGGAATAGTGGAGAGCGATAAGACCGCATCCTACTAACGTCAAATAGTAGGATGATCAGACCGATGCTCCTAGGTGATCTGACCACCAGTCGGTCCAACCACTTGTTCGTAGTGGTCTAATCAGTTGCAAGGAGTTAAACTCTGTTTTGTTTCTACGTTTGTGTGAGTTCTCTCTTGGTAAGCTAATCTGATCGTCCTAACTTCTAGTTCTAATGGTGTTCTACAAAAAGTTCAACTTTCATAACTTTTACTTTCATCTCAATACTCCCTTAGATTCCAAATGCAAGTCGTTTTAGAATCTATACTAATCAAATATTTTTAAGTTTGATCATCAATATATTTAATCACCAAGATTGATAACACGAAATTAGTTTTACTAGATCCATCATGAAATATAATTTCATAGTGTATAATTATTTTTATTTGAAATAGCATATTTTGATAGAAATTTATGTCGATGTCCAAAACAACTTACATTTGGAATGAGAGAGAGAGAGAGTAGTATTTAGCATACCTTACCCTGGTGGAAATTAATGACAGAGTACCATTATGGACCGGATCGAGTGGATAATGGTAGGTTTCCTTTGACAACCAGCACTGAACACCCAAAATTTATATTTTTTCTCAAAAAAACTTTGTGGACATGCTAATATGTTTTTGAATTTTGCCTACCTTTGAGATCATACACCAAGACTGATATGGAAGAAGCAGTTAAAAAAGACTTGAGATATTAGAATATATCTAAAGAATTAGTTTTAGATAGGAGCAGTAAAAGACAACTCCTGAATGGGTTATCTTTTTACGTGCTTCTATAGACAACTCCTTAATGTATATTATGTTTTGTTTTTCGTGTTACAATCAACTACTGCATGGGAGACGATACAATTCTTTATGCCCCTCTCTCCATATCATATCGTGTCCTACATGATAAACTTTACAGTTTCTACGATCGATATACGTACTTTACAAACATGTAGGCATTATTACTCCTCATCTAACTATATGTGTATATATGTTGTTAATTAGTTTAACCATGGTTGTGCACAGAAGCAAAGCAGCAGTCAGGTCAGTTGGGTATAAGTTTGGAGCGAGGCTTCGAAAACGCTGGAGCGGGGTCGTAGCCCCCATAGTCGTTTGTCTTAACCATGAGGCTCCTTGGATGGGTGCCTGAAGCTGTTGCTCCCTCTTCACATACAGCAGTGGAATGGTCCTGAATCATGTCATATGAGAATCATATAAGAATTTATTTCCTAAAGATAATTCTGAGTTGTTTTAGTCCCTTTCTAAAGTTAGTATTATCAATTTGTAATTCAACAGAAAAATATGTTATAGTTCTTGAGAATTTTTCTTCTAATGAAGGCCTTAACTGAACATAGCATGGCTACTCAAGTAGAATTTCGTCTATACCTTTTGAATCTTTTCTTGCGCCAGCTCCCTTCCTCCTGCAAACACAGTCGTAGAAGATTAGTGAACCTACCTGACAGTTTTTTCTTCTTTGTCTACCGCAGAAAAGTAACTTTTTTCCAATATTACGGATCTTACACATTTTATGTGAAAATTCTTATGCTTTCAATAGACCAATACTACATATTGTCGGGCGTTTAAAAACATACCAGAGTTAATAACTACATCTAACATGGGAAGTAGCTGAATGTTCACATCTTTCTTTTCATCTAAATTCAAGAAATTTTACAGAAGATTAATTACTTTTCTGGAAAAGCAAAAACAAAAATCAATGGAACAGAAAAACCAACCTGCAGTACAAACTGAAAGCACTGACACAACCATGAGCAATAGAACAACAACTGAAGCTCTATCAACTTTCTCGGAGCCCATTTTCTTCTTTCCCTCCAATCCTCCCGGTTCTTAAACGCTACCACCCACCCACAATACCTACAAGCACTGTATCAGAACAGTACATATAGAGGTTTATACAGCAAACGAGCAGTGCTTCAACCTTAGCATGATTGGTGCGCCCAAATTCTCCTTATAATAACGGAAAGCAAAAGGTGCATAATGAGCACTTCGTCGCCATGGTTTCTGAGTGCGCGGTCAAGTGCTAGTGGGCTGCTAATATGCTATCTCAAGGCGAACAAAAGGAACAAAGCGATAGTGGAATGCCTGACTGCTCAGCCATCCGTCAAGCACCATGGAAAGGCGGTACATAAACAATGGGAGTGTATAGAATATTCTTATATTTTTTGTTTAAATCTGTTCGATTTTAAGGTGTTGTATTGAAGATCCAATGTTCCAGATTCATTGGATGAAGGGTATAGAGAGATCTGTTGGATGGAGATCTAACGCCTTAGAATTTAGATCACTTATTTTTTTGAAAGGAGATATGAGAGATCCATTGAATAGAGATCTAACGTTCCAAAATATGACAGATTTAAATCCAAAAAATTTATAAATACTGTATAGCAATTCTCCGTAAACAAAATGAGCTATGGTTTCCAAGTCATTGTGCAGCATTAATGATTCCGCTTGCGCCGCAACTTGCACGATGAAAGTTTCAATTGAGTATCATGCGCTAGCCACAATAATAATCATTACTTTTTTTAGTCATTTTTCGATGGATGAATCACGAGTCCGCTAATTGCTACTCCCTTATCCACAAATATAGGTAGCCGTTCGTTTCGTGCGTCCATCTTTAACTATTAATATATATTAATTACATAAAAATAGTACTATTAAATTTATTTTAATACTTTTATAATATATATTTTTATTATCTTTGCTAATATATTATGATAATAAATTATAGTTAAAATCTTATATTAAAGACTATAGAAAGTCAAAAACGATATACATTTGTGAGTGAAGGGAGTACTCCCTTATAATACTATGAAAAAAGTTCGAAGCTCGCGAGCTACTTAAGTTCGGCTCGTTCTAGACTCAATTTGAGCTTGGTTCGAGCTTTAAACGAGCCGAAGTCGAACTTGAGATCTCGCAAGCTTCACCGAGCCGAGCTTGAATAGTTCATGAGTCTTAATTCGAGCTTAAATAGTGATACATATTAACTCTTACCAAACTTACCTGAGCCGAACTTAAGCTCGAGCGTTTTTTATTATTGAAAATTAGTGTATATTTGAATTATTTTGACCGTTATCGAGCTTACTCAAGTCGAGTTTGAACTTCTCTTATTGTTGAAAATTAGTGCACAATAAATTATTTTAATTATTATCGAGCTTTAACGAGCTGAGCTCGAGTCTACTCGAGCTTTGGCCGAGCCGAACTCGAGCCCAAGTTCAAGCTTGGATCCGAACTTGAGCTCAGTTCGAGTTTCTATCGCGCCCGAGCCTATAAGACTAGGCTCGCTCGAGCTCAACTCGTTTATAACTCTACTCCCTTGAGCACAAAAGGTGTCAGTTTTGAGACGTGCAATGGAACTTTTTAGACTTCATCTATCAATACGCCTATGAATATTAAGGTTGAACATATGAAAATAGTATATCTAGGTTTGTCTAGAATTCATAATATAATTATATATATTATAATAACAAACAACGATCAAAGTTGGTGTTGTAGAGACTACATCAAATGTGCAAAACAACACTCCTTTTGTGACCAGGGGAGTAACAAAATTTAAACTTGAACTAATAATTAAGAAAGGTAGACGTGTTTGCACTGAAAATGTCGCTCAGACCTACAATTTCCCTTCAAATACAAAATAAGATATTTGTATATATTACAAATAATTACGAGTGCCTACCGGTATCAAGCGAACTGGTAAAGTAATCGGTTGGTATGGTAGATAGACTATGGGCATGTTTGGTTCTTTCAAATACTAGTGTTCCAAGATTATGAGTTTTAATTCCTATTTTGTAGGTGTATGGACTATGGTTATTATCGGGATTTCACGCCATAACCTCTTCTCAGTGTATGTCTTAAAGGCATGTTCCTTCCACGGGTCTCCTACTCCGGAGTATAATCTTGTTGCATCGCTGCAAGTGAATAAATCATGAAACAGATCCAAAACCACTTCTACGATGGCATTAACACTTGACAACCTTATCTGTTTAATCGAAATGTATCACATTGATCAGTGCACTTACAAGGATGATCCCAAAGATTCTACTTATACACTGATCAAAAGGCAAGCAACCATCCCCATCCGCCTCTTCTATTGAGCTCACAGGACGAAATTGGTCAGCGACGCCCTTGACACGGTTAAGGTTAAAGCATTTCATATCTTTTGCAAGTAGGAAGCCATAAAGGAAAAGCAAGTGCTCCTGGGAAGATAAGATTGGGAATTGTTTGGCATTAGTGGGGGATAAAGCTGCATACGGCTAATTAATCCCCCTCTAAGAGCTAGTGTTATGATGCTAAAGGCCAATACCACTTGTGGTATTGGTGAATCAATGGGTGGATTGTGGAATCGTACCGTACACGGACCAGAACAAAAAAAAAGTCATATCTGTTGATAGATACTTCAGGTAAATTCGAACATGAACGGACCAGAAAAAAAGTCATATGTCTGTTGATAAATACCTCAAGTAAATTCGAACATGAACTCACATCGGATATGAATAACTCTTCTAAATGTAGTTCGTAATAAATCATTTGTATTATTAGAATAACCTGGCTTGATGTTTGATCTAGCTAATAAGGTGAGGAACTCCTCTATTTTTAAGTTAGGTCTTTTGTTCTCCACAACTAATATTAGATTATTCCAACAATCTCTCTCTGTCACACATTGGTGTCTCTCAGCTGTTCACCTCTTCTTCACCGTACACCGACGGTCCCACAAAGTCCATTCACCATACACCGACAGTCCCTCAGAGTCACAGTCCATCAGACGTTTACACACTAGTGTCAATTAGGCCAGAGATGTTAGAACCAAGTTCTGATATCACTTGTTGGATCGTAAGGGCTTTCTCACCCCAAAAACTAGCTACTGAGATGTGGGACTTCCTTATTTTTAAGTTAGATCTCTTACCCTCCTTTCACAATTAAAGTAGGGCTATTCCAACACTTGAGCATTGAAATATTAGGATATGGGAGCCCGGTCACCCAAGTGCAGAAAATGCACATGCACACAGATTTTACCATATAAACCTCCAAGCGTATATGCATTCCTATTAATATAATCTAATCCTAAAATTTAGAATTTTCATGTTCATTTGGTTCTCAATTTTTTTAAAAGACAGTTTTCACTATATTTTCCCCTAATTTATTCATGTTTCTAGTACTTAGAAACGAAAGGAGTTTTTCCTTTTTCTACAATTTCTGAACATATAGTACTTACTAGCTATTTTCCATAGAAGCAAGAATCTTGCAAGAAATGAGGAGATCCAATTATTAGAGGAAATAATATTTGTCAACAGTAATACACCATCTAAAGTTCATACGGAGAGAGCTGAGGATTTATGGCCGTCCAGGGTCGTCCTTCGGATCCTTGTTCCATGTTTTGTCTTGCCACACTAATCTTAGTCACGCCACAGTGGGTCCTTGGTTTCATGTTTTTGTCTTACTAGGCTTCACTCATTTAGATTTTAGTTTTTGGTTTTTAGTTTCTAACTTTTAATTTATATTTCATCTTTTTTTGGTTTTTGGTTTTTTTGGGCTTTTTACCTTTTCTTTTTTCATGTATTTCTTTTCATTGTCTGTGATGGGCTAATTTGTTTTTTAAATTTTTAAATTTAATTACGTCAAATAATCCAACAGCAGTTATAATACAAAATAAACCAGGTACAGTGCTAAACAGTGAAAAATAAGCCAAAATGAGCACACCACAGTTTCTTATGTTTGGTTCTATGCCACAAGTGTGATTTGGCATTATGAGACTTTGTGTGGATTACAGAGCATTCAATGATGTAACCATAAAAAACAAATACCCTCTGCTCAGGATCAATGACCTGTTCGATCAATTGAAGGGAGCTGGTGTATTCTCCAAAATTAATCTGCGGTCAAGGTATCACCAGTTGAAGATCCGTGAGGAAGACATCCCCAAGACTGTCTTCTCCACTCGTTATGGGCATTACGAGTTCACTGTCATGTCTTTTGGACTGACCAATGCACCTGCCTATTTCATGAGTATGATGAACAGTGTATTCATGGAATACTTGGATAAGTTTGTGGTAATCTTTATTGATGATATTCTCATCTACTCTAAGAATGAAGAAGAGTATCTCCGGACAATCCTAGAAAAGCTGCGAGAACATCAGCTTTATGCCAAATTTAGTGAATATGAATTTTGCCTAAAGAAAGTTACTTTCCTAGGGCATATAGTGATAGCCGAAGAAATTGCTGTGGATCCCTCTAAAATAGAAATAGTAATGGAATAGAAGCAACCTAAGTTGGTAACAAAAGTCAGAAGCTTTCTTGGACTTGTGGGATACTACCGCCGGTTTATAACTGGATTCTCAGAGATAGCCAAGCCAATGACTCAGTTGTTAAAGAAGAAAAAGAAGTTTGAATGGACGAAGGCCTGTGAATAGAGTTTCCAAGCCCTAAAGAAAAGACTAGTCTTAGCACCAGTGCTTGTCTTGCCTGACGTGCATAAGAACTTTGAGGTTTTCTGTGATGCCTTTCACCTTGGCTTAGGCTGTGTCTTGATGCAAGAAGGCAAAGTGGTAGCTTACGCATCGCGCCAACTAAGGCCTCATGAGTGCAATTATCCCACTTATGACTTGGAATTAGCAGCCGTAGTGCATGCTTTAAAGATCTAGCGTCACTATCTTATCGGTAACCATTGTGAAGTATACACGGACCATAAGAGCTTGAAGTACATTTTCACTCAAGCAAAACTCAACTTGAGGCAGCGAAGATGGTTAGAACTAATCAAGGATTATGACATCGGGATTTACTACCATCCAGGAAAAGCAAATGTTGTGGCTGATGCATTGAGCAGGAAGTCCTATGCAAATTTGGTTTTATCGGAGGAAGACCAGACCCGACTTCAAGAGCGAGTCGCCCATCTAAGTCTAAATCCGGTAAATTGGAGTGTTCTCACAGCATTAGAAATTCAACCAGCCTTGCTTGATCAGGTCAAAGAAGCTCAAAAGGTTGACGAGGATATTCAGGGAATAAGAAAGAACATGAGAAGAGGCAAAGCACCAGGATTCAGTAAAGATGAGCATGGAACTGTTTGGTTTGAGAACCGCATTTGTGTGCCGAATAATCAGGAAATCAAAACACTGATCCTTAAGGAAGCCCATGAGACTCCATATTCGATTCATCCAGGTCGTACCAAAATGTACCAGGACTTGAGAAAAAGATACTGGTGGGTCAGCATGAAAAGGGAAATAGCAGAGTTTATTGAAGCCTATGACACCTGTCAAAGAGTTAAAGTAGAACATCAGAGACCCGTTGGGTTTTTACAACCATTGCCAGTACCGAATTGGAAGTGGGAAGAAATTGGCATGGATTTCATAACCGAACTTCCGAGGACTCAATCGGGTTATGATTCGATTTGGGTAGTCATTAACCAATTGACTAAAGTGGCTCACTTCATACCAGTCAAGATCGCTTACTCCGGAAGTAAATTGGCTGAGTTATACATGTCTCAAATCGTGTGCCTACATGGAGTTCCCAAGAAGATAGTGTCAGATCGAGGCAGCCAGTTTACTTCTCGATTTTGGCAGAAACTATATGAAGAGTTATGGAGTAAGCTTAGTTTCAGTACAGTCTACCATCCCTAGACAGATGGGCAGACAGAATGAGTAAATCAAGTGCTCGAGGATATGTTGAGAGTTTGTACTCTGGATTTCGGAAACAGTTGGGACCGTTCATTGCCCTATGCTGAGTTCTTGTATAATAATAGCTACCAAGCCAGTCTACAGATGGCTCCTTTCGAAGTCTTGTATGGCAGGAAGTGCAGAACACCCTTGCTTTGGGAACAACAAGGAGAACCTCAGGAAGTTGGACCAAATCTACTTCAGGACGTCGAAGATAAAGGGAGAAAGATTAAGGACAGACTGAAGATAGCCCAATCTCGACAGAAGAGTTATGCGGACAACCGTCGACGAGACTTGACCTTTAGGGTCGGGGACTACGTCTATCTCAGAGTGTCCCCACTCAGAGGAGTCAAGAGGTTTCAAGTCAGAGGAAAGCTTGCCCCAAGATATGTGGGACCTTTCAAAATCCTGAGTTGAAGAGGAGAAGTCGCATATCAGCTGGAGTTGCCATCAAGCATGTCAGGAGTGCATAACATCTTCCACGTCTCTCAGCTAAAGAAGTGCCTCCGAGTACCAACAGAACAAACTGCGTTAGAAACTTTGGATCTTCAGGAAGATCTCACCTATCAAAAGCAACCGCCCCTTTCTTCTTTCCCGCGCCGCCGCCATTGCCACCCCATTCGAGCTCCGTGATTTTCGCCTTCCGCCCGTACTCCTTGCCACTAACGGCCCTTAAGTGCCCCTTCATCGGCTTAAAAGCCCTTTTTCCACTGTTTGTGCGCCATTAGCGACCACCTCAATTCCAGCGAGCCGTTACCCTCTCTGGCGTCGCTCTCCGCCTATAAAAAACCACCCGAGCGCCCTCTCCCCACACCGCCTCCCCCTCACTCTCCAATTGGGATCGTTGAGCACTCGAGCCTCCCCGCACCCCAATTTCCTCCGCTGACCACTTTAAACTCCGGTAAGAAATTCTGGTGGCCTCGGACCTCCTCACATCCCGCCGACGTCTCCCTCACCTTCCCCGTGCCTCGGTGATCAGCGGCCATCTCTTTCTTGAGCAATTGCGCCGTTGGAACACCCCCGCCGCCGACAACCTCCTCCGACCGCTGCCTCTCTCCGCCGCCAGCTTTCACCGGCCATCCTCGGGATCCGTGCAAGGTACCGGTGAACTCCTCCCGCTCTTCTCTTCCTTTTTCGCCCCTCAACCGACGCCGCCACCAAGAGGTACGCCGGCGATCATCGGTCCCTGAGCGTCGCCGCCGCCGGTCATGCCGCGTCAGCAGGTTGGGCCGACGTGGCCGCCATTCGGACGCCACGTGCGCCACATGGTCGCCACGTCAGCGCCACCTCGCACTCCGACATCCACATGCCGCATCAGCCCCATTCGGTCCGTGGACCTAGTCCACCGTAAACTGGGCCCGCATGCCAGTCACTCGCCGAATTTAAAAAAAAAAACAGGGCTGACGTATGCTTACGTAATAAACCCGACTTTGCATTTAAAATTTATTCAGTCGAAAATTAATTATTGTGCTGACATCATAATCTCAGTTTGCTTTAGAAAAATAATTCGGTTAATTACTTGATGACGTCATATATGCCTTTCCGGTTTCAAAATAATTCCAGGAAATGATCTTTTTCTTTTTCTTTTATTTAAACTTCCAGAAGCCATGACTTCTTCATTTTAACTCCAATTTGACATGTTCAAATTTTTAAATTTTTCTAAAACCATGAACTATCCATTACTGGACTCTTTTGAATTTTTTAATTTTATTTGAATTTTATTTCTGAATTCTTTTGTCTGGTTCTTCGCGGTTAGATTTCAACGATTCGCGAGAGTTCGATTTCGACGACGATTCGCAACAGAACTTCGAGCAAGGCAAGTTACACCCCTTGATCATATTGTTCCTACTATTTTAAATTTATTTATGTTGTTTTACTGTATATGCATGCGTAATTTTATTCAATTGTAATTTAAAGACGGTTTAAACTTTAGTTATACCTATGTTCCATTGTTTATGGCCAAATTTGGACCTCGTCATCACATGCCTTGTCCCCTAGATAAAAACTAGTTGGTACAGTAGTATTGACTAGAAAATTTAGTGAATTGCTTAGCCTGACTTAGAATGATTTAGGTGGGATCAAATATTTCACATAAAATGATGATTCTTAAAATGCATTCTTGACTTCGGTGAGTCAAGGATAGTTTATGGAATGGTTTAAAAATAAAAATAGAAAACTTTAGTTTGGACTTAGGCTATTGGTTAGGTGTTGAGGTGCCGGCGTGCTACATGTTTGGTGACACGCAGTTGATTGTCGAGCACGAGGGTATGTGGTTGAGCCTAAGTCAAGTTAAGGACCGTTTCTGTGAACTATTTTATAAAGTCACTTCATACTACCACAAATCCGGTATGTGATCAAAAGTGGCAGGGCTCCACTGTAGGCGACGTAAAAGGCCAAAAAACGACGCTTGAACGACAAAAGTAAAACTCCGATTGCGGCCAAACGAATGGGAGTGAGGACTTGAGATTTTCAATGATGAATAAGGATGAGGAGAGGGTCACGGTACTTATTTTTATAGGGGTTGAGGAGGTCTGAGGAGGGAGATCAAGCAACCATGTCTTTAAATGACATGGGTTCATTTCTCGCGAAACGGCTCATGAATGAGGGGGAAACGGTGGGGAAATGGAAGAGTTAGACGAGAGGAATTGAATGCAATTTATTTCACAAAAAAATGGTTGAGAAAATCAAGTGATATGGAGGATTAAAGAAAGCTCCAAGAAACGCATCCATGGCGTCTGCTCTATTCTTGCACGATGGGAAGAAGAAAGGAAAAAGGAGGAGAGAGAAAAGAGAGAGAAAAAAACAAAGAAAGAGAAAAGGAAAATTTGGAAACATTTTAAGAAAATTTTATACAAATCCTTGGAACTTGAAAAGATTAAATAAAATAATTTCAGAATTAATTGAAGTATATTTTAATTTTTAAAATTTTAGCTTAAAATAATATAATAAATTACAAATAACGCTTAAAAATCATAAAAAAAATTCATAGAAGTTTCTAAAGCTATTTTTAACTTATAAAATATTTTCAACTAAACTTTAGATATTTTCCTTTATAAAATATATTTTTTGTTCAACAGAAAGGCTCTTTTCTTTAAAACAGAAAATTAGGTTAGCAAAAATTTTAAAATTTCAAGCAACCAAATAACTTTGGTTTTTATTTTAAACTAAGTTCATTATTATTTTATTTTTTATATATTTTTTAATTATTATTTATTATTATTTTAAAAAAAACTTTGGTTGTTACATTTCCTTACCACATGTCACCCATCCAGCTGTGCGCCACACCGACTGTTGGATCTTGCCCTGGGACACATGTCAAACAAAAGCTTGACCGTGCACTGTTCATATGTTCCATGTCACATCAATCGTCTGATCTCCGTAGTGCCACATGTCACTCATCAAGGAACCCGACTACTGTTCATCTCCTTCATGAATCCGCCGTCGCCTTCGCTTCGGTCTTGGAGTCTGTGCCCATCACACCGCCGTCACCATATTCGTCTAGGATTCCTCGAGGTTTGGGCCTTTAAAGGTCGCACCGCTCCTCATGCTTCGCACCTTCTAAGCCGCTACAGCCCTTACCGAGTGCCACCATCCATGCCGGAGTCCGCTGCCATCTGCGTCTTTGTCTTCGGCCACGCTCTTAACTCTTCCAACCGTGCTCTACCATTGCCTTCGGTGTTGTCGCCGTCCTACTGACCGTCGCTAGTGAGTACATCTTCCAGCCGCCGCCCGTCGTAGTGCGTCGAGCCGCTCTAGCTACTGGTGAGTCCACCACTGAACTCCTCCGTCCAACCGCCGTCTAGCCGCCAACCAAACCCGCAATCTCACCTCGGTCTGTATGCCACACGTCGCTCTGCCCGACTGATGCGTCCCTGTCTCACTTGTCCAATCAAATCTGTGACCACATGCCAAACCAACGGTTGAGATACAACCACGTGGCATGTCCATCGCCATTAGATCGATGTGATGTCAGATCACACCCGCGCCGGCCAATGCTTCAGCTTCTCCATGAGCCAAGTCCATGTGAGCCAAGTCACTAACATGTGGGTCCTACACGTCAGCCACTATTGTTCCATAGACTGTGAGCCGAACCAGCTGAGTCAAAATCCACACCAGTAGCCAAGCAAGCCCTAGATGCCACGTGTCACCACATGTCAGTGTCACGTCAGTGTGCCATGTTAGTACACCACATCAGCATACCACATCAGCCCTACCTACCACCTGTCGGTCCAGTCAGCTGCCACGTGTCTGCCACGTCAGCCCAAGCCACCACGTTAGCAAGCCCAGTTGCCATGCACTGTTCCATGAGCTAAGTTCACCGTAGATCCACTATTCCATGCATCGAGTCCATAGCACAGTAGGATTTCTGATTTCTCAGTATTTTCCTTTAAGTTTAATTTTTGTAGAGTGCATTCTTTGTCCTAGCTCCGATTGACCCCGTTCTTTTTTCTAAATTCATCTAAAATTGAGCTCTATCTTTTGGCTCTGGTTTTGAAGTTTTTTGAGTTTATTTAAAGTTTGTATGTCTTCGAAGGAGCAGAAGCACAACTAAAAGATCAAGAATTCATAACTGAGTAAGGCTAAGGCAACTTGTATTCTTTGATCATATTAAATCTAGTTTTTAATTTATTATTTATTTATTTTATTTTAAACTATTATACATTGCTATTTTATTATAAATCCTCGTATAAGATAGTTACTGTCTAATTTGCCTTAATTTTCCATTTGGTAATTCGAATGCCATAATTCCATTGTCACCATAGGATAAAAATATTATTCTAGTGATGTAGTACTAGTTATCACATGGGTTGTACGATTAATTTACTTAGCCATACTTATAGTCTCGTTTGGTTTATCATCACTTGTGATAAAAATATTTAATTTGATTTAATGAGATTGAATCATGGTTGGTGCCACAGTTATAAAATTTATATGCCATGATATGGTGTGTCATTGGTGTTGGTTATACAAAATTATTTTCACTTGGGTGAGTGATCGTGCAGTAAAGGGGGAAGTGTGGATTCACTTCGGGGGATGTAGAAATCTCGTCTAGATAATGTCTAAGAACTTCACTTTGTGCGCTATTGATCTGAGCTATACTGTGCAAACCATATGTCTAGTGTGGGATAGACCTGGTTGATTAATTTATGATATTTCAATTTTAATTTTTTCATTGAGTTGAACATGGTTACTGATTTTCATGAGATGCAAGGGAGCAATTATCGACTAGGTGGTTAACCTACTCTACGGTAAAACTTTAGCGGACGAAATTGAGTTGTGATTGAGTATTGTAAAGGTCTTGTTGTGACTTTCTTTAATGTGAGGATGATCACATCAACTGGGTACAGTTGTGCAACCTCTACAGAGTGTAAAACTATTCGAATAGACGTGTCCCCGGTTATGGACAATGCTCAATGATTTCACACAAGGGGTAGTTATTTCATAAAACTTGAGTTGGATAACTTTGGGAAGTGGACAGGTAATTCACTGGTGGTTCATTAAAGTGGATGGTTAGTTCACTTATGGTCTAATTAATTCCTTTTGTTATTTATTTATTATTGATTTCTTCAAAGTTTGCTTTTAATCTATTTATTGTATTTATGTCAAATTATTGCTTTCTACAAAATAACCTTTCAGCCATCAATTAGTAAGCCTTGCATGTTATATTGCACTTTTGTTACAAAAGACTTACTGAGTATCAATGTACTCACGGCTTTATGCCTATTGTTACTTAGTTAAAGAGAAGAAATCATATCAGCAGGAGGTACCAGAAAGAGAATACTTCGATGACTTCACAGATTAGGACTTGCTTCTCAGTCGATTGCCTATGGGCATATCGAAATGCTACAATGCTTATTTCTATTTTTCGCTGCTAGTTTATTAAGTCCTTTTGGCTATTAATTGTAAGGTCATAAGGTTGTACTTTGATAATTGTTAATATTTGAGTCTTTTCTTTTATTTATCGTGCATATGGTCGATATTTTATATATGTTACATTGTGTGCACTAGCATGATCGTAGACTAGTATGGTATACACAGAGAGTTCGGATTCACATATTCAGGTCTCGAAAATATGAAAGGAAAGTTGTAGTGTTTGATAATCTTTTTTCCACTCTATCTACCAATGGAGAAAAGCCTTTGACCGTTGGACGAGTTGTACCCAAATGTAGGCTGAGATAAGTGAAAGGCATAGAACCAATTTGCACCCAAATAACCCTACCAAATGACCAACTTTGTTCTCCTTGATATTGGTTGGAATCATCTGCGACTTGGTGTAGTTCGCTCTAGGACAAGTAGGTGCAGAGAAAGTTTGAAGAAGACCTTTCAAACACAAAAGTTGCCTTCCACAAGATGGCATAATTATCAGCATGTCATATGCATACTGGAGAACTGGATAATCAATATTGGTCAAACTTGGTATGGGGTAGTGGAGAACCCCTCTACTCGCTGCTTCATTGATAATTGACCATAAAAGATCATTCCCTAGCACAAAAAAAGTGGGGACAAAGGATCCCCTTGTCTGACCCCTCGCTTGCATTGAAATATATTCCCTGGCACTCCATTCAACAGCATGGATGAGTAACCGAAGCAAAAATTTGTGATATCCATGAAATCCAATTCTCTGGAAAGCCTTTCTGCGCATGACAGCAAGGATAGTTGAATGTTCTATTGTATCAAAAGTTTTTTCAAAGTCTAGCTTAAGAGGAATAATTTCCCTTTTGCTTTGTTGGCACTAATGGATGTATTCGAAAGCCCAATCAAGACAATCTTGGATTGTCCTACTTTGAAGGAAACCATATTGATTTTTGTGGACCAACTGTAATATGATCTTTTGTAATCTATTTGCTAACACATCGTCAACAACTTGAGAACTGAGTTCAATAGAGAAATTGGTTTGTAGTCATTTATTGTTTCTAGGAAAGGCTTCTTTGGAACGATAGTGATATACGATCGATCCATTGATACTTCTAACATTTACAATTTCATTAAAAAAAATCATCACAGAGCATGTAAATATCCATCTTGATTATGTCCCAGCATTTGTTTATGTATAAACCATTGAAACCATTCTGTCCAGGTGCTTTATTAGAGGGAAGAAGTTTAATCACATCATCGATTTCTTTTCCTGACCAGCCAAGCATGCTAATGGCATCAATGATGACATTAGTTCTTTAAGTCAAAGTGCATATATGGGTCAATTGATATTCCCATTCTTCCTTTGAATGCTACCCATAAAGTCGTCGCCTTCCCTTCATGTGAATGAATTAATGTTCCACCATCAATTGTACATTTCGACAGTATCTCTTTGTGGCCATTGCAGGAAAGTATTCAGTATTTTCATTGCCCAACTTAGTCCAGATAATAGTACATCTCTTCTTCCAGTATATCTGCTGATATCTCAACAATCTTAACAGATGATATTTTATAATGTTCCAAAAGTTGCGCTCTTGACGATATAATGTTCATTGCTCTTCTAGAGTGTCCAAGAAAAGGATAACCGTGTTACAATTCTATATAATCAATTTGACCTATGAAAATGTTTTACTCTAGATCTTAAGACCCCTTCTCGGATTCTTAAAACATGCATGTACTTTATTTGCACTGTTACTAGCATGAACTGGCAGATTCCAATAGAACTTAACTATATCCAGAAAGCCTAGATGATCCACCCAATAATTCTCAAATCAAAAGATATTAGCTTTTGGAATCACTGTATCAATACTTACAAGGGGCATGATCAGATAAATTTTTTGACAACACCTATACCATCGTACTTGGATATGCCACAGTCCATTCACTTGTCGTAAAAAACAAATCCAATTGATCAAGGAGAGGGACTTCTTGCATATTACTCCAGGTGAATGACCGTCCTTTTAAGGGTAGTTCAATGAGCACGAGCTGACTTACGATTGTATTCAAAATCATAATACCTTTCATATCACCTCCCGGTTTATTTCTGTTTAGGACTGGCCTAAGAAAATTAAAGTCTCCTAAGAGTAGACATTTCTGATCAACAGTAACAAGTAAATTGAACAGCCAATCCACAAATTCATCTCAAAGCTCCCAATTGCAAGGGCCATAAATGTTTGTGAGAGTTCAAAGCTCAGAATTGGCGATAAATTGGAACTAGATGATCTGTGCAAAGTAAGAATTGTAAACAAGATTTCCTTCAAAGACAAAGCTATTCAAGAGCACAAGAAGCCCACCAGACGCACCCACTGAAGGGGAGTAATTGAATTTATGAAAACATCTGGGAGCGAATTGTTGGATATAAGAATGATCAAAACTATCCTATTTGGTTTCCTTAAGACAAATTGTAGAGCAACCACTTTCTTTGATTTTGTTCCTAATTGATCTTCATTTGTCAGGTGAATTAATCCCCTGAACATTCCAACACAAAACAAGCCAACTTCTAAAGGAATTACCCGAATTCATGTTTTTCCAAGGAAAGTAAAAGATGGACAATTATGCATACCATAACTAAGTCCAACCCACACAGAATAACCCAAAAAAATAAAGAGTATAGGAGGTATGACAAAAACCATCACCCAAGAACAAAACACCAACCAATAAGTCCTGGGATAATAGGGATCCCAATCCAGAAGCAACGGACAAAAGAATCTAAAGAGGGACCATATCAAAGACAAAAAGATGAAATAGCCACCAATCCCAATGCCAATCATTCCATGGCATCCTGTTGCACTTCATTGTTCTCTAATGGAGAGGCATGGAAGCAAGCTTCAATCAGCTTCACAGGAGGGACTTTGCAAAGCTTTCCTCCCCATGATTGCATCACCTGAGTCGGCAGCTTATCTGGGGCATCGGTTGAAGAAGACAATGGCTTTGTTGCATTTCCGACATGCTCCTGAAGTTGAATAAGTGTGATTGTCGTTGCTTCAGAATTCCTGAAGAGGACTTGGTGTAACTTGGGAACAAAATCACCTTTTATCATAGAGCTGCTCATGTTGAAACCCACCAGAAGCCTCATTAAGCCGTGGACTCCTGTGCAGTTCCTTGACAGATATACGTGTACGGGCCTTTCAGCTGCGCTTGGGATTCGGAGGCAAAGGATGCAATTGTATCTTAGACAAAGGCGTCCTGACCACCTCAGTCTCCATTTCTTCAATACGGGCTGCTAAAGAGGATTGTCCCTCAAACAAGGGGAGCAACCATAAATCAGATGATAGATAGATAGATAGATTCCCCAAACTACAACTTTCTTGTTGTCCTTTTCACTGGAGCCACACCAAGGGTGACACTCCTATATCGAAGCTCCAAAGATAGTCTACTAGAGATGGTACACCACACCTCTGGTTTAAAAGCTATTTGCCATGTTCGAGTAGGTCTAAACCTAGTATAATTAGTAGTTACCTGAAGTAGAGCTATCGGCCAACTCTACAGAGAGAAAGGAAGTCATGCTAATCTTGTCCTTATTAATTCAAACAGATGAGAGATCACATGCTGAACTTGTTTTGGATCATAAGGAGCAGGAAAGGGTCGACCCAACACCATCAAATTCTCGTAAAAGTTTCTCCCCACTAGTTAATGGCTTCATTGTGCTGAAGAAATCTAAGTTCATGAAGCTCATTTGGAAAATGAGGATTACCAAAAACTAGCATATCCCTTTGAATTATTGAACCTAATTGGAATATACCAACACCAAGTAGATGAGGGGAACATCTTACCATGTTCATCTCTAGATGGCCTTAGATAAAATACATAATATCAAGCATTGTCTACGCTATCTGCTCTTTCAGAGGTGCTAGTTGTAAGATGGCAATCGCGTAGTCCTTGTATTGCTCAGGCGGCATTTCTTGAAACACCAGATCAACACAAGGCAGCCGAAGATGACCACCATCTTCAATCTGGAGCATCGCTAGTATGAAATGACCTAGATTGATAATGTTAAATGTCATCGTTGCACCAAGAGACAGCAACAGCAATATGTCAGCTGGGATTTCTTGGAGATTTGGGGTTTTTAGGAGGACTACGGACCTAGGAGGCCTTGGAGAGGGAGATGAAGAGTCAGGTTCTTGGAAGTCCCTGCCAATCCTACAAGGTGGATGTAGTTGGTTCCCGCCCAAGTCTTGGGCCAGCCCATTACTGTTGGGTAGTTTTACTTGATGCCAGATCTGTTTACTAGATTTTTTGGTGAGAAAAACATTTAGGTGCTTTATGTCCATAATTGTAAGATAAATGGCCACACATTGAGGATATATGGCTAGTCTGCAAACAACACTAGCATTAAAGAGTAGGAGAAGAATGCATATCAGAGTTTGTTTTGAATTTCAAATCATTGTAATTCCACCCGGAAGGTAAACTATCATTGTTTGCCTAGGAATGACATATTGACGAAAACAATTTGAACGGCTTAATCAAGGAAGGAGAATTCTAAAGATGAAGGTCATGTTTGATTTGCAAGAAAACAGAACCAACTTTCATAGCATTATCAATAATTTTGACCGACGGTTTGTCTACAAAAGAAACGTTCTTTTGAGCTTTGCAAGAATCCACTCATCAAGAGTTCTTCCTCGACAACACTAAAGTCCACTCATTATCATGTTCCCTTAACCACAGTTGATATTCCTTACGAAAGTTAGTACCACCATCTCTCCATAGATGAAAATGAATAGAGAAATGATTGGTGATGCAATGTTTCAGGGAATAAACCAGCATACCAACTGCTTTTGAAGCCACTGAAAACCAAAAACCATAATCATATGCTCTTTTGATTTGAAAATCCAAAGCATCACCCACGAGAAACATTGAAAAACAACTCCAACAGATCATCTGTCAAATGAAAAGGTGAAATTAGAGAAGGTTGCTAGAAGCAAAAAACCATTGACCGAAGGAGATGAAGGATGGACAAAAGAGCCATACCACCAAAGAACACTACTGTCGGACCCGGATTTGAAAATCCAAAATCCTCTGTGATTCCATCGTACTATTCTCTGAATCAGTAGGTAGTGCTCATAGTACATTGCTGGATCAATTCATACATCGCATAATGATCATACAGTCAAAATATAATTTACATCTATCAAAGTTTCAAATACGCCACGTCGGACGATTGTTCTACAGAGTAAGCCTCCCAGGCCAAATACATACAACCAAAATATAGCAGCGGAAGAAAGAAACATCAACGGAACCATAAGCCATAGGTAGGCGGCTGGGGGTAAATGTGTGCATCTATATTGCCTCGCTTTAGGTAATTTAGATGCACACCCTTACGGCAAGCCCACTTGCCTAGGACTAAATATTTTTAAATCCGTCCTAGTTGCCATCGTTGGCTTCTTGACTTTGGCGCATCCTCGTAGGCATAATGATCTTGTCCTCCTGCTTCTGGATATGATTATACGAGTGTGAGCACACTAACCACCGTGCTCAACGAGTCAATACACAGAATGCAATTATATAACAAGCATGGCTTGTCAAATGATAGGCTCGGGTTATTTTATTTTACCGAAAATTTACATTTATAAAGACTTAAAATATACGTATAAGAAATTCTTAGACTTAACTATTTGGACTAAAGTCATATTGCTCTTGAATAAAAGATTTGTGATGATAGTATTGGTACAGGTTACATCCACTGTTACATGTCATCTGCATCATATATCCAGTTTTCAGCGTTATAGTCGCTTAACTTATCTCTGGGACGACACTCAGGACAATACAAATCAGGACAATCCATTGTGCTTCATTTTTCCATTCCAGGCCCTAAACATAAAAATTGTTTTTGAAAAAGAACTATATCGGAGTTAAGTTCCCATGTCCACCCTTGACCGTGGATACGGCTATTTGAATAGTTTTGACTCTGCAGAGTTTGTACACTTTCACTACAAGAGACAATCCGCTCGTTGCCCCACACGATTTCTTAGTCATGCAGTCGAGTAGATCATCACAGTAACCTTTTAAAACTACCTGGCCTCGGGGTTTCATCTTACCCTATGGGTTGCCTCCTACTTACGGTGGGTCTCATACGTTGCGCGGGATGTTATTCACTACTACTAGCGCCTCTAGTAGGGGTGCAAACGGGTCGGGTTTTTCCTGACCGATCCGGTACCGAATCCGGTTGATAGCGAATTCGGTAAACTGGATTGGTATTCGATCGGATTCGATTTCGGATACGGATATGTGTAGATGGATTCGGTAACGGAATCGGAATAGTTGATATCCGACCGAATATAGTTTCAGTATTCGGTAAATCAGATATTATCCGAATAAAATCCCAATGAGTATCCGAAGCCTGGCGCACAGCGCACTTCTGCTTCCGCAGTCACAGTCGCTGGGGGGTATTCTGATAGTCGGCCCAGCTGGCCCATGCACTCGGTGCTCCCGTCATCCCGTGACCATGACCGTGACTCTGTGAGCCCGTGACCCCAGTACCTTACCCGGCCACCCGTGACGCACCTTTCCCGTCCTCGGCCTCCTCGTCCTGCTCCTACCCGCCGCCGCCTCAATCTCACTTCCGGCGCTGCCGCTCTCAACCGCGTCGCGGTGGGTGGTGGGGCCGGACGGGCGGCGCGGAAGCTAGCTTGCGCGAACTGGGCGTCGCACCTGGAGCCCGCGGCCGCGGAGGGCCTGGCGCGGCGCGCGTGGCGGCGATGGGGTTCAACTACGTGAGGCTCACCTGGCCGACCTACCTCGCCACCAACGCCACACTCGCGACGCTTCCACTGCGGTGGTCTCTAGAGCTCCTCGGCATGCGGGAGTCCGTCACCGGCGTCCAGGTCAACAACCCCGGTCTCCTCAACCTGCCCCTCATCGATGTGTTCCGTGTAGGTGGTTGTTTTTTAATACTCGAAATGCTAAGATTGCGTTGGTTCTGCCTTAGTGGTGCGGGGTTCCAGATTCGATTTTGGCCGCATTTATCAAACCTTATTAATTTATTTATTTTAAGAGCATAGAAGCATGCTCAAAGAAGAATCTTTTGAAATGGCTCCTTACACTTTTCTTGCTAGCACCATAAATTTGGCAAGTATTGCTAGTGTTGGAGCTTGGATGGTTCAAGATGATGCCGAATTTTTACAGTGCCTTACCACTAGTTTGTTGCTACTAGAGTGCCAGACAAGTAGACAAAATTATACGAGAGTAACAATCTTTTCTTGCGGAAAGCCATGGGCACATTTAAAGCAGGGTCCGTGTCAAATTGTCAATTGTATAGTTACTCAATAATAATCATTATGATGGATAAGTGACAGAATTGTTGTTGTGGCAAGCAAGCGTATGTCATGAATCAATTGAGTTAAGTGTATGTCATGAATCAATTGAGTTACAACTAAACCAGCTACAATTCATGCTGTTTTAAAATAAAACAAGTTGCTTCAGAAGTCCAAACTTTGCAGATAAGCGAAATTTTTAATGCACATAATTTCATCACAACTCACAAGACTTAGCAAAGAAGATTACTTGCTTAGGACATCCTTCTTTTCCTTTTATTAATGAGAACAATCTATTGCAAGCTGAGGTGCCGAAGCTCAATTGACCATCAGCACGCTCTGCTCTAATCTGGAGTTTACATATTTCATTGTACTTCTACAGATTTGCATAAGCGATCAGATATTCAGTTGAGTTTGTGTTTTGATGTTTAACTAGACTCGTGATTTATTTCGTTATTCAGGTCGTATTGGGAGTATGATTTTAAAGCTGCACAACATCTCTCTGATTTCTAATACGTCTGTTTTTAATATTTTCGCTCATATTATGCAATTGTCTATTTGCAGAGTCAACAGTCAACTGTGGTCTGATGCTCTGTTTTCTTCTTGGTTGCTGCTGGTGGAGCCCTGTTGGCTGTGTGTTGCCCTGAAATCAAACGAGCTAGCTTCTGAAATCAGACGAGCCCTACTGGCTGTTGTAGTGTTGTGTAGCCCTGAAATCAGACTGGCGCGCAGAATGATTGCACAAAAGTATTAGCATTCTGTTTATTGACCATGTCATCGAGAAATTTCAAATCTTAAATTTTGTTGAATTTGTTGCTTTTATGTGATTCAGTGATTGGTCACAATTTCTTGAGAGTGATGCTCAGAATGAAATATTTTACCATGTTAGTCTTCGATAATCTTTCTGAAGAACAAACTGTATATTATCCGTCTATATTATCCGTTTCTGAGCCGAATCCGTTATATATCCATCCCGACGGTACCATATTCGAAACTCCGAATATTCTGAATTCATATTCGTATCCGGTCTTACCATATTCGACTCCGAATCTGGGGAAAAAATATGGGTTAGGATATGGTTTAAACAATATCCGTTCGAATCCGATCCGATTGCACCCCTAGCCTCTAGGCTCTACTCCACATAAATAATTCACCCTCCACTAGGTGTCCCTTTAGCCACACCAGGCCCTTGCATACCACACTTCTCTCCTCCCTACCTGTGAGATGAGTCCGAGGTTCGATACATTTTACTCGGTCAAGTTGCACTTTGCAGACTTACGGCTGCACTGTTTTACAATGGGAGATCATAACCTGATTTGGTCCTTCGGTTATCTGGGAGGTTCTACCACAAGCTACACACTTGTGCACACCGATGCACCAAGCCCCCGAACCATTCACCCAGATATATAAGCAAATTTGGGGATTTTTAGGGGCATAAAAATAATGCTCATTTTAAACATAGACGACCATTGTCAACCATAAACTTTCCCCAAAAATTGCTCTTTGCATTTGCATATGAGGTTGAGGTATTTTGAATACCTCCGGTAACTAAGCAATGCTAAGCTTATTATATATACATGCGTGTCTTATTTTTTGAAAACTTATCATAATTATTATTCCAGGGACAATAAACTGGTTAAGGTGCCGGAAGATATAATAATGGCACTTTACTTAGAAGGGCAGCTAGTTAAACATTAAAACAACATAAACTAACACATAAAATAATAGCATGTATTTGCTAATTTGAATGTAAATAATTTGCAAATATGGTATTCAAAATGATCAAAGTATTAACTCGCCTGGTTCGTAATTTTCCGAGTCTTGCTGGTCCTGGCCTTGGTCTGCCTCCGATTCTTCTTCCTGGGTCTCGTACGCTAATTTTTACGTCGATCGTGCATTTAAAAAGAAATAAAAACAATCAACATAACCAATTAATTGTCCAACAAATATTCAAACAGACTCAAAAATTCATGATTTTGGTTCTATTGGAAAGAGGGTGAATTTAGATGAATTTAGCAATTTTTCTCACTAAATTTGGAATTAAGATGAATTAGTTATGAATTTTTAAAGTTTCAGCCAAATTAAATTCAAAAATTAAAACCAGAAATCATTTAATATTCTAAGGAGAGAGAGTGTATCAGACTGACAGGTGGGGTCCATGGGTTATTTTATTTCTTTCTTTCTTACACTGACAAGTGGGATCTACCGGCGTTTATTAATTCTTTAATCCTTACAGTGATTGACACGTGTGACCTACTGAGGTTTTAAATTCTCTACTGCACCCGAGGCTGACACGTGGGGTCCACCCGGGGTAATTAATACTTTTCTCTGTGCCGCTGACAACTAGGGCATGGGGTTTAAAGTTTTATGTGACCATGACAGGTGGGACCCAGGTACTGGTTTAGTTAAAACATGGCCCATTATCAGAGAGTCATTAAACTAACTGCTGTCATTAACCGCTTAATTAATTCCCACGCTAACCGAACCACACAGATGAACAGTCTTCTTCTTCCTCCCGATGCCAGCAAGGCTTGCCGCCAGCAGAGGAAGCGGCGGCCGGTCAGTAGCATGCTCAAAATGGAATCTACGCACTAGCGCCCACCTTTGTGAGAGCTCTCGCCGGCCGATTTGGCCAGTGCCATTGCCGGCGGCAAGCTCGGGTGACGATGGAACAGGGCGGCGGTGGCTACCAGGTTCTACAGCATTATCATTCAATTCAACGCTCGGGGAGTACCTTTGGATGGTCGTGACGCCAAATTCGAGGTCACCAAGGTTAAGGAGAGGCCGAGGCGAGCTATCAGCGTGTGGCAGCGGAGCTCCGAGGAGGCGAACAGTGAGGTGGTACCTCCGGCGATGGGAGCTTCGGGGGAGGGCTGGAATAGCTTTTCCGTGCTCTGGAGGTGTTCCCGATGAACGGAATTGCCCTGGGGTGGCTTCGATCGGCAGCGGTCCTGATTGCTAGAGTTGAAGAAGAAGGCAGCGACGGCGAGCTAGGGGCACGAGAGTTCAATTGTGCGCTGTGGGAGTGAGAGGGAGGTGCGGGAAAATGATTGGAGGCCTCATCGGGCTTTATAGTCGACAGGGTTGAGCTGTCGATGTGGAGGGGATGGAGAGGGCCATGTCGGGTGACGGCGAAGAAGTGTGGCCACAGTGCGACGGAGGAGACTTGGCAATGGAACAATGACCATGATGGCGAGCTCTGTTGTTGACAAGGCGTGGCATCATTGGTCCTTGGCGGCACGGCGCGGCAGTGGATGACGCGGGGAGCAGATTGGCGGTGTGGGCGCCGCTGGTGGCCATGCGCGGAGGGGACAGAGGGTGGGTGACGTGCTACGGTGGGGCAATTCGACAACATGGAGCGAGGGGCGTGGGGTAGTCTGCTGGTCCGAAGGGGGAAGCTTGTAGTGGTGCTGTCGGCGCGGGATTTTCGGAAGGGAGAGAGAGGGCTGTGCGACGAGCGAGGGAAGGAGCGGGCCAAGGGAGAGCAAGGCAGAGAGGGGGAGAGCGCGGGAGTGACCCCTAGTCCGAAGGAGGCCACGGGGGTGAAGTCGTGCGCGAGATTTCTAGGGAAGGACGCACGACGTGGGCGCAAGAGAGAGACAGAGAGCGAGCGAGAGAGAGGCAGAGAGGGGAGTGTGAGAGAAGGGAAGGGGGGCTGGCCGGAGCTGTTTGGGCCGGCCCGTTCTCCCTTCTTTCCTCTTTTTTTTTAATTTTCTTTTCCAGTTTTTGTTTTGATCTCTAGTTGCACTTTTAAGACCTTCATATATATGTATATAGGTATATCTACATTTTTATACCTCATTTTCAGACAATACTTTCTCAAATTTTGATGCTTTTAATTTGAATTTTCCCAATTTGGAAAGACTCCTTTTTAAGTCTAGGTGAGGTTTGGGAGGTTTTTGGAAGTTTGGATTTTAATTGATGTTTACATGTAATGTTAATTCTTTTGGGGGATTTTTGGACAAAAATATGGATCATCTTTTCAGATTTGTGTCTTCACCTGAAATCTTCTACTATCAATTATATTCTTCCTTGCTAGTGTTCTCCTCTTTTCATTTTAGTCTTTGCAATGTATATACATATATGTGTATATTTACACTCTCCTTTGATTTAATGGAACCTCAACCAAAAGAATCTTGAAAGCCCAAAAAATTTAAAACATCAGGAAAATGCTGAAATTCAAAAAGGGCTACATTTTCCATAATACTTTTAATGTCCAAAATTTGGAATGTTACAACTACCTACAAAGATCCTTCCTAGAGAGAAGCCCCAATCTCTTTGAAGATCCTCAATAGACATCATCGAGCAGAAAGAAAGAGAAGATCATCGACACAGGGGAAGAAATTCAATAAGTTCTCCCCGTTCGCCAGCTGGTCGCCATCCCTTCCTAAAGGGAGATGAGTTTCCCTCTTAAATTCTTGTAAATGCATTATTTTAATTTTTTTTGTTTATTTGACATCAGTTATGCAGATAATTGTCATTGAGATTTGAGTTTTAAGCCAGATTGGCATTTTTCTAACTATGGTGGTATTGCAATAATCTTTTCTATTTAAGGCATCGGCTACCATATTGACCTTTTCAGGGTGATAGTGAATACTGAGAACATAATCCTTAATTAATTCTAACCATTTTCTTTACCTTATGTTTAGATCTGACTGGGTAAAGATGTATTTTACACTCTTATGATCGGTATAGATCTCACAGCAATTATCGATAAGGTAATATCTCCATAACTTTAGGGCATGTACTACTGATGCTAATTCCATGTCATGCTTTGGATAATTCTCTTTGTATGGCCTTAGCTACCTGCAAGCATTAGCTAAGGACCTTCCTACATTGGTACACATCCAAGTCCTTATCAGGATGCATTATAGTAAATGTCAAAGTCCTTCATCTGGCAATACTAGCACTGGGGCAAAATTTAATCTCTTCTTTAGTTCTTGAAAACTCTATTCACAATTCTCAGTCCAAGTGAACTTCTTTTCTTTATTAAGTAGTTGGGTGAGGAGTCTAGCAATATTAGAAAATCCTTCGATGAATCATCGTAGTAACCAGCTAATCCGAGAAAGCTTCTTATTTCAGTTATGAACAGTGGTTTTTTCCAATGGCAAACGAATTCTACCTTGGATGGGTCTACAATAACTCCTCCTATAGACATAACGTGTCCTAGCAAGGCAACTTCCTTTAGCTAAAAGTCACTTGTTAAACTTGGCATAAAGCTTATGCTCCCTGAGTTTCTCCAAAATTAGTCTCAGGTGTTCTTCATGCTCTTCCTCCATCTTGGAGTAGATGAGTATTGTCGGAACCCGGAACAGCAACTCTGAGTCCCTCTGTGTAAAACGCACTATCCCAGGAAAAGCTAGTGCACACAGGGTTTAATAGCAATGTATATCACGCAAAAATCATCACAGAATATTATTAAACAAAAATACGGCCTTAAGACCAAGTCTTACAATAAGGCACAAGGCCAGCAAAAGAGATAAAACAGCGGGAAGCAGTAAAAGTAGCATAACAGCCCATCCAGCCTCCCACAGGCAGTAACTGAGAGACCATGTGGAGGCATATCCCTTTGTCTATGATGAGTAATTGACGAGTGGTTTAGTGAGTTTGAGTTTGTTTTCGGTATTCTAGGGTTGAGTACTTTTAATTGTGCCATTACTTTTATGCTGTTTCGTGCGGTGCTATGTGACGGTTTGCTTGTCTGTGTGACTGCAGGACTTCGGAGCTAGGTCATGGTGAGGCGAGAGGACCGGGACTAGGCACAGGAGGTGTCGAGGCCCAGATGGTTGGTGATGCCGAAGATGATCGAGGCTAATGAGGTGGTTGCGAGTCGAGAGACGAGGAACCGGAGCTGGAGCTACCGGTGGTGGACATGACAGGCAGTGGCAAGGTGGACCGGGACTAGACTCAGGTGGAGTCGGAGGTCTCGGTCGTGTCGGTTGGACGGGAAGAAGAGGACGTAGCTGCTGGTGGCCATTCCTTTTGAACCAGTCTGAAAAACCAGCATTTAATGCTACTTTCGGCCTGGGAAGAAAAAAGCAGCCGTGTGATCTCGTATAGCGGTGAAAAAGGGGATTTTCCGTGCTCTCCTCGTTAGCGTGAGAGCAAAGAGAGAAATGGGAGGCGCAGGAGAGGAGGACCTTCCCAAGGTGGCTGCGCATGCGTGCTGGTGGGTGGTGAGTCAGAGGAAGATATGGGAATATAGCTCTGGGCGTGTCCTCCTAAAAAGACTCCCTCAGTTGGTTCTTGCCTCTCAACCCCCTCTTACTGGAAGTTGATTTCCTAAAAAAAAAAAAAGGGGAAGCAAAGGGGGTGAGTGGGGGTGCCTAGTGGGTGTGATTTCCCATCTCAACTGTGTGGATGTGCTGTTGTTGAGCTGGGTTGAGAGTGCGTGTGTGCAAGGGCAGTGAGTAGGTGTTGGAGCTGCTCATTTTGGTTAGGTTGTGTTCTTAGTGTGTGTGGAGTATGTATGGAATAGAGTAGAAACTCAACCATGTAATTATTCATCGTTATGAATCGATTTAGGGAAGTTCTGAGCATTGAGCAACATCATTTAGCTGCTGGTCTATTCTCATGATTTGGGATTTCTCATTTCCTCTGTTTGTTTTTATTTAGAGTTTCTTGGCAAGGGGTTGATGGAATCCTCTGTTCTCCTTGAGAAGATGGGTTGAGATTCTAGTTTGCTAGTCCTGAGACCTTTGCTAGGCTAATTTCAAAATCTCTTGAGCAAAGGATTTGGCAATGAAAAGTAATTTGAAAATCAGCCTCTTCTTTCTTTAATTTCAGATTTCTGCCCAAATCTAAATTTCTTGCTCTGATGATGAAACCTTTTGAGTCTTGTGGTCTTGCTGTTGTTTAGAAGGTAGTGCAGATTTCTTTATCCAAAAAGGAATAGCAAGATTTCATGAATTTCAGAGTTCTTAGGTGGCTGCAGTAATTACTTTTCTTTGCTGAATATGTTTTCAGTTTCTGCAGCTGCAGGTATATCAGCTCTGTCATTCTGGTCTCACTGAAAGTCGTGATGAAGTTCAATTTCTTCTTTGTCGGTTAGTGAACTTAAAGTTCAAGTTCCGGGTGTGAACTAACTGCGATGTTCTTGTTGCTAACCGCTACTGCGATGATTTGATCTCTGCAGCTCTTGGCTGTTTTCCCTGCTTGCTGCATTCGGCTGCTTCAAATCTGCACCGTTCCTGTGAGTCTCGGCTGTTGCTGCTGTAGTAAATGCTCTCGGCTGTTGCTGTTGTAGTAAATTGCTCTCGGTTGTTGCTCTTTGCTGCTGTAATTCTTGTCTTCTTTCTTTGTATTTACTTTAATTTCTTCTTCTTTGTGATTGCTTGCGGTCTTTATTCTTTGTATATGTTTTTAATTTGCAGACAAAGAGAGGCGATGCAGCATTTGTGTTAGTATTTTTCTGGTTGGGGTGAGTAGATGGGAACCGTGAGGCCTGTGAGCAGTGAAGCATGGAGGTGCACAAAATAAAGTTGTGCTGCTCAGCTGTGTGTGTGGGAGAAGTATATGTGCAGCCTTTCATGTCTGCCGAATGATTTTGTGTTGTTTTGAAGATGTGAAGATGCAGATGAATGGATGTTCGGTTTGGGTGAGTAAAGGAAGGAACTGAGAAGTAGCAGCTGCATGTTCTCCTTGCTTTCGCTCAGCAAGCAGAGATAGTGGCTGTAGGCTTTGGATGGTGGTTGTGTTTTGCTAGTACTATTTTATTTGCATTCTCTCTGAGGGTGTTTTGGAGTTTCTCAAAGAACTTAATTCATCTTCTTCATAGCTATTGTAGCTATCGGAGAGTTGAATTTTTGTGGATACTTGGGGGCAAATTTAAGGGAGGCACCATTCACCCCCCCTCTGTTGCCATTTCCGATCCTACAATTGGTATCAGAGCCGGTTAGCTCTTCTCGATAGATCTTTAACCGGTCTGTGAGCCATGGCAACGGACAAGTATTCCACCAAGCCGCCCATTTTCGATGGCATCGATTACCCTTCGGAAGAGCCGAATGGAGACATACATCCAGGCCAGTGCGCCATCCGCGCAAGGTCAAGGTCGGTTTGTTGTTCTGCGATGAGAACATCAATGCCGGAATATGGCTGATGTTGAGGCGAATGCAAAGGCAAGGAACATCATCATCCGGGGCACGAGTCGTAGTGAGTTTGATCGCATATCTCATCTTCCATCCGCCTTGATATTTGGGAGACCCTCGATGCTTACCATGAGGCACCACCCAAATAAAGGCGATGCAACGAGGACGATTCAAGCGAGATTACAACAAGTTTGAAATGCTCATTGGAGAGTCCCCGGATGAGTGCTGCGCGTTTTCACAAGATTCTCGAGCAACCTCGGCGGTCGGTCTCACATACCCGACTCGGATAACGCTCGACGGATGCTTGCTGCACTTGATCTTCGTGTTTGGGAAATGAAGGTGACTACCATCAAGGACACCACGGACCTCTCGACTTTGACTCTTGATGCGCTGTACTCGTCTCAAGACTCACGAGATTGACATTGTCTCTCGAAAGTCGAAGTCACGATCGATGGCCCTAGTCACCGATCCCGTTTGGCTTCGGTTCTTCTGGCGATTTGTTGTGTGGTTTCTCCTTGCTGCTCTCGTGATGTAGCGATGATCGATTAGAGCAGCTCGAGGATGAGCACCGGCCCTCCTAGCTCGG
Source organism: Melocanna baccifera (assembly GCA_036346265.1). Classification (NCBI taxonomy): domain Eukaryota; kingdom Viridiplantae; phylum Streptophyta; class Magnoliopsida; order Poales; family Poaceae; genus Melocanna; species Melocanna baccifera. The sequence continues at coordinate 8,524,453 of CM070707.1, read as the reverse complement.
AAGTTTTCCCATGCTTACAAGAGGAGGAGGGACGAGAAAGAGGGAGGACCTGTGATTTGCTTCGAGTGTGGTGGCCCCAACCACATTCGGCAAGCGCCCCAAGCCGGAGAAGGGCAAGAACGACTACGGCGGTTCGGGCAAGAACGACTTCACCGACAAGAACCGCAACAAGAAGCCTCCACTCTGCACAAGGCAAGAAGAAGTTCCGCAACTTTGGCAAAGCCAAGAAGCTCTTCCACCGCGTCCTCACCGCCGGCGACCTCGACCTCGGCGAGGTGGAAGGATGGAGCGGCGGCGGCGGGACGGGTGATCAAGAGCTCAAGGATGGCGGTGACGACTTCTCGGCATGTGCTTCATGGCCTCGAGGGCGAATTGAGCGACAATGAGTCGTACTCGACTCGACGAGGTATACCCCACCTACGACCAGCTCAATCATGCTTTTCTTAAGTTAGGTGGTTTTCATGCTAGAGCTAGGGCTAGGTGTACTGAGTTAGAGAAGGAAGTAGATAGGTTGTCACTAGAGATTATTGCTCTTACATCTGGTCCCTCTTGTGATGAGTGTGATACATGCTGTGCTCTATTGGGTGATATGGAGAAATTAAGGACCTCGCATGATAGTTTGTCCTCTGAGCTTGATATTATTAAGGTGGAGAATGCTAGTCTGCTTGCCGAATTAGAACTGAGTAGGATGGCTGTTACCCTACTGACTACTGATGAGACTACTTCTCCCACCTCATTTGAGGCTGAGGACATTGCTGCTAGAGGACCTTATGCTATGCTTCTGGATTTGCCCGAGTCATGTGAAACCTGCAATAATTTAAAGATGAACCTAAAACGGGCAGATCATAAAATTGCTGAACTGCAAGCTTCACTACTTGAGCCAATTGCTTCTTGTTTGAACTGTCCTAAATTAACTGCTGAACTTGAATCTGTCTCAAAACAGTTTCAAGAAATGATTGACCATAACAACAAGTTGGCTAAATATGCAACTAAGGCCCCAGTTAGCTCACCATGCAATAGTTGTGAAAAACTAAAACTTGAACTTGTTGCTTTGGATGAAAAATGTGTGAAGCTAACTAAGGACCTTCTAGAGAAGCAATCATCTGCTTGTGATGTGTGTGCTGGGGTTGAGGAGAAGCCCAAGGGTAAGGTAGAGACGACTAGCGACGTGAACCAAATTGCTAGCAGTAGGACTGTCCCTTCTGAGTCAGCTGTGCGTGCACATGCCATTCGTTCCTCTGCTATTGGTTCTTCTTCTACTCCCTTACCTTCTGCTGTCTCTTCTTCCCCCTGTTCTTCTTGCATCTCTCTCTTTCGGGAGTGTCAGTATCTTATGAACACTCTTGAGAGGTTTGTTGGAGGCAAGAAGAAGCTCAATCTTATTCTAGACCAATCTAAGATCTGCAGATTTAATCAGGGTCTAGGATATGATTTCTATGAGGACATGAGGAAGCATCCACCTGCCGTGCTCAGACCCATAGCACCAGGTGTGATCGAGGCCGAGCCCGGGACCGAGAAAGTCCAATTTAAGTCGGCGGGCTATGTCGGGGATCTCGGCGGCAAGGTGGTTCCACTGTCACTTCTACCTCTCGAAAGGTGAAGTATCACCGCACCTTCATCGCCGGAAGATGGACACCTGATCGATCGATGCTTGAGCGCGCCAAGATTGCGCGTAGAGACCGTGCGATAGCACTTAGGCGTATTCAGGGTCAGCCCCGACCCCGAGTGCACCTAGGACCAGCACGAGGTCTAGGATTACTGCTTTGTTGATGGGTTTGGGCAGCATCGAGGACTTGGTTTTTCTGAGTTTTCTGTTTTTCGTCCTCATGCTGCTCCTGGTTATGACTTTCGCTGTTCTGAGGGTAGTTCTCGTTTCCCCCGTCGAGATGGCTATCCGTGGCGTGATCAGCGTGTTGTTGGTGCTCTGACTCGCTCCCTCGTAGCAGTCGGACCCAATAACAGCTTCAGGTCTGCTAGTAGATCTTTTGGCTCCTCGAGCGACAGAGAGCGTAGGGTAGCTAGAGGTCAGTCGTGTGTGGCTACTTCCTCTGCTCGGCGTGTGACTCAGTATTGGGTGCCAAAATCTCTTTTGATTTATCGATCTTCGAGCCTTTACTCTGTTTGACTCGAGTTCGCGGTGGGAAGAGAGAGGTTTGGCTTGTGGACTCCGGTTGTTCTCGTCATATGACCGGAGACTCTCGTTGGTTCTCTTCCCTAGCCCGTGCTCCAGGTGATGAGACGATCACCTTTGGAGACGCTTCGTCTGGGCGCGTCATCGCAAAAGGTACAGTGCATGTTAATGTTTCATTCATTTTAAGAGATGTTGCATTAGTGAGTAAGCTGCAGTACAATTTGCTTTCAGTTTCTCAGCTTACCGATGACGGTTTCGAGGTAAGCTTCAAGAAGAACAATTGCAAAATTCTTGATTCTTCGGGGAGTTTGGTTTGCGGGATATCTCGTTATGGGAGGATCTTTCGTGCTGATTTTGCTGAGTCTTCTGGTGATCCTCTCAGGTGTTTAGTTGCTTCTGAGTCCCGTGACCTTACCTTTTGGCATAGGAGACTTGGTCATATTGGATTTGACCATTTGACTCGAGTTAGCGGCCACGATCTCATTCGTGGTCTGCCGAAACTCAAGATGGTCAAAGATCTTGTTTGCGCTCCTTGCCGGCACGGCAAGATGGTTGCCGCTTCTCATCCTCCGGTCCACGATGACTATGACCGATGCACCAGGACAGCTGCTCCATATGGACACAGTTGGACCAGCTCGAGTGCAGTCAGCAGGAGGGAAGTGGTATGTTCTTGTCGTGGTCGATGACTTCTCGAGGTACTCTTGGGTGTTTTTCTTAGCCTCGAAGGATGAGACATTTACACATTTTCGAGGTCTTTTTCGTAGGATTTCTGTTGAGCTTCCGGGTGCCTTACGAGCGATCGCGATGACAATGGCACGGAGTTCAAGAATTCCTACTTTAAGAGTTTCGTGATGAGGCAGTGTAGAGCACCGTTCTCTTCTCCATACGTCCCTCAGCAAAATGGCGTTGTGGAGAGGAAGAACCGTACCTTGGTCGAGATGGCCAGGACGATGCTTGATGAGTACTCTTCACCGAGGAAGTTTTGGGCTGAGGCGATAGCCACCGCGTGCCATGTTTCAAATCGAGTTTTTCTCAGGGCACACTTGCATCGTACCTCTTATGAGTTGAGATATGGGCGAAAGCCCAGTATATCTCATTTTCGCGTGTTTGGTTGCAAGTGTTTTATTCTGAAGTCTGGAAATCTAGATAAGTTCGAGTCACGATCTTGTGATGGGATCTTTCTAGGTTACTCGACTTCTTCGCGAACATATAGGGTGCAGGCTGAGTCTAGTAAATTGGTAGAAACTCGTGAGGTGACCTTCGATGAGGCTAGTCCGGGACTAGGCCCGATATCTCAAGTTACGTAGAGCATCCGAGACCATATTTGTGAATGATCGGGAGGATGGAGATGAGGTTGTCTACGATCCAGTTCCTCCTCCCCACGAGGTGCTGCCTCTACCACCGCACCTCAAGGAGATCGGCCCATGCCTTGACTTCTTCTCGGAGCTAGTGGCTCTGTTCCTACCTCGTCGGCTCATGAGGTAGAGGCCACTTCTCCTTCTTCTCATCAAGGACCTCCTCGTAGAGTCCGAGAACATCATCCTCGAGCGAGATAATTGGAGATCTTTTTGAGCGTGTCACACGCTCAAAATCAACACTTCTCTTTTACGTCTCCATTCGCTTCGTTGCCTCTTTCGAGCCCAAGGATGTTGATCATGCTCTTTCGACGAGTCTTGGGTCAATGCTATGCATGAGGAGTTGGAGAACTTTGAGAGAAACAAGGTGCAGTCGCTTGTTGAGCCCCTCGAGGTCACAATGTTATTGGGACTAAGTGGGTGTTCAAAAACAAGCAGAGTGAGGATGGGGTAGTCATTGAAACAAGGCTAGGCCCAGTAGCTCGTGGGTTCTCCCGGGTTGAGGGTCTAGATTTTGAGAGACCTTTGCCCTGTTGCTAGACTTGAGGCCATTAGAATCTCGCTTGCTTTGCGGCTTCTAAAGGTTTCAAGCTTTACAGATGGATGTCAAGAGTGCCTTCCTCAATGGGTTTATTGAGGAAGAAGTCTATGTTAGACTGACCTCCGTGTTTGAGAACCCCAAATATCCAAACCATGTCTACAAGCTTTCCAAAGCCTTGTATGGACTTAAGCAGGCCCCTAGAGCTTGGTATGAGAGGCTTAAGTCTTATCTGTTGAGTCATGGATTTGAGATGGGTAAGGTGGACAAGACCTTGTTCATTCGCAGGCATGGCAATGATCTTCTACTCGTCCAGATTTATGTGGATGATATCATCTTTGGTGGCTCTTCTCATACTCTTGTTTCTCAGTTCTCCGATGTCATGAGCTCAGAGTTTGAGATGAGTATGATGGGCGAGTTGAGTTTCTTCCTTGGCTTTCAGATCAAGCAGACTCGGGAGGGTACCTTCTTGCATCAGGGCAAGTACACTCGTGACCTCCTGAAACGCTTTGATATGAGTGATGGCAAGCCGTGTCCATTCCGATGGCTTCTTAGCTTCACTCGACCCAGATGAAGACGGCGAGCGATTGATCGAAGGAGTATCGCAGCATGATTGGCTCCTCTTGTACCTCACGCCTCGAGACCGGACATACACTTCTCCGTGTGTCGTGTGCTCGATTTGAGCTTCTCCTCGCGTATCTCACCGCCAGCGGTGAAGCGCATTCTTGATACCTTCGAGCTACCATTGACTATGGTATATGGTACTCTTCCTCATCTGTCTTTTCCTCGAGCCTATTCGGACGCAGACTTTGTTTGGTGTAGGATAGATAGGAAGAGCACTTCCGCACCCGCCAATTCATTGGTACTTCTCGTTTCTTGGTCTTCTAGGAAGCGATCCGGTGTTCTGCGATCCACCGCAGAGGTGAATATGTTCTTGCCGCCATTCTTTGCGACGAGATACTTTGGATGGCTTCAACCTGCGGGACTTTGGGTTAGTTATAGAAAGTGTTCCACTCTTTTGTGATAACACTTCGCTATTAACATTGCTAAGAACCCAAAGCACTCTCGGACCAAGCATATTGATATCCGATATCACTTCCTTAGAGACCATGTGGAGAAGGGTGATATAGTGCTTCAGATTTGTGAGAGTGACCGCTTGATTGGCGATATCTTTACCAAGCCTTTGGATAGCTCTAGGTTTTCACCTTGCGGGAGAGCTTGGGGTGGTTTGTCCTTATGGACTGTAGTGAGAGGAGCTTTGTGCTTTCTTGCTTTATCTTGTATATTATGCCCTTACTCTTTTCTATTGCATTGCATTTGGGTGCATTCGGGTTAGTCTTTCTAGCATAGATTAGAGTGTGTCTCATATCTAGATGGTCAGACTTCTTCCTCTCATCTTATGATTCTAGGATGCTGCTTGTTAGCTGTTTTTCTTCTCACTAGGTTGAGCTTACTCACTTCTTATAGGTTCTAGCAAGGGTTGGGCCACCCTTGGGTAGACAGGGAACGTGTTTGCTCCTTAGTGTGTTGGTTGGGCAGCTGATAATCCTAGTGTCATATGGGGTAGATGAGAGTCAGTCTGAGTCATAGTATCCTCTACATCTTGTCTATGCTTTAAGGACTGCCTTTTCTGATTTCTTTGCCAGCTTCTCGTTTTATAGCTTTGGTTCAAAGGGAGTTCATTTGGGAGCTTCTGGAGCTTAATATTGTCATAACTCAACTTGAACTAAAAAGGTGTTTCACATGTTGAGGGGGAGCTGGATTTTCTGTTTTTCTTTGTAATATAACTACATGGAGCCTTGACTATTATCCATAGTTGACATGATTACAATGCATTACATCTTGCCATGAGTATGCTTAATCGCTAGACTTATCATTGCTTCATATGTGTCGTCAAGCCTTTGCCATTGTTGAGTTAATTAAAATTGCATAACTTGAACTAAGACATGTCATGTTAGCTTTTGAGACTAGTCTGTCTTTAGTTATCCTCTTATGATTCATGCCATGTCAAATAGGCTAAGTTGAGTCTTGAATCTTTAATTGAGCTTTAGTTTGAGCTATGCTAGTTTCTTGATGAAGCATGAGTAAGTACAATTATTTAAGAAAGCAAAAGATCTCTTTTATGTGCGAAAGAACTGATCTCACCAATTCTTTCTCATGAGACTGCTTGCCATTGCACTAGGCATGAACTCAGGGGGAGTTTTGGATGACCAAGATCATCTCCTTAAGCTTCTCGCTTGGAATGGTCGCATAAGGCTTGAGATCTAGCACATCACCAAAATTATGAGTTTCAAATGAAAACATGTGATTTGTGCTAAATTTGCTTAATTGCCAAGAGAACTAAGTACTTGTGCAAATGATTCATTCTTGAACTTATAGCACTCTAAATTGACTCAATTCTAGCTTCTTGGTTCCACTTAGATTATTGACATGGCTTGCATCATCTTTGGATACCTCTAGTTAGACTATACTCTTGAGTGGCTTGACATGCTAAGAAATTCATCTAATCTTCATATTGCTACTTACTTGGCTTGGCTTGATTATGCATATTTTGTCATGATCTTGATAGCATTCATATCTATTATGGCTTGGTGTAATACTTAAATAGTCATTTTGGATAATCTTCATGGCTCTAATTGCTTAGCATTGCATAACATTCAACCACACCATGCTATATTCTCTCTTTTGCATTTTGATGACTCTATTGCCAAAAAAGGGGGAGAATTGGAGGAAAAATCACTTTTTGAGAGCCTTGGGAGCGTTTGAGGAAAACTTGCTTTTTTCTTTTGCTCCTTGTGTCAACATGGTCATTAGCATCATTTTCTTTCTCTTGGACCATGTACGACTTTCAAACAAACTCAACTTATGCTTTTTCTGTGTTTGTCAATATACTCATCAAGGGGGAGATTGAGAGACCATGTGGAGGCATATCCCTTTGTCTATGATGAGTAATTGACGAGTGGTTTAGTGAGTTTGAGTTTGTTTTCGGTATTCTAGGGTTGAGTACTTTTAATTGTGCCATTACTTTTATGCTGTTTCGTGCGGTGCTATGTGACGGTTTGCTTGTCTGTGTGACTGCAGGACTTCGGAGCTAGGTCATGGTGAGGCGAGAGGACCGGGACTAGGCACAGGAGGTGTCGAGGCCCAGATGGTTGGTGATGCCGAAGATGATCGAGGCTAATGAGGTGGTTGCGAGTCGAGAGACGAGGAACCGGAGCTGGAGCTACCGGTGGTGGACATGACAGGCAGTGGCAAGGTGGACCGGGACTAGACTCAGGTGGAGTCGGAGGTCTCGATGCGTGTCGGTTGGACAGAAGAAGAGGACGTAGTCTGCTGGTGGCCATTCCTTTTGAACGATCGAAAAACCAAGATTTAATGCTACTTTCGGCCTGGGAAGAAAAAACAGGCCGTGTGATCTGTATAGCAGCTGAAAAAGGGGGATTTTCCGTGCTCTCCTCGTTGGCAGCAGAGAGCAGCTGAGAGAAATGGGAGGCGCAGGAGAGGAGGACCTTCCCAAGGTGGCTGCGCATGCGTGCTGGTGGGTGGTGAGTCAGAGGAAGATATGGGAATATAGCTCTGGGCGTGTCCTCCTAAAAAGACTCCCTCAGTTGGTTCTTGCCTCTCAACCCCCTCTTACTGGAAGTTGATTTCCTAAAAAAAAAAAAGGGGAAGCAAAGGGGGTGAGTGGGGGTGCCTAGTGGGTGTGATTTCCCATCTCAACTGTGTGGATGTGCTGTTGTTGAGCTGGGTTGAGAGTGCGTGTGTGCAAGGGCAGTGAGTAGGTGTTGGAGCTGCTCATTTTGGTTAGGTTGTGTTCTTAGTGTGTGTGGAGTATGTATGGAATAGAGTAGAAACTCAACCATGTAATTATTCATCGTTATGAATCGATTTAGGGAAGTTCTGAGCATTGAGCAACATCATTTAGCTGCTGGTCTATTCTCATGATTTGGGATTTCTCATTTCCTCTGTTTGTTTTTATTTAGAGTTTCTTGGCAAGGGGTTGATGGAATCCTCTGTTCTCCTTGAGAAGATGGGTTGAGATTCTAGTTTGCTAGTCCTGAGACCTTTGCTAGGCTAATTTCAAAATCTCTTGAGCAAAGGATTTGGCAATGAAAAGTAATTTGAAAATCAGCCTCTTCTTTCTTTAATTTCAGATTTCTGCCCAAATCTAAATTTCTTGCTCTGATGATGAAACCTTTTGAGTCTTGTGGTCTTGCTGTTGTTTAGAAGGTAGTGCAGATTTCTTTATCCAAAAAGGAATAGCAAGATTTCATGAATTTCAGAGTTCTTAGGTGGCTGCAGTAATTACTTTTCTTTGCTGAATATGTTTTCAGTTTCTGCAGCTGCAGGTATATCAGCTCTGTCATTCCTGGTCTCGGCTGAAAGCTGTGATGAAGTTCCAGCTGCTGCTGTCGGTTAGTGAACTTAAAGTTCAAGTTCCGGCTGGCTGTGAACTGCTGCAGTGTTACTGTTGCTAGCCAACTGCACAAGCGATGATTTCGATCTATGACTCTTGGTCGTTTTCCACGCTTGCTTTGCATTAATTGCTTCAAATCTGCACCGTTCTGTGAGTCTCATTTATTCTTTGCTGTGTAGTAAATGCTCTCATTTATTCTTTGTTGTAGTAAATTGCTCTCGGTTGTTGCTACTGCTGCTTTGTAATTCTTGTCTTCTTCTTTGTATTTACTTTAATTCTTCTTCTTTGTGATTGCTTGCAGTCTTTATTCTTTGTATATGTTTTTCTTTGCAGACAAAGAGGCGATGCAGCATTTGTGTTAGTATTTTTCTGGTTGGGGTGAGTAGATGGGAACCGTGAGGCTGTGGCGATGAAGCATGGAGGTGCACAAAATAAAGTTGTGCTTTGCTCAGTGTGTGTGTGGGAGAAGTATATGTGCAGCCTTTCATGTCTGCCGAATGATTTTGTGTTGTTTTGAAGATGTGAAGATGCAGATGAATGGATGTTCGGTTTGGGTGAGTAAAGGAAGGAACGAGAAGTAGCATTTGCATGTTCTCCTTGCTTTAGCTCGACAAGCGAGAGATAGTGGTAGAGGCTTTGGATGGTGGTTGTGTTTTGCTAGTACTATTTTATTTGCATTCTCTCTGAGGGTGTTTTGGAGTTTCTCAAAGAACTTAATTCATCTTCTTCATAGCTATTGTAGCTATCGGAGAGTTGAATTTTTGTGGATACTTGGGGGCAAATTTAAGGGAGGCACCATTCACCCCCCCTCTGTTGCCATTTCCGATCCTACAGTAACCAAAATCATCACTTTGCTTAAAACCAAGTTTAGTAAAGACAAGTCTAATATGTGACAACTTTACTTAGTATGTTCATGACCGTGAACACGGCTATCCTGAATAGGTTTTGACTCTGCAGAGGTGTACAACTTTACCCACAAGACATTCCCTCTCACTTGAGCCACGCGATAAATACACTTCCTTTGGTGTGCGGCGGAGAGTTCATGACAAGACTGTTCCAATGATCCGTAGTCAAAATAATTACGCCGCCACTAAGGTTTCACCACAACTCGAATCCACGAGTTGGAGCCCCCTCTGGTGCCATGTGAGACTTCCTACAGCCTACGCCGCGCTCACATTCAGCCTATAGCGGAATTATATTTGGAACCTCACAAGTTACTTAGCCAAGTCCGTCCCATACCGGACTTGTGGTAGTACGAAATGACTTCATAAAATATTTCATAGAAACGGTCCTTAAGCTAATTTAGGCTCAACCACATACCCACGTACACGACAATCAACCAGGTGTCACCAAACACGAGGCATGCCGGTACCCACCACCTAACCATTAGCCTAAGTCCAAAACATAAGTTTTTATTTTCATTTTTAAACCATTTTCATAAACCACCCTTGACTCACCGAAGTCAAGATTTCATTTTCAAATTGTCATTCCATGTGAAAGATTATTCCCACCTAAAATTATACTAAGCCAGGCTAAGCATCTCTATAAAATTTTCTAGTCAATACTATGGTACTAACTAGTTTTCAGCTAGGGTGACAAGGTATATGAATTCGAGTTTCAAAATTGGCTATAGTCAAAGGATTATGGGTATATCTAATGTTTAAACTGAATTTAAAACTAAATTAGAATAAAAGTATGCATGCATATACAGTAAATCAACATAGATAAATTTAAAATATTAGGTGCAACATGGTCAAAGGTGTAACTTGCCTGGACTGAAGTCCTGCTGAGAATCGTCGAACTCGAAAACTCCGGAATCATCAAAATCTAACGTAAAGAGCAAATTCAAAGAAAATTCAAAAACAAAATTCAAATAAATTCAAAATTTCAAAATTATTCCAGAAATAGATAGATCATGATTTTAGAAAAATTTAGAAATTTGAATGGGTCAATTTGGAGTTAAAATGCAAAAGTTATAGCCTTCCAAAGTTTAAATACAAAATAAAAGAAAATGCCCAATTTCTAGAATTATTTTTAAACCGAAAAAGCACTTATGATGTCAGCAAGAATTATTTTTCTAAAGAAAATTAAGGATTATGACGTCAGCAAGACATTTAGTTTTCGGCCGAATTATTTTCATAAGGGAAAATTGGTTTAATTGCGTCAGTATGACGTCAGCCCTGGGGTTTTAAAAATCGGGCAGAGGCTGACAAGTGGGCCCGGGTCTGGTGGATCGAGTCCATGGACCCGAGAGAGGGGTGAGGTGGCAGGCGGTGAGGGGGAGGGAAAGTGGCGCTGGCGTGGCTCCCACGTGTCTGCCACTTGGCACCACGTGGCTGCCACGTCACGGCTTTATGCCGACGTGGACAGCCGCGCGTGAGGTGGCGAGGGGGCGCCCGAGTGGCGCTGGTGTGGCACCCAACTGGCCGCCACGTCTGCTGCCACCTCGGCCCGGCGGCTGACGGGGCATGGCGGCCGGCGGTGGCACACGGGGACCAAGTCGCGGCGCCCGGCGGCGGCGCGCGCGAGGCACGAAATGAAGAGGGGGACGCGGGGAGTACTCGGGTACCTTCTGCGACGCTCGAGGAAGGCCGAAGCAGAAGATCGGCGGAGAGGGGCGGCGGTCGAAGAGGGCTTCACAGCGGCGGGGAAGCTTCGTTGGTGCACGTGCTCGGGAAAATGGTCGCCAGGGATCGCCGAGGCACGAGCAAGGTCGGGATGGTGTCGGGGAGGCTCGGGGTGGCTGGAGGCGGTGGCGATTGCTCGCCGGAGTTGTCGGAGCCGCGGAGGGGAAATCGAGCACAGGGAGTCCCTCGGGGCTTGAACACTGGAATTGAGAAGAGCAGGGGAGGTGGTGTGAGCGGAGGGTCCTCGGGGAGTCCTTTATATAGGCGGGGAAGGGGTGGTAACGGGCGCCCGAAGTTACTCCGGCGGCGAAGATGAACGCGACGGCGAGGTGGGGCGTAAAGCGCGACTTAATGCCAGAAACGGACACGGTGCATGTGGGGGAGTAAATGTGTACTGGCGTGGGGAAGAGAGAGGGATGGAAACCGAAGCTTTCAAAGCTTCGGTTTTGGGGTTAATGGCGGCGGTCGCGGCGGAGATCGCGCGGGGAAGAAGGCAACTAATCGGGGACGACGGATCTGACAGGCGGGGCCCGCGGGTCAGTGAGAGAAGGAAACGGGAAAGGGCTGGGGTGACGGTCGGATCTGCGATGCGTGGCATTTGGGGAAAACGGGGGCCGCTGGATCTAACGTGAACCAGTAAGTGAACAAGTGCGGTCAAGATTTCATCCGGCAAACGAGACTCAATCCGAGCCGTTGGGGTTTTGGGCGGAGGTTTAAGTGGCTGCGGACGAGCGGGATGAGATCCGACAATGACGAACGGCCCCGATCGCACCATGTGGCGGCAGGAGCGGAGGGGAAGGCGGGATGAAGCGGTAAGTGAAGATGGGTGGCCAACATTAGATCCGGCGGGGTGGAGGAGGCTCCGATGGCTGACACGCGGCAGCCCGAGGAGATTTTAGGATTTTTATTTTCTTTTTGATTTCCAGAAATGATATTAGGCTTTAAAAAACCCAGAAAAATACCAAATAAATTTTGAAAATTTCAGAAAAATTCAGAGAACCTTCTGGGACTATTTGGGACTTAATAAAAATATTTTCCACCCATTTTGACATTTATTTTTCTGCAAAAGCACAATTTGACTTAAAAGAAAAGTTTTAAATCTTTATAAAATCCTGAAAATTGATATAATTATAAATTTGACTTTAGGAAGAGAAAATACATTTATTTTGACTTTCATGAAATGCAACCAGTTTAATTTTGTTTTTAATAAATAAAGTTTTTAATTTTCTCAAATCAGGCTTGGAATAAAATCCAGGAAATTCCGATAAATATTTTAATAAAAGATAAAATTTTTGGGATGTTACAAGTATGTCATCAATGAAAACTACCACGAACTTGTCTAGATATTTCATGAATGTTTTGTTCATCAAGTTCATGAAATATGTCGGTCATTAGTTAGTTCAAACGACATGATGGTAAACTCAAATAGTTCAAACGGCATGATGGTAAACTCAAATAGTTCAAACGATATGATGGTAAACTCAAATAATCTATATCTGGTTGAGAAGACTGTCTTAGGATATCTTCATGTCTAATCTTCAGTTGATGGTATCCTGATTGCATATCGATCTTTAAAAACACACTTGTTCCATTGAATTGATCAAATAGATCATATATCTTGGGAAAAGAGTACTTGTTTTTTATGGTGACCTCCTTAAGGGCACGATAGTCCACACACATTCTCATGTTACTATCCGTCTTCTTGAAAGATAGCATAGGTGATCCCATGGGGATGAGCTTGGTTTCACAAATCCTTTGTCTTGAAGCTCTTGTATTTGCTTTTTCAGTTCTTCCAATTCATTGGCGGGCATGCGATACAACCTTTTGTATATGGACACGGTACTAATGCCAATTCTATGATGAAGTCCAAATCTCTATCTGGCAGCATGCTGGGTAATTCTTCGAGGAAGACATTAGGGTATTCTCTTACAACTTGCACTTCTTCTACTCTAACTCACTTCATGCTATTTACTGTCAAAATTTTCTGAGGAGAAGGGTTGACTGTGACTCCTACTAGAATTCCTTACGTGTTGACTAAGGTCACTAATATAATGGTGCAATGGATCTGTTCTTGATACTTGGATAGCCAATCCAACCCTAGGATTACATCCAGGACTTAGGAATCTAGCACTATTAGGCTAGCTAGGAATTCTACTTTCTTAATCTGAATAAGGGTCTAGAATTACTAGATGGGCTATCATATCACCCATGGGTGATTGAACTATTAAAGGGTTCTTGAGTAGAAACACAAGCATTTGGTGCCTCTTGATGAAATTTTTGGAAATAAAAGAATGTGAAGCTCTAGAATAAAATAGAATGGCAGTGAGTACTGAGTTGACAAGGAACGTACCCAACACAACATTATGGGCCTGTTCTTTGCGGCTGCGGCTGATGGCTTATGGCTGCGGCTGATGGCTTTTTGGCTGTTTGCGACAGAGATTGCGGAAAGAGAGATACTCGTTTGCGATCGTTAACATGGCCTCTACTGAAGGCTGGTGCTGGTCTGGCTGTTTGAGGTGTCTAAAGCACTCATCAACCTGCTGCTAGAGTATTCATAGGGTTGATCATGACTGGGTTCTGTTGCTTCTTAGGGCATCCGTGGGCATATTTTCCCTTGTTACCACGGTGTAAACAAGTGACTTTGGCTGCTGAAGTGTTGTTCCTCTGCTAGGGTCCTCCTTGGACAGGGATATGGTAGACAGGGTTGACAGGGCGTGGTACTGCTGGTGGTGCTCTAGGTTGTGCAACATGGGTGAATCTACCGTAGGTGTGGAATCCTCGAGTCCTTTGGGTGTTTCCTTTGTAAGCCAACTAACGTTTGCATTTGTTCTCGAGAAGCTTGCACTTGTTCTCAATCAAAAAGGTTTTATCCACTAAGTGCTAAAAATCTACAAAGTCGTGAGAGGATAGTTGTGGTGCTATCCCTTCACACAAGCCTTCCAGGGATATCTCCTATTTCTCTTCGTCATCTTCTATGTCTAAGGGGGCATAGCAGGATAATTAATTGAATTTGGTGAGGTATTCATGTCTTGATATGTTTCATTGTCTTAGCTCACAAAATTCCTTCTTTTTCAACCTCATCAGTCAAGTAGAGACAAAGAAGTCATGGAATGCAGTTTTGAACTCATCCCATGTGATGTTGTGGCCTTCCTCCTGGGATGCTTTGAAATTATCTCACCAATCTTTCATGAGAGCGAAATCCCTCCGCTTTCATTTCCATTTTCATATTAACTTATCACAACCATTTTCATGTAACCACTATTTTTATAAAAACTACGCAAGTGTGATCACAACAGCCTTGAGGTACATCTCATACAACCCTAGTGCATAGAGTGGACCAAAGTAAGAAGAATCGTATCCCACTTCAATTCAATCCACTTGCAACACTCAAAGCACCTCACTAACGGTATACACTATGCAACGCTTGTGAAAAAGCAGAGCAAAAGTCCAATGGTGAAGATTGAGCATCCTATGAAATTGAACAATTAGTCTGATTTCGAGATGGGCAGCTGATCACCTGGCAGTCAAGATTCTTTTCAACCCCCTATCAAACCCAATATGTCTTCGCTTTAACATATTAGTGAGATGCAATAACCTCCGACTCTAAGAGCAGATTTTTAAGAGATGCATTCAGAAGAACGCACCCTTGAAGCACCTCTCTGTGGTTGGAGCTTGTGACAGCATTGAGGGTGCTCCACTAGCTAATCAACATTACAATCACCACAGGGAATATGGTGGTTTCCCACACATCACAAACCTCGTAGCAAGGTTCAACCCACGAACCATGAAAGGGATAGGCAACAACAGACTAATAGGTCCATCAAGAGCACTACTCTGACATGTGTGCCTAGACAGTGACAACCATCACTCTAAAGAATCTATTGTCAAATCACTCCAGTTCTCACGTCACTAGTTAAAACACTTAAACAGAAGTTCCATACAGAGACGAAGAACCCAAGACCTATGAGGAAATTACAAGCTAGGTTGAACAGTATCATTTCCACCGTATGTTGCCCAGAAGATTTTTTCAAGTGCCCTTTGTGTGAAAAGCTCTCTAAAGCCTCCAACAACTGAGTTCGTCTAGGTGTATCCACAGCCATTGCAATCGTAGGATAGATAGAGAAAGTGATGTCAAACCACCACTCTATGCTCCATGAGATTGTATTCGTAGGCATCTAGGCATATTTGTGATTTTAGTGTTCTACAACTTGACATATAAATTTAAGATGAATTCTAATAAATTTAAGATGAATAGCGTATGTATTCATCATGAGGCTAATAGGCTAATATATATATACAAATATAGGTATAGCATATATGTGTTGGAAATATGCCTTGGAGGCAATCCTAAAAATGATTATATTTTGTTATGTTCATGATTTATTGGATAATATGTTTTCTTGTTCCATGAGTAATTTCATCAATATTTATTAGCAAGTATGTGACTTGATTATGAAACTTTATATTTCTGTGATGATTATTTTAAAACGATCTCTAGTCGGAAATATATAAGGACACATATGAATAGACTAGCATATGTATTAGTTGATGACCATGTTTCACGGGTCATAGATATAGAGATATCAAACCAATAATATGGACATATGTTAGCGAACATATGGTTGGATCGACCCACCATGACACATTGCGAGAACGTTGCATTCTTACATGTTATCAGTTAACCTCATTTACAATGTGTATACTATGTCCTTAGACTTGAGGTCGTCGCATATACTCAAGATGTATAATGGCTGACTTAGGAGGTTGCTAAACACTATTCCGTAACTAGGTAGTTATAAAGATAGCTTTTGGGTTTTATCATGATACATGCATTTAGGCATGGTTGATGAAGATAGTATTTGCCCCTCCATGCAACGGGAGAGATATTTCTAGTCCTCTTGAGTGATTGGATTCCAGAAATATATGGCCATACTACTCACGGTTAAAGAGTTAACCATAGTCGGGGAATTCGAGTCACGTGATCGAGAAAGAGTGGTCAAGCTAACCAACAAGGATGGCATGTACTCGCTTTGAGCTTGACCAATATCGTGAGGCAAAGGGAAATGCATATAAGTTTTATTTAGGTTTATCCAATATGATCTTTATGTATGCTTGGAAGTCAGCATGTCTTGCTAGGGGTTGCTACCGATTAGTAGGCGAGTAGGAGTACTCGGACCATGTCCAATTTTACGTGAACCTATAGGGTCGCACGCATAAAGGGCAAGGATATAATTTGGATGGTGATCTGAATTAATGTGAGCCATGAGTTCCTAATGGGCCTCAAGTTTGAGGCCCATCATGTATGCTTATATATAGAGGGGTGGTGACATAGGGTTTGTATCAAATTCAGAATTCCCAAAACCCTAGTCGCCACACCTTCCTCATCCAATACCATGTAGCTGGTGCTAGCACTCTATCTCATTGTGTTCCTGCTCCGTACGTATGCATACCTTGGAGGTGTTGATGCGCAGCTTCAGCACTAGGATTATCCGCAACTTGTGATGATCAAAAGGAGCTAGAGAAGATGTGCGACTAGTACGGCTACTATTGCACCAACATACTATATCGACTCTACTTCCGCTACGAGTCTACACGTCTAATGGTAATTTCGTGATCTATTACTAGCGGAGATTCCTTGTTTACGTGGTAGAATTTTAGAAATTGTGCTAGCATAACCTACCCATGGTGTAACAATGGTATTAGAGCCATCCCATCTAGTTTTAGATTCGGATTAGATGCATATGATGATATGTGGGAGTCATAGATATCATCTAATATTATTTATGTTGGTTATTCTATATGATAGATTAATTGATTTTGGTGGTAGTCGATATGATCGTTCATGTGCGGTGGTCTATAAATGGGTTCATGATCACTATTCTGTGGTCGTGTTTTCCTAGTCAAATCACGACTTGCCTCTATTGGTCGGTTTCCGCCATTGGGGTAGACAGTGAAGGTGTAAATCCATGGGGCACGCAAAGATCCAATTTTGATTGATCGAATCAGAGTTGCGATTGAAAAGGGTTAATGTGATTAATTCGATGGAACAGTAGATTGGATCTACATAGTCAAAAAAAATTTACAATAGAGACTACCGCCCCTATGACCCCAAAAGGGGTTGCCACCCTTTTGACCTCGCTACACTCATTGGCAGTCAGAACCACCGAAAGGACCATGGTGACTAGGGTAATAACTTGGTACATTAGATAGAATGCAATTCTATGCATATTTATTTTGCAACATTGTTGTGAATAGTATGGCCTATTATGCATGTGAATGATGTATGAGATGCATATATGTATGTAATATTCATAGCCTGTGTATTATACTTATTGCAGCCTAAGGCTATCTATATTTCTATAATGACCTACATGTCGACTTGTGATGCTTCTTCACTCCTTGTAACTTTTACTAGTATGGCTATGGAGTAATTGATGGGGACGGGGTCCCGATCTTCCAACAGATTCTGGATATGTTCGATTTGGTAGAGGCGCGACACAAATCGATCCGACTTCTGAACAACACGTTCCGAACCCCGCAATCGCAGCACCACGTCTTCTTAGGTTATCAACCGTGCGCTGCCCGGTTGACCTCGCCAAGAAGGCTAATCCTCGCCTGCGAATCGAAGAACACAAGCAAGAACAAGGAAGAACACAATGAAATTGCAGATGTATTGGTTTAGCACTCGAAAGTTGGGGTCTCGCAAACCGATGAACGACGAAACTGTTCAAGACAGAATTAATCTAAGCAAAACCCAACCCTAATGGTGGGGGTGGCGGCTGTATATAAAGGAGTGACGGGCGTGCAAAACCCCTGGACGCGCCCTAATGGGCTCCAATACGATACAAAGCCGAACGGCCCAAAAGACGGTGGCGCAGCACCCTGACAAATTCTAAACGCCCACTTGTTATTCCCGTTGACTCAGATGGAATTTTGATATGGGACCAGAGCCATTGGAAAGGTCTCCTTCTCAGCTCTCCATACATATATGGAACGTCCAAAGTGGAGTTCATATGCGTCCTAGGCATCCGTTTTACTACAGGCTGGTCCTGAAGACCGAGGCAGACTCGAACTCGAGTTGGACTGGGCCTCCGGCTTGACTTGGACGTCCTTGCTGGTCTTCTCCACCTCCACACCTCTCTCCATGTACTTCATGTCCCTCTCCAATGTTCCTAAGCAAGATAACATCATTAGGTAGCAATCTATTCTCAAAACTATAAAAAGGATCGCTGAAGAACGAGCTCACCTCTAGATTTAATTGTCGCATGCGAGCTCGGGTCATTGGACCTTGCATAACGGTTGGAGGATCAGCGGTTGCATCCGAAGGAGTGATGTCCTCATCAGTAATGGCTTAGTGGGAGTACTTGGAGGTTTTGACCACTTGGGAGACATGGCAAACATGAAGCGTGGTGATAGAGATCATCACGTGGAAGGGCCATACTGTAACACGATGCAATATGATTGGTTGTGAATTGCTTTATATTTCTATGCATGTTATTTAATTGCTCTAAATGCTTTTAACATGGTAGAAATAAAATTCCCTCACATAATACTAAGTTGAATTGATGCCCTCCCAATTAGTTGTACCATCCAAAGCCATTTATTTTAATGGTAGGTCTTGCTAAAGCAAAGTTCCATTGACTTTCCTTGACTAGATGGGTTTGTGTCAAACACTCACACGCAAATCATTGGTTTAACTTGACAAGGTCATCAGAACGGTTATGGACCTTGGGGCATAGGGTTGGGTGCCATTGCATAGAGATGCTACCCCTGCCCAACAACAAGAGATATATAGAGATATGATTAGCAAATGGTTCCTTACCAAATTCACCAATCTTATAGTAGTGATACCAAAGCTCATTAGTAGATAAGTTGATTGTGGGTCTTGAATCAATAAATGTCATATGAGGGATGGTATTTAGTGGGATTATCTTTATTAAATTATTTAATAGAAGTTACTTTTCTTGAACATATGTCTTAGTTTTGCATATTTTATGTTGTATATTATGTCACCAACTATTGTACCTACTTCTAGTTTTGCTTTATGTTCGATACTTGATGAAGAAAAACTGAATGGAACAAATTTTGTGGATTAGTCCTGCAACCTATGAATTGTTCTTAGGCAAGATAAAAAGAAACATGTTCTAGAGGAACCAACTCCAGAAATGCTTGTTGAAAATGCTACTGCTACTCTTAAAAAACGCCTATAAAAAGGCATGTGATGAGTCCCTTGATATTAGCTGTCTCATGCTCACTGCCATGGACTCAGACCTTTAGAAGCAATTTAAGAACATAGAGGCCTATGATTTGATTGTGGCACCAAAAGGCATGTTTGAGACACAAGCAAGAACTGAGAGATATGAGATCTCGAAGAAATTGTTTGGGTGTAAGCTAGCTGAGGAAAGTCCCATGTGCCCTCATGTAATCAACATGGTTGGTTACACATAGAGCTTGGAAAAATTTGGTTTTCCCCTTAGCCAAGAGTTGGCTACTGACTTGATTCTTGCTTCACTTCCTTTAAGCTATGGGCAATTCATTTTGAATTTCCATATGAATGACATAGACAAGAATCTCACTGAGCTACATATGATGCTCAAGTCTACAGAGGACAGCATTAAGAAAAGCAACAGTCATGTGATGATGATGCAAAAGACTACCAACTTCAAAAAGAAGTCTAAGGCTTTATGCAAAAGAAAGGCTACCAACTTCAAAAAGAAGTCTAAGACTTTAGGCAAAAGGAAGGCATGGAATCAAGATGAGATCTTTAGTATAAAATCTAACCTTCAGAAGCTTAAGATTGGTGTTGCACTTGATACTATTTGCTACCATTGCCAAGGCACTCGACATTGGAAGAGAAACTACAAGAAGTACTTGAAAGAACTGGAAAAGAGGAAGGAAAGTAAGACTTCTATTTAGGTATAAATGTTATAGAAATAAATCTTGCTACTTCTCATGTTGGTTCTTTGGTATTTGATACCAGATCGGTTGCTCATATTTACAATTAGATGCAGGGGTTGATAAGGAGTAAGAGCTTAGCAGGAGGCTAGGTTGATCTTCGCGTGGGCAATGGAGTAAGAGTTGCTGCATTGGCTGTTGACACTTTACCATTATCTTTACCCTTAGGATTAGTTTTAAAATTAAATAATTGTTATTATATTCCAGCTTTAAGCAAAAAAATTATTTCTACTTCATGTTTGGGAGCAGAAGGTTATGAGTTCAGAATAAAGAACAATTGTTGTTCAATTTATTTGAATGATACACTTTATAGTCATGCTCTATTGATGAATGTATTATATATTTTAAATCTTGAGGATGTGCCTATCAATAACATTAATACTAAGATAGTTCAGCCTAATGATTTGAATCCCACTTACATTTGACATTGTCGTTTGAGTCACATAAATGAGAAGCATATAGTAAAACTTCACAAAGATAGTTCTCTAAACTCATTTGATTTTGAATCATTTGAAACATGTGAGTCTTGTTTACTTGGCAAAATGACTAAGGTACCTTTCATTGGTGTAAGTGAGAGGGTAAATGACTTATTGGCCTTAATACATTTGAATGTATGTGGACCAATGAGCTGAACAGTCAGATGCAGTTTTCAGTATTTCGTAACTTTTACCGATAATTTATTTAGATATGGTTACATCTAGCTAATAAGGCATAAGTCTAAATCCTTTAAAAAGTTCAACAAATTTTAGAATGGGGTACAAAATCAACTTGGCAAGACAATTAAAGCCCTATGATCAGATCATAGAGGTGAATATTTGATCTATGAGTTTGGTGATCATCTAAAGCAATGTGAAATTATTCCACAGCTAATGCCTCAATAGAATGGGGTGTCTGAATAATGGAATCGCACCTTATTAGACATGGTTTAGTCTATGATGAGCCAATCAGATCTGCTATTGTCTTTTTAGGGTTATGCTCTAGAAATTATCGCCTTCACTTTAAATAGGGTACCATCTAAATCAGTGGATAAGACACTATATGAGATGTGGACTGGGAAGAGTCTTAGTTTGTGTTTTCTCAATATATGTAAAATATTTGACGTCTGATAAGCTCACACATAAATCTGATAAATGCTTCTTCGTGGGGTATCCTCAATAAACTAAAGGATATTATTTTTATAAAAGGGATGAGAATAAAGTATTTGTTGCCCACAATGGTGTCTTTTTGAAGAAAGAGTTTCTCTCAAAAGGATTTAGCAAGAGTAGGGTGAGACTCGAAGAAATTCAAGAGACATCAAAAAGTGTTTTAACTCCTACTAAAACCTATACAGTGTACAAGATTTTGTAAAACCTGTGGAAGAAACACCAGCTCCACATAGGTTTGAAAGGCCACGTCAATTGCTGATAAGGTATCGATATGAATTTTATTGTTAAAAAATTATGAGTCTAACACTTATGAAGAAGTAATGATGGGCCCAGACTCTGATAAATGGCTTGAAACCATGAGATCCGAA
Organism: Melocanna baccifera; assembly: GCA_036346265.1. NCBI lineage: Eukaryota > Viridiplantae > Streptophyta > Magnoliopsida > Poales > Poaceae > Melocanna > Melocanna baccifera. The sequence goes on along the minus strand of CM070707.1, from coordinate 8,502,917 downwards.
ATTCAATCCATGTATAATAATCAAGTTTCGAACTTAGTTGATCCACTCGATGATGTAAAAACTATTGAGTACAAGTGGGTTTTAAGAAAAAGATAGATATAGATGGAAATATTCATATCCATATGGTACGATTGGTGGTGAAGGGTTTCAAATAAATTCAAAGTGTTGACTATGATGAAATCTTCTCGCCCGTCGCTATGCTAAGTTTGTTCGGATCATTCTAGCTATTGATGCATATTTCGATTATGAGATATGGCAGATGAATATTTAAACCGCTTTCTTAAATGAAAACCTAAGTGAGGATGTGTACATGACACGACCTGAGGGTTTTGTTGATCTCAAAAATGCTAAAAAAGATATGCAATCTTCATAAATCTATTTATGGGTTAAAGCAAGCATCTTGGAGTTGGAATATACATTTTGATGAGATGGTTAAAAGGTTTGGTTTCGTCAAGAACAAAGAATATCCTTATGTTTACATGAAGGTTAGTGGAAGCAGACTTGTAAACCTAATCTTATATGTAGATGACATATTATTGATTGGGAATGACATTCCTATACTAGAATCCATTAAGACCTCATTGAAAAATAGTTTTTCTGTGATGGACCTATGAGAGGTAGCATATATCTTAGGGATAAAGATCTATCGAGATAGATCGAGAAGACAAATTGAATTAAGCCAAAGTACTTATATTGATAAGGTATTGAAACGGTTCAACATGTAGGATGCCAAGAAGGGGTTCTTACTTATGTCACATGGCATAAGTCCTTGCAAGAGTCAGTGTTCTTCGACAACTGAAGAGTGAGACCGTATGAATGGTATTACATATGTTTTAGCTATTGGATCTATCATGTACACCATGATATGTACTCGACTAGATGTATCATATGCTCTAACTGTTACAAGTAGATACCAAGCTAATCCTCGTGAAGGTCACTGGACAGCTATGAAAAACATTCTTAAGTACATGAGAATGACTAAGGATGTGTTCCTAGTTTATGGTGGTGATGAAGATTTCATTTAAAATGGTTACACTGATGAAAGCCTCCAAACCGACAAAGATGATTATCGCTCACAATCTTGTTTTATATTCATTTTAAATAGAGGAGCAGTGAGCTGGAAAAGTTTCAAGAAAGAGATGGTTGTTGATTCTACGACGGAGGCTGAGTACAGTGTGGCTTCTCAAGTTGTGAAGGAAGGTGTTTGGATAAGGGATTTTATTACTGAGTTGGATATGGTCCCGAGTGCCTCGAGCCCAATGGATCTCTATTGTGATAATAGTAGAGCTATTGTGCAGGCTAAGGAGCCTAGATCCCATCAGAAGTCCAAGCTTGTACTCAGACGATATCATCTTATTCGCGATATTGTGGATAAAGAAGATGTAAAGATATGAAAATGTTTCTGATCCATTAATAAAATCTCTCACAAAGCCAAAGCATGAGGCGCACACAAGAACTATCGATATTAGATACCTAAATGATTGACTCTAGTATAAGTGAGAGACTGCTGGAAATATGTTCTAGAGGCAATTATAGAAATGATTATATTTTGTTATATTCATGATTTATTGGATAATATGTTCCTTGAATAATTTTTTCACTATTTATTAGCAAGTATGTGGCTTGATTATAAAACTCCATATTTCTATGATGATTATTCTTAAACGACCTCTAGTAAGAAATATGAGGACACATATGAATAGACTAACATATGTATTGGTTGATGACCATGTTTCATGGGTCATAGATATGGAGATATCAAACTAAAAATATGAATACATGTTAGCAAACATGGGGTTAGATTGACCCATTATGAGACACTGCGATAACGTTGCATTCTTATATATAACATTGGTCTCATTTATAATGTGTATGCTATCCTTAGACTTGAGGTCATCGCACATACTTAAGATGTATAATGACTGACTTAGAGGTTGCCAAATGCTACTCTATAATTAGGTAGTTATAAAGGTAGCTTTAGGTTTTGTCATGATGCATGCATCGAGCCATGGTCAATCAAGATAGGATTTTCTCCTCCATGCAATGGGAGAGATATCTCTAGGCCTCTCAAGTGATTGGATTCCATAAATGCATGGCTATACGACTCGCGATTAAAGAGTTAACCGTAGTTAGGGAATTCGAGTCACGTGATCAAGCTAACAAACAAGGATGGACGTACTCGCCTTGAGCTTGACTAATATCGTGAGGCAAAGGAAAATGCATATTAGTTTTGTTGAGGTTCGTCCAATATGATCTTTACATACTTGGGAGTCGACATGTCTTGCTAGGGGCCACTACTGATTAGTCAACGGGTAGGAGTACTCGGGCCATATCCAAGCGTACGTGAACCTATAAGGTCGCATGCTTAAAGATCAAGGATATAATTCGGATGGTGATCTGAATTAATATGGGCCATGAGTTCCTAATGGGCCTCATGTCCAAGGCCCAAAATGGATGCCAATATATAGTGGGGCGGTGCTATAGGGTTTGTATCGAATTTGGAATTTCTAAAACACTAGTCGCCACACCTTTCTCATCCAATACCACATAGCCAGTGCTAGCACTCCAGCACGTGTTCCTTCCTCGTACATGTGGATACCTTGGAGGTGTTGTTGCGAAGCTTCAGCACTAGGATGATCCACAACATGTGATGATCAAAAGGAGCTGGAGAAGGAGACGTATGGCTAGTATGACTACTACTGCACCAGCATGCTGCATTAACTCTACTTCTGCTTCGAGTCTATGCATCTAGCGGTAATCCTGTGATCTATTACTTGTGGAGGTTTCTTATTTACGCGATAGAATTTATGAAATTATGCTAGTATAGCCTACCCATGATGCAATAATATGTAGGTAACCCCTTGCACAATAGGAAAAATACATAGGTAATAATACACTTCTAATACCCCCTCAAACTTATGGTGAATCAACAACATAAAGTTTGAAGAGATAGAAACTGTGCTGGACTCTGGTCTGTGCATTCGTGAAGAAGTCTATCACTGAAACTCTGAAGGTGCATACTGTAGAGCAACAATATGATCCTACACCTGTGTCCATATGTAGAAAGCATCAACACTAATATCCTTTGCAATCTCATATTTCACTGGTTTTTTAGCAATACTAATAGCACATGTACTGTTAGATAAAAGAGTAGTCGGTGTAGAAATAGAAACACCAAAATCCTCAAGTAACCTCTGCAATCAATAAAGCCATAGCTCGCAACTTGGCCTCAGCACTCAAATGAGAAACTGATGTCTGCTGCTTAATCTTCCAAGTAATGAGAGAATCACTAAGAAACACATAATAGGCATAGAGAGGCCAGTGATCAAAGTGATCACTAGCCCAGGTGGCATCAAAATATGCCTGGAGCTATAAAGAGCTGGAGAGAGGAAAAAAAGGCAGCGAATAATGGTTTCACAAAGATATCGTAGAATACAAAAAAGATGACTATAATGGAGCTGGGGTAGAGCAGAGACAAACTAACTCAAGATATGCACAGGGTACGATATATCAGGACAAGTGACACCAAAATAAATAAGACTTCCAACAAGGTGACGATAGTGAGTAGAATTAGTAAGAGGCTCACCATCTGTGGGCTGAAAATGAACATTAAACTCCATGGGAGTTTTAGTTGTGCGCTGATTAGTAAGAGAAGAACAATTAAAAAGGTCCTAAATATACCTTTTTTGGGATAGCTAGAAGTTCTCAGACGTAGAAAGAACCTCAATCCCAAGAAAGTAGCAAAAAGGACCTAAATCAGGCATAAGAAACTACTCACTAAGACGCTCCTTAACAAAGGTAATGTACTGAGAATCACCTCCAGTAATAATCATCTCATCAACATATACAAGAAGCATTTGACCATGAGGCGAAGTGCGAATAAGAAAAACAGGATCATGAGTATTGGTAGAGAAACCAGCCACAGTGATAACAGAAGAGAAATGATCAAACCACGCACGAGGACCTTGCTTAAGGCCGTAAAGGGATCGGCGAGGATGACAAACCATACCCTTAGAAACAGAATATCTCAGTGGTAACTGCATATAAACCTACTCATGCAGCTCACCACAACAAGAGTATGAATAGTGGTCATGTCAGCTACAGGAGCAAAAGTCTCATCATGTAACTTCCTAATTTTCAGAGATTTTTAAAACCTGGAATTTAAAAATAAATTTTTGGAATTTTCTTGAATTAATAAAGCTTAATTTGAATTTTTAGAATTTTAAAAGGATTTAATATGATTAAATTAAACTTCAACATTTGCTAAAAATATTTTATTTGGGTTCCTTGTGTCACAAGGAATTTTTTGGTATTTTTGGTGAATTTTTGAGACTTATTTGCTATTTTCTAGAGCTTTTTGAAGTTTATTTAGATTTCTGGAATAAAAAGAATTCGGGAATATTCCTCAGTCGTCCGATCCTCCACCTCCCACGAGTCGGCCATCCCTCCCGGCCACGCGTCGCCTTCCCTTCGGCCCGGCCCGCGCCGCGCGCTGCTCCCGCCCACGCTCGCTCCCCGCCGACGGATGCCCTCCCCGCCGCCACGCGTCACCATGCCCCGCGCGCCGCCGCGCCCGCGACGCCCCGCCGTTGGACCGCGCCCGCGCCACGCGTCGCTCCGCTGGTGCCCGCCCGCGTGGTACCCTAACCCTAACCCACTTCGCGCCCTCGTCGTCCGATCTCTCCCGCGCGTCATCTGGGCCGTCCAAACCTCGTGCCGTTGTCACCCCGCGCTGTAACCGATCCGAGCTCCTCGGTTCACGTGATAAAACCCGCCATCGGGTCTCGGTTCGTGTGCCCATCGCTCGAACCCTAGCCGCCTCCGTCGCCTCCGCCGTTCTCGCCTCGTGCCGCGCCGTCGTCCCGTGTCGCCCCCGTCGCCGTCGTCCCCGCCGGAGCCGCCGACGACCTCGCCTACCCCGCCGGTGAGCTCCTTCGCCGCGTTCCCCGTCGCCGTCGCCCGAGTCGCCTTCCGCGTCGCCTCCCCTGTCGCCCCGCGCCCTGCCTCGGTCCGCGAGCCGCCCCGTCGAACCTGCGCCCGCGCCGCGACGCTTCGCCCGTCGTGCCGCCACGCGTCGGTCATCTGACGACCGCCACGCTCCATCGCCCGCGCTCGTGCCCGCGCCCGCGACGCTTCGCGCGGCGAGCCGCCACGCGTCGGCGATCCCCGCCTTCCCGCCTCCGCGCCACCGCATCGCCGCTATCTATCCGGATCTGAGCAGAAGGCTCAGATCGCGCCGCGCGTCGTCACCTCCGCCGTCGGATCCCACCGCCGCCGCCCGCGCCCGAGCCGGCCACGTCAGCCCTACCCGCCACGTGGCAGCCACGTCAGCCCTACCCGCCACGTGGCAGCCACGTCAGCCCTAGCCACGTGGCAGCATCAGCAGCTGCCACGTCAGCCGAGCCCGCCGCGTCAGCGCCGCCGCCCCATGGGTACTGTTTTGTGGACCGGGTTCACCGTGGACTCACTTTTCCGTGGACTGGGTTCACAACACAGTGCACTTTTCTAATTTTCAGCCTTTTCTTTAGATCCAATTTTTTGAGGGCTCGTTTTCCTCCGTTCTAGCTCCGATTGACCCTGTTCTTTTTTCTAAATTCATCTAAAATCGAGCTCTAGCTTTTGGTTCTGGTTTCATGATTTTTGGAGTTCATTGGTTATCATTTTATGTGTTTTTCTTGTTTCGATCGCTTTCTCTCTCGTTAGATTCGGATTCCAGAGGAGCAGGATCTACGCCCGAAGACCAAGAGTACCTCGCTGAGCATAACCAAGGCAAGTCGTGTCTTTTGATCATGTTGAACCCAGTTTGCAATCTATTATTTAAATTATTTTGTTTTAAATTACATTGCATCGCTATTTTTATTCAGACCCTTGTATTGGTAGTTATCGCCCCAATTGAATTTATCTCTCCTTGATAATTTGGAATGCCATGATACCATTGTCACCATAGGCTGGAAAACATACTAGTGATGTTATGATATTTGTCACATGGGTTGGTACGATAGAATGCTTAGCTTTGCTTATAGTTACGATTGGGTTTATCATCACACGTGAATAATTAATTTGACTTAATGAGATATTGAACCGTGGTTGGAGCCACAGCAGATCGTGGTTGGTGCCACAGTATTAAAATTTGTGCCATGACGTGGTGTGTCATCGGCAGTGGTTATACAAATGGGTTTTCACTCGGACGAGTGATCGTGCAGTAAAGGGGGAAGTGTTAGAACACTTTGAGGGATGAGGTAGTCTCGCCCAGGTATACTTAAGGACTTAATTTTGTGCGCCATTGATCTGAGTCTTACCGTACAAACCACATGTCTGGTATGGGACGGATCTGGCTGACTAATTTGAGATGTTTTAACTTTAATCCTGCCATTGAGATGAACATGGTTGCTGATTTCCATGTGGCGCAAGGGGGTGTGATGCGAAACCCTAGCGGGCGGATTGAGTTGGAATTGAACTTTATAAAGGTCTTGTTGTGATTACTTTAAGCTGAGGCTAATCACATCATGTAGGTACAGTTGTGCAACCTCTGCAGAGTGTAAAACTATTCGAATAGCCGCCTCCTCGGTCATGGACAATGCTCGGTGATTTCACACGAGAGGTAGTTATTTCTGAATACTTGTGGATTGTGGTTGGACAGTGGATGGTTAATCCACTGTTGGTTTAGCTTATGGATGGGAGGTCCATAAGTGGTTGTTTTAGCTTGTGGATGGGAGGTCCGTAAGTGGTTATTTCAATTCCTTTGATTATGTATTTATTACTGTTTTACTTAAAGTTCGCCTTCAATCTATTTATTGTATTTCAACTGTCATTTATACAAATTAACCTTTCAGTCTTTCTTTGGTAAGCCTTGCATAGTATATTGCATTCATTTGTTACAAACGACTTGCTGAGTACCAATGTGCTCACGGCTTTATGCCCAATGTTGCTTAGTTGAGGAAGAGGAGTATCACCAGCAGGATGTTCCAGAAGGAGAGTACTTCGACGATTTCACAGATTAGGCTTCGTTCTCCACTCGATAGCCTGTGGGCTTGTCGATTGGCTACTACGTTTTATTTTGAATTTCCGCTGCTATTTCTGTTAAGCCTTCGGGCTAGTCTATTGTAAGCTTGACCATAAGGTCGTACCTTTTGAAATTTATTGATATTTAAGCTTTTCCTTTATTTTATCGTGTATATGGTTTTGATGACATCTATATTTGACTGTGTGCACTAGCATGATCCTGGGACTAGTGTAGAATGCATAGGGAGTCCGGATTTGCATATTCAGGTCTCGACACATCATAATCACAATCGTACTCCTGCTAAAAATCTCATGTCATAAGACAAACTTTGTAGCGTTCAAGAGAATCATCAGAGCAGGTCTTAACTTTATAGACCCACCTACACATGGTAGGAGTAACACGCGCAGGAAGAGGAACAAGATCCCATGTGCTAGTACGCTCAAGGGCAGCGCTCTCCTTTGACATTGCATGCTGCAACTCCTAATGAACAGCAGCATCATGATAAGCAGTCGTTTCGGCAAAGAAGCAGTAGCAAAACCAAATCGCTCAAGAGGCCGAATAAACTGATGATCACGAAGAGCGTATCAAGGAGGAGAGGTCAAAGAAGGTGACCCATCAGAAGAAGATGACACATCAGAAGAATCCTCAAATCACAGACGACGAGTGTAGTAGAGATAATAAGATGAAACAAGATCAGGAGAAACCTCTGAAGAAGATGTCAGTGACAAAGGAGGTGCCAGCGGACTTAAGTGCAATGGCGAACACATTGTTAGATAAGTTGGTTCTAAACAACCCATAAACCTTTTAATTACTGCATGAATCTATGTCCTTATACATGGGTCCCACAGGGGTGCTCATTATGGCTTATAAGCCTAACCTTATAGCTTGGGGTGCTCATTATGGCTTATAAGCCTAACCTTATAGCTTAGTTCACACTGTTTGGGTTTTTTCACTATATTTGAGGCTAGTTTTTCAGTGTAATTAAATTTTAAAAATAAAAAAAATAGAGTTATATTATTACGGACAATGCAAAGGAATAAAAAAAGACAAAAAAAAGCCCAAAAGAAAATCAAAAAACCAGAAAAAGAAAAAAAATTAAAAAGCTAAAAGCTTAAACCCAAATAAGCACTCCAAAAACACGTTTTTTCGACATCAATAGCTCCAATCACCTTTGTTGTGTGTTTCTAAGGAAGCTTTTTATGGACTTTCCAATATATTCCTATGAAACATACTAAATACAAGGTATCTTTGGATTTCGTTAGAGTTAAATACCGAGGAGAATGATTATAATATAGAGCTAGTAAAACGAGCACCAACACTTCGTACCACGAGCGTAACTCCCCCACTCCAGTCCATCGGTGTTCATCTCGGCGGGCCACCTCCTTTACCCTGGCGTGCACCAGCCAGATCTAGGTGTGACAGTGTTATAACTCCTTTACAGTCCATCAGCAGCTCCAACAGATCTATCTGCAGTTGTTCCTCATCCACTCCAAGTCGACTTCTTTGCCTCTAAGGAGGGGCGGTGGAGACCAGCGAGATGTTGTGGCAGTCGTTGTCAGATCTGGTCTTCGGCACCAGGTAGGGCTCCAACGAGTAGGTGACAGCGGCGTCCAGCTGTTCCTCACCCTGGCTACCCAAGGTATGTATTGTCGCTGCGTATATTCATGTCTTCGCTCCAATTCCACGAATTTTGGGCATACAGAGCATATTTTACATTTATATTTACAAAAATAGCCGTATATATGTGAGAATGACAAAAATGACATTTCTACCGTCCGGTCACCAGGCAGCATGTGGCCTACCGCCCTACTACAAAACGGCAGGTAATTAAGTCAGCTTGATTATTTGTCTAAATTGGTATTTTATATATTACATTTGTTTAAATTTTTAAATATAGTAAATAAGCTTGAACAATTATACAATTTTATGCAGAGACTCATGACACAACGTGATTCATTGCATAATTTTTTGACAAATTTATCCCCTTTGAATATTTCTCAAAATTTTATACAATTATGATATTTATAGGAGTTGTTACATATAGCAAATAAGCTCAAAAAATTACAAAATTTTATGTGTAGTCTCCCGACATAGTCATCCAAATTTTATAGTTTTTCAGGAATTTGTGTGCTCTAAATTTTTTATGTTAAGTTATGTTAATTTAATCGTGAAATTAGTGATATACGATGCTCATTTAATTAGCTTGCATGCATGATTACAATTGGTTTGTAAATTATAAATTAAGATAATGGTTTAATTTAGTTTGGACGTGATCTATAAATTTAGAACCTTAGGATTTTGTGGTAAGATGGTAACAAAGGGACTTTCTTTTGAAGAATTGAATGCGAAAAGACAACGACATTTTATGTTACGAATTAAAATAGACTTTATAATAAAGCTAAAAATAATATATTACAGAGTTAATTATTTAGGTAATTAATTAATTAATTATCAATTACGTCTCAAGTTGTTATAAATATGAATTAATACAATACACAAAAAGATACACGAAATTATGACACTGAATAGCAACCAGACGAGCTTGGTCTGTTGGGACAATCCTTCATTGAGTGTCCGAAAGTCTTGCATATTCTGCATTTCACTGTGCAGGTAATGTTGGTACGTTGACTCACATCCATATCATTCTGGAAGCGCCGCGTCTTCCGACGTATCTTCGCAGTTATCTTCAACTTCTTGTTGGGGGCGCATTACAGCATGTCTGATCAAAGATCCATTGATGAGGGGGTCGGGGTCCTGATCTTCCGATAGGATGATAACTTCGATTTGGAAGAGAACGATTTTGACGATGCGGCTACTAACCGATCACGACCAGAACGCCAAGCAATCACTAAATCACACTCCGAGTCGTTATCAACCGTGCCAAGAACGCGGTTGACCTGACCACGAAAATCTATTCTTGCATGCAACCGAAGAACACGCAAGAACAAGATAACAAGCAATATCAAATTGCAAATAGAATTGAAATATTCAATATGGTGGGATTCCGAATAAAGATCTTGACTGGGTGGTCTAGTCGACACACGCAGAAGATATAAGTTGCAACACAGACAAACTAAACATAAACGAAATCCAAGAAAAATATAGAGGTGCAGCCTCCTTAAATAGAAGAGTGGAAGCTACACAAAACTAAGAAACAAAGGGTGGTACTATTTTACTATTCATGTGAACAGTATTTTGGCCATAAATAGTGGGGGTAGCATCTTCCTCTTAGGCTCATGCATTACAAGGTCCGATTTGGCCCAAACTGATGGTGTAGCAACTTCTTTTGACGATTGCGGGCCGTATAGAAGGAATTTGTAGGCAAGGCTAGATCAGTTGAAAAGAGGACAAGAAAAGCTTTCCATCAAGTACTCATAGATCTCAAACGAACTTCGTATGTGAAAGTTATGCTTGTTTGAAGTTGGACCTGTCATGCTGAATCTCAACTGATCTGGAGGCCAAATTGGATTCCAAAACGTGTCCCACTTGAACTCTTGCTTGAATTGATCTAAAAGTGACGTGGTGACCATAAGGAAGAGTTGGGGAGACGTCGATATGGTCTTGATATGTTGGTTGGCTTCCCTTTTGGTAGATCTCAACTACGAGCTCGTAGTGTTGATGCAATCCTCCTTATATAACTATATAAATATGCATTTTTATCATTAGGTAGCATGATATAGTTCATATGATATAAAGGCACTTCTAAAAATAAGCTCACCTGATAATTTAAGTGAGGCGTAGGAACTCTTGTAATTAGAACAAGCATTGCTAATATGGTTGTATCCACTGGGGCCATGTCCTCATCATCCATGTAGTTCATGTCTAAACCATAGGAGTGAAACTCTGCACTCCATGTACAAAAAAGGTGTTACATGTTATAGTACTCATAGATATACGGCTCAGTCATTTGCCTGATTTGCGCACATGCCTTGTATACATGCTAGTATGGTTTGTGCAGGAGCTTTAGCTTGTTACAAGTGCATGTTGCCACATCACCCGGGGTGTATGCCTATTTTATTTTACCATTGGCATGATTATTCACATATTTCTGCCGAAACTTGATCTCATACTTTCTCCAGAGGCCATCGATTACCCAAATGTCGTGCATTCAGGCTTTCTACATCTTCTGGTCCATGTGCCTCTGCATGTTCTTAGACCACATCTTGCCTTCATCTATTTGTCACCTGCCTACAGTGGCTCTGTTGACGAAATAACCGATAGTGCGAGTCCATGTTTCCTCCATGATCGCGGTGATAGGGAGGCACCGCATGCCTTTTAGGACACTATTGTACATCTCAGACATGTTGGTCATCATAATTACATACCTTGTACCATCTGTGTCATAGAGAAAGGATCATTTCTCTAATTCAAGAGTGTGCTGATGAATCCACTCTGAGAAACTTATGGCACCGCGAGATTGCTCTCTCTCCATAGTTCGCCTTTCTCGCTCTGTCCAGATGGACTCGAACTTCCACCTCTGATTTTGCAGACACAATGCCTTGAATATCTTCAAAACTTCCTAGCTGCAGAACTGTATGAATAAGTTAGATGCAAGATGCCTCATGCACCATCGGGCTCGCATGTCATTCCAGTGCTGAGGGGGTTCGGTCCCATGATGCATGGTGTTCAGCGTGCCTGTCGTCAACCACCGCTTGATTCATGTTCACCGGGAACTAGAGCCAACTGAACGTGTTTTCGCTCTCCACAATGGCAAATACTACTGGGAGAAGCTAGTTGTTTGCATGGGCCACCACCACGGTGAAAATGATTCCCTTGTACCTCCCTTTGAGGAAAGTGACATCCATCTTGAGCACATGATGACAAAACTTGAAGCCCTCAATGTCATGGGTGAAAGCCCAGAATAACTGGTGTAGTATGAAGTAGTTGGTCCCTCCATCAGTATCTGATTGCTCAAGCTTATTTACGTACGTGCCAGGGTTTGATTTAGCTTTCTGGTCAAGCAATCTCGATACAAAGTTGTACACCTCTTCGTATATTCTCGTACATGGACTCAATGACCTTCTGCTTGTCTCGTCAGACCTTACTGTAGCTGACTAGATATCCAAGCACATTGGCGACTTCTGACATGAGCATCTTCGAGGAGATAAACATGTATGCCGCAACTAGGTGGTAGATGACGCTTGCTATATATATGGAAGTCATGTTTCGATGATGGCATAGGGGCTTGTTGAGCATACAAGTGTGGTCAAACATCGCCTTATCAAAAAGACTGAGCCAAAAATCTTAGCTCATTGAGCGCTAACATTTGAAAGGTAGCCTTCCACTACGCACTTTACTACGTAATTGATTGGGTTGGACCGGTGCACTCAGTACACATAGCTGATAGAAAAGCATACAGTGTAATAACTTGTTGCACAACTGCCTTGCTAGGGAAGCACTGCCCAACTAGGAGGATGTCAACTTGAAATCTCCACTGTGACCCTTCTTTTTGTGGTAGTACGAGGGAACACACCGCAACATCATTAAGTCTGAATGACACATAGGGCACCTTCAATGACATAATTCCCCCAGGTGGATTAGCTATCTACTTTGTGTCATCGTTGATATCATCGGAGCCTAGGTCGGTGTCCTCGTCGGACTCTAACTTGAGCACCTGGTCTGGTAGATACTTATGGCAGTCAATGCAAGCTACCACTACATGCCTGCCCCATAATTCCACACTAAATCAAGGATGAGTCTTCCCTCCGATATAGCACATTCAGTGGTATCGTCTTGAAGCTCCGCCTATAGTTCCCTGGGTGTCAAGGGGCCGAGCTCATCACCGTTTTTCAACACTCGACGGATGAAACTTAGGTACACCATCAACCTCCTATAAATGGCTGCCTCGGACTGAGAGGCAATTTGCATGTACTGCCTCTATGCTACGGTGCCATTCACTTTTACGAGCTCCCACACGCCATTCATGCAGATGATCCCCTCGATTGCAAGTTTCATCGCCATTGCCTCTGTGCCAAATTCCCTCCAGATGCAGCTTCGTAGCTCATGAATATTCATGACGTTGAACACCTCGACCCAAAGAACCTTGTATTGGCATGTCGATAGATCCAGCCTGTACAAGACCATCGCTGTAGAACATTGTCAAGTGTTCTATTTCTGTGACTACCGAAAGCCACAATAACAAATCAGTAGTAAGTCATGGCAAGTAGCATGTAAGTTAGTGATTACATACGTGTAACTATATACGAATAATTATTAATTACTGATACTTTGATTATCTATCCAAAAAATTATGAGTGATTCATTATTGTCATCCTTAGTACCAGGGACAGATGCAGCTATGTAGCTGTGCTGTCACAGGACAGCAACGACTTTCGACCGGATCCTTGTACCCCTCTCTAATTCTGTATTGATGACAGCAGTCCGCCCTGCCATGTGACCTCAATGTCCCTCTAAACTCTGAAGGCATCCTTTTATTTGGACCATTCCATGCTTGGCCGACGGTCCATACCTACCATGTGACATTATTGACGTGAAATCCTGGATCCACCCCTGCTTAGCACTTAATTTCTTAGCACTAACTCATTACTTAACCCTAACTAATAGCCACTACGGTAATTATGACTACTTAATTACACACTACCATACAATAACAAATTATGGGTACTGTATGTACACAAAAATAGTAAAAACTATGTCTAAATTAGTACGACTTACTTACTTTATAATACAAATTATATTAATTACGACTAACTAAATAACACTACTTAACTAGGAATGCGAGAATAATATCAGAAGCATGCGATAAAATTTTTCTATCTTTCGAGAGAAGCAATCAGCACTGTTGCATCCTCCTGCCGCGCCCTTAATAAGCTATGCATTGGCTTCTCAAAATAATTAGCTATGCACTGTGATGAGCGACTGAGATGACCGATGACCAATTATTGAGCTTTGTATTTATGGCCGAGCGAAAAGGGAACCCAATGCGCTCACCCCGCAAATTAAGGACTCCTTATCAATGCGCAGCACTTCGAGCAAGGGGCGTATGATGACACTAACAAATGTGGAGATGAGGGAGAGGACGAGGAAGGACGACATGGACATAACAATATCAGTGCAGATGAGGAAGCGCATAAGAATGGACAACACGGACAGTGTGACAATTATGTGAAGGACGTAGCGGGAAAGGAAACATAGCAACAATAGACAGACATATATGCGAAGGATAGAGGTCACGCACTACAAAAGATGCATGTATATCGCTAATTACGATTAAATTTACATGGTAAATTCAACGCACATAAAATTTCTAAAAAATTATACAATTAGATCAACTATGTGAAAAGGCTTCACATAAAATTTCATATTTTTAAAAGCTCATTTGTGATATATAACAACTCCTACAAATATCTCAATAAAACAAATTTTTACAAATATCTCAAGATAGTAGGTGCAGCTGAACTTTTCAGTTCAGATCTGCATCTCCGCAACACGGAGCATTTCACAACTGGCAATTTTGGTCAGTAAGCGGCCCTTCGACGGCGACGCCCCAATTTCGGGCGTTTTCTGTTCATAGAAAGCAGCATTTGGAATTAAATTTCAATTTCGGCAGTTTTTGGCCAGTTTCCATTGGTAACAGGTAACTGTTAGCTGATGGGAATTGGTACACCCTGTTCACATTGGTTCTAAAATCTAAAGGACTTTTCCACAGTCCTATATTTCAGATAGAATATCTTTTCAAGATAAAATCTACTAATTGATTGTATTAGACACTATAATAATTTTATTTATATTAGCTAAAATAGCTTATCTATAAACTTATCTACAAGCTATTACTATTCACAAGCCAAAGCTAAAACCAAAAGGCCCAAAATCTTATACCCTGGCCGCAAGTATAATTTACACACAGTAAATCACAGAACATGAAATAACATCTGGAACACTCATGGCAGTAATGACATTACTACATTTTAAAGAATCCTGGTACAATCTAGTTCAGGACGATCTTCTCTTGCATTACATTATAACATTCAGCAGAACAGAGCCAACAGCTCAACATGTGACCAGATCATAAAATCGTCTGCCCAGTAAAACGCAGAAAAGATACATCACTTCCTCCACAAACTTGTGATACAAGGAAATACTCAAAGCAACATTCGCACAATCTCCGGTTGCACAATTTATTCTTCCTCCTCAGCCTCCTCAAGCCATTTGACAAGAGGCTCCAGGGCTTTCACAAAAGATTGCCTGTCATTACATTACAGTTATTAGGAGATTCAAAAATGGTAACACCAAAGGAAATTAACCAAATTGTGCGTTAGTGTCTATGTAGTTACCTCCCCTTTGGGTTTGAACCCTTACGGAACCAAAGAAGGATGGTATCTTCAGCTAGGACATCTTCATCATACAGTGTTCTTACAATTTCAGGGAACAGCTTCATCAGCTTAGCATCCTCATAGCACTGTGTCTGAACCTTGTATATAAGTTCCAGTTCTAGCCTGCCATTTGTGCAAAATGCATTCAAAAGACCAGCCCACGCTTTCACCTGTAAATGCAAATAGAGCAACAAAACGAATTTACTTTGAATGCCTTCTAATGCACCATCAGAACTCTAGGGAATTGAAAGTTTTGTTGACTAATTACATTCCCTACCAAGTACTACACAGGTATGAAGAGTAATATAAATATATAATGTGACCATTCAGTTAAGTGTAGTCCGCTTGAAAAAATGTATAACAAGAATAATCAGGAATCAGGATAAATTATCTTTCCAACCAGGCTCATTTTAAGAGTGTTAAAGGGGAAACCATTATCCGTCAGACCATAATTAACAATTTTTTAGTGCAAATTTATTTGTATTTTACATTTAACCATATAACTCGGCAAAGAGTGGCGCTCATATATTTACATGTATAAAACAATACAATGGCCAGTTACAGACTGTCTTGCACAAAACTGAAATATGAGAAATATCACCAGTACCTTGGTAAAACCTGATGCCCCACATAAGATAGGTTTGTCACTACTAAAACTAGAAACATCACCTATCGCCCCACCAAACTATCAATGGTTTCTAATCATACCCTAAACTTGATTTTCCAACACACAGACTGCGCTTTCACAAATGTAAGAAATGTTTGATTTTCCCTTGGGACCAGGTGGGGTATCAAAATAATCATGACTCAACTGAACACCAAAAGTTTCTAGAATGAATTTTGAAAAATGTTATCTTGATATGTTGTCTTCTATTATCAATTTAATAGGTAATCTTTAAATTGAAACAATACTTGCCTTAATCAAACTTGATGATACAGATACGCATGTATCTTGTACCTTTCAGTTAAATATATTGTTCAACTAAAAAAATCATTCAGCCATATGGCCAGGTGAACTCTAATTTAATTGGGTTATTATTTCTTATATTTGAAGATGCAGAACTACTATTTTATGTAATTGTATGCAGGCCCATACTCGATCTGTACAAATCCAACGTGAAAATGTGTTTGAAAGAACTTGAAGAAACCTACATGCTTACTGTCACATAGAACAAAGGAGAAGGAACATGTGTGTTTGCTATTCGAAAAGGATTCATTCGGTGCAAGAGGCAAAAGGCCAATCACGTGAAGAAAGGAACCATCACAAAATGATAAACGTGCATGGCTGCATGTGTTAGGAAAGAACTTCATGGATAGGAAAGTCATGCGCAGATTTGAAGGAAACCAATCCGTACTCAACAATCAATCCAATTTGTTTCTTATCTCTAATTAGTTTCTATCTTTGGCTGCACCTTGTGGTACCAATATACAGGCGTAGCTTCATTGTAAACAGACCACCTTTAATAGAAATCAATTTAGTAAAAGTTCTTGTTCAAATTCTTTGTGATTGCCAGAGAATTAAGCGTATTCTTCAATAAAGATCGTTCAGTCTTTCCGTTGAAAATTGGATGCACAATAGAACTTTGTTTGGTGGTCGGCGAAATCGACACGTGTTTTAACGGATTAAAGAGTGTTCATCCTTTTCATTGGCACTGGAGGATTATTACGATTCATCAAGACTCCCGTCAGAGTATCTATCCTACATCGAAAAGATCAGGCGACCCCGTTTCATCTTGGTATCATTAATCTGTTATTTCATTTGAGTTTTATTAAGTTTTGATCCATTAGAAATTTTGTTTACGTGCTGATCATCGTGTCTTTTGAGTAGTTTAATCTTTGCATATCAATTTCCAAAAAAATCTACTAGTTGATCTTTCAATTAGCATCCAAAAAGAAAAGATTCAATTCACCGTTTGAATTCTTGATCTGGTTGTCCAAGATCTATGCGCATTTTGAAAAAAAAAATCATATCCGAGCACATTTAGGTTTCCTTTTTCTTGTTTGATTCGGTCGCAAGAAACCCTAGCTATCATAAAGTTGTGTGCCGCAAAGAATCCTAATCGGACACGTTCAAACCGTCCGGAGTTCCCCCGCTGAACGTTCGGACCGTCCGATCTTGATCGGCCGCTCGAAACATCACATGTTCGGACTGTCCAACACGCTCGCTAGCACACGCGCCATCCGATCCGGATCGGTCGGCCGCAATCATTGCGAAAGGTTCAGACCATTCAAACCCCGCGGAGAGTTCGGACCATCCGATCCCAATCAGCCAGTCCTAAGCCCACGCAAGGACGGTCGGACCATCCAACGCGCGTGTAACAGATCGGACCATCTGAAGAGAACGGTGCATGTTCGAACCGTACAAAGGGGCGCGGTAAATCTGATTATTCGAGGTTGATTAGACCGTCTGAAGCGCATGATGCAAGTTCGGACCGTCCGAAGGGCATGATAGATCAAGCCGTCAGTAGTAGATCAGACCGTCGAAATTGAAGACTCACATACCTCATTAAACTCAGAAGGAGATTGAGTCTATTTGAGTCAGTTGCCCGGTAGCAAAAAAAACAGAGCAAAAAAGTGAGAAAAAGGCCGAACTTGGTGAGTGTTTTATGCTATAAATTCAGTTGGAATATTTAATTTCTTGAGCAATCTTGTGCTCTTATTTTCATATTATTGCAATTGGCTAGCGTCTCCTAGTACTTGGTGCAAAACAAGCTAATATTTCCATATTGTTTCTTTTAGCTCATTTCTTTATTTGCATTGAGTCACATTGATCATTGCATGTGCGTTCAAGCACTTCACTTGTACCTTTTTAATCAGCACATGGACAAAAGGTTTCTAGCTTAAATTATTACTTAATTTACAACATGAAAATCAGATTGTATAGGATAAACACATACTAAGCCCCACTAAATATCCTTTGCTGTGCAATTGTCACTTTTAAATCCGCTTGACCATTACTTACTATTATAGCTACCACCAAGTGTAAGCTTTTCTATCTCAATTCACTTCAGAAAGGTAAGAACTTTACTTGATGAGGAAAAACTGAGATCGAGTGAATTCCCCATATCGTATATATGCTATGGTATTTGTGCATTTTTTGTGTCATTAACCATGATAGGTGGAGCGATAATATGGGAGAAGAGTACACCCCGGTGAATCGTTTTCAATTCCAAACTTTGAGGTGAACTTTGCGCAATTGTTCGCCGCCACTTCTTCCACCTTGAAAGAGTAACTCAAGACGGAGATCAACAATTCCACGCATGATATACGCGTTAAAATGAACCAATAAATGAATGTACTACAAACAAACATTGTAAACGACATTGTGTGTACACTTCGGCCACAACAAGAAGATAGTTTTATTCCTTTTTATGAAAGTGAAGATCCAGAAAAATATCTTGAGTCGGAATGGCAAATAGAGAAAGTGTTTAGATTTTAAAAGCTTTCTAAAGCACAAGAGGTGATGCGTGCCACTAGAAAATTTGAAGATTATGCTTATAGTTGGTGGCAACAATGATTTGAAAAAAAATAATTAAATCTTAGTCAGAATTGAAGGCACTCATAAGAGAATTTGTGCTATCTTATTATGCACGGAAATTGCTTGGCCATCTATAAAGTATCACACAAGGGAGTAACACTGTAAAAGAATATTATTTTGAGCTGCAAAATGCATTACGTCGGACCGGTGTCACTAGTAAATAACAAGAGAAGACATACTTCAAAAGAGGACTGAATTTTAAGATCGCCGCTACACTTCAACATAAATATTTTGGTAGTGTGTAATATCTTGTGAATTATGCTATTAAAGATAAGAGACTTATGGAGAGACGTACACCACAGTTCCCTCCGTATTCATACCTCAGTTCTTTTGCCTCTACTAGTGTGATATATGAGAAAATAACCGAGTATGGGAATTCCCCTTCGGTCAAGACATATAGTGATATTCCAAATATACATATAACTCCTGAGATACACAACCTATGCGAGGATGAGCCACATAACCAAATTGAGTGATAAAAAAAGCGAGCTGTGTGATTCCATCATATGTGAGGTTAAGAGCATCAAAATTGAGTGAAAGACCAAAAGAAAAGAAAGAAGTAGAAGATAGACAAAGTGAGGATGAATCTAAAGCTAACACATTAATATCTACTTCTAGTATTGTTTCTCACATTGTGTAGGTTAACATTAACAATGAAGAATTGAGCATTCAACAACCAGCACATTTGAAGGCAAATGAGGTAACCATGGGAGGAGATTAAGTACTTGCTGCTCTGTGGGTACAACATAATAATTTTAAACCCTTAGCACTTACATCATCTGAGGACGACAAAAGTAACAATATTGGTGCCGAATTTAATTGTAAAAAACATGAGTAATTATGAGAACTCATGCGATCAACTGAAAATTCCATAGTCTGAAATTTCTGTACTCAATTTATATAATGTGGAATTGATTACTCATAAGTTCTTACTAGAATATCTCATAATGATTTTTTGTGTTACATCATGTTTCATGCTTAAAATCACTAATTTGTACATATGCCTTCACATATAAGTTCAATTTAATTGGAGATTATAGTGTAGATAGTAAATTCTATGTTCACAGAACTTGCATTACATGTGATAAGCTTGATACAATCGATATTGCATATTATGGATAAACAATATTTTATACCATATCATGATCACAATAAGATGAATTTCAACAATAGTATATGTTGTTTAGAAAGATTTCATAAGTCTACTTGTTCAATCTTTGATGTACAATCATGTAAAAATAATCAAATTAGCGCAGTTGAAACAAGGCACTCAAAAATTTCTTCCCTATATCTGAACTAAATCTAATTTTGCCCATTAATGATCTGTCTATGTCTTTGGAAAAGTTGAGGACAACTCTCTTTTGGGAGGAAGAATGATATGACAAATAATATTACAATGTATACATCTTTTGATGGCTACTATATTAATCAGTTTGTGCAAGATAATGAGAATAACACAGCAATTGATACATACATATGCCATGCATATGTGTTCTTTTTGTTTATTTCACCGTCAGATATTCATGATGTGCTAAGCAGAAGAAGTGTTGATGACAATTATATATACTATGTATACACGTTATATTCTTTGTTTCGTACAATTTGAGGCTATCAAAAGCCGAGGAAGGCTTTTCTGGATGAGGATGCTGCGGATACGCATGTCTTGTCCTTTTCAGTTAAATATATTATTTAACTGGAAAAAATTATTAAGCCACATAAAATATAGCCATGTGAACTCTAATTTAATTGGACCATTATTTCTTATATTTGGAGATGTAAAACTACTATTTTATGTAATTGTATGCAGGCCCATACTCGATTTATACAAACCTAAAGTGAAAATGCGTTTGAAAGAACTTGAAGAAACCTACATGCTTGATGTCATGTGGAGCAAAGAAGAAACATACGTGTTTGCTATCCGAAAAGATTCATTCAGTGCAAGAGGCAAAAGGCCAACCATGTGAAGAAGGGAACCATCACAAAAGGATAAACGAGCATGGCTGCATACGCTAGGAAAGAACTTCACGGATAGGAAAGTCAAGCGCAGATTTGAAGGAAACCAATTCGTACTCAACAATCAATTCGAGTTGTTTCTTATCTCTAATTAGTTTCTATCTTTAACCACACCTTGCGGTGCCAATATAAAGCCAAGTTGTTTCTTATCTCTAATTAGTTTCTATCTTTAACCACGCCTTGTGGTGCCAATATAAAGCCAGGCGTAGCTTCATTGTAAATAGAACACATTTGATAGAAATCAATCTACTAAAGGTTCTTGTTCGAATTTTTTGTGATTGCCGAAATTCTAAGGAGAATTAGGCGTGTTCTTCAATCAAGATCATTCAGCCTTTCCGCTAGGAATTGGATGTACGATAGATCTTCGCTTGGTAGTCGACGAAATCGATACGTGTTTTGGCGGATTAAAGAGTATTCGTTCTTTGCACTGGCATTAGAGTAACCAACACCCCGTATCACTTGCGGTTTTTTTAGATATAACAAGTTGAATGCAGATCATTATGTGAGGCAAATGCTCCTTGGAAAAAATTTTTTAATCATTAACATGCGAGGACTGGGCACAATGATTTCGATGGGAATTGGGTGAAAGGTGGTAGAGAGCAATTCTACAAATGTCTGAGATAACAATGTCAGGTAGAAAGGTTAATTAGTTGTTGGAGATATGCTTCATTGCTGCTACATAGGAAGGGTATCAAACTATCAATACCAATTCTAGTTAGTTAGGGATAATTGTGGTACTATTATGGTACACTAAAATTTTGGAAAAGGTACTAATGATTTTAGACAAGAAAAGAAATCCATAAAATTTTGGAAATGGTACTAATGATTTTCGACAAGGAAAAACAAAACGGCCAAGAATTAACAAAAGTTACAAAGGTTAATTAGTTGTTGGAGATGTGTTTCTACTTAGTGAGGGACAAATGTGGTACTGTGGTGCACATAAAACTTTGGAAAAGGAACTAAGTGATTTTCCCCAAGAAAAATAAAACCAAAATGGCCACGGAAGGCACCAAGAATTAACACATCACATAGACATAACACGATTAAATAATGAAATATATGATACATAGTAAAACAACCTCGTGCCATACCAAGATTGGTTACAAAAAAAATAACCAATTGCCAAAACTAGATTGCTAAATAGATAAAGTCACTACGTAATCTGAGATGTCACACAACTACTAGACTTGCATGACATTGTAAGAAAATCAAAGTCTAGTATAGACAAGATATTACCTGCCGAAGTGCTGAATTAGAATTTTGCTGCTGGTTCTTTCCAGACCACTGAACAGCCTCCATCAGCACATCCCACAGCATGCGGACAACTTCTATATCAGGAAATTTAGCATCTTTCACCTGTTGTTTGACAGCCTCAATGACCTCAGATATTTCAATCTCTTCATTGATCATGGTAGTCAGTGTTGACTTTATCTCCTTAAGTTTAACCTCAAACATTTTCTTATCATTGTACTCCACAAGGCTAGTCAAACCTTCTTTGCTGATGCAAGCACAAATAAACGTATCAGCACATAACAAAATAGACAATAGAACTAAGTTTTAACATCACTCATACAAATAAAAACATAATATTAGATATTACAAAGTTCTATGCCAAAGACAAACATCTAAACCTTGATAACAACTTACGTAAAATGCTCAGATAAAGCCTCAGAGGTTCTCTTTGCTGATGGGAAAAATTCCAGCAAATTGTCTTCCATTTTGCCTTTCTTCAAAAGTGCAATTAGATCATCCAAACTGTTTTCTTTAAGATATTCCTTGAAAAACTCAGTAATGAATGCAAGCACTATCCCTTTGGCAACAAGATTGTCCTTGAGCAATGGCTGGAAGACTGTCTCAGGTGGAAGCCCTGATAACTTCTGAGAAAATGCAAGTGCTGTGAAAATGGCAAGTTTCTTCCTCTCATTTTCCTCAAAGAACTCCAAGGATTGGAGGAACTTGCGCATAACATTTTCAAGATTCTTTATCAAGAAAGGTCTCCTGCGTAATGTTTTCTGAATGTAGAGGACATAAGGCAAAATTGCTTGACGCTCTGCTGCACAATCAAGGACAGAATAGGGATGACGTTCTCCTTCTTCTTCAGGTTTTATTGTGCCAGGCTGAGTGCGCACTCCAATGAAAACAACCTGCGTTTTCTCAAACATTTACTATTTTGCATTGCATGAAAAACAAAAACAAATAAATAAAATAGGCAAAAGAAGCCCAACTACTTAATTGTTGTTCTCTGCCATTATGCAAGAGTTGAATTTGAAACATTATTCGATATTGAACGAACCAATCTCGAATACCAAGCAAGAATAATGACATAACCAGAATAAGCACCACCTAACTAGGACTTAGCACAGCTTGCACAGAATGTCTATCATTCAGAGGATGACAGAATACTCATTTTGAACACCTTCAACTCAATCATGTAATACTGTTGTACTTCCAAATTATGTTCAAAATCATTGCATGGAAAAAAAATTAACACAAGCAGTTCAGAGATACTACCTACACACAATTCAAGCAAATTACTTCAAAACTTCAATGTGCATAAAAACAGCCTGACCCAAGGCAGTATGGCATCATGGAAATAGAGCATCGTCATTTCCCAATGTAAATTTACGAAATGAATATATTGACGGTTTGAAATCTTACAAAAGCCAAATAGAAATATGTTTAAAATTCCTTAATCAAAAGGGAATGCAATACAATACACAAAACAGCTTGCAATATGTAAGATTCAAGAAGATACAATAATCAATGCAGTACAACTAAGCTCATAAATATGGATATCTGGAGAAAGGGCATAACCATGTGGAATACAAGTATACAACATACGTGAAAAATTCTGAATACAGTTTCATGGACCATACCTCAAAAAAGGTATCACCGTAACGTGAGTAGTTGAGATCTGAGGACTCGATACTTTTGGCAACAAGTTCCTGTCAGCAAAGCACCTTTAGTAAGAATTGATTGCACAGGGTTGAACAAACCAAAAAAAGTCAAAGCAATACATCCAAAATTCTCTGGCCAGTTTTAGTTACAAATGTAGATGTTAGTTTGTATATGAACATTCTATCAGTCCCAACTTATTTTCAATCTGGTTATAAGAATAAACATCACAATTTATTAGAGACATGGAATTCCATGTTATTTCTCTTGCATTGACCACACTAAGAGATGACCATGATTTACAAAACAAGTTGTGTATTGAGGCAGAGGTGCTGATAAGGTATTAATCAAACCCTGAATTTCATATGAAATAGAGGTTAGATGTTTGTTCTCCTACCTCTTATCATCTTATGAAGAATGTAAAGCTGAGATGTCAAGAATGTTTTAATGTTTTTCAAAGCAAAACTGCATCTCTCTCATGAGTAGAAAATACAGTTGAGATGTCAAGAATGTTTTACAAAGCCTAACAGCAGATCTCTTGTGTAGAAAGTCCAGGTGAGATGTCATTAGTATGTTTAACAAGGACTAACCAGATCTCCAGCATTATCCAGATAAATCTGGACAATTGCATCAGAGAATGATGCAGGGTCCAAAGGAGCTGCAATATTCCGTTTGCGGGTCTTAATCCGCTGGCCTCTGCAATATTACATAACAAAAAATTATATTACTGGGGACGATCTTATTACATGAGCTTTTCAAAGAAGTTTTGCAATCTACCACAACACTATGCATTGACAATTTCGACGGTAATACAAGAAGGGAGGTAAATCACAATTTATAATAAGAAAACCATGTAAAGCAAGTATAAATTCATGAGGGAGAAGATAAAAAATTGTGAAAGTTACATTAATACAAGTGTAAAAGATCAACACAGCCAAGGGATGGTCAATGTCAACAAAAACTTAATCTGCATCATTAAATGTTGATTAGGGATAGCTCAAAATTAACAAAACTAATGAAATTTGAACATGCAAAGCATTCTGGACTAATTTGCTGCAACTGTTTCTATTGGAATAATACCATTTATCCAAGAATATACAAATGTAACCATAATGATCCAAAGAAACTAAAGGAGGCTACTCTTTTACATGATATTGAGAAATCTAGGACATATGGACCGTTACGTATGAGTAGGGGGTGATATATCCATAAAAATATGATCAAGTACAAGAAAAAGTAAAACACAAGAGTATGAGTAAGTGCAAGATTGTTACCCAAGAGTAGGTTTCTCCTTTGAGCTGCAAAGAAAAAAGAGAACAGAAATTAGACCATACCATGGAAAACGAAAAATGCCGTCTCCAACTACCATATGGAAACAAAATAGTAACAGCCAGACATTTCTTCTCCACAAATAAGATATACAGCCCTAAACATGCACTGCTATGATTCATTTATTCATATTTCATTTAGCACTTAGTTCAGAAAGAGCGAAGATGCAAAATATCCTACAGAAAGCAAAACATGAGATGGTTGTTTAATTACTACTTTGTCAATCATTCCTGAGATGCTAAGATCCAACATACGAGTTATCAAAAGGATATATAGATCAAATAAAATCGCAGGTTTTCACCAATCTTGTATTTCTCTGTTCCTAAAACTAACGACCCACTGAAACGATATTCTCAAATAACCAACAGAAACGTAATATTCCTATGCTCATATAGAAGAAATTTGAGGTTCCACATGTTACCTCCCATGCAATAAACAAATCAACAGTTGTCAAACGAACAAGGAAATAAATCAAGATTTTGTCAAAAGAATAAGGAAACAAATAACAATTGTAAAAAAAAATATATAAAAACAAACTCTAACCCCCTCGCTTCGTTTTCTCCAGACCTTTTGATCCAACACCTGAAAACGTAACAAGCAACCAATGTTCTAAAAACAGGTCTACTAGGCCGAATACTCCTAACAGGTCGCCTCCCCTGTTACATGTATGCAAAACTGAGTATTTAACAGGTTTAACGGGTCTAACCACCCGATTATTTAGGATCCTTAGGTAACAGGCCAGTTACAAGGTCACTTACAAGGTGGTAGATGAGTGGATATGTGGTGGCTCTGCACATGAAGAGGGAGCCAGGAGGGGGCAGCTCTCTGCTCTTTGTGACCCTCTATGTGCTGTTTATTTGTGCTATTTTGCTTCTAGCACTCCCATTGCATTTCTATTCATTTTGGTATAGAGTGAGAGGAGCAGATAGCTGTGCAAATGTGCTAATTTAATTCATTGAGTCTTCTCCTTATTTCTAATGTTATATGCCATGGTTTAATTCTTCAATTAGCCCACCAAATCCAAATGGGTGGTTTTTCATGGTCATCATCTTAAGATTGCAAATTAGTCTACCTGTAGCTTTCAGATCATGGTATATTGAAACATGTTATGTCTATTTGATGGCATCCTGCTGCTACTACATCAAACGATATGCAATAGAATTTTGTTTTGATGCTATATGAATGTTCGTATATAAATCCACAATTTAAATAGAAAAACCGGTTACAAGGCCGATTACCGTATACTTGTGACAAGGTGAGGTGAGGTGACCTAGCGAGTACCTCTTACCGAGTTTCAGAACTCAAAAGTCTAAACTCTTCACGCACACCTCAGAAAATGGGCGAACCTGTCACTATGCACCAAAAACCTATCTACCAAAGCCAAAACCAATGATCAGAAGGGATCAAAGAACCTACCAAACTGGCAGGAGAACAGCAACTCCATCCAACGCCACAAAACTTCAATCAAAACATCGAAGTACCGATCTATCCATGGCCAAACGAATGATCAGAAGGGATCATGGAACCTAAGAAACTGGCAGGAGAACAGCAACTCCATCCAACGCCTCAAAATTTCGATCAAACCACCAAATTCCCCAAACCACGGAAATCAAGACATCCTACACATTCTAAAAAAATCTCTATGCCCATTTCAACAACAGAAAATAAGACAAATCTATCTATACGCACCAAGTCGTTCAAACTACCTCGCAGGGATTAATTTGACCAAATTTGCAGGGATTAAACCAAGAAACATCAGAAGGAATCTAATCGGATATAATCAACTGGATCCGACCTAACCTAGCGTCGAATCCATTCGAAAAACCCTCACGTGGACCATCAAAACCCACCGCTCCAAGACCAAAATCGATTGCACATCCCAGAGCACCCAAATCAAGAACCATCACCACCAACGAACCCTACCGCCGAGCTCCAAAGATCCGCTAAGCATCCCAAAAAGGAAAAGCAGAGATCCAAGGAAGGCGATCGAGCTGATCCGTACCTCATAAACAACGACCTGTCGCGGAGAGGAGGGGTCGAGGGGATCCGGGTTCGGGGTGGTGGTCGGTGCGCGCAGCCGCTGCGCCGAGGAGGGGGTGGGTTAAAAACCTAGCTTTTTGGGGCGTGGTGTGGTGTGGTGCGGGCGTATGACGGTGGCACGAGGGGGCGTGGGGGAGAGGGAATAAAGGAGGGATGAGGGGGGCGGATCGAGTGGTGGGGATCGCCCGGGGTTCCGTGCGGGCCGGGGCGGAGGGGTGGGAGGTTCGGGCCGGGGCTT
Organism: Melocanna baccifera; assembly: GCA_036346265.1. Classification (NCBI taxonomy): domain Eukaryota; kingdom Viridiplantae; phylum Streptophyta; class Magnoliopsida; order Poales; family Poaceae; genus Melocanna; species Melocanna baccifera. The sequence continues at coordinate 8,475,528 of CM070707.1, read as the reverse complement.
TGGGCTCCGGCCACCGGTCGACACGTGTGGGTGAGCTGAATTTGTTGTCGGAGCTACAACGCCTGGCGCTGATTTTCTAGAAATTTCGGTCATTTTGGGCCGGTCGCACGGAAATACCTTATTTGGTCCCGTGCGTATTTTGCCAGATCTGATCTCATCGCGCAACTGGTGTGCGCGAAGCTACATGGCACGCTTGGGAGAGCAGAGCTAGCAGGTGTGGCCAGGGAGCACGTTAGTGTTACAAAACGCAGAAAGTTTTAGTATGAATAAATATTAAAATTATTTTTAAAGAATTAAAAAACTTATACTATAAATAGAGAGATATTTTACTATATAAACATATTAGAGAATTAATAAAAATTGTTCTTTTAGGTGTTCTCTCTCTATTGGTGTCTCCCCTGTGATTGATCTATTGTATTCGTGGTGATTGATTGATTGCGTAAATTGTGTTGCCGTTCATCTATTCTCCATCAATTTCTTAACACGTTATTAACATTAATTGCTCTCCAAGGTGAAAAGTATGCAAATCATGAATCGATTTATTATGCATTGTAATTTCATAGATTTAGAATCTAGATTGAAATTATATTCGATTACAATGTCATGTCTAGATCAGTTGTATTGTAGACATCTAAATATAGATTGATCCATGATTTATTTGTTTGGTTGTTCACGCTGTAAATCTAGTAGATTAACCACATTGGTTTCCTAGATAGATTAAAATCAAACAAATCGTAAGAACATGAGTCTAGGCACTGCCGTCCGCCGGAAAACAACGCTGCCCGAAGTCACCTTTGGTCGGCCACCGGCTGCCACCACCGTGCTGAGGCCGCCGCCTGGAACCATCGAGTTGTCGATCGCCCGAAGCTGTCGACGACGCTCAGCCCTCGCGCCTGCAAATGTCACACCGATGCTTAACCTCCTTCTTGCCCGATGCGCGCCAGCGCCACCTGAAGTTGTGCCCGAGTCACCACTCAGTCTCAACCACCTAAACCCGCTGAAAAACCCAAAGTTGATCTCAGTGCCCGGAGGCCAACACCGCTTGCACCTATGCTCGGCCTCGCTGGCCTCCATCGAGACCGGCCACCGCCGCTCTGCTTGCCCGTGCTCAAAGTCGTCGGCCACCACCGCCGTTCAGTCTCCCGACCGTCTGCCTCTGGCCAAGACTGCTACCACTACCTGAAGCGGCCCCGTTGAAGTCGCCGACAACAAATTCAGCTCACCCACACGTGTCGACCGGTGGCCGGAGCCCACCTCGAGGAGTGGCAAGCGAAACACCGTCGCGCCACCAGCCACTGCCTGGCCATGGCCCAAGGCCGCAAGCTCGAGCACATTCCCACGAGGCTACCAACCGTCGGTTTTTCCCGACACCGTCGAACCCACCCCCACGCTCGGTCCCGAAGACGCCACCGTGCTTGGTCACCCGTCGCCGCTCACCTCCGACTCGAACTTGTCAACTCGCTGTTGCCTCCAGCCGCGCCAGGCCCCGACTGGCCACAACCGGCCCTGACAGCCACCGACACCATTCACCCAGGCTCGGCCCCCGACGGTCGCAGCCACTTCCATCCGCGCGAGCATCGCCGACCACCGCCCAAAGGATCTGGTGTCCATCTCGCTCGATTATCGCCTGCCTGGCTCAGAGCCATCGGTGCTGTAGCGACGCTGTTGAACCCCAGAGCCATCCTGGATCCTCCGTGTAAATCGCACTAGTTCAGAATCAAACTAGTGCACACAGTGGATAACAAAGATTCATATTATGCATAATGATATTTATTCATTAACTAAATATGGGCATGGTGACCAAAGTTTACATCAATGGTTCATGAACCAAAAATTAAATATAAGCAGCGGAAAAAGAATAATAAAGCAACAGCCCATTCTGTCTGCCCATAGGCGAATGACTGTAAGACGTGACCTACTCGTCGCTATTTTTAACGAAGTTGATAGAGTCCTTCTCTGAAAATAGTGGATGAAGCAACATGAGTATATAAAATACTCCACAAGTTACACTAGGAGGTATAACAGAGTTAATGTGTGCATAAAGATTGACAATGGAAAACATAATATGTTATTTGTGCGTAAAAGCAGAGTTAAAGTAAATACAGTAAATAGATTTAAAAACTAAATTTGATACAATAGATAAAAATAGCAATTTAACAAAATAATATCGTTAGTATAGATTTCGACCAAACACTAACCTATCCATAGGTATCTCACCTAGTCCATCTTTTCCAAAAAGATATCACATAGATTCCATCCATCCATATGCCTTTTCTGAAACCATTTTGAAAACCAAAGTCTAATCCATAAAAACCTTTACTCAGCTTGTCCATGAACATGGACACGACTATCTAGGATAGTTTTACACTCTGTAGAGATTGTACATTTTTACCCACAAGACATGATCATCCCATATTGCCACCGGATAAATACACTTCTTTTGGTATGCGACGAGGAAATCATGATAAGGCCTTTACAATACTAAAGCTTCAACCTGGTCACGCCGCCACTGAGGATTCACCACAACCTGAATCCACAAGTTGGAGCCCCCTCTTGTGCCGTGTGAGACTTCTTATGGCTTACGCCACGCTCACATTCATCCTATAGCGAGACCAAAGTTGGGACTTCACAAATTAATCAGTCAGAACTGTCCCATACTAACATTGTGGTAGTATGATATGGTTTTACAATAGTAACTCTTAGACCGGTCCTTAACTTGATTTAGGCTTAAACCACATACCACTTGTGCCTGACAATCAACATTGTGTCACCGAACAACAATGCATATCAGCACCCACTATCTAACCATTACCCTAGGTCCAAACCAAGTTTATATTTTATTTTGAAATATTTTATATACTTTCTTGACTCATCGAAGTCAAGAATAGATTTTAAAAGTTTATCAGTTTAAATAAGAAAAAGTATCCCAACCTATGATTATTCTAAGCATAACTAAGCTTTGCTACAAAAATGCCTAGTTAATACTAATGTATCAACTAGGTTCTTCATCTAAGGTGACCAGGCATAAGGAAGTTCAATATCAAATTTGGCCATACAAAGGATTTATGTATAATTAGAATTTAAATTAGATTTGAATAATAGTACGTATGCATAATAATTTTTAAAAATAACATAAATAATTTAAATTACTGGGAGCGATATGATCAAAAGTGTAACTTGCATTGCTTTGAGGTTTGCTGAGGTTCACCGAAATTATACTCTTCGGAATAGTCATAGCCTACACACGAAAAACCCAAACAAACTAAACTCAAATAAAATCCAAAAAATAAAAATATATATTAAAAGATAGAATATAAATTTAGGAATTTGAATGGGTCCAATCGGAGTTAAGATAAAGGAGAACGAACCTTTGGAAGTCTAAAACAAAGGAAAAAGAGAGGAAAAAGATAAATAAGATTTTGTAAAATTATTTTTGTGAAGGAATTTCGTGGGAATACCGATTGTGGTCGAGAGCGTCAGTGATCGACTTCGAGTAGTACTCGGTAGTCGGAGTCATGGTTGACTTTGAGTAGTACTCGGTAGTCAGAGTTCGAGCTATCGTGGCCTTGGTCGGCCGGGGCGGTGCTTAGGACCCGAGGGTTGTCGGAGCTCCGGCGCATGGCGACGGCCGGCGAGGGGCGAGTGAGAGAGAGGGCGATGAGGGGAACTTGTAGGTACCTTGTGCGCAGCTCGGGGAGGGGTGTAGATGGTCGACGACGAAGAGGGGCGCGGGGAAAGGTGACACACAGTGCGGGGATTGCATGAGTGTTGGGGAAAGAAATTGAGGGTGGAGAGTGATGGTGCGAGTTTCGGATGAGGTATAGGGGGGTTTTATAGTGCCGAGGAGGGGAGAGGTAGCGGTAATTGCTCGTCGGAGTAACGGCGGGATTTCGGGGGTGGGATCGTAAGGCAAGGTTAGAGGTTTTAAAAGGAAATGAAAGTACGACATTAAAGCGGATTGATCACGGTGATTAATTTCCTTTTGACTGGTTGGGAAGAAACGAAAAGGAGGAGGTGACTCAGGTAGACTCAGCGGCGCGATTGCGGCAGAGGTGATGGTGTCGGGAGGAAGAAGAAAGGCCCGATAGGTCAGTGAGAGAGAGAAGGAGGCGGGGGAGAGGCGGGCGGTCGGATGGTTGCCGTGTGGCACCAAGGAACGATCGGGACTGGCGGATAATAAGCGAAACAGTAAGTGAAATCGGGCGGCTTGGATTTGGTTGGGCGAGGGCGGATTGAACCAGGGTGTGACACTTTGTCGGCCCGATGTGGGTTTGAGTTTAATTTTTTTATGCTTTTCAGAAATACTAGAAGGCTTATAAAAATTCTAAAAAATAGCAAATAAAATCTAAAAATTCTGAAAAAATTTATAAATTTCTTGGAATCATTCTAGACTTAGGAAAATTATTTCCAACTTATTTTGATATTTAGTTTTCATAATAAAATAATGTTTAATGTTGAAATTAAATTTTTAAATCTAGAGAATTCACAGAAAGTCCAACTAAAAGCCAAATAAGTTCAAATAATTAATTTGAATTAGTTTTTATACAAAAATTCAAAATATCCTTTGTTTAATAATATTTTATATTTTTACTTAAATTACTTTTCACAAGATAAGCCCTTTTTAAAAATACAAAATTAGGCAAATAAATTTTAAAAACTTAAGCAACCAAAAAGAAATATTTTATTTTAAATTAAATTAAATAGTTTTTCCTAATTTTTGAAATAAACAGCTAGGCTATTACAAACTACCCCTTAAAGAGAATCTCGTCCCTGGGATTCGCACGGGCTAGCAAAGAAATTGGTTTGGATCTTACCCTGTGTGGCTCAAGTTATGATCTGGTTCAGACATCCCTTCGTAAACTTCTTTGGCTTTCTACTTATTGTCTGAAGGGTATTGGTGGTCAATGTTCTATCTTGATGCTTGCAAGGATTAGGGAAGAAGAGACTTGAGGATAAAGGAGGAACATGGGTCGTTTTGCACAATCCAACAAAACACTTACTTGCAAACATCTTTATTAAGATAATATCAGGTAACAATTATGGTTATAGACAAAAGAGAAAACTTGATAGCTCGTAACATGATCTAATAGCTACCTAACAACTTATCATAAAGGGGAAGCGTTGCCTTGGTGTAATCCTTCGTGGCTCTTTGGGTACAAAGCATGATCCTTCGATACGAAGATTAAAATGATGGCAAAGGCGAAGAACTGCTTTACGAGCGGCTTCTTGCTTGGCTCTTTCAAACGAGTAATTGTTTCCTTTAAAGTGGTAGCGAAGACTTCCTTAATCAATTCGCTTGGTGATGAGTAAAGTAAAGCGGTGTCTCATCATCTGATTTCCATAGCTGTTTCTCTGGTGTATGTAGATAGCTCGACATTGGAATCCCAAATAATGGAGTAGTCGATGAATGCCTACACTCTATCCATCATTCGGTGTGTCTTGATAAACGTCCATCTATAATGGCTTGAACAAGATGAGAGTTGAAAATATATTTTCACGTAACGACGTAAAGATGAGAGAGATTCGAGGGATTAGAGGAAGCATAGATTGAGAGGTAAGGATAATCAAAGCTTTTTGAAAAAAATTTATAATTTAAGATAAATCCTTAAGATTAAACCATTCTATTCTAACTACGGTCATGTCTTAGGGTCATTATAGCTCCCATACCATCTTTGTTGGACCCTGGAGCAACGACTTCTGGATCCTCTGTGTAAATCGCATTAGTCCAGGATCAAGCTAGTGCACACCGTGGATAACAAAAATTCATATCATGCACAATTATATTTATTCATTAACTAAATATGGGCCTGATGGCCAAAGTTTACATCAATGGATCATAAACCCAAAATTAAATATAAGCAGTGGAAGTAGAACAAAAAAAAACAGCAGCCCATCCTGCCTGCCCACAAGCGAATGACTGTAAGATGTGGCCTACTTATCGTTATTCTTAGCGAAGTTGATGAAGTCATTCTTTGAAAATAGTGTATGAAGCAATATGAGTATATAAAGTACTCTACAAGTTACACTAGGAGATTTAACAGAGTTAATGCATGCATGAGAACTGACAATGGAATGTATAGTAGGTTATTTGTGCGTAAAAGTAGAATTAAAGTAAACACAGTAAATAGATTCAAAAGCTGAATTTGATATAATAGATAGAAATAGCAATTTAACAAAATAATATCGTTAGTGTAGGCTCCGACCAAACACTAAACTATCCACAGGTATCCCACCTGGTCCATCTTTTCCAAAAAGATCTCACATGCATTCCATCCATCCATATGCCTTTTCTGAAACTATTTTGAAAACCAAAATCTAATCTATGAAAAACTTTACTTAGCTTGCCCATGACCGTGGGCACCACTATCTAGGATAGTTTTACACTCTGTAGAGATAGTACATCTTTACCCACAAGACATGATCATCCCATATTATCACCTGATAAACACACTTCCTTTGATGTGCAGCGAGGAGATCATGATAAGGCTTTTACAATAGTAAGCCTTCACCCTGGTCACGCTGCTAGTAAGATTTCACCACAACCTAAATCCACAAGTTGGAGTCCACTCTTGTGCTGTGTGAGACTTCTCATGACCTACACCACACTCACATTCATCCTATAGCGAGGTCAAAGTTGGAACTTCACAAATTAATCAGCTAGAACTCTCCCATACCAACCTTGTGGTAGTACGATATGGCTTTGCAACAGTAGCTCTCAAATCGTTCCTTAACTTAACTTAGGCTCAAACCACATACTATTTGTGCCTGATAATCAACATTGTGTCACCGAACAACAGCATGCCAGCACCCACCACCTAACCATTAGCCTAGGTCCAAACCTAGTTTCATATTTTATTTTGAAACATTTCATATACTTTCTCGACTCACCGAAGTCAAGAATAGATTTCAAAAGTTTATTAGTTTAAATAAAAAAGTATCCCAACCTATGATTATTCTAAGCATGGCTAAGCTTTGCTACAAAAATATCCAATTAATACTAATTTATCGACTAGGTTTTTCATCTAAGGTAACTAGGCATAAAAAAGTTCAATATCAAATTTGGCCATATAAACGATTTGGGTATAACTAGAATTTAAATCGAATTTAAACTAGGTTCGAATAAAAGTACACATGCATAATAATTTTTAAAAATAACATAAATAATTTAAATTACTGGGAGCGACATAATCAAAGGTGTAACTTGCATTGCTTCGAAGTTTACAGAGGTTCACCGAAGTTATACTCTCCGGAATAGTCGTAGTGTACACGCAAAAAACCAGAACAAACTAAATTCAAATAAAATCTAAAAATTAAAAATATATACTGGGAGATAGAATGTGAATTTAGATAAATTTAGGAATCTGAATGGGTCCAATCGTAGTTAGGATGAAGGAGAACAGACCTTTGGAAGTCTAAAACAAAGGAAAAAGAGAGGTAAAAGATAAATAAGATTTTTTGAAATTATTTTTATGAAGGAAAATCATGGGAATGCCAACTGTGGTCAAGGTGTCAGTGGTCAAAAGTCCTAGCTACAGCAACCGTTCTGAAGTCGTAACTACAGTAGCTACTCAAAGTCGGAGGTTACAGAGTGGTCAGAGGCTTGTGCCAAAATTAATCTAGTCTTGATTAGTTCGAGTCGGATTAACTCGGTAGTAGAATTGAACCAGGTGTTCGAGTAGAATCAGTTTCGGAGTTTTACGGCAATGAGATGTCGAGTCCGAGTCCAAATTGTAGTTATTGTTATACTCTATAATCTTGAATATAAATAGAGGAGAGCCTACCCCAAAAAGGTGCGGCGATTGGAAGCACCACAAAACGGTCTTGTTTATTGAAGTTCCCGTATCATCGTCGTCGTATTCAAAATCATAGGAGACACAGGCACTCGGAAGATCGTGGAGAGCTACGATTATCTGAGAAGGTCGATAGATCGGCTTCAAGTGCGAAGTCGAAAAGAAGATTGGACGGAGTCCGAGAAGCCGTTGAGATCGGGATGATCGAGTGGTTACAAAATCTATGGTATTCGAGTGAACCCAAAGTGTTAAAGAACATCTAACGACCTATGAGTAGTCTAAAGAACTATCTAACGGTGTTTGAGGAGGTACTAAAATGGCTAAAGTGTTGAAGAGGTCGGAGACTCGAGTGTAGCAGTCAGAGACCCTACGAGCTTAGTCGGAGTCTCACGTAGTCGTATTCTACGACTAGGTAATCTTTGTCCCAACAGGTTGGTGGTCGGAGGATATATGTGGTCAATAGGCTTTGGGTGGTCGAACAACTGTGGTTGGAAATTATACTTGGTTGAAAACTATATGTGGTCGAAAGTAGTGTTAGAAGGCCGTGGTTGAAACCATGGTCGAATCAATGGTGAGGTTGCGGAGGTCGAAGACAGTGACTCCAAGTTCCGGTGAAGTTGAAGTCGAAGATTCAGATCAAGACATAGTCGAAACTGTACAGTGGTCGAAGAACACTATAGCAAATGTGATTACTATAATGGTCGAGAACCAAGGGTAGTCGGAGTCGAGTGGTTGTAGAAGGAGTTCTGTGTGTAGTCGTAAGTGGGGAGTGAGTGGTCGAGACGACAATGAACGACAGTGGTCGAAAGCAACTATGGTGGAAATCGGAGGTGGTCAGAAACAACGCTGGTCGGAGGCTTAGAGCAAAGGGTGACAGCGGTTGAAATAGTAAGCGGTCATAAGCGATTGTGGTCAAAGGCTTACAGCGGTAAGATGTTTAGAGTGCTCTGCGGTTTGCAACAGTCGTAGTTGATCATCGGAGGTAGATGGAGACAATAGTGGTCGGGAGCGATTGTGGTCGTGAGTGACTATAGTTAGAAAAATAATTGGGGTTGAATGAATTGGAGTTTATACTATGATCGGAGTAGTTATATTGGGTGGATCTTCAGGTAGTCGAAAGTAGTGGTGAAAGGCTACAGTCGGGAAGCACCATGTGGTCGGATAGCTGTGGTCGTGAGCGACAATGGTCGAATGGCTGACGTGGTCGAACGGCCGTGATTGGATGGTTGAACATGATCAGAATTCTATATGTGGTCGAAAGGGGTGGTCAAAAGGATTAAAGTGTCAAACGGCTGCCGTGGTCGAAAATAAAGGTGGTTGTAGTGGTAGCGAAGTGGTCAAAGGATTCAGGAGGCTTGGAGAAGTCGGACGACTTTGAGTGCTCGGTGAGATCGGACGGCTGGGAGAGGTCAGAGGTATTTGACGATTTGAGGAGGTCGGAGGTATCGGACGGTTGGGAGAGGTCGGCAGTCGGACGATTTGGAGAGGTCGGAAGTCATGATCGACTTCGAGTAGTACTTGGTAGTTGGAGTCGTAATTGACTTCGAGTAGTACTTGGTAGTCGGAGTCATGATCGACTTCGAGTCGTACTTGCTAATCGAAGTCGTGATCGACTTCGAGTAGTAGTTGGTAGTCAGAGTTCGGGTTGTTGTGGCCTTGGTCAGCCGGGGCGGTGCTTGGGACCTGAGGGTGTTGTCGGAGCTCCGGCGCACGGTGGCGGCTGGCGAGGGGCGAGTGAGAGAGAGCACGATGAGGGGAACTCATAGGTACCTTGTGTGTAGCCTAGGGAGGGGCGTAGATGGTTGGCGACGAAGAGGGGCGGCAGCGGAGCTCGATTGTCAGTGAAGATGGGTTTCTGATGGTGGGAGCTCTCGGCACAGGGGCGGAGGAGGTTCGCATGGGTGCGAGGAAGCTGCTGGAGTTGTCGGCGTAGCTCAGGCGAGGTCGAGACAACAGGAATTCCTCGCCGGAGGTGATCGGCGGCGTGGGGAAAGGTGACACACGGTGCGGGGATTTCTCGAGCACTAGGGAATGGAATTGAGGGTGGAGAGTGGTGGTGTGAGTTTTGGAGGAGGTGTAGGGGGGTTTTGTAGTGCCGAGGAGGGGAGGGGTGGCAGTAATTGCTCGCCGAAGTAATGCAGTGGGATTTTGGAAGTAGGCTCATAAGCCAAGGCCGAAGGTTTTAAAAGGAAATGAAAGCACGACATTTAAAGCGGATTGATCACGGGGATTAATTTCCTTTTGGCCGGTGGGGAAAAATGGAAAGGAGGAGGTGACTCGGGCGGACTCGGCGGCACGATTGCGGTAGAGGTGATGGCGTCGGGAGGAAGAAGAATGGCCCGACGGGTCAGCGAGAGAGAGAGAAGGAGGTGGGGGAGAGGCGGGGTGGTCGAATGGTTGCCGCGTGGCACCAAGGAACGATCGGGATCGCCGGCAAATAAGCGAAATGATAAGTGAAATTAGGCGACCGAGATTTGATTGGGTGAGGGTGGATTGAACCAAGGTGTGACACTTGTCGGCCCGATGTGGGTTTAAGTTTAAATTTTCTTTTATGCTTTTCAGAAATACTAGAAGGCTTATAAAAATTCTAGAAAATAGCAAATAAAGTCTAAAAATTCCAGGAAAATTCAAAAATTTCTTGGAATCACTCTAGACTTCGGAAAAATGTTTCCAACTTATTTTGGTATTCAGTTAAACATAATAAAATAATGTTTAACATTGAAATTAAAATTTTAAATCCAAAGAATTCACAAAAAGTCCAACTAAAAGCCAAATAAGTTCAAATAATTTGTTTAAAATAGTTTTTATAATAAAATTCAAAATATCCTTTATATAATAATATTTTTACTTAAATTACTTTTCACAAGATAGGCCCTTTTTAAGAGCAAAAATCAGGTAAATAAATTTTAAAACGTAAGCTACCAAAAGCAAATATTTTATTTTATATTAAATTAAATATTTTTTTTCTAATTTTTGAAATAAACAAAAAATCCAGTCGTTAAGAAATCCGTTCGCGGCCTCTCGACCGTCGTTGCTCCGCGCCATCGCCCGAGGCCGGTGCGCCCACTTGAGCTGCACGCGCTACCACTGCGCCCTTCTTTTTTTTGCTGTCGCCTAACGGAGGACTTGGGCTAGGGTTTCTTATAACCCTAGTCTACGGGCCGAATGGGTCACCAAAGGAATCAGGCTGAATTTTTGCCCAAATGCAAATAGTGAAAGAAACAAAAAATCCAGCTGGTGGGATTTATGCATTTTGGTCCTTGGGTTTTTTTTGGTAAATTAAATAATCCTACTGGAAACTTGAAAATAACTATAAGTTTGACCTTGAAATTTGTCAACATTACAATTAAGTCCAGTAGACCGATTTTCTTCCCACATGATTTATTTTCTAGATTGATTAAGCTTCATTTTGATCTAGTTAACTTGTGGCATTATTGTTTATGTTTCTAGAATTACTTTATTCAGCATATTTTTTCCTACTTATTTAATCATTATGAAAATTGCTTATTAATTAGCATAAAATTTTTAAAATTGCTAGAAAATTCCAGAAAAATCCTAAATAATATATGTTGAATAGATAATTCCACACATTGCTAATTTAGCAATAATCATGTTGTTTACCTATAGTAAATTAGAATTATGCATGAATAATGTAGAAAATATCTGACATCGGTAAGAAAAAGTTTACAGAGCTTGCCCTGGACGGTAGTAACTACCTCACATTGGTCATAGATGCTAAGATTTACTAGACGGCCAGATCCCTCGGCACCGCCACAACCCAACCAGCAGCTGGGGCTCCTACCCTTCCTGATGCTGCCAAATTTGCAGCACTATACTTCTTGAGATATCACATCTACTTAGACTTGAAGTCTGAGTATCTTCTAGAAGAAGACCCGCTGGCACTAGGAAACTCCCTAAAGTAGTGCTATGATCAGGAGAGATCCATCATGCTAGCTGAAGTACAGCATGAGTGGACCAACATCAGGTTCCAAGATTTCAAGAAGGTGTCTGCATACAATTCTGCTATTCATAAGCTTGTTGCTAAGGTCAGATTCTGTAACTAGAAGATCACAGATGCTGAGATGATTAACAAAACTTTGAGCACTTTTCACCATACTCACAGAACACTCTAGTAGCAGTATCGTGAGGCAAAGTACGAGAAGTACTTAGAGCTGATTACAACTCCTCGAGGTAGAGAAGAATGATGAGTTACGGATGAAGAACTATTAGACTCATCCCACTAAGTCACAGCCACTGCCATAAGCACATGCTAATTTCCAGAGGACTAGTGGTAGCTAGGGCCGCGGAAAGGGCCCTATACAGAGGGGTAGACAGTGAAAGAAACTAAATGTGCAGAAGGGAAATGGCAAGCCCCGTTGGATGGGGCAAAGGAGAGGTAAGCAACAGAAGATAGACTTGGGTAGCAAGAAGACCTACCCCTCCTTCACCTTGCTACAGGTGTGGTTGTATGGACCATTGGTCTCATAATTGCCGCACCTCGAAACATCTGGTGGAGCTCTACCAAGAGTCAGTTGCCAAAGGCAAGAAGACACAAGTGAAGAAGGCTGCAGAGACACACTTTGTTGACCAGCCTGATGCTAATAATAGTGATGCTCTGAGTGCAGTAATGGAGCTCGACGCTACAATAGGGGGTGATCATGTGGAGGTTTACACATATGGCGATCTGGAGTAGGCCATAGGTTGTCTCCTCGGGCAACTCTAGGTGTCATAGTTTTCTTAAGTTTGCTTTATCAGTTTAGGTTATTCCAGAAGAATAGTGGATTGTTCATGCTTTTATGAAGCATTAATTGTTTAGGATTCAAACATTATTCAATGAATAAAATGAGTTGCCTATTCTTTTAAAAATTTATTCCTGTTGAATTATTGTTTATTATATTATGCTTTATATAGAATAACTCATCAAATCTGATGGCGAAAGAAGAGATTTGTCTAGTAGACAGTGGAACCACTAACTCAATACTAAGTGAAATAAAGTATTTTCATAAGTTAACAAAGAAAATAGAAAATATCATAACCATCACCAGAAGCGATACTCTAATTATTGGTACTAGAAGAGCCACAGTTATTCTCCCTATAGGTACCCAAATAGTAATTGAAGATGCTCTCCTGTATCTTGAATCAAAGCGTACTCTATTGAGTTTCAAGGATATTCGCTTGAACGATATCCATATCGAGACAGTAAATGAGGGTGGTGCGGAATACCTCCTCTTGACCAAATCTGACGGCAATAAGAAAAGAGTGGTTGAAAAACTTTCCTCCTTCTCCTCTTGGGGTAGGTATGATGAGAACAATAATAAGCAACTCTGTTGGCCATAGCTTAAAAGCTTTATCTTTTCCTAAACCTGAAGATTTCTTGTGCCCAGCTTGTGCCAAAGGAAAGCTCATTACTAGATCTTCTTACCTGAAAGTAGAGGCAGAATCACATATTTTCCTAGAGAGAATACAAGATGATATTCGTGAACTCATTCAATCCCTGTCGGACCCTTTTAGATATTTTATGGTGGTGCTAGATGCTTCTACTAGGTGGTCCAATGTATGCCTATTGTCTACTAAAAACCACGCCTTTACCAAACAATAGCTAAAATTATCATATTGTGGGCAAACTTTTCACATGAAAGAATTAAGTCCATTCGAATGGACAATGCTGGCGAGTTTACATCTAAGACATTTAATGACTATTATTTAGCTTTAGACATTAAGGTAGAGCACTCTGTACCACATGTCCACACTAGAATGGTCTTGTAGAGTCATTTATCAAAAGGACTAAGCTGATTACTAGACTCCTATTACAGAATAATAGGCTCCTCAGCAGCTGTTGGGGCCATGCAGTGTTGCATGCAGCAGCATTAATAAATTTAAGACTGACTGCATACCATCAGGTTTCCCCTTATAACTAGTGCATGGAAAAGAACCAAGTATTTTCCATCTGCAAAAATTTGGTTGTGCTGTATATGTGCCAATTTCAGCACCACAACGAACAACCATGGGCCCCACTAGAAGTTGGGAGTATATGTTGGTTTTAAGTCCCCATCGATTATTAAATATCTTGAGCCTACCACGGGAGATATGTTTACGGCGCAACACGTCAATTGCATCTTTGATGAAGCTAATTTTCTAGCATTAGGGGGAGGAACGTATCTAAATGATGATAAATGCCGAGAAATAGATTGAAATACCTCAGGCATTCAGGCCCTAGATCCACGCACTGTAGAAACTGAATTAGAAGTTCGACGATTGTTAAACCTATAGCAAATTGCAAATAATTTACTAGATACCTTCATTGATCAGAAAAGAGTGACAAAGTCGTACATACCAGCAGCAAATGCTCCGGAGAGAGTGGAAGTACCCCAGAAGGATACCCGAAGCACTCCAACCTCTCATGTGAAGAAGAGGAGGAGAGCATCGGAGAATGAGGCCTCAATTCCACGGAGATGTCTGCAGAAAATGAAACTCGATGATAATGAGACATCTCTTATATCAGTTGAAGAAGCTCAACCTGAAATTGAGAAAACTCCTGAAGGAAATGACCTTGAAGATCGCAACCCCAGTACAATTGCACGCACACAAACTAATACTAGGATTTTGGAAGAACCAGACTCCGTCGTTGTGGAAAATCATGAGGAGCTCGATGAGTTAAATGAAGAAATATCCACTAATTTTTTTGTGTCAAGAAAACTATATAAGAGAAAAACTACAGTTGTTGACATCTATTTTGCTTCAAAGATTGCGAGAAACTTTGAATTGGATCCAAAACCAAAGTCATTAGCTAAATATTAGAAGCGTTCAGATTGGGGTAAGTGGAATGAAGTAATAAAAAAAAGTGTTTGGCCTGATAGCCCGAACACCGCTCAAGGTATTCCCTGTAGGATGCAAATGAGTTTTCGTCCTGAAGAGAAACAAAAATAATGAGGTGGTGAGATACAAAGCGAGCCTTCTGATATAAGGGTTCATGCAGAGACCCGGTATTGATTATGACGAAACATATTCTCCTATCATGAGTGAGATAACGTTCCAATATTTGATATCAATGGTAGCAAGTATGAATTTAAGTATGAAATTAAGGGATGTAGTGATCACATATCTATGTGGATCACTTGATTCGGATATTTATATGAAAGTCTCAGAAGGAGTAAAGATTCTGGATTAGGATAAATTGAATAGAAACTTGTACATTGTATGGATTAAAACAATCTGAAAGAATGTGGTACAACCGGATAAGTGAATTCCTCCTGAAGAAGGGATACACTAATAGTGAAGACTATCCTTATGTGTTCATAAAGAAGTCCCAAAATGGATTCTGTATTATTTCTGTATATGTCGATGATCTAAATATCATCGGGACAACAAAGGACATAAAGGAAGTAAGTTCCTATCTTGTTAAAGAATTTGAAATGAAGGACTTGGGCCGAACCAAGTTTTGCTTAGGCCTACAACTAGAGCATCTCCCTGAAGGTGTTTTTAGTATACCAATCCTCTTATACCAAGAAGGACTTAGAGAAATTTAACTTGGATAAGTCATATCTAGTGAAAACACCGAGGTGGTTCGATCCCTAGAAGCAGATAAAGACCTTTTTAGACCAAGGATGGAAAATGAAGAAATTCTTAGACCAGAAGTCCCATACTTGAGTGCTATTGGGGCATTAATATACCTGGCTAACTGCACTAGGCTGGATATTGCCTTTGCTGTAAACTTGCTAGCTAGGCATAATGTAGCTCCAACTCGAAGATATTGGGCTAGCATTAAAACCCTACTCATGTATCTTCAGGGTACACAAGATCTTGGATTATTTTACCCAAAGAACCAAGACTTTACTATGGTAGGATATATAGATGTACGATATCTGTCTGATTCACATAATGCAGAATTCTAGACAAGTTTTTTATTTCTTTGTGGTAGTACATCCATTTTTTGACGGTCATTCAAGCAGACCTTGATGGCTACGTCTACAAACCACTTAGAAATAATCATATTATACGAAGCCTCACAGGAATGTGTTTGGCTTAGATGGATGATTAGCCATATCCAGAAGTCATGTGGCATGAACACCGTTAATGACCCTACTATTATCTATGAAGATAATGTCGCTTGTATTACACAGATACAAATAGGCTATGTTAAGAGTAATATCACGAAGCATATTGCTCCTAAATTCTTTTATCCTCATGAGCTTCAAAAGAACGGAGAGATAAAAGTATTAAAAACTAAATCTTATGATAATATAACAGATTTATTCACAAAATCACTCCTAACCTCTAGTTTCCAGAAATACGTTCAAGGCACAGGTATAAGACGGCTTAGAGAATTACAAGGTTCAAGGAGAGTGAATCCCTAAACCATAGCCCATATGTACTCTAGAAGATTTACATGATTTTGAAGATCTAAATGTTGCACTCTTTTTTTGCTTTGTGAGTTTTTCCTGAAGTTTTTCCACGTAAAGGTTTTAATGAGGCAACAAGTGTCACAAGGAACGGATGCAATATACTCTTTTCTCCATCCCTTTTTTCCATTGGGTTTTCGGAGGAGCTTTTGATGAGGCATGTGTATACCTGGTATTCACCTAAAGGGGAAGTGTTATGAAACCTAGAAGGTTCTGATGTGGGCAAATACCATAATTGCCCCGAGAGGGTAATAATGATTGCTCTTCTTGGTATTCTCCCTCAATTGGTGTCTCCCCCTATGATTGATATATTGTATTCGTGATGATTGATGGATTGCGTGGATTGTGTTGCCATTCATCTATTCTCCATCAATTTTTTAATAGTTCGGGGAGTCGATGCACTCTGGTGCAATGCCAGGTGAGGTATGGAGGTGTGCAAGGAGGTGGCGCCCTCGACGGCCACGTGAGGGAGTTCCTGTCTTTTTTGCATATGCTTTTTAAGAATTTGTAAATATAGTAAATGGATTAAAAAATTCATAATTTTTTAAATTTAACATTTATAAATTAGTCTAGAAATTTTATATGAGCGTATTATTCATATGAATTTTTTAATATTGAAAATGAGTCCCGAACATTATGAAATTTATTTTGAAGGCTCCTTACACAGTGTATTTGGTTGTGTAATTTTTGCCAAATTTTTTATGTTGTGAAATTGTCTCACAAATTGAGGGTTTAGGTCTCATTTCATGTGCCTAGGCTAAAAACGGCCGTCATTTCATGCGTGTGGGTGCCATTTCGTGCGCGTGGGCGGGGAAGAGGGATTCTCAATTAATGCAGTGGGGGCGTGCTGAATCTTGCACGTGGGTGCAGCCACCCACTTCATGTGGTGGGGTTTGCGGGTGGTGTGTGGACGTGTTATTTTTTTACGTTATGAATTAACTGTCGAAATTTATTTATGCTTAATGATTGCTATGGAATTTTGTAACATAGTAAATGAGTTGCTAACATAGTGAAATTATTTTCAAGGCTGGTTACTCAATATACTTGGTTCTACAATTTTTGCAGAAATATATATGTTCTAAAAATGTCTCAAAATTGATGGTTTAGGTCTGCGAAATTAGGGCCTTACCTTTGGGAAATTTTGGTTTGGTGATTTGATGTAAATAAACTTATTTATATTTAAAATTAATTATAGATATTTTATTCATGCAATAATAATGTAATAATATGTGTGAATAAAAAAGTGTTTTGCCGTGTTTTACTTTTAATTGTTGATGCTTCATGCAATAATAAAGTTATACGTTAGAACTTTTTCTAGCATGGAATGAAGCATGATCAATTTTAAAAGGGAGTTCATACAGCGAGTAGAACTTTAGATTAACGGCGTAATGATTACAAGATGACAGATAATCCGACAAGGGGATTACATGGTACACAGGCTAACGAACCAAGGATGGTACATGCCTGTTGTAACATCCCAAAAATTTTATTCCTTTATTAAATTGTTTATTGGATTTCCTGGATTTTATTCCAAGCTTGATTTGAGAAAAACAAAAATTTCTATTTTTATAAAAGCCAAATTAAAACTTGCTGCATTTCATGAGAGTCAAAATAAATGTGTTTCATTTTCCTAAAGTCAAATATGCAATTACTTAAATTTTCAGGAAATTATAAAGATTTAAAACCCCCCTTTAAAATCAATTGGTGTTTATGTAAAAAAAATCAATTGTCAAAATGGGTTGAAAGTATTTTTATTAAGTCTCAAATAGTCCCAGAAGGTTCTCTGAATTTTTCGGGAATTTTCAAAATTTATTTGGTATTTTTCTGAGTTTTCTAAAGCCTTCAAGTCATTTCTGAAATTCAAAAAAAATTAAAAATCCAAAACCCCTCCCGGCTGCCAAGTGTCGAGCATCGAGCCGAACTTGCGCTGCCGGTTTCTTTCCCAGCTGTCCGATCCCACTTACCCCTTCATCCCGCCTTCGCTCTCTCCGCGCGCGACGCGTGTCACACATCGGACCATCCCTTCCCCCGCCCAAATCAATCCCAGCTGCTCGCGGCCACTTACCGCTTCACCCGCTCCCCTCTTTCCTCCACCCGACGCGTGGCTCAATCCAAGCCCTCGCCTGTTGCCGTACCCAATCTCAGCCGCCCCCTTCCACTTAATGCACCAATCGGCCTGAATTCAATCCCCGTTGCCGGATGAAATCGTGGTCGTCCCTGTTCACTTACCCCTTCGCACCGCACCGGCGGTCCCGATCATCCCTCCTTGCCACCCGTCGCAAATCCGACCGTCCCCCTTGCACCTTCCCCGTTTCTCTCTCTCACTGACCGGTGGACACCACTTGTCAGGTCCATCTTCCCCGCCCCCTTTCCTTTCTTCCCCGCACGATCGCCGCCCGCTACCGCCATTGAAGCCCCGAAGCTTTAATTGCTTCGGTTTCCTTCCCGTTTACTCCCCCGTGCCAACAGCAAATTCAACCCCCACCTTCACCGTGTCTGTTTCGGGCATATTCACGCCTAATTGCGCTGGTTACGCCATCGCGTTAATCTTTTTCGCCCGTTGCTCTCCAGCGAGTTATGCGCGGCCGTTACCACCCTCCCCCGCCTACAATATATCAATTCCAGCGCCTCCCCGAGGACCCTCAACTCACACTGCCTCCCCCTCTCTACTCAATTCCAGTGCTCAAGCCCTGGAGACCTCACTGTGCGCATTTTCCCCTCCGCGGCTCCGACGACTCCTGCGAGCAATCGCCGTCGCCTCGAGCCTCCCTGAGCTTCACCGACGCCACCCCGACGTTGCTGGTGCCCAGGCGAACCCCGGCGACCACTCCCCCGAGCTTCTGCGCCACCGGAGCTCCTCCGCCGCCGTGAACCCTTTCTCCGGCCGCCGCCCCTTTCCGCCGATTCTCCCCTCCGGTCACCCTCGGGGTCCGCGCCAGGTACCAATGCGTTCCCCATGCTCCCCTCTACCTTTTGCACCCATCGGTCGGCGCCGCCACCCGCCGGAGCTCCGACGACCATCGAGCCTCGAGCACCACCGCCGGCCACCCTACCCCGTCAGCCGTCGGGCTGAGGTGGCAGTAGGCGTGGCCGCCAGTTGGGCACCACGCCAGTGCCACCCGGGCGCTTCCCCACCACCCCGCGCGTGCGCTGCCATGTCGGCTTGAGGCCGTGACATGGCAGCCACGAGGTAGCCACGTGGTGCCAAGTGGCAGCCACGTGGAGACCACGTCACCTCCCCCTGCCACGTTAGCCCTACCGATTTTAATAAAATCCGAAAAATCCCCGCCCGACGTCAGGCTGACGCAATAAATCCGATTTTTCAATATAAAAATAATTCGACCGGAATTATAATTCGGAGGTGACGTCATAAACCAAATTTTCCTTTAGAAAAATAATTCGGACTGACGTCATAAATGCTTTTCGGTTTAAGAATAATTCCAGAAATTGGGTATTTTCTTTTTAAATTGTATTAAAACTTTGGAAGGCTATAACTTTCTCATTTTAACTCCAAATTGACCCGTTCAAATCTCCAAAATTTTCTAAAATCATGATCTATCCATTTCTGGCATCATTTTTAAAATTTTAATTTGTTTGAATTTTGTTTTTGAATTTTCTTTGAATTGGCTCTTTACGTTAGAATTTGACGATTCCGGAGAGTTTGAGTTCGACGATTCCCAGCAGGACTTCGATCAAGGCAAGATACACCTTTGACCATGTTGGACCTAATATTTCAAATTTATTTATGTTGTTTTCCTGTATATGCATGCGTATTTTATTCAAATTTAATTTAAATTTAGTTAAACTTTAGTTATGCCCATGATCCTTTGACTATAGCCAATTTTGAATCTCGAATTCATATACCTTATCACCCTAGCTGAAAACTAGTTAGTACCATAGTATTGACTAGAAAATTTTATAGAAATGCTTAGCTTGGCTTAGTATAATTTTGAATCAGATCTTTCACATGGAATGACGATTTGGAAATGAAATCTTGACTTCGGTGAGTCGAGGGTGGTTTATGAAAATTGTTTAAAAATAAAAATAGAAACTTATGATTTGGACTTAGGCTAATGGTTAGGTGGTGGGTGCCGGCATGCCTCGTGTTTGGTGATACCTGGTTGATTGTCGTGCATAGGAGTATGTGGTTGAGCCTAAATCAACTTAAGGACCATTTCTGTGAATCATTTTACGAAGTCACTTCGTACTACCACAAGTCCGGTATGGGACGGACTTGGCTAAGTAATTTGTGAAGTTCCAATATAGTTTCGCTATAGGCTGAATGTGAGCGCGGCGTAGGATGTAGGAAGTCTCACATGGTGTAACATCCCAAAATTTTATTCCTTTATTAAAAATCAATTCTGGAATTTATTGGATTTTTTTGGAGTTTATTTCAAAGTCCTGATTTGAGAAAAATTAAAAACTTTAATTTATAAAAGCCAAAAATGAATTTATTGCATTACTGAAAGTTAAAACAAAGGTGATTCAGCTTCCTAAAGTCAAATATGAAATTACATTAATTTTCAGTATTTTATAAAGATTTAAAACTACCTTTTTAAAACCAAATTGTGCTTTTGCAAAATATAATTGTCAATTTGGGTGGAAAATATTTTTATTAAGTCTCAATCATCCTGAATGTTCTCTGAATTTTTCTCGAATTTTCAAAATTTATTTGGTATTTTTCTCGAGCTTTTAAAGCCTTCAACTCATTTTTGAAAATCAAAAGAAAATACAAACCCAAACCTCCTCAGTCGCTAAGTGTCGAGCATCGAGCGACTCCCCGCCTCCGGATCTGTTTTCAGCCGTCCGATATCACTTACCGATTCAATCCCACCTTCCCCATCGTCGGTCGACGCGTGGCAAGCATCGCCGCCCACTCCCGCCCGATTCAATCCCCACCGCCGCGCCAACTTACCGCCGCCTGCTTCATTCTTCCTCCGCCCAAGACGTGGCGTGATCCGCACCGCCTCGTTGCCGCTTTCAATCACACCGCTCCACCACTTAAAGCACTCGATCGGTTCGGATCTAACTCGCGATGTCGGATCGAATCTCGATCGCTCCTTTCACTTACCCTTTCGCCCGCGGTCCAGCGCCCCGATCTTCCTCCCGCCACACGCCGCTAATCCAACCATCGCCCGATTTCCTTCCCTTTTTCTTCTCTCGACGCTGCGGGCCCGCCACGGTCCTTCGCCCCGATTGCCTTCCTTCTTCCTCGCAGAATCACCGCCGCCGCCGCCATTGATTAGAAAACCGGCTTTGAAAGCTTCGGTTTCTTGCCGATTTATTCCCCGCACCATCGCGATTCAAATTAACGCCCCGCACCCTCCGAGGCATAATCACCCCTAATTGCAGCCGTTATCACCGTCGCGTTAACCCTCCCGCCTGCTGCACTCCGGCGGACTTCGCGCGACCGCTACCCTCCTCCCGACCTATAAAAGAGGTGCCCGAGGTCCTCTACCCACACCGCCACCCCCTTGCCTCCACCCGCAAACCGACCACCGAGCCTCCCCTACACTCGTTCTTCTCCGTCGGCCTCCAGCAACTCCGGCGAGCGATTCCGGCGTTCAGAGCGAAGTTCCCTAGTCTTTTTCCCAGTCCTTCCGAATCTCGGGGTCGAGATTCTTTCTAAGGGGGTAGGTTTGTAACATCCCAAATTTTGCTTTTATTTGGAAAGAATAATTTTAAATCAATTAATTCAAATTATTTGGATTTTTTAGAGTTAAAAATTTCTGTTTAAAACAAAAAATTAATATCAATATAAGTTGGAAATATTTTTCTTAAGTCTAAAACCTCTCCAGGAATTTCTGTGAATTTTTTTGGAATTTTTAAAATTTATTTGGTATTTTTCTGAGTATTTTAAAGCCTCCTAGTCATTTCTGGAAATCTTTAAAAGAAAATAAAATCTCAAAACCTCCTCGCGCCAAGTGTCACATCGACGGCCGACTCCTCGCGATCTAATCTCGTCCGTCTGCTCCAACTTACCTCCTCCCGCCTTTACCTTCCTCGTGTTGACACGTGGCATGCATCGGACCGGTCTTCTTCCCGCCCGATTCAATCCCACCGCCCGACCATTTACCGCCGCCGCTTCTTCTCCTCTCCGCGTGACGCGTGGCACAATCGGCACCGCTCCTCGTTGCCGCACCTAATCTCACCGCCCTCTCACTTAACGCACCGACGGCTCGGATTCACCCACCGCTGTCGGATTGAATCACAACCGCCATATTCACTTACGGCTCACTAGATCCAGCCGCCCCGATCTCTTCCTTTTGCCACCGTCACCAATCCGAGCCGCCACCTTCTCCCGCCGCCGCCTCTCTCGCCGACATGCGGGCCCGCTGTCAGACCCGTCATCTCCGCCGGTTCTTCCTCCCCGCACCCCGCCGCTACCGCCATTAGTGCCGAAAACTGAAGCTTTCAATGCTTCGGTTCCCTTTCCAATTACTCTCCCGCATTAACGCAAATTCAAATCCCCGCTCCTCCGCGTCCGTTTCAGGCGTTACCTCCTCATTTACCCCTCCCCTCGCCGTCGCATTGCGCCGCCGCAGCCGTTTCCCTCTGGTAATGGTGCTCGCGACCGTTATCTTCCCTCTTTCGCCTATATAAACCCTCCCCGAGCTCTCTCGCGACACACCGCCCCTCCCTCACCTCTCAAGCGAACCACCCGAGTGCCAGAGCCCTCCCTACGCCCGATTTACTCCCCGCGGTTTCAAGTACTCCGGCGAACAATTTCGGCCACCTCGGGCATCCTCGGGCAGTGCCACCGCCATCAAAAGCTTCGTCGAGCCACCGCGCATCTCCTCCCTCTCTTCCCCGAGCTCCTCCTCCGCCGGAAGTCCTTCGCCGCCAACCACCTCCCTCCGACCGCCGCCTCCGATCGCCGCCAGCACCCTCCGCTCCTCCTCGGCCCTCTCGGAAGGTACCATTTGGCTCCCCGCCTTCCCCTCTACCTCGTCGTGCCGTCGGCCAGCGCCGCCGTCTGTCGGACCGCCGGGAGCCATTGGGCCCTGTGCGCCACCGCCGGCCGACCCTTGCCACGTCGGCATCCGCGCACGCGTGGCGCCCGAGTGGCAGCTCGATGGCGGCCGCATGTGTGCCACCTGCGCCACAACCCCGCCACGTGGGCGCCCGGTCGCCACTTCGCCGCGCCAAGCCACGCCGCGCTGAAGTCGCGGACGCGGCACCGCGTCGACCACTTGGCGCATACGCAGGCCACGCCACCCGAAAACTCGCCACACCAGCGCCACCTCGCGCTCCCTGCCACCTCACCCGCACCCCGGTACGCGAACCCGGTCCACCGTGCACCGACCCCACATGTCAGCCTCTACACGAATTTAAAAATATCAGGGCTGACGTCATGCTTGCGTCATAAACCTAATTTTCCCATATAAAAATAATTCGGCTGAAATTAAATTCTCAGGCTGACGTCATAACTCAGATTTTCCTTTGGGAAAATAATTCTTGATGACGTCATAAATCCTTTTCGGTTTAAAAATAAATCCAGAAAATAGCCTTTTTCTTTTATTTTGTATTTAAACTTTGGAAGGCTATAACTTTTGCATTTTAACTCCAAATTGACCCATTCAAATTTCTAAATTCATCTAAAATTCCAAACTTTCATTTGGTGTATTTATTTTTAATTTTTGAGTTTATTTTATTTTATTTATTTTAGTTCTTCTCGTTTCTCGTGTAGAGTCTGAATTCTCGGAAGATTTTCAAGAGCAACCTCGGGAAGATTCTAACCTAATTCAAGAAGGCAAGTCTCCTTGACCATTTTGATCCCAAATTTGTAAATGATTTCATAAATATTTTAAATTATTTGCATGGCTATGTTATTTAAAGTGATAATTTAATCTTGAAAATTTTAGTTAAATGCCAAACTTGTTATACCCTTCTTTGGAAATTGCTTACCATGTACCCTTGTCAACATAGGATATTCTTGGACTCGTAAATGAGTTAGTATTATTTGTTATTGAATTTAGATTATTAGCAAATGCTTAGTTTAGCTGATAAATGTAAAAATGCTCATATGAGAAAAATGGTTAATAAATGTTTTTGATTTAATGTTTTGTTTGGAAAGTGGTAATAGATGTTACCACTGTAATTTTAACTAAAAAAAATTTCAAAATAAAAATTAGACCAGGGTGGATGGAATGTTTGGCTGGTGCGGTTTAGCACGAAAAATGGGATTGTGAATGATCCACCCTAGTCGTTTAAGGACCGATGCTTGTGTTTGTCCAAACTGAGCAATACCGTACAACCACAAGTTTAAATGGGTACAACCTAGCTAATTAATCTACAATAGTTTAGTTTATATGTCACCATTGGAAAATGGGTACTGTGGATTTATCGTTACTTAAAGTGAGGGGCAGGGATTTACTGCACTCACATGGCGCAAGAGGGGGCTTCTGAATGTGGTGGATTTAACCATTCAATGTGAAACCTTAGCGGTGATATAAAACTATACTAGAGTAGTTGAAAAGTTTTGTGATATTTTATCCGGTCTTATGCCAAAGGAAGCATGTTGACTGTTAAGATAATTTATCTCTTGTGGGTAAAGTTGTACTAACTCGCAGAGTAATAAACTATTCGAATAGTCATGCTACTGTTAAGGGTGAGCAAGGAATGCATTCACATGGTAGACTTTTGTTTCCAGTTTTTAAAATAAAAGTTTTGTAAAACTCGGGAGTGGAAGGAACTATCGTGATTTTGGTCTGGTGGATGTAACCAGTTCAGGTGAATTTAACCTTCACTTTAAATCTTGGCGGAAATAGCCTATGTTATTAGTGTAGGTGGATGGAACCTTCACTAAATTATTTATCTAATTTCAACTATTGAAAATAAACTGTTTAACAAATTGCTTTTAAGATAAGTATGTAAATTTGAAATAAAATGCTGATTTCTGCAAAAGAACCATATAACCTTCCTTTGAGAAACCCCGCATCTATAGCATTTTTCCCAAGACTTATGAGTACTTTATGTACTCACATACTACACTTCAAAATAACTCTCGAGGAGGTCAAGCCTGTGAAGGAGATTACGACTCTTTGCTTAGCTTGCGTTGTGATGGATTCTTTCCGAGGACTAGGTCGCTTTTCCCGACCAATTGCCCGTGACGTATTGATGGGACTTCACCGGTTTATCTTTGCTTCCATTGTGTTCTGCTTGCGTGAGGACTTAAACCTCATATGTAATAAAAGACTTGAGGTCCGTGCTCTCGAGTATTGTAATAAAGCGTTGTTGGTTATGTATCATATCCGCTTAACGTGTGCACTAGCTTTGATCCGGGACTAGTGCGGTAATACACGGAAGATCCCGGAGTTGCTGCCCGGTCTTACTGATCGGCCTCCAAAGAACTCCGGCGAAGCGATTCCGCGGCCGAGCCACCTCGCCCTCGCCGACGCCTCCGACCTTGCTGGTGCCCAGCGAACCCCGCGACCTCTTCCCGAGCCTCTGCGCCACGGAGCCCTCCGCGCCAGAAGCCCCTCTCCGACCGCCGCCTCTCCGCCGACTTTCTCCTCCGGTCACCTCGGCCTCGCGCAAGGTACCGATGCACTCCCGCGTCCTCCTCTTCATTTCGGTACCCTCGGCCGGCGCGCCGCCACGGAGCTCGGCGACCATCGGCCCTCGAGCGCCGCCGCCGCCAAAGCCACGCCGGCCGCCGAGCCGACCGGCGGTGAGTGGCAGCCGTGGCGCTAGATCGGCGCCACGCCGGCCGCTCGGACGCCTCCCGCCACTCGCGCGCGCTGCCACGCCGGCCTAAAGCCGTGACGCGGCGCCACGTAGCGACCACGTGGTGCCAAGTGGCGCCACGCGTGGAAGCCACGCCAGCGCCACCTCCCTCCCCGCACACCGCCTGCCACCTCACCCTTTCCTCGGGTCCGTGGACTCGGTCTACAGAATCCGGGCCCCACCTATCAGCCTCTCCCCGAATATATTAATCCTAGGGCTGACGTCATAAATCGGTATTTTCCTTTAGAAAAATAATCCTTGCTGATGTCATAAATCCTTTTCGGTTAAAAATTAAATCCAGAAAATAACCCTTTTTCTTTTATTTTGAATTTAAACTTTGGAAGGCTATAACTTTTGCATTTTAACTCCAAATCGACCCATTCAAATTTCTAAATTTTTCTAAAATCATAATCTATCTAGTCCTGGCATTATTTTGAAATTTTGAAATTAATTTAAATTTTGTTTGAATATATTTTGTAATCCCAAGATTTAAATTTTAAATTAAAAATTTCAATTCCTTTGAAAGCCTCAATCCCTTTCCAAAAATTGTTAGTTCACATCCAAAATTCAAAATTCTGTCCCCCAGTTTATTTTATAATTTTTGGAAGTTATTTGGATTTCATTTGAATTTTGTTTTTAAATTTTCTTTGAATTGGCTCTTTACGTTAGATTTCGACGATTCCGGAGACTATGACTAGAAAATTTTATAGAAATGCTTAGCCTGGCTTAGTATAATTTTAGGTGGGATCAATCCTTCACATGAAATGACAGACTTTGAAAATTGATATCTTGACTTCAGTGAGTCAAGGATGGTTTATGAAAATTGTTTAAAAATGAAAATAGAAACTTATGATTTGGACTTAGGCTAATGGTTAGGTGGTGGGTGCCGGCATGTCTCGTGTTTGGTGACACTGTTGATTGTCGTACGGGAATGTGGTTGGGCCTAAACCAACATAAGGACCGCTTCGTGATTCATTTTACGGTCACTTCAGATACCACAAGTCCAAAGATGGGACGGACTGCTAAGTAATTTGTGAAGTTCCAAGCATAGTCTCGCTATAGGTCAATGTGAGCGCGCGTGAGGTCAGGGAAGTCTCACATGGCACCAGAGGGGGCTCCAACTCGTGGATTCGAGTTGTGGTGAAACCTTAGTGGCGGCGTGACTATTTTGGCTATGGATCATTGGAACAACCTTGTCATGAACTCTCCGCCGCACATCTAAGGCAGTGTGTTTATCGCGTGGCTCAAGTGAGAGTGAATATCTTGTGGGTAAAGCTGTACACCTCTGCAGAGTTAAAGACCTATCTAGATAGCCGTGTCCACGGTCATGGACATGCTGAGTAAAGTTGTCACAGATTAGACTGATTTTATAAAATATGGTTTTTGGGAAAACAAATGATGGTTTTGGTTATGGTCCGGGTGGATTCCCATGGATAGGTTAGTGTGGGTCGGAGCCTACACTAACGATACTACTTGTTAAAACAATGTTTCATATACTGTATTAAAAGTTCAGCTCTTCGTACTTACATTATTGTATTTAAATTCAAGTCTCGCTTCCGCACATTTGCCCTATTAAACCTTCCTTTGAAATCCATTATGCATGCATCACTCGTTATAATTCTGGTGTAACTTGCGTAAGCATTTACTTGTTACATTAGGAGTACTCGTACTATCTTGCTTAACTGCTGCCGATTTTGAGGGCGACTCGACGGTGAGGACTACTTCAATGAGTAGGACGCGCCTTCGATCATTCGCCTTGTGGGAGGTCGGATGGGCTGTTCTTCTACCTTTAATTGCTTTCCATTGCTTTATTTCTTTCGCTGGCCTTGTGCCCCATATTGTAAGACTTGGCCTTAAGGCCGTATTTTGTCGCTTATTAATATTCGGTGGTGATTTTTGCATGATATACATTACTGTTGATACTGTGTGCACTAGCTTTTCCTGGGATAGTGTGACTTACACAGAGGGACTTGGAGTTGTTGTTCCGGGTCCCGACAGAAATGGTATCAGAGCAATAATGACCCTAAGACGTGACATTAGCTAGAGACCAACCTTAAGAATATATTTTCATAAGAAATGCCCCTTTCAAAAACATCTCTTCCTTTGCTCAATCTCTTTACCAAAACTGATTACTAACTCCTCTCCCCTTCCAAATTTTAGATGGAGCAACCCACCCGCGCCTCCCATGGAACCCTTGCCGACTCTTCGCGATGATCTCAGATAACCTCATGCAAGAGCTGAACTTCCGCCCGTATCCCCTCTACCAAGGGTATGTTGGCATGTACGGAGACGAGGAACGCTGGAGGGTGGAAGTGAAGATCTTCAAGGACTTTGCAGCCAACGGAGCCATTCACGTGTTTGACGCCCCCCTACCTCGAGATACCTTCTTCGACGGAGTGCAAGATGCAGCCCGAGAAGCCATTCGCCAGCTGAGGAACATATACGCTCGGGACCTGCAGCGTACGGACTTTCGCTACTTCCCCATGAAGACCCTCTGTGGTGCCGACTTCTCGCTCACAGAGTATGAGAGCAACCCCCGTCTCATACGACTGGTGGAATTCACCAAGTCCATGGATCACATGTACCAGATCACCCTGGATGAGCTACACACCGCACAGCAGAAGCTCCGCGCACGGGAAGAAGAACTTGCCGAACTCCGTGCTGAAGATGCAGGCTCCACTGATTCCGGGACTTTTCCGAGGAGACTCGAGTGCAGCACTAGTGTCTAGACGACCCTGAGTCCTAGAACGTTATCCGTGAGCTGTAGTCCCTTGTTAACAGCCATGAGACTATTATAATAAAATAAAAAAGTTTCATTTGGCTCTTATTTGCGTTTTCCTTGCTTTTGTGTGTTCTGTTGGTGGGATTGTTACTAGAACCTCTCCTTTAGTTCTCTCTCCTCTCTAAATCTGGAAGCTCCAGCAGATGGTGAACACCAGGAGGAACAGCATGGACAACACCAACCCCGGAGCTGAAGGAAGCCAGTCAGCCCCCATCCCACCGCCTCCACCAGCAGCAGGACCGGATTGGGCATAGTTAATGGCCAATTAGAATCAGTTAATCCAGCTGTTAGCTCAGACGATCAACAACCCTCAGGCTCATCACCAACCTACCCAAGTACCTCCCAATCGTCTTTCCGAGTTCCTAAGGATCAAGCCACCGACCTTCGCCGGCAGTGCTGAACAAATGGACGCCGACGACTAGCTCAGGTCGATCGGCAAGAAGCTGGATATACTGCAGTGCACTGATCGGGAGCGAGTCCTGTTCGCCTCCCATCAGCTGAATGGGCCCGCATCTCAATGGTGGGACACTTTCATCGCTTCACACGCCAACCCGCAAACAGTAACATGGAACGAGTTCGAGCAGAGTTTTCGCAAAACTCACATCCCTACCGGCACCATGGCACTGAAGAAGAAGGAGTTCAGATCCCTGCGCCAAGGAAGTCGATCACAATGAGTACGCAAAGTTCAACCAACTGCCCCACTATGCGCCAGAAGATATGGCTTCCGACGAAGCCAAGCAAGAAAGGTTCATGGAGGGCCTGAATGACAACATATCAGTGCAGCTGATATCGGGTGACTATACTGACTTCCACCAGCTAGTCAGCAAGGCCATCCGCAAGGAGGGCAAGCACATGGAAATGGAAACCCGGAAGAAAAGAATGGCGGACCAGAGGAACAACTCTGGGAGTTCTTTCAAGAGTCGCACCGCTCTCCGCACTCGAATAAGTTCGCACTCGTGGCAGCAACTTCAAGAACCATCCAGCGAGTTCAAGTCCTCAACCACCGCTGCTTCGTGCCAATCGCCAGCAGTTCAAAAGCAACCGCACCCCAACAACCGATGGCCAGGTGCAGAAGAGCAGTCCGCCAACTGACGGATTAACCTATTACTACTGCAAGGAACCAGGGCACTTTGCCAAGGCGTGCCCCAAGAAGATCCAGGCGGCAGCAACTCCAGGAGCCTCCGGAAGTCAGAACCAGGGACAGCAAAAGCCGCCAACCCTCATAAAGGGGAGAGTGAACCACGTGACAGCAGAAGAAGCCCAGGCTGCACCGGACGTCGTGCTGGGTATGTTCCTTGTCAATTCAGTACCAGCATTAGTTCTTTTCGATTCCGGAGCATCGCATTCTTTTGTGTCAAAAACTTTTGTGGAGAAGCATGGGTTGGTAAGGGTATCTCTTAGCAACCCTATGATAGTTCACTCCCATGGAGCAGAAATGAGAGCAGGGACCTTGCGCCCTAAAATGGAATTGCTCATAGATGGGATCCGATTCCTAGCCGATCTTTTGGTTTTGGAATCGCAAGGATTAGATGTCATTCTCGGGATGAACTGGTTAGCCAAGAATCGAGGTCAGATCAATTGCGCTACCAGATCCATCACCCTCACCAATGACCAAGGTGTGGAAGTAATCTTCTCTCCCCAGATCCCGGAAGCAGAAGAATGTGCCCTCTTCCACCTCCGAGTCTTGGGGGAAGTACCGATAGTGCGGGAATACCCAGATGTTTTTCCCGAGGAACTGCCAGGAATGCCGCCGGATAGGGAAATCGAGTTTGTGATTAACCTAGTCCCAGGCACCGCCCCAATTTCTAAAAGGCCATATCGGATGCCCGCTAATGAGTTAGCAGAACTGAAGAATCAGCTCAAGGAACTAGAAGACAAAGGATACATCCGACCCAGTTCGTCACCTTGGGGAGCACCCATCTTGTTCGTCAAGAAAAGGATGAAAGTTTGAGGCTATGTGTGGACTACAGAGCACTCAACGATATCACCATCTAGAATAAATACCCCCTCCCCAGGATCGATGACTTGTTCGATCAATTGAAAGGAGCCGGTGTCTTCTCCAAGATTGACCTGCGATCAGGGTATCATCAGCTGAAGATTCGTGAAGAAGACATTCCCAAGACTGCCTTCTCCACCAGATATGGACATTATGAGTTCACGGTCATGTCGCTTTGGATCGACTAATGCGCCGCCTATTTCATGAGCATGATGAACAAGTGTATTCATGAAATACTTGGACAAGTTTGTGGTGATCTTCATCGATTTACATCCTCATCTACTCCAAGAATGAAGAAGAACATGAGCAGCATCTCAGGATAACCCTAGAAAAGCTTCGAGAGCATCAGCTTTTTGCCAAATTCAGTAAATGCGAATTTTGGCTAAAAGAGGTTGCCTTCCTTGGACATATCGTGACCGCCGAAGGAATTGCTGTAGACCCTTCCAAAATAGAGGTAGTAATGGAGTGGAAGCAACCGAAGTCCGTAACTGAAGTCAGAAGCTTCCTTGGACTTGCGGGTTATTACCGCCGGTTCATAGCAGGATTTTCGGAGCTAGCTAAGCCAATGACTCAGTTGTTGAAAAAGGAAAAGAAGTTCGAATGGACGAAGGCTTGTGAGCAAAGTTTTCAAACCCTCAAGAAAAGACTGGTTTCACCACCCGTGCTTGCGTTGCCGGACGTGCATAAAGGTTTTGAGGTTTTCTGCGATGCCTCTCGCCTAGGCTTAGGCTGTGTTCTGATGCAAGAAGGCAAAGTGGTAGCCTATGCATTGCGCCAACTCAAGACGCATGAGTGCAATTATCCTACTCATGACTTGGAGTTAGCCGCAGTAGTGCACACCTTAAAAATCTGGCGCCACTATCTTATCGGTAACCGTTGTGAGGTATACACGGACCATAAGAGCTTGAAGTATATCTTCACCCAGGCAGAACTCAACCTGAGGCAGCGAAGATGGCTGGAGTTGATAAAGGACTATGACATCGGTATACATTAACATCCCGAAAAAGCAAATGTTGTGGCCGATGACTTGAGCAAGAAGTCCTATGCAAACATGGTTATATCGGAAGAAGACCAGACCCGGCTTCAGGAGGGAGTCGCCCGTCTAAATCTAAATCCGATGGGACCGAACATCCTCACCACCCTGAAAATACAACCAGGATTGCCCGATCAAATCAAGGAAGCCCAGAAGGTTGACGAGGATATCCAGGAAATCAAAAAGAATATGAGAAGGGGCAAGGCCCCAGGATTCGACGAAGACGAGCATGGCACCGTCTGGTTCGAGAACCGCATCTGTGTGCCAAATAATCAGGAAATCAAAACCATGATTCTGAAAGAAGCCCATGACACCCCATACTCAATCCACCCAGGTCGTACCAAGATGTACCAGGACCTAAGAGAAAAATATTGGTGGGTTAGTATGAAGAGAGAAATAGCGGAGTTTATTGAAGCCTGTGATACCTGTCAGCAAGTCAAAGTCGAACATCAGAGGCCAGCTGGACTTTTGCAACCATTGCCAATACCAGAATGGAAGTGGGAAGAAATCGGTATGGATTTCATAACCGGACTCCCAAGGACACAATCGGGTTATGATTCAATCTGGGTGATCATAGACCGATTAACTAAAGTGGCTCACTTTATACAGTCAAGACCACTTACTCGGAGTAAGTTAGCTGAGCCGCACATGTCCCTGATTGTGTGCCTGCATGCGCTCCAAAGAAAATAGTGTCGATCGAGGAGTCGGTTTACTTCTCGATTTTGGCGTGTCGCATGAAGAGTTAGGAGTAAGCTCGGTTTGATCGCTTACCACCCCTGCACGGATGGTCAAACAGAGAGAGTTAATCAAGTGCTTGAGGATATGCTAAGGGCTTGTACTCTGGACTTTGGGAACAGCTGGGACCGTTCGTTGCCTTATGCAGAGTTCTTGTACAATAATAGCTACCAAGCCGTCACAGATGGCACCTTTGAAGCTTTGTATGGTCGAAGTGCAGACACCTTGCTTTGGGATCAGCAAGGAGAACCTCAAGAAGTCGGGCCAACTCGCCCAAGATGCCGAAGATAAAGTTAAGAAGATCAGAGACAGACTAAAGATAGCTCAATCTCGATAGAAGAGCTATGCGGACAACCGTCGTCGAGACTTGACCTTCGAGCTTGGGGACTACGTCTATCTTAGAGTATCCCCACTCAGAGGTGTAAAAAGATTCCAAGTCAGAGGAAAGCTAGCACCGCGTTATGTGGGACCCTTCAAGATTCTAAACCGAAGGGGTGAAGTCGCATATCAGTTGGACTTACCGCCAAACATGTCAGGAGTGCACAACGTCTTCCATGTCTCGCAGTTGAAGAAGTACCTCCGAGTCCCCGCAGAGCAAGCAGCATTGGAAGCCCTGGACCTTCAAGATGATCTCACTTATCAAGAGCAACCAATCAAGATTCTCGAGACTGCAGAGCGTTAGACCAGAAGGAAGACCATCAGATTCTGCAAGGTTCAGTGGAGCAACCACACCGAAGACGAAGCCACCTGGGAGCGAGAAGAAGATTTAAAGGCCAGCCATCCCCATCTCTTTTTCTAGCTGGTGCAAATCTCGAGGGCGAGATTTCCTTTAAGGGGGGTAGGTTTGTAACATCCCAAAATTTTATTCCTTTATTAAAAATCAATTCTGGAATTTATTGGATTTTTCTGGAGTTTATTTCAAAGTCCTGATTTGAGAAAAATTAAAAACTTTAATTTATAAAAGCCAAAAATGAATTTATTGCATTACTGAAAGTTAAAACAAAGGTGATTCAGCTTCCTAAAGTCAAATATGAAATTACATTAATTTTCAGGATTTTATAAAGATTTAAAAATACCTTTTTAAAACCAAATTGTGCTTTTGCAAAATATAAATGTCAATTTGGGTGGAAAATATTTTTATTAAGTCTCAATCAGTCCCAGAAGGTTATCTGAATTTTTCTGAAATTTTCAAAATTTATTTGGTATTTTTCTGAGCTTTTTAAAGCCTTCAACTCATTTTTGAAAATCAAAAAGAAAATAGAAACCCAAACCCTCCCTCAGGCTGCCAAGTGTCGAGCATCGAGTGACTCCCCGCCTTCGGATCTGTTTTCAGCCGTTTGATATCACTTACCGATTCAATCCCACCTTCCCCCATCGTCGGGTCGACGCGTGGCAAGCATCGGGCCGTCCACTCCCCCGCCCGATTCAATCCCCACCGCCCGCGCCAACTTACCGCTTCGCCTGCTTCATTCTTCCCTCCGCCCGGCACGTGGCTTGATCCGCACCGCCCCTCGTTGCCGCTTTCAATCACAGCCGTTCCCAGTCACTTAAAGCACTCGATCGGTTCGGATCTAACTTGCATTGTCGGATCGAATCTCGATCGTTCCCTTTCACTTACCCCTTCGCCCGCGGTCCAGCGGCCCTGATCTTCCCCTCCTGCCACACGTCACTAATCCAACCATCGCCCGATTTCCTTCCCTTTTTCTTCTCTCGCTGACGCGCGGGCCCCGGCTGTCAGGTCCTTCGTCCCCGATTGCCTTCGTTCTTCGTCGCGCAATCACCGCCGTTGCCGCCGCCATTGATTAGAAAACCGAAGCTTTGAAAGCTTTGGTTTCTTGCCGATTTATTCCCCGCACCATCGCAAGATTCAAATTAACGCCTCCCGCACTCTCCGAGGCATAATCACCCCTAATTGCAGCAGCTTATCACCGCCGCGTTAACCCTCCCGCCCGTTGCACTCCGGCGGACTTCGCGCGACCGCTACCCTCCTCCCGGCCTATAAAAGAGGTGCCCGAGGTCCTCTACCCACACCGCCACCCCTTGCCTCCACCCGCAAACCGACCACCGAGCCTCCCTACACTCGTTCTTCTCCGTCGGCCTCCAAGAACTCCGGCGAAGCGATTACGGCGGCTCGAGCCACCTCGCTCTCGCCGACGCCTCCCGACCTTGTTGGTGCCTCAGCGAACCCCGCGACCTCTTCCCGAGCTCTGCGCCACCGAGCCCCTCCGCCGCCGTAAAGCCCCTCTCCGACAGCCGCCCCTCTCCGCCGACTTTCCCCTCCGGTCACCCTCGGCCTCCACGCAAGGTACCGATGCACTCTCCACGTCCTCCTCTTCATTTCGGTACCCTCGGCGCGCGCCACCGGAGCTCGGCGACCATCGGCCCGTCGGCGCGCCGCCGCCGGCGGCCACGCCGGCGCCGAGCCGACCTAGCGGTGCGTGGCAGCCAGGTGGCGCCGACGGCGCCACGCCGCGCGCTCGGACGCCTCCCGCCACTCGCGCGCGCTGCCACGCCGGCCTAAAGCCGTGGCGTGGCAGCCACGCAGCGACCACGTGGTGCCAAGTGGCGACCACGCGGAAGCCACGCCGCGCCACCTCGCCCCCCGCACACCGCCGCCACCTCACCCTTTCCTCGGTCCGTGGACTCGGTCTACGTAATCCGTGCCCCACCACCACCTCTCCCGAATAAATTAATCCTAGGGCTGACGTCATAAATCGGTATTTTTCTTTAGAAAAATAATCCTTGCTGACGTCATAAATCCTTTTCGGTTAAAAATTAAATCCAGAAAATAACCCTTTTTCTTTTATTTTGAATTTAAACTTTGGAAGGCTATAACTTTTGCATTTTAACTCCAAATCGACCCATTCAAATTTCTAAAATTTTCTAAAATCATAATCTATCCAGTCCTGGCATTATTTTGAAATTTTGAAATTTATTTAAATTTTGTTTGAATATATTTTGTAATCCCAAGATTTAAATTTTAAATTAAAAATTTCAATTCCTTTAAAAGCCTCAATCCCTTTCCAAAAATTGTTAGTCCACATCCGAAATTCAAAATTCTATCCCCCAGTTTATTTTATAATTTTTGGAAGTTATTTGAATTTCATTTGAATCTTGTTTTTAAATTTTCTTTGAATTGGCTCTTTACGTTAGATTTCGACGATTTCAGAGACGTTGAGTTTGACGATTCCCCGCAAGGCTTCGATCAAGGCAAGTTACACCTTTGACCATGTTGAACCTAATATTTCAAATGTATTTATATTATTGTACTGTATATGCATGCGTATCTTTACTCAAATATAATTCAAATTTGTTTTAAAGTTAGTTATACCCATAATCCTTTGATTATAGCCCATTTTGAATCTCAAATTTCTATACCTTGTCATCCTAGCTGAAAACTAGTTAGTACCATAGTATTGACTAGAAAATTTTATAGAAATGCTTAGCCTAGCTTAGTATAATTTTAGGTGGGATCAATCCTTCACATGAAATGACAGACTTTGAAAATTGATATCTTGACTTCAGTGAGTCAAGGATGGTTTATGAAAATTGTTTAAAAATGAAAATAGAAACATATGATTTGGACTTAGGCTAATGGTTAGATGGTGGGTGCCGGCATGCCTCGTGTTTGGTGACACTTGGTTGATTGTCGTGTACGGGGGAATGTGGTTGGACCTAAACCAACATAAGGACCGTTTCTGTGATTCATTTTACGAAGTCACTTCGTACTACCACAAGTCCGATATGGGACGGACCTAGCTAAGTAATTTGTGAAGTTCCAAGCATAGTCTCGCTATAGGCTGAATGTGAGCGCGGCGTAGGCTGTGGGAAGTCTCACATGGCACCAAAGGGGGCTCCAACTCGTGGATTCGAGTTGTGGTGAAACCTTAGTGGTGGCGTGACTATTTTGGCTATGGATCATTGGAACATCCTTGTCATGAACTCTCCGCCGCACACCTAAGGCAGTGTGTTTATCGCGTGGCTCAAGTGAGAGTGAATGTCTTGTGGGTAAAGCTGTACACCTCTGCAGAGTTAAAGACCTATCTAGATAGCCGTGTCCACGGTCATGGACATGCTGAGTAAAGTTATCACAGATTAGACTGATTTTATAAAATATGGTTTTTGGGCAAACAAATGATGGTTTTGGTTATGGTCCGAGTGGATTCCCGTGGATAGGTTAGTGTGGGTCGGAGCCTACACTAACGATACTACTTGTTAAAAACAATGTTTCATATACTGTATTAAAAGTTCAGCTCTTCGTACTTACATTATTGTATTTAAATTCAAGTACTGCTTTCCGCACATTTGCCCTATTAAACCTTCCTTTGAAATCCATTATGCATGCATCAGCTCTGTTATAATTCCTGGTGTAACTTGCGTAAGCATTTACTTGCTTACCTTGGGAGTACTCTCGTACTCACCTTGCTTAATCTGTTGCCAGATTTTGAGGGCGACTACGACGGTGAGGACTACTTCAACGAGTAGGACGCGTCTTACAGTCATTCGCCTGTGGGAGGCTGGATGGGCTGTTCTTCTACCTTTAATTGCTTTCCGCTGTTTTATTTCTTTCGTTGGCCTTGTGCCCCCATATTGTAAGACTTGGCCTTAAGGCCGTATTTTGTCGTTTATTAATATTCGGTGGTGATTTTTGCATGATATACATTACTGTTGATACTGTGTGCACTAGCTTTTCCTGGGATAGTGCGACATACACAGAGGTACTTGGAGTTGTTGTTCCGAGTCCCGACACATAGCACCAGAGGGGGCTCCAACTCGTGGATTCGAGTTGTGGTGAAACCTTAGTGGTGGCGTAATTATTTTGGCTATGGATCATTGGAACAGCCTTGTCATGAACTCTCCACCGCACACGAAAGGAAGTGTGTTTATCGCGTGGCTCAAGTGAGAGGGAATGTCTTGTGGGTAAAGTTGTACACCTCTGCAGAGTTGAAACCTATTCTGGATAGCTGTGTTCACGGTCATGAACATGCTCAGTAAAGTTGTCACAGATTAGACTTGGTTTTACAAAACTTGGTTGTGAGCAAAGTGATGGTTTTGGTTATTGTCTGGGTGGATTCCCGTGGTTAGGTTAGTGTGGGTCGGAGCCTACACTGTCGGAACCCGGAACAACAACTCCGAGTCCCTCTGTGTAAGTCGCACTATCCCAGGAAAAGCTAGTGCACACAGGGTTTAACAGCAATATATATCATGCAAAAATCACCACAGAGTATTATTAAACGAAAGTACGGCCTTAAGGCCAAGTCTTACAATATAGGGGCACAAGGCCAACAAAAGAAAATAAAACAAATGGAAAGCGTAAAAGTAGCGAAACACCCATCCACCTCCCACAAAGCGAATGATCGTAAGACGTGTCCTATTCGCTGAAGTAGTCCTCACCGTCGTAGTCGCCGTCGAACTCTGACAACAGATTATAGCAAGGTGAGCACATAAAGTACTCCCAAGGTAAGCACATAAGTACTTACGCAAGTTACACCAGGAATATAACAGAGTTCATGCATGCATAGGGATAACAAAGGAAGGCTCAATAAGTTTATTTGTGCGAAAAGCAGTATTGAATTTAAATACAGCAACTTAAGTGCAAAAGCTGACTTTATAATACATCATATGAAACATTTTTTTAACCAAAGTATTATCGTTAGTGTAGGCTCCGACCTACACTAACCTAACCACGGGCATCCCACCCGAACCATTGTCAAAACCACTGTTGTTTGCCTGAAAATCAAGTTCCATTAAACCAAGTCTAATCTGTGAAAACTTTACTTAGCATGTCCATGACCGTGGACACGGCTATCCAGATAGTTTGTTACTCTGCAGAGGTGTACAGCTTTACCCACAAGACATTCCCTCTTACTTGAGTCACGCGATAAACACACTTCCTTTGGTGTGCGGCGGAGAGTTCATGACAATGCTGTTCCAATGTTCCATAGCCAAACTAATCACGCCGCCACTAAGGTTTCACCACAATTCGAATCCACGAGTTGGAGCCCCCTCTGGTGCCATGTGAGACTTCCCACAACCTACGCCGCGCTCACATTCAGCCTGTAGCGAGACTACATTTCGAACTTCACAAATTACTTAGCCAGGTCCGTTCCATACCGGACTTGTGGTAGTACAAAGTGACTTCGTAAAATGAATCACAGAAACGGTCCTTAATCTGACTTAGTCCCAACCACATACCCACATGCACGACAATCAACCAAGCGTCACCAAACACGAGGCATGCCGGCACCCACCACCTAACCATTAGCCTAAGTCTAAATCATAAGTTTCTATTTTTGTTTTTAAAAAACTTTCATAAACCATCCTTGACTCACCGAAGTCAAGTCTTTATTTTCACATCGTCATTTCGTGTGAAACATTTGATCCCACCTAAAGTTATACTAAGCTAGGCTAAGCATTTCTATAAAATTTTTAGCCAATACCATGGTACTAACTAGTTTTTAGCTAGGGTGACAAGGTGTATGAATTCGAGATTCAAATTGGCCATATTCAAAGGATTATGGGTATATCTAACATTTAAACTGAATTTAAATTAAATTTGAATAGAAGTACGCATGCATATACAGTAAAACAACAAAAATAAATTTAAAATAATAGGTTTAATATGGTCAAAGGTGTAACTTGCCTTGATCGAAGTCCTGTTGGGAATCGTCGAACTCGAACTCTCCGGAATCGTCAAAATCTAACGTAAAGAACCAATTCAAAGAAAATTCAAAACAAAATTCAAATAAATTCAAAATTTCAAAATTATGCCAGAAATGGATAGTTCATTATTTTATAAAAATTTAGAAATTTGAATGGGTCAATTTGGAGTTAAAATGAGAAAGTTATAGCCTTCCAAAGTTTAAATACAAAATAAAAGAAAAAACTCATTTTCTGGATTATTTTTAAACCGAAAAAGGATTTATGACGTCAGCAAGAATTATTTTCCTAAAGGAAAATCTGAAATATGACGTCAGCAAGAAAAATAGGTTTTTGGCCGAATTACTTTTATAAGGAAAAATCGGTTTATTACATCAGCATGACGTCAGCCCTGGGATTAATAGAGGCTGACAGGTGGGGTCGATCTACGGTGGATCTGGTCCACGGACCGAGGAAAGGGTGAGGTGGCAGGCGGGCGCGCGGGGAGCTGGCGTGGCTCCACGTGGCTGCCACGTGGCTGCCACGTCACAGCTTTATGCCGACGTGGCTACACACGCGCGGGGTGGCGGGGAGGTGTCCCGGTGGCGCCGGCGTGGCGCCGATCTGGCCGCCACGCCACCTCCAGCTCAGCCCATCGGGCCGACGTGGCTTGGCCGGCGACGGCGGCGCTCTGGGCCCGATGGTCGCCGGTGCTCCGGTGAGCGGCGGCGCCGGCCGAGGACACCAAAATGAAGAGGGAAACGCGGGGAGTGCTCGGGTACCTTCCGCGACGCTTGAGGATGGCCGGAGCGGAAGATTGGCGGAGAAGGGCGGCGGTCGGAGAGGGGCTTCACGGCGGCGGAGGGCTCCGGTGGCGCACGTGCTCGGGAGGATGGTCGCCGGGGATCGTCAAGGCACGAGCAAGGTCGGAGAGGCGTCGGTGAGGCTCGGGACGGCTTGAGGCGACGACGATTGCTCGCTGGAGTCGTCCGAGCCGCGGAGGGGAAAACCGGGCTCGAGGGATCTTTGGTGCTCGGGAGCTTCGATTGAGAGGTGAGGGAGGGGCGGTGTGAGTAGAGGGACCTCGGGGTATCCCTTTTATATGCTGGGGAGGGGAGTAACGGTCGCGCACATCTCGCCGGAGTGAGAACGACAGAAGGCTTAACGCGACGGTGAAGGAGGGTGTAATTGGGGAAAATTATGTCTGCAACGGACGCGGTGGAGGTTTAATTGCTATTTGCCGCCGGCGCGGGGCATCAATTCAGAAGAAAATCGAAGAAATCAAAGCTTCGGTTTCGGTATTCATGGCGGCGGCAGCGGCGGAGATCGCGCGGGGAAGAAGGAAACCGATCGGGGACGAAGGTTCTGACAAGCGGGGCCCGCGTGTCAGCGAGGGAAGAAAACGGGAAGGGAATCGGGCGGTGGTTGGATCAGCGACGTGTGGCAGGAGGAGGAGATCGGGGCCGTCGGGTGCGGGCGAAGGGGTAAGTGAACGGGGACGGCCGAGATCTCATCCGACAACGGGGATCAGATCGGGGCCAATCAGTGCATTAAGTGGGAGTGGGCGGCTGAGATTAGGTACGGCAACGGAGGACGGCGCGGATTAGGCCACGCGTTGATCGGGGAAAAGAGCGGAGGGGCGAAGCGGTAGGTTGGCGCAGACGGCTGAGATTATGTCGGGCGGAGGGGCGACCAGTCGGATGGGTGCCAGGTGTCGGCCAGAGAGGAAGGGGAGGTGGGGAGAGGGTTTAAGTTAGATCGGACGGCTGAGGGGGAATCCGGCGGCGCAGACCGGCCCGATGGACGACAAGTGTCGGCCCCGGGAGAGGTTTTGGATTTTAAAATCCTTTTGAATTTAGAAAAGATTAGAAGGCTTTAAAATACTCAGAAAATACCAAATAAGTTTCGAAAATTCCAGGAAAATTCAGAGAATCTTCTGGGACTATTTGAGACTTAATAAAAATATTTCCCACCCATTTTGATATTTAAATTTTTCAAAAGCACAATTTGACTTAAAAGGGGAAGTTTTCAAATCTTTATAAAATCCTGAAAATTAATATAATTACAGAATTGAGTTCAGAAAATGAAATACACTTATTTTGACTTTCATGAAATGCAACAAACTCAATTTGGCCTTTTTAAAGTTTTTAATTTTTCTCAAATCAGGATTTTGCAATAAAGTCCAGGAAAATCCAATAAATTTCATGAAAGGAGTAAAATTTTTGGGATGTTACAAACCTACCCCCTTAGAGAAATCTCGCCCTCGAGATTTGCACTAGCTAGCAAAAGAGATGGGGATGGCTGGCCTTTAAATCTTCTTCTCGCTCCCAAGTGGCTTCGTCTTCGGTGTGGTGCTCCACTGAACCTTGCAGAATCTGATGGTCTGACGTTCTGCGGTCTCGAGGATCTTGATTGGTTGCTCCTGATAAGTGAGATCATCTTGAAGGTCCATGGTTTCCAATGCGGCTTGCTCTGTGGGTACCCGGAGGCACTTGTTCAACTGAGAGACGTGGAAGACGTTGTGCACTCCTGACATGCTTGGTGGTAAGTCTAACTGATAAGCGACTTCACCTCTTCGATTCAGAATCTTGAAAGGTCCCACATATCTGGGTGCTAGCTTCCCTCTGACTTGAAACCTTTTAACTCCTCTGAGTGGGGATACTCTAAGATAGACGTAGTCCCCGACCTCAAAGGTCAAGTCTCGACGACGGTTGTCCGCATAACTCTTCTGTCGAGATTGGGCTATTTTCAGTCTGTCTATGATCTTCTTAACTTTATCTTCGGCGTCTTGAAGCAGATTTGGTCCAGCTTCTTGAGGTTCTCCTTGCTGATCCCAAAGCAAGGGTGTCCTACACTTTCGGCCATACAAGGCTTCGAAAGGTGCCATCTGCAGACTGGCTTCATAGCTATTATTGTACGAGAACTCTGCATAGGGCAATGAACGGTCCCAACTGTTCCCAAAATCTAGAGTACAGGCTCTTAGCATATCCTCGAGTACTTGGTTAACTCTCTCTGTTAGACCATCGGTCTAGGGATGGTAAGCGGTACTGAAACTAAGCTTACTGCCCAGCTCTTCATGCAGTTTTTGCTAAAATTGAGAAGTGAACTGACTGCCTCGATCTGACACTATCTTCTTGGGAACGCCATACAGGCACACAATCCGGGACATGTACAGTTCGGCTAACTTACCCCCAGAATAAGTAGTTTTGACTGGTATGAAGTGAGCCACTTTAGTCAATCGGTCTATGATTACCCAGATTGAATCATAACCCGATTGCGTCCTTGGAAGTCCGGTTATGAAATCCATACCGATTTTCTCCCACTTCCATTCTGGTATTGGCAGTGGTTGCAAGAGTCCAGTTGGTCTCTGATGTTCTACCTTAATCCGCTGATAGGTGTCACATGCCTCAATAAACTCTGCTATTTCTCTCTTCATATTGTCCCAATAATATCTTTCCCTCAGGTCCTGGTACATCTTGGTACAACCTGGGTGAATGGAATACGGGGTGTCATGGGCTTCTTTCAGAATCATGGTTTTAATATCCTGATTATTGGGCACACAGATGCGGTTCTCGAACCAAACTGTGCCATGCTCATCTACACTGAATCCTGGGGCTTTGCCTCTTCTCATATTCTTCTTGATTTCTTGAATATCCTCGTCAACCTTCTGAGCTTCCTTAATCTGATCCGGCAAGCCAGGTTGTATTTCTAGGGTGGTGAGGATGCTTGGTCCCATCGGATTTAGACTTAGACGGGCGACTCCCTCCTGAAGTCGGGTCTGGTCTTCTTCCGATAATATCGCATTTGCATAGGATTTCCTGCTCAAGGCATCGGCTACAATATTTGCTTTTTCGGGATGGTAATGTATACCAATGTCATAGTCTTTTATCAACTCCAACTATCTTCGCTGCCTCAGGTTGAGTTCTGCCTGGGTGAAGATATACTTCAAGCTCTTGTGGTCCGTGTATACTTCACAACGGTTACCGATAAGATAGTGACGCCAGATTTTTAAAGCGTGCACTACAGCTGCTAACTCCAAATCATGAGTAGGATAATTGCACTCATGAGGCTTGAGTTGGCGTGATGCGTAGGCTATCACTTTACCTTCTTGCATCAAGACACAGCCTAAGCCTAGGCGAGAGGCATCACAGAAAACCTCGAAGCCTTTATGCACGTCCGGCAAAATAAGCACGGGTGCTGAGACTAGCCTTTTCTTGAGGGTCTGAAAACTCTGCTCACAAGCCTTCGTCCATTCGAACTTCTTTTCCTTTTTCAACAAATGAGTCATTGGTTTGGTTAGCTCGGAGAATCCTGCTATGAACCGGCGGTAATAACCCGCAAGTCCAAGAAAACTTCTTACTTCGGTCACGGACTTTGGTTGCTTCCATTCCATTACTGCTTCTATCTTGGAAGGGTCTACAGCAATCCCTTCGGCTGTCATGATATGTCCAAGGAAGGCAACCTCTTTTAGCCAAAATTCACATTTACTGAATTTGGCAAAGAGCTGATGCTCTCGAAGTTTTTCCAAGGTGATCCTGAGATGCTGCTCATGTTCTTCTTCATTCTTGGAGTAGATGAGAATGTCATCGATGAAGATTACCACAAACTTGTCCAAGTATTTCATGAATACACTGTTCATCATGCTCATGAAATAGGCCGGGGCATTGGTCAGCCCAAACGACATGACTGTGAACTCGTAATGTCCGTATCTGGTGGAGAAGGCAGTTTTAGGGATGTCTTCTTCACGGATCTTCCACTGGTGATATCCTGATCGCAGGTCGATCTTAGAGAAGACACCAGCTCCTTTCAACTGATCGAACAGGTCGTCGATCCTGGGGAGAGGGTATTTGTTCTTGATGGTAACATTGTTGAGTGCTCTGTAATCCACAC
The DNA here is from genome assembly GCA_036346265.1 of Melocanna baccifera. NCBI lineage: Eukaryota > Viridiplantae > Streptophyta > Magnoliopsida > Poales > Poaceae > Melocanna > Melocanna baccifera. The sequence continues at coordinate 8,431,535 of CM070707.1, read as the reverse complement.
ATAGCCTCAAACTTTCATCCTTTTTCTTGACGAACAGGACGGGTGCTCCCCAAGGTGACGAACTGGGTCGAATGTATCCTTTGTGTTCCAGTTCCTTGAGTTGATTCTTCAATTCTGCTAACTCGTTAGCAGGCATCCGATATGGTCTCTTGGAAATTGGGGCGATATTCCTGGTAGTTCCTCGGGAAAAACATCTGGGTATTCCCACACTATTGGTACTTCTTCCAAGACTCGAAGATGGAAGAGGGCACATTCTTCTGCTTCCGGGATTTGAGGAGAGAAGATCACTTCTATGCCTTGGTCATTGGTGAGGGTGATGGATCTGGTAGCATAATTGATCTGACCTTGATTCTTGGCTAACCAGTTCATACCAAGAATAACATCTAGCCCATGCGATTCCAAGACCAAAAGATTGGCTAGGAATCGAGTTCCATCTATGAGCAATTCTACTTTTGGGCATAAGGTCCCTGCTCTCATTTCTGCTCCAGGGGAGTGAACTATCATAGGGTTGCTAAGATTCACCATGCCCAACCCATGCTTATCCACAAAAGTTTTTGATACGAAAGAATGCGATGCTCCGGAATCGAAAAGAACTGATGCTGGTACTGAGTTGACTAGAAACATACCCAGCATGATGTCCGGTGCAGCCTGCACTTCTTCCGCTATCACATGGTTCACTTTCCCCTTGATGAAGGTTTGCGGCTTCTGCTGCCCCTGGTTCTGACTTCCGGAGGCTCCTGGGGTCGCTGTCGCTTGTATCTTCTTGGGGCACGCCTTGGTATAGTACCACGTTCCTTACGAAGAAGCGTGTCACCCGCCTCAAGGCGGACTACTCTTCTCGCACTGCCACCGGCCGTTGGGAGTGCGTTGGTCCGAATTGCCGGGCGGCCGGCCGAACGGCGCGGTGGTTGAGGATTTGAACTTGCCTGACTGGGTCTTGAAGTTGCTGCCCTGAGGCCTAAACTTGTTCGCGTGCGGAGGAGTGCTGCGAACCTTGTGAGAACCTCCAGAGTTGTTCCTCTGATCTGCCATCCTTCTCTTCCGGGTTTCCATCTCCATGTGTTTGCCCTCCTGGCGGATGGCCTTACTGACTAGCTAGTGGAAGTCAGTATAGTCACCCGATATCAGCTGCACTGATATGTTGTCATTCAGGCCCTCCATGAACCTTTCCTGCTTAGCTTCGTCGGAAGCCACATCTTCTGGCGCATAGCGGGCCAGTTGATTGAACCTCTGCACGTACTCATTGACAGTACGGCTTCCTTGACGCAGGGCCCGAATTCCTTCTTCTTCAAGGCCATTGTGCTGGTAGGGATGTGAGCCTTGCGAAAGCTTTGCTCGAACTCGTTCCACGTCACCGTCTGCGGGTTGGCATGCGAGGCGGTGAAAGTGTCCCACCACTGAGACGCTGGTCCATTTAGCTGGTGAGAGGTGAACATGACTCGCTCTCGATCAGTGCACTGCAATATGTCCAGCTTCTTGCCAATCGACCTGAGCTAGTCGTCGGCGTCTATTGGTTTGGCACTACCGGCGAAGGTCGGTGGCTTGATCCTGCTGCTGGCGGAGGTGGTGGAATGGGGGCTGACTGGCTCCCTTGGGCTCCGGGGTTGGTACTATCGCTGGGGTTCCTCCTCGTGTTCACCATCTGTTGAAGCTTCCAGATTTAGAGGAAAGAGAGAACTAAAGGAGAGGGTGCTAGTAACAATCCCACAACGAAGAACACACAAAAGCAAGGAAAACCACGAATAAGAGCCAAATAAAATATCTTTTATTTTATTATAATAGTCTCGCGGCTGTTAACAAAGGACTACAGCTCGCAGATAACATTTTTAAGCTAAGACTCAGGGTTGTCTAGACGCTAGTGCTGCGCTCGAGCCTCCTCGGAAAAGGCTCGGAAGTCGTGGAGTCTGCATCCTCGGCACGGAGCTCGGCTAGTTCTTCTTCCACCGCGCGGAGCTTCTGCTGCGTGGTGTGCAGCTCATCCAGGGTGGTCTGGTACATGTGATCCATGGACTTGGTGAATTCCACCTGTCGAAGGAGACGGGGGTTGCTCTCGTACTCCGTAGATGAGAAATCGCTGGCAGTACCAAGAGGAGTCTTCATGGGGAAGTAACGAAAGTCCATGCGCTACAGGTCCCGAGCGTAGATGTTCTTCAACTGGCGAATGGCCTCCCGGGCTGCATCTTGCACTCCGTCGAAGAAGGTAGCACGGGGTAGGGGGGCGTCGAAGACGTAAATGGCCCCGTTGGCTGCAAAATCTTTGAAGATCTTCACTTCCACCCTCCAGCGCTCCTCGTCTCCGTACATGCCTACGTATCCTTGGTAGAGGGGGTACGAACGGAAGTCAAGCTCAAGCATGAGGTTGTACAGGTCATCCGCGAAGAGTCCGGCAAGGGTTCCGTGGGAGACGTGGGTAGGTTGCTCCATCTAAAATTTGGAAGAGGAGAAGAAGTTAGTAACCAGTTTTGCGAAGAGATTGAGCAAGGAAGAGATGATTTTAAAAGAGGTTTTTCTTATCAAGATATATCCTTAAGGTTGGTCTCTAGCTAAGGTCACGTCTTAGGGTCATTGTTGCTCTGATACCATTTCTGTCGGAACCCGGAACAACAATTCCGAGTCCCTCTGTGTAAGTCGCACTATCCTAGGAAAAGCTAGTGCACACAGGGTTTAACAGCAATGTATATCATGCAAAAATCACCACAGAGTATTATTAAACGAAAATACGGCCTTAAAGCCAAGTCTTACAATATAGGGGCACAAGGCCAACAAAAGAAAATAAAACAGCGGAAAGCAGAAAAAGTAGCAGAATAGCCCATCCAGCCTCCCACAGGTGAATGACTGTAAGACGCGTCCTATTCGCTGAAGTAGTCCTCACCGTCGTAGTCGCCGTCGAACTCTTGCAACAGATTATAGCAAGATGAGCACATAAAGTACTCCCAAGGTAAGCATATAAGTACTTACGCAAGTTACACTAGGAATATAACAGAGTTCATGCATGCATAGGGATAACAAAGGAAGGCTCAATAAGTTTATTTGTGCGAAAAGCAGTACTGAATTTAAATATAGCAACTTAAGTGCAAAAGCTGAGTATATAATACATCATATGAAATATTTTTTTAACCAAAGTATTATCGTTAGTGTAGGCTCCGACTTACACTAACCTAACCACGGGCATCCCACCCGGACCATTGTCAAAACCACTGTTGTTTGCCCGAAAATCAAGTTCCATTAAATCAAGTCTAATCTGTGAAAACTTTACTCAGTATGTCCATGACCGTGGACACGGCTATCCAGATAGTTTGTTACTCTGCAGAGGTGTACAGCTTTACCCACAAGACATTCCCTCTCACTTGAGCCACGCGATAAACACACTTCCTTTGGTGTGCGGAGGAGAGTTCATGACAAGGCTGTTCCGATGTTCCGTAGCCAAAATAATCACGCCGCCACTAAGGTTTCACCACAACTCGAATCCACGAGTTGGAGCCCCCTCTGGTGCCATGTGAGACTTCCCACAGCCTACGCCGCGCTCACATTCAGCCTGTAGCGAGACTACATTTGGAACTTCACAAATTACTTAGCCAGGTCCGTCCCATACCGGACTTGTGGTAGTACGAAGTGACTTCGTAAAATGAATCACAGAAACGGTCCTTAATCTGACTTAGGCCCCACCACATACCCATATGCACGACAATCAACCAATTCAAATAAATTCAAAACAAAGAAAATTCAAAGAAAATTCAAAACAAAATTCAAATAAATTCACGACAATCAACCCATATGCACGACAATCTAACGTAAAGAACCAATTCAAAGAAAATTCAAAACAAAATTCAAATAAATTCAAAATTTCAAAATTATGCCAGAAATGGATAGTTCATGATTTTAGAAAAATTTAGAAATTTGAATGTGTCAATTTGGAGTTAAAATGAGAAAGTTATAGCCTTCCAAAGTTTAGATACAAAATAAAAGAAAAAGCTCATTTTCTGGATTATTTTTAAACCGAAAAAGGATTTGTGACGTCAGCAAGAATTATTTTCCTAAAGGAAATTCTGAAATATGACGTCAGCAAGAAAAATAGGTTTTCAGCCGAATTACTTTTATAAGGAAAAATCGGTTTATTACGTCAGCATGACGTCAGCCCTGGGATTAATAGAGGCTGACAGGTGGGGTCGGTCTACGGTGGATCTGGTCCACGGACCGAGGAAAGGGTGAGGTGGCAGGCGGGCGCGCGGGGAGCTGGCGTGGCTCCACGTGGCTGCCCCGTGGTTGCCGCGTGGCTGCCATGTCACGGCTTTATGCCGACGTGGCTACACATGCGCGGGGTGGCGGGGAGGCATCCTGGTGGCGCTGGCGTGGCGCCGATCTGACCGCCACCTGGCTGCCACGCCACCTCTAGCTCGGCCCGTCGGGTCGACGTGGCTTGGCCGGCGGCGGCGGCGCTCAGGGCCCGATGGTCGCCGGAGCTTCGGTGAGCAGCGGTGCCGGCCGAGGGCACCAAAATGAAGAGGGAAATGCGGGGAGTGCTCGGGTACCTTCCGCGACGCTCGAGGATGGCTGGAGCGGAAGATCGGCGGAGAGGGGCGGCGGTCGGAGAGGGGCTTCACTGCGGTGGAGGGCTCCGGTGGCGCACGTGCTCGGGAGGGTGGTCGCCGGGGATCGTCAAGGCACGAGCAAGGTCAGAGAGGCGTCGGTGAGGCTCTGGGCGGCTTGAGGCGACGGCGATTGCTCGCCGGAGTCGTCGGAGCCGTGGAGGGGAAAACCGGGCTCGGGGGATCTTTGGTGCTCGGGAGCTTCGATTGAGAGGTGAGGGAGGAGCGGTGTGAGTAGAGGGACCTCGGGGTATCCCTTTTATAGGCTGGGGAGGGGAGTAACGGTCGCGCACATCTCGCCGGAGTGAGAACGGACGGAAGGCTTAACGCGACGGTGAAGGAGGGTGTAATTGGGGAAAATTATGTCTGCAACGGACGCGGTGGAGGTTTAATTGCTATTTACCGCTGGCGTGGGGCATCAATTCAGAAGGAAACCGAAGAAATCAAAGCTTCGGTTTCAGTATTCATGGCGGCAGCAGCGGCGGAGATCGCGCGGGGAAGAAGGAAACCGATCGGGGACGAAGGTTCTGACAGGCGGGGCCCGCCTGTCAGCAAGGGAAGAAAACGGGAAGGGAATCGGGCGGTGGTTGGATCAGCGACGTGTGGCAGGAGGAGGAGATCGGGGTCGTCGGGTGCGGGCGAAGGGGTAAGTGAACTGGGACAGCCGAGATCTCATCCGACAACGGGGATCAGATCGGGGCCGATCAATGCATTAAGTGGGAGGGGCGGCTGAGATTAGGTAGGGGAACGGAGGACGGCGCGGATTAGGCCACGCGTTGATCGGGGAAAAGAGCGGAGGGGCGAAGCGGTAAGTTGGCGCGGACGGCTGAGATTATGTCGGGCGGAGGGGCGACCGGTCGGATGGGTGCCAGGTGTCGGCCAGAGAGGAAGGGGAGGCGGGGAGAGGGTTTAAGTCAGATCAGACGGATGAGGGGGAATCCGGCGGCGCGGACCGTCCCGATGGACGACAAGTGTCGGCCCCGGGAGAGGTTTTGGATTTTAAAATCCTTTTGAATTTAGAAAAGATTAGAAGGCTTTAAAATACTCAGAAAAATACCAAATAAATTTTGAAAATTCCAGGAAAATTCAGAGAACCTTCTGGGACTATTTGAGACTTAATAGAAATATTTCCCACCCATTTTGATATTTAAATTTTTCAAAAGCACAATTTGACTTAAAAGGGGAAGTTTTCAAATCTTTATAAAATCCTGAAAATTAATATAATTACAGAATTGAGTTCAGAAAATGAAATACACTTATTTTGACTTTCATGAAATGCAACAAGTTCAATTTGGCCTTTTTAAAGTTTTTAATTTTCTCAAATCAGGATTTTGCAATAAAGTCCAGGAAAATCCAATAAATTTCAGAAATGATTTTAATAAAGGAGTAAAATTTTTGGGATGTTACATACACTAACGTTGATACTTGATGAAACATTGTTTCATATATTGTATTAAATTCAGCTTTCATACTTATCTGTTATTGTATTAACATTCAAGTATTGCTTTTCACGCAAATAAACTGTTAAGCCTTCTTTTGTTATCTCTATGCGTGCATTTACTCTGTTAAAATTCTTGGTGTAACTTGCGTAAGCACATAGTGTGCTTACCTTGGGAGTACTTTTGTGCTCATCTTGCTAAATCTGTTGCCAGACTGTGACGACGACTATGACGGTGAGGACTACTTCAGCGAGTAGGACGCGTCTTACAGTCATTCGCCTGTGGGAGGCTGGATGGGCTATTCTGCTATTTTTATTATTTTCCGCTGCTTTATTTTCTCTTGTTGGCCTTGTGCCCATATATTGTAAGACTTGGCCTTAAGGCCGTATTTTCCTTTTGATAATAATGTGGTTATTTTGCATGATATGCATTACTGTTGACCCTGTGTGTACTAGCTTTTCCTGGGATAGTGCGATTTACACAGAGGGACTTGGAGTTGTTGTTCTGGGTCCCGACACCTGTCTATAGGGAATTAGAAATATATGGGACACATGGACGAAGAGGGTCAAACTACTGCATGGACCGCGACTATTTGCCCTTCTTCATGAGGTCAGCGTTATAGTCCTCGTCGGCCTTATGGCCTTGGCCATCAGTTCATGCTTTCTCGCATGCTCCACTTATTGAAATACTCCCTATACCTGCAAGCCTCAAGATGAGCTTGCATCTCCCACTAGATATGCTCGCTGCGTTCTTCACTGCACCTCCACTCCTCCCTCCTCTAGCGCGCCATCTCGGTGTCCCACTCCTCGTAGTCCAGACTCCATTGGATGTGCAGGTGGATCTCTCAGTCAATCTATTTGCGGTACACGCATGGAGGATCTGCAGACTACGGGTAGAGGACAGAGCTTGTTAGTACATGCCATAGAAGAGAATAGTAGGGGAATGTACTGTAACTCATCCTTATCGGCTGTCGGTAGTAGCCTATGTTAGTCGGGATAGTCCCAAGCATAGTTACCACAACCCCAGTAACAAATGCCCAAATTGAACTGCTCTTCGGACTTAAAGAACTTGCATATGTCCTTGCACTAGCAAAGGGGGGGCGTCTCTCCCACGGGTGGGTCCTACGGCGAACACTCGGTGGGAACATTGAGGTATAGGTTGGGGTTGCATAGGGGTGCAAACGGATCGAATTCGGACGGATATTACTTAAACCGTATCCTAACCCACATTTTTTTCCTGGATTCGGAGTCGAATACGGTAAGACCGGATACGAATACGAATTTGGAATATTTGGACTTTTGAATACGGTACCGTCAGGACGGATATATAACGGATTCGGCTCGGAAACAGATAATATAGGCGGATAATACGGATGATTACAATATTGGTTTCTTCGACCAAAGAGCATCAGGGGCAGGGTTTATTTCTCCAATTCTCCTAGTCCTATTACTGCTGGCATCTCTTTGTTAAGTAATGAAATATTGAATATGGCAGCAAAGTACTCCAGTAAAAAAACAGGCAAGCACTAGTACCAAACAAGATATGGAACAAGGTATGCCTCCATATGCTAAATGACAATCAATTATGTTTTATGATGAAAGTACCAACAAATATAGTTATTCATCTTACGTCATCAGCCCACAAATCAAAAAATGAAAGATGGCAACTCAAGAAATTCTATAAAAATATAACACCTCATTTGTCAATTAGTCAAGAATTAGCAAACTTACGTGAAGAAAATTTCTGTGATAAATAATTGATTCCAGCTCCAATAGTGTCACCAGATGTGAATTTGGGTCCAAAAGATTCACTCTTCCCATGACCCCGATAAAGATAGCCATCATCGCCATGGTATCCACAACTGTTAGACTCCCAGCTGGAAAGAACAAAGAATAGACGGCATAATCGTCAGGAAAATTTCAAGCATAGAAAACACTAAAATACTTTAGCAGGTCAAGTTTCAAGTCAGCTCAAATGAATAGGAAAAGGGGTCTTGCTATTTGCTAAAAAATTGTAGCATTACATAAAAATTAAGATCATAGCAAGCAACATTACCACCAACAGATTGCCAGGAAATCCTACTCAACAGGACCAACAACAATAAAAAATTCTGGTACTTTCATACAAACTGAAAGTCCATACTCTCTTTAGAGTAAAAGATGTAGCCTTTGCAATGAACAGTCAAATAAGACCACTGAACTACACGTATTTAGCTTTAGGATTGTGCAATTTGAGATCTCCACAAATCAGGTTAGCCAAGCCAAAACTACCACACTATGGCATTTTCCCAAAATGAGGAGATATATACATACCCCTAGTTTTGCATTGCTAATAGCCAACAAAACACTAAATCCAGAGTAGTGGAACCAAACAGCAGCAAGAAAGGGTGCCTCACCCGTGTAGTGGAACCAATGGAGGTCTGCCCCTTCTGGCCCGCGTTTATGACGGTCATCTCGAAGTAATAGACAATGCGGCGGGTGGGGGCGGGGCGGTTGGCCTGCACGACCCCGACGTCGTGGCCGTGGTGGTTGACGCCGAGGTACCTGACGGATATCTTGTCGGTGGAGACGACAGCGAAGAGGCCCGAGCTATTGGTGGTGTTGAGATCGGACGGCGCGGCCTCCGCCTCCAGCTCGGTCGCAGTGGCCTCCCACTCCGCCGGGGACCACCACCGCGACGCCAGCCGAATCGGGTCCACCGTCATTGCCGGCGGCGGCGCTGATTCTGTCGCCGCCACCTCCTGGTTCGCCACCATCCACCAACCCAACAACTCCTAGCAGCAAAATCATCAGAACATCGCACAAAAGAAAAAACCACCAAACTGTGCAAGAAAAAAGAATGAAGATTTCCCGAGCTACTCTGACAAAGCCGCCCCTAATGACTGATGACTGCGGAAGTGCCGAAGTGGGCCAAGTGGGCCAAGTTGCGAAGACGCGAAGTGCGGACTATGCGGTGTTCCGTCGGATATTTAATCGGATTCTCTTCGGATAGTATCCGATTTACCGAATACCGAAGCTATTCGATCGAATATTAGCTATACCGAATCCGCTACCGAATCCGTCCACATATATCCGTATCCAAAACCGAATCCGACCGGATACCAATCCAGTTTACCGAATTTGCTACCAACCAGATTCGGTACCGGATCGGTTGAGAAAAACCCAACCCGTTTGCACCCCTAGGGTTGGATGTACGAGGGGCTTCACTTTTGGGAGGTGGCTTTCTAGCACACTCCACTTATTCCTCCCAGGGTGCAACAACCCTTGCGAGTCAGGTGGGCTCCTCCTATTGCTTCGCTATACTAGCGATGTAGTGTTACAATTATGGTACAGGAAAACACGCTACAGAAGGGGTAGTACTTATAGGCTTATGCGATGTAGCGTACACTATGCAAGTTCAATTTGGTTTGGGCAAATTCACGCCCGTGAGGCAATGGCACATTAGGCGATTCGTAGACCTGCTTAGCATCACGTTGTTGCACAAAGTTATCCCGTTTGGTCTTGTCACTAGATAAGGCTGTCTCATTTAGTCTTATCACTATGCAAAGCTGCCTCATTTGGTCTTGTCACTACGTATGGTTGCCTCATTTGGTCTTATCATTATGCAAAGCTACCCCGTTTGGTCCTGTAATCTAAAAATGCCTGCTTGATGGCACCAAAGAGGTGGCTGTTTGGTAGCAAAGGAGGGGAGATTTTGGGCTATAAAAGGAAGTCATTCCTCAGGCACTTCCCCTGCATTGTTGTCCTTCCCCTCCTTAAGCATTTGTCCCTATTCTATGTACCTTCTCCCTCCCCTAGACATCAACATGAGCCAAGTGAGCGCTTCTTCATCAGCACCCGCAGTGATTTGCCTGAAATGCAACAAGCTAGTAAAACATAAGACCTCACAGACGGCCGTGAATCCTGAACAGTACTACTACAAGTGCCCCTTTAACTTGGTGAGTCAGTTTGGTTTGAGTTGCTTTCAATCATTCTACAGATGTTAGCAAACATTTTTTCTATATTGAATTACAAGATGGACTAGGCGGTTGCCGATTCTGGTGTGGGAAGATGAAATGAGCATGAGGCAAAGCATTATTCCAAATGAGAAAGCTGTGATTGGGGGTAGCGAAATGGTGAAGAAGAGGCATCGTTTTCATAAACTTGAGAGCAAGATGAACATACTGATGTAAGGTGTTTTCTTTCTTGTGTTGGTCGTTATCTTGAAGATGTAGTGCTGTGTGTCTTTTTGTGATTCACATTGGTTAGGAACCACAGCTAGCTCTTCGTGTTCTTACCGCCACGAGGAGCAACTGCACTACTACAAAAAAGTTTATATTAGACGCCTTATCACAGACGGTTCATAAAAACCGTCTATATTAAATGCAATCACAGACGGTTCTGTTCTTAATTAAGAACCGTTTGTGACATGTTTCCCACCTCACATACCCCTAAAATTTTATAATTTTCCGTCTGAGTTCGAGTAGGATTCCGTTTTGATACACATTCAGTAAAACGGGCATAACTTTTGCATACGGTTTCCGTTTTCAACGTTCTTGTACTCGTTGGAAAGCTAACGATGAGTCCGATCCAAAAAAATGATCCTCTTATGCTAGTCACCCTCGAGGACCCCCAAAATTGGCTATTTGTAGCCTCAAATTCGAATCGCAAGTTTTTGAATTCTGTTTTGCCAAAATTTTCGATCTTCCCTTCGAAATTTGGGATTCGTCTCAACTGCAAAGTTGTAGATCTCGTCGAAACCTTTGAAATGAGTATATATAAGCCATACAAAATTTTGCTATTTGATATTTTGAGTCTAGTTATTTATATTGTATCGGTATATATATAGCTAATATCATAGACCGTTCTTAATAAATTGGTCTCTGACTGCTAGGCCTATCAATCCTCCCCAACCCAATTCCAGCCAATAGAAACCGACCAACCCACGCCCCATAGATTGTCCCACCTCTCCATCCTCTATAAATACTCACCTGAACCTATCTCCTATCCTTTATGCGCTCAAAATCTCTCCAAGCTCCTTACTGTCTCCTTCTCAATTGACCTCTTTGTGGTTAGGGCTCTCTTCATTATTTCTTCTAGTATTTGATTCTGTAATTTTGTGTTGCTACTTTGTGGCGTTTAGGGCTTCCTCCCTCCATTGTTTCTTCTACTTACAGTGAGACGGCCACCAAGAAGGCCTACCCGAGCTGCATCAGGGACAATAGGTATAGCTTATGATATTGTAATAGTGGATTGTAATCTTGTGATATTGCAATGGTGGATTGTAATCTTGTGATGTCGTAATGGTGGATTGTAATCTTGTAATATTATAATGGTGGATTGTAATATAAATAGAATGTTCTCTGCTATGTTTGCTATCGTATTTGCTTGTTTTCAAACGACATAGCTAATATTTCCTAGGGCTAATTCAAAAATAGAAAAAATTATAGGTATAGAATGAACTATCACAAACGGTTTTGTAGTATAAACTGTAACAGCCCAGCTGTTTAAAAAAATTATTATTATTATTTGATTTAATTTAAAAACAAAACATTTGCTTTGATATCTTAAATCTATAAAAATTTAATTACATAAACTTCTGTTTTAAAAGAGGCTTTTGTTGTGGAAAATAATTTAAAAGAAAATTTTATACATTGTCAAATAAAGGGCATTTGAAATTTTGTATTAAACCAAACCAAATTAAGTAATTGAATGTTCTAGAATTTAATTGGATTTTTGTGGAGCTTAGTTGAATTTCTCTGGATTTTTATTTCAAGCCTTGAAGTGAGAAAATAAAGTTTATTGCATTTTATAAAAGCCAAAATAAAGTTATTTCTTTGTTCAAAGTCAAAAATAAGTTTATTTCATTTTCCTAAGTCATTCCTGTGTTTATAAAAAATTTTCAGGATTTTCTAGAAATTAAAAACACCCTTTTAAAGTTAAATTATGTTTCTGCAAAATCTAATTACCAAAATGGTTTGAAAATATTTTTATTAAGTCAAAAATCATTCCAGATGATTCTCTGAATTTTTCTAGAATTTTCAAAGTTTATTTGGTATTTTTTTTAGTATTTTAACGCCTCCTAAGTATTTCTGAAATTAAAAAGGAAATAAAAATCCCAAAACCCCTCGGAGCCGACCGGTGTCGCCCATCGGGCCTGCTCCCCGCCGCCGGACTTAATCATGGCCGTCTGTCCCAACTTAACCCCTCCCCGCCCTTCTCTCCCCTCGTGCCGACACATGGCGAGCATCGGGCCGACGACCTCTCGCCCGAATCAATCCCCGCCGCTCCCCGTGACTTACCGCTTCTGCCGCTTACCCCTCTCCTCCTCCCGACGTGTGGCCTAATCCGTGCCGTTCCACATTGCCGTACCAAATTTGGTCCGCCCATAACCACTTATCCCCTCGGTCTCGCCCGAACGGTCCCGATTTCAGCTCTGTTGTCGGATTCAATCGCAACCGCCCGCGTTCACTTACCGGTTCGACCACTGTAACATCCTGATTTTCAGAGATTTTTAAAACCTTGAATTTAAAAATAAATTTCTGAAATTTTCCTGAATTTAAATAAAGCTTAAATTGAATTTTCAAAAGTTTTAAATAATTTAATATGATTAAATCAAATCTCAACAGTAGCTGAAAATATTTTAATTGAGTTCCTTGCATCACAAGAAATTTTCTAGAATTTTTTGGAATTAAATTAAGCCTCAAATGAATTTTAGAATTTTAAAATAATTTTATCTGAGTAAAATAAACATCAACATAAGTTGAAAATATTTTATTTGGATTCTTCAGGTCTCAAGGAATTTTTTGGTATTTTTGGTGAATTGTTGGGATTTATCTGCTATTTTCTAGAGTTATTTGATCTTTACTTGGTTTTCTGGGAAATAGAAATGAAATTAAAAAAACTCCCGGGCCGATCCCCGCCGCCCGATCCTCTTCCCTCCGTTTGTCAGCCATCCCGGCCGCCCACGCGTCGGCCTCCCGCCCCTCTCCCTCGTGCCCGCTCGGCCCGGCCCAGCTCCCGCGCCGCCCTCGCATCCCCGCCGCCCAACCCGCCACGCGGTAGCCATCCAGCGTGCCCGCGCTCGCCGCCGCCCTCACTAACCCTAGCGCCCGCGTTCGCTCGCTCCCCGACCGTCCGATGTGACACGTGGCGGCACTAGCACAACCCGCATCCGCGCTCCGCCCGCGCCGTCCGATTCACCCCGTGACTTACCGCTTCTGCCGCTTACCCCTCTCCTCCTCCCGACGTGTGGCCTAATCCATGCCGTTCCCCATTGCCGTACCAAATTTGGTCCGCCCATAACCACTTATCCCCTCGGTCTCGTGCCCACGCGCGCCGCGTCCTAACCCTAACCCTAACCCCCCGCCGCGCCCGCTCCCTCGACCGTCGGATCCGTGCCACACGGCACCCACCCGCCGCTCCGCCCTGTCCGGCCGAGTCCCGTCTCATCCCAGCCGTCCATTGCGCCACGCGTCGCCCGCTCATGCCTTCGTCCCCGATCGGGAGCCGTCGCCGTATCCGTTCCGGTCTCGCCTCGGTTCGCGTGCTATTTAACCCATCGCCGCCTCGGTTCGTGTGCTCGCCACCCTCGGTTCGTGCACCCGCCGCCGCCTCCACCGCCCATCGTCCCTCTCCGCTGTGCCCCGCCGCCGCCGACGTCGGAGTCTTCGTCGCCTCCGCCGCTTCGTCGCCTCCGTCGCCGCCGAGGGCCTCGCCGCTGTCCCGTGCGCGCGCGCCGCCCGTGCCTTTCCGCTCGCCGAGAGCTCGCCGCCAACCCCGCCGCCGCAGCCGCCGCCGACCCTCCCCATCTTCTCTCACCGCCGCCGAACCCGCCGCTGCCTGACTCCTCCGCCGTGCTCGGTCGCCGGAGATCGCCGCCGACTCCTTCGTCTCGCCGCACCGCCTCGCCGTACCGCGAGTGCCGCCGGTCCAAGGCCCCGCGCGCCGCGCGGACGCTGCCCCGCCCTCGGTCCCGCTCCGCGCTTACTGCGCGCCGCGTCCGCGACGCTTCGCGCAATGCGCTGCCACGCGTCGGCCATCGGTGGCTTCCCGGCCCCGCGCCGCGCGATCGCAGCCGCCCGCTCAGATCCAAAACCGACAGCTTGGATGTGCCCACGTGGCCTCCCTCCAGCCGTCTGATCCGCACCGCCGCCGCGCATCCAAGCCGCGCCAGCTCAGCCGTACCCACGTGGCTTGCCACGTCAGCCCTAGTCCACGTGGCATGCCACGTCAGCGCCACGTCAGCAAATATCCGAGCCCCAGGTGACACGTGGCAGCTACGTCAGCTACCACGTCACCCCGTGCCACGTGGTGGCACCAGCAAGCGCCACGTCAGCCCCGCCGAGCCGCGTCAGCACCCTGTTCTCCTCCGTCCTAACTCCGATTGACCCCGTTCTTTTTTTTAAATTCATCTAAAATTGAGCTCTAGCTTTTGGTTCTGGTTTCATGAATTTTGGAGTTCATTTGCTTGTCATTTTATGTGTTTCTTTGGTTTCGGTCGTTTTCTCTCTTGCTAGATTCGGATTCCGGAGGAGCAGGTTCCGCGCCCAAAGACCAGGAGTACCTCGCTGAGCATAACCAAGGCAAGTCATGTCCTTTGATCATGTTGAATCCAGATTGCAATCTATTATTTAATTAAATTGTTTTAAATTACATTGCATCGCTATTTTTATTCAAACACTTGTACTGGTAGTTATCATCCCAATTGAGTATTATCCCTCCTTGATATTTTGGAATGCCATGATGCCGTTGTCACCATAAATTGGAAAATTTACTAGTGATACTAGATTATTCGTCACATGGGTTGGTACGATAGACTGCTTAGCTTTGCTTCTAGTTTCGATCGGGTTTATCATCGCATGTGAATTATAAATTTCACTTAATGAGATATGGAACAGTGGTTGGTGCCACATTTATTAAAATTTGGGCCATGACGTTGGTGCGTCATCGGTGATCGTGCAGTAAAGGGGGAAGTGCAGGTGCACTTTGGGGGATGTGGTAGTCTCGCCCGGGTATGGTTAAGGACTTAACTTTGTGTGCCATTGATCTGAGCTTTACAATGCAAACCACATGTCTGGTATGGGACGGACCTGGCTGACTAATATGGGAGGTTTCAACTTTAATCTTGCCATTGAGATGAATATGGTTGCTGATTTCCATGTGGCGCAAGGGGGGGGTGTGATGCGAAACCCTAGCGGGCGGATTAAGTTGTAACTGAACTTTGTAAAGGCCTTGTTGTGATTATCTTTAACGTGAGGATTATCACATCGTGTGGGTACAGTTGTGCAACCTCTACAGAGTTTAAAACTATTCGAATAGCCGCGTCCTCGGTCATGGATAATGCTCGGTGATTTCACACGAGGGGTAATTATTTCTGAAAACTTGTGAATGGAAGTGGACAGATGTTCACTGTTGGTTTAGCTTATGGATGGGAGGTCCATAAGCGGTTGTTTTAGCTTATGGATGGGAGGTCCATAAGTGGTTAGTTTAGCTTGTGGATGGGAGGTCCGCAAGTGGTTATTTCAATTCCTTTGATTATGTATTTATTACTGTTTTACTTAAAGTTCGCCTTCAATCTATTTATTGTATTTCAACTGTCATTTATGCAAATTAACCTTTCAGCCTTCCTTTGGTAAGCCTTGCATACTATATTGTATTCATTTGTTACAAACGACTTGCTGAGTACCAATGTACTCACGGCTTTATGCCCAATGTTGCTCAGTTGAGAAAGAGGAGTATCACCAGCAGGAGGTTCCAGAAGGAGAGTACTTCGACGACTTCACGGTTTAGGCTTCGTTCTCCACTCGATAGCCTGTGGGCTTGTCGATTGGCCACTACGCTTATTTTGGATTTCCGCTGCTACTTTTGTTAAGCCTTCGGGCCAGTTTATTGTAAGCTTGACCATAAGGTCGTACCTTTTGAGATTTATCGATATTTGAGCTTTCCTTTATTTTATCGTGTATATGGTTGTGATGACATCTATTTTTAACTGTGTGCACTAGTATGATCCTAGGACTAGTGCAGAATACACAGGGAGTCCGGATTTACATATTCGGGTCTTGACAACCACGTTTCGACGGCCCGATCTCTCCCCTTGCGCCACCTGTTGCAAATCCGAGCCGTCGCCTCTCCCTTTCTCTCCTTCCCTCTCTCGCTGACGCATGGGACCCACCGGTCAGTGCCGTCTTCCTCGCCGCTTCTTCCTCCCCGCGCCACCCCCGCTGCCGTTGCTGCCATTTAAAACTTGAAAACCGAAACTTTAAAACCTCGGTTTCCTTCTGTTTCTTCCTCCCGCGTTGATGAGCATTCAAACCCCGTGTCCGCCGCACCCGATCCGATCACTCTCCCCCTCCTTAAGTCTTTGCATTTCTGCAATTGAACCGCAACGGCTGTTGCCTCCGATGAGCAATTAGGATGCCGTTACCGCTCCCCGCCCTATAAGAACCCCTCCCCGAGCACCCACTCACCTCACCGCTCATTTCCCCTCTCCCAATTCCCCTCTGTTGTGCTCGTGCGCCCTCCGCTCCGTGCCACACCATTTCCAACATCGGAGAAGCTCCGACAAGCAATTACGTGCGCCTCGGGGCCCCTCGGACCGCACCGCCACCACTGACGCGTTCGCTCGGACCACGCGCCGCTCCCCCGCCCATCTCCCAAGCTCAGGTGCCATCGGACAACCCTCGCCGCCGATCTCCTCCTTCCGCCGCCGCTCCTTTCCGCCGGCAGCCCGCTCCGGTAACTCTCAGGTTTCCCCACCGGTACCAAACTCCTCCCCCTCACCCTCCTCTAGCCTCCCCGCACGGCGGCCAGCGCCGCCGCCCATCGGTTCGCCGGCGACCATTGGGTTTCGAGCCTCCCCGCCGTCGGTGGCGCCATGTCATCACCTCGAGTCGAGGTGGCAGCCGACATGGCACCCATTCGGATGCCACGTGGGCACCACGCCAGTGCCACCTCGCGCTCCGACAGCCCTCCCGCCACCTCAGCATGCTGGGTCCATGGACTCATTCCACCATGCACCAGGCCCGCATGTCTACCGCTCAAACCTCAGGGCTGACGACATAAACCCGATTTTCTGTTTAAAAATAAATCGGCCGAAATTAAATTCCTATGCTGACGTCATAAACATTATTTTCCTTCAGAAAAATAATGCATGCTGACGTCATAAATGTTTTTCGGTTTAAAAATATTCCAGAAATGTCTCTTTTTCTTTTTAATTGTATTAAAATTTTATAAGGCTATAACTTCTTCATTTTAACTCCAAATTGACCCGTTCAAATTTCTAAATTTTTCTAAAATCATGAAATTTCCATCTCTGGCATTATTTTGAAAATTTGAAATTTATTTAAATTTTGTTTTGAATATTTTTGGTAATCCCAAATTTTAAATTTAAATTTCCAATTCTTTTTAAAGCCTCCATTTCTTTCCAAATTTTCAATCCACCTCCAAAATTCAAATTCTATCTTCCAGTATATATTCTGGAGTTTATTTAGTTTTTATTTGATTTTTGTTTGAATTTCTTTTGTTGTAGTTCTTCGCGTTTAGATTACGACAATTCGGGAGAGTACAACTTCGACGATTTCCAGTAGGACTTCGAGCCAGGCAAGTTACACCTTTTATCATGTTGCTCCCAGTAATTTAAATTATTTATATTATTTTTAAAATTATTATGCATGCGTACTTTTATTCAAATCTAGTTTAAATTCAATTTAAATTCTAGTTATACCCAAATCCTTTGTGTATGGCCAAATTTGATATTGAACTTCATTATGCCTTGTCACCTTACATGAAAACCTAGTTAATACAATAGTATTGACTAGAAATTTTATAAAATTGCTTAGCCATGCTTAGAATGATTTGAGTGGGAATATTTGTTTCACTGGAAAACGATGAGTTTCTAAAATCTATTCTTGACTTCGGTGAGTCAAGAAGGAATATGAATATTTCAAAGAAAAATATAAAATCTTAGTTTGAACCTAGGCTAATGGTTAGGTGGTGGGTGCTGGCATGCATTGTTGTTCGGTGACACAATGTTGATTGTCAGGCACAAGGGGTATGTGGAATGAGCCTAAGTCAAGTTAAGGACCGGTCTGTGAGCTACTGTTGCAAAGCCATATCGTACTACCACAAGTCTGGTATGGGACAGACCTAGCTAAGTAATTTGTGAAGTTCCAAACATAGTTTCGCTATAGGTTGAATGTGAGCGTGGCGTAGGCCGCGAGAAGTCTCACATGGCACAAGAGGGAGCTCCAACTTGTGGATCCAAGTTGTAGTGAAACCTTAGTGGTGGTGTAACTATTTTGGCTATGGAACATTGTAAAAGCCTTGTCATGATATCCTCGCCGCACAGCAAAGGAAGTGTGTTTATCTGGTGGCAATATGGGATGATCATGTCTTGTGGGTAAAGCTGTACAACCTCTGTAGAGTGTATAACCTATCGTGGATAGCCGTGCCCACGGTTATGGGCAAGCTGAGTAAGGTTTTTCATGGATTAGACTCTAGTTTTTAAAATGATTTCTGAAAAGGCCTATGGATGGATGGAATCCATGGGAGATGAAAAAGCATTTGGATGGATGTAATCCGTATGAGATCTTTTGAAAAAGATGGACCGGGTGGGATACCTGTGAATAGGTTAGTGTTTGGTCGAAGCCTACACTAACGATATTGTTTTGTTAAATTACTCTTTCTATCTATTGTATCAAATTCAGCTTTTAAATCTATTTACTATATTTACTTGAATTCTGCTTTTACGCACAAATAACCTATTAAGCCTTCCTTTGTTATCCCTATACATGCATTCACTCTGTTAAAACTCCTGCTGTAACTTGCGTAAGTACTTTATGTGCTTACCTTGGGAGTACTTTATGTGCTCACCTTGCTAAAATCTGTTGCCAGCGGACGATGTCAACAACTTCGGTGAGGATGGTGACGAATAGGCCGCGTCTTACAGTCATTCGCCTGTGGGCAGGTAGGATGGGCTGTACCTCTACGCTTTATTCTTCCGCTGCTTATTTTTGTTGGCCATGAGCCTTTATTTGTAAACCTTGGCCATTAGGCCCGTTTAATAAAGTGGGATTGTTTTGCATGATATGTATCCCTGTTGACACTGTGTGTACTAGCTTTTCCTGGGATAGTGCGATTTACACAGAGGGACTTGGAGTTGTTGCTCCGGGTCCCGACATAAACCGTCTGTGAAAAACATCACAGACGGTTCTATATATAGAATTGTCTGTGATAGTGTTTTTCACAAACGGTTCCAGTTACAAACTATCTGTATTATATTTATCATAAACGGCTCACAAATCGTCTGTGATAACCTTCGATTATCACTGACCTATAAATTAAGACGGTTCAAAAAACCATCTGTAATAACGTTTTTGAACCATTTGTGATGATGATTTCTGTAGTAGTGTGGTCATTCACATCAGCTGTAACCACGGTTAGGACCATGCCCTTGTACTTCCCAGATAGGAAGATGCCATCCATTGTCAGCATGGGACGGTAATACTTGAACCCTTCGATCACCTGACAGAAGGCCTAGAAGACTCTGTCAAGAATGAAGCAATTTGGGCCCTTAGTGGGATACAACTACTCCAGCTTGTTTATGTACGTTCCGGGATTTGATTCCGTAATTTGGTGGAGCAATCTTGGGACTAGGTTATAAGCCTCTTTGTATGTGACGTACATACGATCCAACACCTTCCGTTTTACCTGCCATACCTTCTTGTACATAACCTCGAAGCCCACCGTGTTAACAACATCTGCCAATAAAGTTTCGGTGAGACAGAAACATCTGTGAATGCTAGGTGGCTGATCAGGCTTGCAACAAACAAGGACGTCACATTGCAGTGCCTGTGAAGTGGCTCAGCAAGCCTACTTGTGTGATCCTTCAGCACTATGATCTGGAAGTCAGCTACTCCACCCTTTGACCGCTACGCACGGACCTTGCCAGGGCAAGATTCGTACATACACTTGATGATGTAGGTGTCAAGGTTGGACCTGCGCATCTGATACGTCCAGCTGATGGTAGCATATCTTGTAATAGCATGCTAGGCAGTGCTCTTATTAGGGAAGCATTGCTCTAAGAGTAGAGTGTCTTCATTGAAGCCCTACTGTTCCCCCTCTACCTATGGCAGAACCAGTGATGTTGCTACGATGTCGTCTGATCTAGAGGAGACATAGGCGACGTCGATGGTAACAACACCACAAATTACACCTCCCGCAACAACTTGTCCATCACTAGAACTAGATGTTTTAGAGTTCTCCTCCTCCTTGCTCTCTAATTCTTCCACTTGGTTGGCCAGGTACTCGTAGTAGTCAATATGAGTTGTCCACCATCCCCCACGCCTTCATTGGGCTCGAAGTTCTCTGCATGCCTTCTCAAGTCTCCATCACTAACTGGATCGCCCGCATCTCCACCACCAGCACCATCTACATCACCATCGGAGACCAACTCAAGCACTCATCACCAGCACCTGCGGCAGAACCAGCCATGCTGTATGATTCAGTCCGCTCCATGAACTAAACACACACCATCAGTCTTGCATATATGGCAGCAGCAGGGTTGTACATAACATCCATGTAATTGACCCACGACGCGTCACTTGTCACCTTCAAAAGTTGCCAAATGGTCTCCCTTGCACCACCCATCACTAAGGCGTACAACGCCTCGATGCGTAGCTTATTCCTTGTAGTGGCCCGATTGAACACCATATGCACGCACCTCCTTAGCTCCAAGAGGCCCATGTCCTTTAGGCCTACCGCCCGGATCACGGTCCACTTACAGTTCGATTGGTCTGCCCCGTACGACCCCTCGTGTACAAGACAATTCCCATGGAACACAAAGAAATCTTGAATGCCCAACATGGCATATCTAAAAAATTCCCCAGAGCGTGCAACATTATGTTACAATATTTGTCACTATTTTAAACACTACTAAACTAAGCACTTCAGAGTATTGCATACAGGAATTACTTTGTAGCTGTTCAAAATAGGAAAACCATGTATCACACAACAAAATTAATTCTATGCCAATGAATAACATCCAGTTCTTCAAATTATGACTAAAATGCCCTCTCTCTATTAATACTGCCAAATTGTACCAAATTTCAATTATACGCCATTGCCATCACTTACCCTTTGTTTGTCCCTCGGAAAATACAAGTTTCCCCTCAGTTCAAAATTTGACTGTGTGATAAAAATTAACTAGAGGGCAAATGGGCTTAGCCAAAATTTTTGAAATTTTTTACTCAATCATTGGAGTAGTGTACATCTCAAATATTAAATTTTATGAACTAGCTCTTCCATTTGATTCATTTTTCAAATTCATCTCAAAAACAGCCTACTTTACATATTTTGTAAACTACAACAAATTAACTATACAAAAAATGTAAAATCAAAATTTCCTAGTGCTACGTGACATCTTACAAGCATGTGAGATTTTTTCTAGATTTTTTACACCTCATTTAGTTTTTGTACTATCAGGCACCGCTTTACTAATTAATTGCTAATAATAGTGCTAAAAATATAGTCACATGTTAATGAAAAATACCTACTTTCCTAATTACATGCTAATCGTAGTATTACAAATATTTCTATACAACGCTAACTACCAAGTTTTTGTCCTACCAAGCCACTGCTTTACTAATTAATTGCTAATCACAGTGCAAAAAATATAGTCACATGTTAATGAAAAATCACGGCGCCGGCTGAAGGTGCCAAAATGTGGAGAAGAGCACGGGGAGTTCATCGGTACCTCGCGCGGAGCCTGGGAGCGATCGGAAGGTCGTTGGCGACGGTGAGGGGCGGCGGCGGAGGAAGGTCCTCAGCGTCAATGACTCTATTGAAGCTCGGAGTGGCGGCGGCGTCAACGAGGCTCGGGGAAGGAACGGAGGATGTGCGCACGACTCTATTGAAGCTCGGAGTGGCGGCGGTGTGGCACGGGAAGGCTCAGGGTGGCGGGAATTGCTCGCTGGAGTCAACGAAGCTGCGGAGAGGGAAACGAGCACAGGGAGGTGTTGCGGGCTCTGGAGCTTGGATTGAGAGGCGAGGGAGAGGCGATGTGGGTAGAGAGTCCTCGGGGTGTGCTTTTTATAGGCGGGGAGGGAGGTAACGGCCGCGCACGATCTCGTCGGAGAGTAACGGGTGCAGGGGTTCAATGCAACGGCGTAGGGGCGATAATTAAGGTTAATTATGCTTGACACGGGTGCGGAGGAGTAGGAATTGGAATATGCGTTAGTGCGGGGAGGGAATTCGGGAAGGAAACCGAAGCAATTAAAGCTTCAGTTTCAACATCAATGGCGGCAGCGGGGCGGCGATCGCGCAGGGAAGAAAGGAAAGCCGCGGGGGAGACGGATCTGATAGGTGGGGCCCGCGGGTCAGTGAGAGAAGGAAATGGAAAGGGAAGAGGGTAGCAGCGGGATTTGCGACAGGTGGCAAGGAGGGACGATCGGGACCGTAGGGTGTTGTGCGAAGGGGTAAGTGCACGAGGACGGTCTGGATCCGATCCAACAACAGCGGTTGAATCCGAGCCGATCGAGCACTTTAAGTGACACGGGACGGCTGAGATTTAAATCGACAACGGGGGACGGTGTGGATTAGGCCACGCGTCGATCGGAGGGAAGAAAGGAGCGGGTGAAGAGGTAAGTGACTGCGGACGGCTGAGATTGAATCGGGCGAGGAGGAGACCGGCCGATGCGCGACACTTGTCGGCCGGGGAGGAAAGGAAGGCGGGGGAGGAGTTTAAAAGAGATCGGACGGCTGAGGTTAGATCCGGCGGCGGGGTTCGGCCCGATGGGCGACAGCTGGCAGCCCGGGAGGGTTTTTGGGATTTAATTTTCTTTTTGATTTTCCAGAAATGATAAAAAGCTTTAGATAGTTTGGAAAAATACCAAATAGATTTTTAAAATTTCAGAAAAATTCAGAGAATCATCTGGAACTAAATTAGACTTAATAAAAATATTTTCAACCTATTTTGATATTTATATTTTGCGAAAACACAATTTGCCTTTGAAAGGAGAGTTTTAAATCTTCATAAATTTCTGAAAATTAATAAATTACAGATTTGACTTAAGGAAAATGAAATGCATTTATTTTGACTTTTGTAAAATGGGAATTTTAGTTTTCTCAATCTAGGGCTTGGAATAAAAATACAGGAAAATCCAATAAATTCCAGAAAATACTTTAATAAAGGAAATAAAATTTTGGGATCTTACAACCATTCCCCCTCTCTTTCTCACCCTTTGCCACTCGTCACCATCCATCGGAGCTCTGGTGCCATCGGCCCTAGAGCGCCACCTTGCGCCGATGAAGCCACATTAGCTGTGTAGTCTACATGACATGCCACGCTACGCCACAAGTTGCACACACTGGTTCTACATCAGCTGCCCTGTCAGCACCCTAAGCACCCACATGGCTGCCACATGGCTACCACATCAGCACAATTGGTTGAGTCAGCTACCACGTGGCATGCAACGTCAGCACCCGACCCCTTCATGCCACGTCACCGCCACTTGTCCGCCATCTGGCAGCCACATCATCACAAAAAGCCTAGTCAACCACCACATAGACACCACACCACCTCAATAAACCTTTGGTCCATGAACTCGATCCACGAAAGTTCAGCTCCACATATCGGCCTTTGGCCCAAAAGTCAAACCCAGGGCTGACGTCAGCATGACATCATAATCCAAATTCCTTTATAAAAATAAATTATCCAAATTTCCAAATTCCTTTGCTGACATCATAATTTCTTTTCCTTTAGGAAAATAATTTTAGAAATTCTAGTTTTCCAATTTCTTTAGATTTTAAATTTCTAGGAGCTCGTTCTCCTTCATCCTAGCTCCGATTAAACCCATTCAAATTTCTAAATTAATCAAAAATTTGAATCTATCCATTTTTACCCTCTTTTTAAATTTTGGAGTTTATTTTAGTTTATTTGGTCTTTTGACTTTGCTAGCTTATTTTCATGTGTAGACTACGATGATTCGGAAGAGTTCTACATCGACGATTTGCAACAATCCATGGAGCAAGGCAATTTACACTTGTTGACCATGTTGGTCCTAGATTATAAAATAAAATTATATCATTTTAAATTATTCTGTATACATATTTTTATTGAATGTATTTCAACTCTAGTTTTAAATTTAGTTAATGTCTATTTGTTATTACCTCCTTTGACATTGATCCCTATATACTTTAGGCTTGGGATAACATTTTCACATAAAGTGATGAGCTTTTTAAATGTATTCTTGACTTCAGTGAGTCAACTAAGTATATGAAATATTTTAAAATAAAATATAAAACTTAGTTTAGACTTAGGTAAATAGTTAGGTGAGTGCTTGCTGGCACACGTTGTTGTTCAGTGACATAACGTTGATGCCTGGCACAAGGGGATATGTGGGAAGTGCCTAAATCAATTAAGAACTGATCTTTGAGGTACTACTATAAGGCTCTATCGTACTACTACAAGGCTGGTATATGACAGTCCTGGCTGATTAATTTACGAGTCCCAAGCTGAGTCTCACTATAGGTTGAATATGAGCGTGACGTACGCCATGAGAAGTCTCACACCACACAAGAGGGGCTTCAATCTGGTGGATTCCTTATTATAGTGAAACCTTAGTAGAGGCGTGGCTAGGTTGATGGTTTAGCATTGTAAAGGCCTTACCATGATCTCTCCATCGTACACCTAAGAAAGTATGCTAATCGCGTTGTAATATGAGCTGATCATGTCTTATAGGTAAAGTTGTACCACCTCTATAGAATATATAAAACTATCCTGGATAATCGTACCCATGGTCATGACAAGCTGAGTAAAGTTTTTCACGGATTAGACTTGATTTTTCAAAATGGTTTAAAGGCTTATGGATGGATAGAATCCATGTGATTTTGGGAAAGATGGTCTAGGTAGGATGCTTGTGGTTAGGTTGGTGTCAAGTCGATGTCTGCACTAACAATATTATTTTGCTTAAATTACTATCTTTACTTATTGTATTGAATTCAGTAATGTTTAATCTATTTATTCTATTTCTTTAAATGTTGTTTTACGCTCAAACTAACCATATATAACTTTCTTTGTTATCTTTATCATTATATTGCATTCTCCCGTGTGACTTATGGAGTACAACTTTGTACTCACGCTTGCTATTTCATCTCATAGGAGGACGACTTCGACTATGGTGAAAACTTGGATAAGTAAGCCACGTCTTACTGTCGTTTACCTGTGGGCAGACTAAGTGGGCTTCTTTCACTTTGGTGTTTTTTCTTTTAGTACTATTATTTACTTTTGGCCTGTGGGTCGTGGATGTAAATTTTGGCCATAAGGTCGTACTCTTTTAATTAATAAAGTTTATCATTGTGCTTGATATGTATCTCTATTACCACTATGTGCATTAGCTGATTCTGGACTAATGTGATTTACATAGAGAATCTAAGAGTCATTGCTCTAAGATCCAATATGGATCCACCCACTTGATGAACTTGTAATCCGCTGTCTACAAGCAAAACGAGATTGGTACCAGCATTCCATGTGTGCAAGTAAAGGTAGGTGTCATAGCACAGCTGTTTATTTCACAAATAATAATAATAAACAATTAAATTTAAAATAAAAATAGTGTTGTTTAGTTGCCTGAGTTCTGAATTTATTTGCCTATTTTTAGCTTTTTAAAAAAGGCATCTATTTAAAAAAATAATTTAAATAAAAATAAATAAATAAATTATTAAATAAAGGATAATTTGATTTTTTGTAAAATCCTAATTCAAAATAATTATTTAAAATATTTGGCTTTTATTTTGTTTTCTAAAATTTTAATTCAAATTCAAAGTTAGAAAGAATTGTATTCATAAAAATAATGACCAACTTTAAGTTGAAAATAATTTTCCTACATACAAAATAGCCTCAGAAGTTTTTGTGAATTTTTATAAAACTTCTGGACTCTATTTGCTATTTTCTATGTCTATTTCGATTTTCCTGGTATTTCCTAAATTAAAAAATGCATTAAATCTTTTTCCTTGGGCAGAAATCCCTTTCTTTTCTAAGTCCACCCTTTTCTCGGCACGTGGCTACTACCTCTCACATCTCGTTAACACATAGGCCTACCTGGCTAGCGTGCTTTTCTCGATGACACGCAGGCCCCACATGTCGGGGCTTTCCCCCACTCTCTTCACTCTGCCAACAGGCCCTGCCCGTTAGCCCTCCCCCTCTCTTTCTCCCTCACTATCCTCCGAGCCCACTTGTCAACCCCCACCTCCCACCGTCTTCCTCCTCCCTCTCTTCTTCCTCCTAGCACCACCGCACCGCCATGCAATCATCGCCACAGCTCCGCTCCCAAGCACCAAGATTCCCTTCCCCTTTCTCCCCCGTGTGACCCGTGTCCTCCCCGATTCCCATTCGTTCCCTCTTGGCCACACTTTCTTTTTTCCCTCTCCGCAATCGCCGCCGCCCACAATCACTAGCGAGCAATTACCCACCATGCCCCCTTGGCCCTATAAAAAGCCACCCATGTCTTTTCAGTAGACGTCTGTAACAGTGAAATGATATCCTTTTCCCCTTATGAGTACCCAAGATCTCCCTCAACATGTGCCCACCGCTTCGGCCCTCAACGCGACTTTGACGAGGAATCACCACCGCTTTGACCACCCTGGAGGATCGCCAGCGCCACCTCCAGCTTCACCGTGCCTCCACGAACTCCTTCCACCCCTCCACCATTGAAGAATGCCATCAAAATGCCATCTTCACTGGAGCCACGATGTCGACGCCACCCTCCCTCTCACCGTCAGTCACCTCCAAGCACGTCCGGGCACCGCGCCAAGGTGAAATGAGTTCCTCAGCCTCTCCTTTGTCTTTTGAGCCCCTCTCAGCCCTCCGTTGCTCATTGGAGCTCCTGCGCCCTCAGTCTCCATGTACCACTCATTGACGATCGTGCCATGTTAGTGCACAGGTTCACGTGGTAGCCAACATGGCAGCAACATGGTGCCACATGTGCTCTACGTCAGTGCACGCCTGCCATGCCAACTCCTTGTGCCAACTTAACCATAAGTCTGGTCCACCATGGACCAGGAAAGACATGGACCTGGTCCATAGACCCGGCCCACCGGTTAGCCTCTCATCCGTTTTTCCTTAAGAAAAATAATTTAGCAAAAATTCATTAATCATTGCTGACGTCATCATGATGCAATATTCTCGTTTTATCAATATTCCCTGCTAATGTCATAATTCCCATTTCTTTACAAAAATAATTCCAAAAATTATGGAAAATGCTTAATAGTGTTTTCCTTCTCTTTTTCTTGGAATAAATTTTTCCAAAAGCCTGTTCTCCTCTGTCCTATTTCCAAATGGACCTATTTTGTTTCCAAATTCATCTCAAATCCCAATCTATCCATTTCTACCATCTTTTTGAATTTTGGGTTTTATTTGAACTTATATAGGCTGTTTGGTTATTTTCACGTGTAGACTGCGTGCGACGTTCCCGAGGAGTGTTACTTCGACCATTCTCACCAATCCACGGAGCAAGACAAGTTATATATCTTGACCATGTTGATCCCAGGTTGCAAATAAAATTATGTTGTTTCAAATTATTCTACATGCATATATTTATTCAATGTATTTCAATTCTAGTTTCAAAGACTTAGTTAATACCTACTTGTTATAACACCTTTGACACTACAAATCTTTATACCTTATCAGCATAGAATAAAAACAATGGTTAGCATACTAGTATTAGCTAGAACATTTTGTAAAATCTCTTAGAGATGCTTAAAAATAATCTTAGGCTTGGTATAACTTTTCACATAAAATTATGAGTTTTATAATGTATTCTTGACTTTGGTGAGTTGAGAAGGGCTATGAAATATTTGACAAAGTAAAATATAAAAAATACTTTAGACTTAGGCAAATAGCTAGGTGATGGGTGCTTGCTGGCACACATTGTTGCTTGATGGCTCAACATGGGTGCTTCACATAAGGGGTATGTGAAAAGTTTGCCTAAGTCAATTAAAAACCGGTCTATGAGCTACTGCTATAAAGCCTTATAGTACTACCACAAGGTTGGTATAGGACAGTTCTAGCTAACTAATTTGCATATCCCAACCTAAGTATTGCTATAGGTTGAATGTGAACGTAGCGTAGGCTGCGGGAAGTCTCACACAACACAAGAGAGGGCTCTCATCTAGTGGATTCTTTATTGGGATAAAACCTTAGTGGAGGTTTTCTCATCTATGCTTACATGTCTTCTAAGAGTTGCATACATTCATCTAGGTGTGGTTCCAACTCTCGTCCACAATTGCAGTGATCGGGAGATAGCACACACCCTTTAATACACCATTGTACACCTCGAACATGTTGGTCATTATAATCTCGTACCTCATACCATTGGTGTTGTGATGCAGGGGCCATTTCTCCATGTCTAGGGTATGCAAGTTGATTTATTAGGTGAACTCACCCATTGCTATGAGTACGGCCTGAGCTGCGGTCAATTCCACTCCCTTTTACTCTCTCACATGCCTAGAGGTTTTCTCATCTAACTCTCACCATATTATGTTGAACTTGTGCCTCTGCTTCTACGCATAGAACTTTTTGAACTTCTTCATCAATCCTTATAGAAATGGGTTTGGAAGTTCACCGCCAAATATCTCATGCGCCAATGGGTCATCACATCTTCCACTGGAAGGGTGGTTGATTCCCTTGCTCCATGGTGCTTAGAGCTGATAGTAGCCTGGCGTTGCAGTCTGTGATAAGTCATATATTGGGCCGTTCAAGGACTACTGCTTGCTTCACATTGGCCAAAAACCACAGCCAGCTATCAATGTCCTTATTCTCTACAATTGCATAGACTACTTGGAGTAGATGGTCGTTGGTGTTGATGGCCACCGCCATCAATACCATGCCCTTGTACATACTAGAGAGGAATGTGCCATCCATCGTGAGCACTAGACGACAGTACTTGAACCACTCTATCGCCTGTCGAAATACCTAGAACACCCGGTCAAGGATGAAACAATTGGCCTTCATAGGGTGCACCCTCTCCATCTTGTTTATATATGTCTCAGGAATGGCTTCTGCAATCTGATGCAACATTCTTGGCATGAAGTCGTAGGCCTCATCGTACGTGCCATACGTTCTATGTACGGCTTTCCTTCTCGCCCACCACACCTTACTATAGCTCACCGGAAAACTAATCAAGTTCACAGCATCAACCATCACCAATTTCGATGAAACTGTGATCTCTGCAATTACGAGATGATTGATTAGGCTAACGGCGATGCCTATGCAGCTGCTCCGTAGGCTCACAAGTGTGGTTCTTCACCACCATTATTCATAAGTTCGTTGCACCACCTTTGAATCACTGCGCATGTACCTTCCCGAGACAAGAACCATCCACACACTTTCCAACATATATATCGGGGTTTGACCTATGCACCTAATACATATGACTTATGTGAATGATATATCTTGAAATGGCTTACTACACAGCACCCTTGTTGGGGGAAGCATTGCCCTTTGATGAGAGTGTCTTCGTTGAATAACCATTCTAACCTATCTAAAAATGGTAGAACTAGGGAGGCCAATGCAACATCATCCAATATTGAGGAGACATACTCAACATCCATGCACACAATGCCATCGGATGCACCACCCCCACCAACGCCTACACCAGCCTCGTCTCCACTACTGGCTATGTTAGCATCCCCCTCATTAGAATGGCCTTCTATGGGCTTAAAGTTTTTGAGCCAACCTCAACAGCCATCCATCATCCAGACCAGCACCATCTACCACTACACCACCACCATGGCTAGCACCAGCAGGTTCCACTTCGCTGCCACTATCCCCACCAACACTATGCGCCACACCATTGGCACCAACCAACTGTGGCACTTCCACATCGCCACTCCCGTCGGCCTCACCCCTGCTCAATGCCTCTACCCTCTCCACAAACTGCACACATATCATTGGCCTCCTATATATCGCCAAAGTAAGATTGCTTGAAATCTCCATATACTATCGCCAGGCGGTGTTGGCAACCACCTTCTTTTGCTCCCAGAAATAGTCCATCGAATCTCCAATCACTGTGGCTATCACCACCTTGATGACAAGCTTCTTCCTGCAAACCTACATATCAAATGCACTCCGCACGCACTTCCTGAGCTCAAGAAGACCCATCTCCTTTAGCCTTAAAGCCTGGATTACGCTCCTTTCACAATTTCTAAGGTCTACCCATACGGCTCGTCCTGTGTGACTCCCTCTCTATAGAACACGAACAAATGTTCTATATCCAATAGCAGGTACCTACCACCAATACAAATGAAATGCACTTATTTTAGACGATGTTAAATACAACTAAACATAATATAAAATAATTATCCATAAAATAATACATGTAAATACATATTTTCTACATTATTGGCAAAGGGCACCATGGTGCCTAGACCCCATGATCGACCTTCCATCCATTTCCATCAATGATTGATTTGGCATGCCAAATCAATTACTTCCATTCCAAATCGATGCTTTTTCGAATTAGTGAATGCTAACGGGTTTGCCTTATATATTATATATCATTGCACTTGCATACATATAAAAGCAATCCAAAAGTAGGGAGGCCTAGTGCCTAGACACCATGGTACCCCATTTCAACGTCACCCTCCTCCCCGCTTCACCCGGTGCTAGACCTGGCCACCCTCGCCGCCACTAGCGCCAGATCCATCACCCCGGAGCTCCTCCTTGGCCCCCCTCATCACCGCTAGAGCCTGATCACCATGGTTGGAGGAGAATCTCCATGGTGATGGATGCTCACAGCAGGATAGGGGCGGTGCCGACGAGGCTGCGACTGGAATATTTCTGTGGCGATGTGCAGCCACGATGGGTCAAGGGTGGCACTGGGAATTTTGAGGTAGTACCAGATATAGTACTTCTTTTATCATGATTGATATATAAGTGTCTTTTATCATGTAGATACTTGGAGATTTGCAGGTGGGGGAGCGTATATTGATTAAATTTCATCGCACATGCACAGAAATTTTGAGGTAGTACCAGATGGCAGTCGGGTTAGAATTGCTCTCATCTACCTCTTTGTGATTCGATTCCTGGCCCTAGCTCTGCAAGGCACGCCTGAGATTCACCCTTTCTAGAATCAACATTGCTTTTGAAACTTTTTATGACAGCAAACTGTAAGTACATTCACGCCTGATATTCATCTACCATTGTTTTTTCTCTTTTGGGTTGATTAATCCAAATCCCAAACCCAATAATATAATCCACTGATGAATATTTTCATGACAGCAAACTGTAATTAGCATAAGTCAGATCTCATTTAGTGCTAATGGAAGTGTTTCTCCAAAGAAGCCATCCTCATACCTGAGGTGGCTAAGCAGTGAGAGCTTAGTGGTACACTAGAGAGTGACGCTGAAGCTAAAATCAATAAGTAGCTTTTTGAAGCCAAGAGCAAGGAGCTTACCGGAAGTGATATCTTTGGTCCGCCTCCTGAGATCCCTATAAGGCTATTGGCTGCTCGTAATATGGAGATGTAAGGAAATCTTGATTTTGCACTTCCACAGTCGAGAAGTGTCCACACATCAGTGAAAGTATCCAACGTAAGTGACATGGGAGTATGACCTTTCTGTTTACGTTGTGATCCAATTTTTAATGTATATCTCTTGATTGAAGTTTGGTAACCAACAAAGGGCAGTTCATGTCTTGACATGCGTCTATAGGAAGAAAAGATAAATTTCAAGTTTTATCATACATAGCTGAACATGGGCAATTATGTGAGCCTATAAATGTGTGTATCTATTTTTTGATATGTAGGAAATATTTAATTCCAAATTTTACTAGGAGACAAATACAATAAATTTGTGATGTAAAACACATAACTAACAGTAGGCTACTCATTGTACTTCAGAAAATACACAAAGAAAATATAGTATCAAAATCGATCGAATATGCGAACGACTTACTGTTGGGCTCGATGCAGTGTAGCCTTGATGCAGTGCAGGACGTAGATGAAGCAGAGTAGGAGTGGTCGTGCAAATGCGCTGTCTAGAAATCTTATTGCCGCCCTATGTAGGTACTTTCTGCAGCAATGACTCAGAGATAGCTATTCTCCCTTCTTCCTAGGGCACGCTAAGAAGAAAGGTCAACGAGGTTCGGTCACTCAACACTCAGTACAAACTCTCCAGAGAAGAAGAAGACTATAGAAGAAGAATATGGAGGAGTTCGGTATAGCCTGGATGTATCCAGGCCTTTTATCGACGTGCTAATTACTCTCTAGTAGCTGACGCCATTAAACTAAAATAATACTCTTGAGTAACTAACTCCATTATTCACTGGTAACTGCTAATATTCAAACCAGATAATGATAATTAAGCAGTCTCATGACCAGTCAAAAAGAGAGAGATGATGTATGACTCAACAAAAATAAAATAGGTTTAGTCTGCCAAGTGGCGCGCCACGTCATGGTGCGGTCGTAAGTCGCAAGTCACAAGTCACGCGATTTTCACGTGAAAATATACGAGTCATGCGATTTTCACGTGAAAATACATGAATACGCATATGCGTGCATGTACATGTGTTTAGCCAAAGCCTTACTCGTGCCATCCCCATCCATAATTCAAGGAGCGGTATGGACTCCACCTTATAAATTGGTCTCCTCCACCTTGGCTTAACAACATGATACTAAATCTTGCATGCTTTGAAATTAAGAAAATGGTCCTCACTCATGGGCCCTATTTTTAACATCTATTATGTACATGAAAGTACACTACTTTTTTTTATCTTTTCATGTGCACTTGATGACATACTCCCATTCCATGATATACTACTAGTTTCTTTGTACAATTGATAGTATCCTCCACGTATACTCTATTTTAATATTTGGATGCTCTATTTCGAGTAATCATCTATAAACACTTCAATTCTTTGTAGTCAGTATATATACTACATACTCCATATCTGTCGTCACACACCCTTTAAAAAAGGATATACTCATTTGTAAAAAAAATGAGAACTCTATGGACATACTCCTTTATTTAAAATCAGCATACTTCAAACTTCTATCATACCTCCCTTTTAAAAAAAGTAGCAAAGAACTACGTACATACTTTATAGCATTAAGCTACAAAGTAATCATGCATATAAAGGGAACTTCTTAGTAGTAATTTATTTCATTCTATTTCAAAAAGATTAGCAAATAAGGTAACTTTGAGAAAAAAGATGAACATACTACCTTTTTCATACTCCCAACTACTAGATATACATGAGATGGACTCGTGAATATATATACTTAGTATGCCACATACATACTCCATTCTATATATTTCGTATATTATTAGCGGCAGACTTCCTGGCTAGGCTCCCCGTCCACATGTCATCTTTGCAAAATAGTCCTCGGTTCTTACAAATAGGTCCCTGGATTTTTGCAAAAAAAACCCTGCACTTTTTTCGTTGATAACAACCCACGATTTTCGAAAATTACGTACAGGCCCTCAATTATTTTAAAAAGGTTCCTATTTTTTTTACAAAAAAGCCCCTCCACTCTTCTTTTATTACGGAAAGGCTCGATTTTTTTGCAAAAAAAACCCCTACATTTTTCTTTTGCTGTGAATATTCGCCCCTTTTATTTCGGTATATATAGTGGCTAGCGCCTATGTAGCTAGTACTCCCTAGGACCCACATACTCCCTTTGTGAGCACATCATTTGAAGTGTCTCTATCCGACTGTTGACGTCTAGGATATTCTGCTTCATGGGCGTGATGGTGCAATCGTGCCCCCAATGCTACTGACGGAGCTGGCCTGCTAGACATACACAGATAGGATAATAAATGAGGTACATATAATTGAGAAGTGGTATATAATATGTACTTGAAAGTGGTATTTGAGCATACTCCTTTGTTAATTTTTTTTCAGAAGTACATACTTCCTCATTAATCAATAGTACACATACGCCATTCTGGCATGGTCCATACACTCAATTCTTGCTAGCGATAATTTAATTCATCATCCACTAAATGAAAATACTGCCTTCTGGATTATATACTGTTGTGGCTACAGACCAAACAGAGAGAGAGGTGCATGGTAGTGGAGAGTTAGGTGAGCAAAATGTCCTCTTGGGTCTTTCTCAAGGGCTGGTCGTGATATATATGCGTTCCCTCGTAAGGAGCGTCTTTACCATCGCAACCTTACACCGAGCCTCCCTTCGAGGGCAAGCTACGTTATTTATATGGTTTATAACCTTCTGAACAGGCTAGCTGGGTTTAGGTGGGGGCCACCCCTACAACAGGAGCCTCTCATGGTGAAGGGCTTCACAGGCCGAAGCCATGTTGCTGAGCCCTTTGGCCCCCTCCGTCCCTGCGGCCTGTGACATTGTGTGCTTGTGGGCGAAGATGATTTGACGCATGTAGGTCCGCGTGGCTCCATGGAGTCGAAGCCGCGGGTCCGTAGCGGAGTCGATGTCGAAGTCCTGCGCTGGGTGGTTGCAGGCGGAGTCGCAGTTGCATTGCGGAGACAGAGACCTCGTCGATGCGGGAGGGGTAGGTAGGCGGAGGAAGTTAAGACATCGCGCGCACGTGAGCGACTACGTCGGTTCGACTCCCGCCGGTTGGGCGCTCGTGGGAGGCCGCGTCGGTTGAACTCCTGCCGGTTGCTCTTCCCGAAAACGATTATATATGCCGTCGTAGTAGCGTGACAAAGTATTGCTGGGACGGCTTGTCTAAAGAATATGCCTCTTCTGATCATGAGCATGCGGTAGGATTGTCGTCGGTTAAGGCGCTCTATGCATGCTTGTGGACGGAAGAAGGTACATTCTTGAGCTGACGGAAAGACTTGCACCCCTTGCGCGAAGGGGGTGTACCGCTGGACTTTGGCCGCCGAGCCTGGGGCCATCCCTTGCGTCCGCGAGCGCGCGCCTTCTGGCTGACCTAGCATCCATGGGAAGGTGTGGGACACATTAGGGTGCGAAAACGGTTGTGTGAAGAATGAAGAGATATGATGTGCTGTGAGTGCCGGGTTGTCCCCAACCACCGAAGCAGGAAG
The DNA here is from genome assembly GCA_036346265.1 of Melocanna baccifera. NCBI lineage: Eukaryota > Viridiplantae > Streptophyta > Magnoliopsida > Poales > Poaceae > Melocanna > Melocanna baccifera. The sequence continues at coordinate 8,396,509 of CM070707.1, read as the reverse complement.
GGTGCATTCTGGCGTGGCGTGCCAACGCGCCGTTGCGTGAGAGCCGAAGGTGGACCCAGGGTTGACCTTCGGAGGCGAAGGTCTCGTCGAGGGCAGAGCCGGAGTCGTTCCGCCAAGGCGAAGGATTCACGGAAGGCAGAGGCGCGTAGTTGGAGTTGCTGTGCGCAGATGCCCGGACAGAGGCGTGGCGGGGCACTATTGGCGCGTCGGGCTCGATCGTGGCCACACAAATTCGGGGCCAGAGTCCAGAGGCGGAGTCGCAGCTGGCCTGCGGGGGCGGAGACTTCGTCGACGTAGGCGAGGTGTGTAGATGCAACAAGGTGGGACATCGCTCGCACATGAGTGGCCGCATCGCTTCGACTTCCGCCGGTTGTGCTTCTCCGCACATGGGCGACCGCGTCGCTTCGACTTCCGCCTGTTGATTTCCCCATGCGGGGGGCGGCTATATATATATACTAGGAAGGCTGCAGCGTCTTCTGGGCATAGGTGAGATGATCTTGACTTCGAAAATATGCCCTCTTCAGTTCATGAACATGCAGAAGAATATTGCCATGTTGATGAACTGAAGGAGGCCTATTGTCGAGCGGGATATTCGGCGACCACTAGCCATGGCGCGGCCGCGGTGGAAGGAGCGGACCGGCGTGTGCTGTATGCGCTTTGGTGACGACGCCCCGCGTGACTGGCTGGCTTTGCGTCGATCGGCGCGGCCTCCGCTGAATGGTCTACTCCGCAAGCGCCCTCCGAAGCAGTGCGCAGGTGCACGTCAAAGCCGGAGGTAGACCCGGGGCTGCCTCGCGGAGGCGAAGATGTCGTCAAGGCGGAGCTAGGTTGTTTTGCATAGATTCCCGAGCAGACGCGTGGTGGGGCGCTATTGGCGCGACGTGCGCTGTCAGGCCCTTTGGTGTGACCGTCACGTGATCGGGCCTGGCGCACATGGGTAGGTGTGCCACGACGTTCGCGATCGTGGGAAGGTGGGTGGTTCGCCTCCGAGCAGTTATGGTCACCGATGGCGTGGGAGACACGGGGGCTTTAAATATGCCTTACGTTACGCCACCTGCACTTTCGTCGCCTTGCCTTCTAGCTGCTGGTCACGGCGCCGGCAGTTCGAGGCAGGTGTGACCCCGGGGTTTTTGAGCGTCGGTGTGTGTTGTAACCTACATACTCCATTCTGAAAATGAAGCAAAGATTGCACTCCTTGCCTTGACCAACTGCGCCATTGTATTCCAAGCAGCTGCCCGATGAGGACCGGCGGCTGATTTTCGACGCCAGAATCGGCGCCGCTTATGCGCCGTGGCGGGTCAAGAGTTGCTGGACTTCTGGGCGAATCGACCCTCGACGGGTGAAGCTCTGGCGTAGAAGGCCGTTCGGGCCGAGCCGAACGAGTAGCGCTGGCGCCAAGTGAACCGTGTAATCACTTTTTGCAGCAACGCGATAGATAGGCCGAAGCGCCCGTCCCCGCCGCTGCTTATGGGCACATCCGCTTTGTGGTTTGCTTGTAAAATTTGTTGGCTGGGCGGGGTAGACGGTCGAGGTAGGCACGGGGTTGGCTCCCTGGTGAGGTAGACGCGTGGGCACGCCGTTCCCTACCCCTCGAAGTGATGGCAGTGGAGCTGACGCCAGTCGGCGAGACGCGCAAGCGCTCGCCCCTACCTCGGCGGTGGCGCGAGCTGGCGCCAGTCAGTAGACGCGCGAGCGCCCGCCCCTACCGGCGGTGGCGCGGCCGTGCCTAGTCGGCGAGACGCGCGAGCGCCCGCCCCTACCTCGGTGGTGGCGCGAGCCGGCGCCAGTCGGGCGAGACGGGCGAGCGCCCGCCCCATACCTTCGGTGGTGGCGCGAGCCGGGCGCCAGTCGATGTAGACATGCGAGCACTCCGCCCCTACCTTCGGCGGTGGCAGCGAGCCGGCGCCTAGTCGGCGAGACGCGCGAAGCGCCCGCCCCCGCCTCGAAGTGGTGGCAGCGAGCCGGGCGCCAGTCGAGGTAGACGCGCGAGCGCCCGCCCCTACCCTCGGCGGTGGCAGCGAGCCGGCGCCTAGTCGACGAGACGCGCGAGCGCCCGCCTCTCATCAAGCGGTGATGAGGATAAGGAAGGCTTGGGGAGTGACAGGGACCTAACTCCGTAGGTCTTGTCCCCGGCGGTCGATGGGGGACCTCACGGGCGCCACTGTTTCCCTGCATTCCGAGACACTGACGGAACAGCTGAGGCGAGATCAACAAAGCTCTGTACATGGCACTGTACGGGTGCGAGGGAGGTGTCCCTTGCCCATCGTCCGTTGCTTCGGGCCCCCCTGGAAAGGAGGACGTGTGGAGTGTAGTTGGCGGAGCCCCATAACTGAAGTGGGGAAACACTATTGCACCACGTTCTCCTGGGGCAGGCGATGGGACTCCTGAGGTGTAATTTCTGCGGTCTTGCTTCTAGAGCTCTTTAAAAAGGGGCGAGCAGCAAAGTAAAGCGGCACTCACCTTCCCTGACATCGCGCCCCTACAACTACCCCTGATGGACTCGGCGTCCTTAGTGCGCCTCAGCTTCGTCCTGCTTGCTGGCCAGTGCTGACAGCGTCGAGGGTTCCAGAGCGCGGTTGATGCCGCCTGGACGATTGCGGGGCCGGACATCCTGCCCATATGGGGTGGATGTGACGCCACAATGCGTTTCCCCCTCGCCAGTTCGTCAAAGAGCTGTGGCTGGTGCGAGGTGGTGGGCAATTCACTTGTACTTCATCAAGACCGCTCCTAACTTTAGGAGTAGACTTCTATGTCGCGCCAGCGAGGCCGCGTCCTGCTGTGCTGTCCCGCACAGGCGCCTGTCCTATCCCCCACTCTCCTTCCCTAGCTGTGGGATGCTTGGGATGAGGGGGGCAGGGGGGCCTGCATAGGCGCTCCCAGTCCTTCGGATTGGCTGGTAACAGAGGCTTGATATCGAGCTCGCGCCGCCTTATTGGGGCGACGCTGCGTCACGAGCTCGAACGCCCGTGGTCCCCGGCGTCTGCTGGGGGCACCTCCCCATGCCGGGAGCCCACACCCGTGTGGGCGCATTCGACGAGTGCGTTTGCGTCGTCCTCCCTTCAGCTCGTCTGGCGAGAAGCTGGCGTCGAGCTGTGATGCGGAGGGGGCGTAACAGCTCCGGGGGCAGGCTTCCACGAGCGCGTTTGGTTTCTCGGGCCATTGAGCTCGTGCGCCCCGCCCCTGCACTCGCGGTCGGCCATCCATGCGGTATTGAGAGACCATGTGCAGGTAACCCCAGCTGTGTGATGAGTAATTGACACGTGTCCTAGAAAGTTTGAGTTTGTTCCGGGTATTTTTATGCTTTTTACCGATGCGGATATTTATTTAAATCATCTGGTGCGGTGCTATGTAATGTGTTTTCTTGTCGGTGATGACTGCAGGACTTTGAGACGGAGTCGTGGCGAGACACGGGTGACCGGACTAGGCACAAAGCGGTGCTGAGGTCGAACGGTCGGGATGTGTCGAAGACGGCAAGGACTCGAAGTGGCTGCGAGGTGGCGCGCAAGAGACGAGGAAGCTTCCAGAAGGTGCGGGAGGGCGTTGGAAAATACGCAAAGCTGCAAAATTGGAAGCGGATATTATATGGGATGATCCATTAATGGAGAGGTGTTGCAACCTAATGGGTATAATTGAGTGTAAACCCATTAGTGGAGAGGAGTTGTAACCTAATGGGTATAATTGAGTATAAACCCATTAGTGGAGAGTGGTGTGACCTAATGGGTAAAGTAATCTACTAGACCCATTAGTGGAGGCTATAAATAGAGGTGCTCTCTAGGTGGAGAAGTGCACTTTGAGAAAGAGAGAGATAGAAATGGGTATGAGTATTAGGATTTCCTAATGCTTGTGCTCTTGGGAGAGAAAAATTGTATGCAAGTTTTAATGTTTTATTCTCTCCTTGTGGGTGTTCTTGGATGAGACATGGAAGAGTTGATATAAACATTCATCGCTCTTCGTCTCAATATGAACACGCTTATTTTATGTCTTGTGCTATTTACCTGCCTTCCTTTTAATTAATGTTCTTATTCTAGATGCTATTATTTATATCTTATATACTGCTTTATTCTTCAAGTATGAAGTTCTTGTTTTATCTCTTGTGCTATCTATTTGTTCTTGTCTTTTAGTTTTTGGATTGGCCAGAATGTTGCTGAAAATTGGGTAATGTCTCAAGGCCCTTGTGGCTAGTTTATGTCCAAAAGCAAATATGCCAATCATATGTGATTAATCAAGTTATCTCTTGTTCTCTTTAGTTTTGCTTCAGTTCTTAAGTTGGTAATTGTTGGTTTGTTCTCTGTTTGTAGCTTGTAAAACTTGCAGCCAAGAAGCAGTCACGAGAGGGGCACTAAATCCTTTATTTTCGGCTGCTACTAGCTTGCTGTGATGTTCGGCAAAGTGCAGATTCTCTCTGTCCAGTGTATGTTGGACTATTTCAGTGTTTAGTCTTTAGCACCATTCTCAGTTTTTGGTTCCTTTCTTCTCTTTTCTGGCTGTTATCAGTGCTGCCGATCTACTATTCATCCTTTTGTTCTTGTCTTCAGAGAAGAAGTCTTTTCGGTTTTGCTGTTCGGATGCAATGTATAGTTACTATTCGGCTACAGCAAGCACTGTATTGTTCTATTTTGTTGCTGTTCTTTTGTAAACCTTGCAGCCACGTAGCAGACAAGAGAGGGACATACCTTTTTCGGCAACAAGGGAATCTTTAAATTAGTCCGTATTAGGTCGTTTGCTATTGCTTTTTCGGTCCAGTGCAGCCGTGCAGCTCCTCCTGTCTGTTTGGTTTCAACAGACAAATATTTCTTTTCAGTTTTCGGCCAGAACCTTGCTTGCAATCTGCATTTTCTAGTTCTGGTCTCCTACAGTTGATTGTGCTCGTTGGGCTGTTTGCTGTTGGGTTCTAGTCTTGGTAGGGGGGTTGTTGGTTTAGGACTAATTGCAGCAGATCCGCAGTGCTTACCCCTGTACATGTTTCGGCAGCTCTTGTTTTCCCTATTTCGGTTACAGTAGTAGCAGCAAACTGTATTTTTTGTTTTTCTTGCATTTGGTTGTAGACAAGTAGTAGTGTTGTCTGGTTTGTTTATTGTCTTCCCTGTTGTCCTAGCAACCATTTTCTTGCTGAGTTTCGGTGGTCTGCTGGTTAATCAAGTCTGGCCTCACTTTGTTAAGAGAATCCTTTTCAGTCTGTTGCTACTTTACTCAGGACACTTTTTCAGGTTTGCTCCCTTCGGTTATGACTCGTTAATCTGCTCTTTGTCTTTAGTTGTAGGTTCCAGTTCTATGATTTCACCGTGAGTCTCCTTGGACCACTTGCTCTTCACTAGTGCTCTCGCTTGTTTCTTTTCTAGTCTCTTGGATTTATTTTTGAGCACTCTATTTCTTAGCTTCTATAGCTTTAGGAGAGGGTGATTTTGTGTAAGATTTGTGGACAATTTCTTGGAACCAGTTTTTTTTCTGTAAAACTTGTAGTTTCTTACTTCATAGCATTCATTGCTATCGGAGGAGAAATTAGAAGTGAATTTTTGGCGAATTTTAAAACAACATTCACCCCCCCTCTGTTGCCTTTTCCGATCCTTCAATTGGTATCAGAGCCGGTTAACTCTTGTCTATAGATCTTAACCGGTCTCAAGAGCCATGGCGACAGACAAGTACTCGACCAAGCCGCCTGCTGATGGCATCGACACCCTTCCGAAGAGCCGAATGGAGACATATATCCGTGCCTGTGGGTATGCCATCCGCGCAAGGTCAAGACCCGCTTTGTTGTTCCTACCGATGAGGACATCAATGCTAATAATATGGCTGATGTTGAGGCAAATGCTAAGGCAAGGAACATTATAATCCGTGGTCCGAGCAGAGCGAATTTGATCGCATCTCTCATCTCACGCCGGCCGACATCCGGGCGACCCTCGACGCATATCATGAGGGCACCACCCGATTAAGACGGTTCGACAGAACCGCTCAAGCGAGATTACAACAAGTTTGAAATGCTCACGGCGAGTCTCTTGATGAGTGTTTTGCGCGTTTTCACAAAATTCGAGCAACCTCCGAGCGGTCGGTCTCACATACTCCGACTCTGATAACGCTGATGATGCTCACCGCACTCGATCGCGTGTTTGGGAGATGAAAGTGACTACCATCAAGGACACCACGGACCTCTCGACTTTGACTCTTGATGCGCTATACTCGCCTCAAGACTCACGAGATTGACATTGTCTCTCGCAAGTCGAAGTCACAATGATGGCCCTAGTCACCGATCCCGATTCAGCTTCCGGTCTTTCTTCCGATCCGCGCGGTGGATTCTCCCTTGCTCGCTCTCGTGACATAACCGATGATCGCTAGAGCAGCTCGAGGATGAGCAATCGCCCTCCTAGCTCGGAAGTTTTCCCATGCTTACAAGAGGAGGAGGGACAGAAAGAGGGGAGGACCTGTCATTTGTTTCGAGTGTGGCGGCCCCAACCACATTCGGGCAAATTGCCCCAAGCTGGTGAAAGGCAAGAACGACTACGGCGGTGTAAGCAAGAACGACTACATCGACAAGAACCGCAACAAGAAGCCCCCAGTTCACGCTCAAGGCAAGAAGAAGTTCCGCAACTTTGGCAAAGCCAAGAAGCTCTTCCACCGTGTCCTCACTGCTTTCGACGACATCGACTTCAGTGACGTGGAGGGGTGGAGCGACGACGACGACAAGGATGATCAAGATCCCAAGGACGGCGACGACTTCATCGGCATGTGCTTCATGGCCAACGACAACGACGTCAGCGACAGCGAGCTCTACAGCGACTCCGATGAGGTAGGTCCCTCCTACGACCAGCTCTATACTGCATTTCTGAAGTTAGGAAAGTTCTATGCTAAATCTAGAGCTAGGGTTGTGGATCTTGAGAAGGAAGTAGAGAGATCGTCACGGGAGTTTACTTCACTTATATCTGCTCCCTCCCGTGACGAATGTGATGTATGTTCTTCTTTGCTTGGAGATATGGAAAAGCTAAGGACCTCTCATGATAGTTTGACTTCTGAGCTTGATTTGCTTAAGGTGAAGAATGATAGTCTGCTTGCTGAACTAGAAATGAGTAGGGTTGCTTCTATTTCCTCTAATATTCAGACTACTTCTTGCACCTCATGTGAGGATAAGGATAATGTTTTTAGAGGTCTTTATACTATGCTTATTGATCTGCCTGAAACTTGTGAAAATTGCAATAACTTAAAAATGAACTTAAAAAGAGCAGATCATAAAATTGCTGAATTGCATGCTTCTTTGATTGAGCCAATCGCTTCATGTTTAAATTGTCCTAAATTAATCACGAACTTGAATCTGTTTCTAAACAATTCCAAGAAATGATTGATTACAACAAGAAAATAGCTAAATATGCTTCTAAGGACCCTGTTAGCTCACCTTGCAAAAATTGTGATAAACTAAAATCTGACTTGATTATTTTGGAAGAAAAATGCGTGAAGCTAACTAAGGATCTACTAGAGAAGTCACAATCATGTTGTAATGTGTGTGCTGGTGTTGGGGAGAAGCCCAAGGGTAAGGTAGAGACGCCTAGCGACGTGAGCCAACCTGCTAGTAGTAGGACTGTCCCATCAGAGTCGGCTGTGCGTGCACAAGCCATTCTTTCCTCTACTGTTGGTTCTTCTTCTGCCTCCTTACCCTCTCTGTTCCCCTTCTCCTCGCTCTTCTTGCACCTCTCTTTCGGGAGTGTCGATCTTATGAACACTCTCGAGAGATTTGTAGGAGGCAAGAAGAAGCTCAATCTTATTTTAGACCAATCTAAGATTTGCAGATTTAATCGTGGTCTAGGATATGATTTCTATGAGGACATGAGGAAGCATCCACCTGCCGTGCTCAGACCCATAGCACCAGGTGTGATCAAGACTGAGCCCAGGACTGAAAAAGTCAAATTTAAATCTGCGGGCTTCGTCCAAGGGATTTCTGACAGCAAGGTGATTCCACCTGCAACTTCGGCCTCTCACAGGGTGAAGTTTCATTGCACCTTCCGCCGAAGGATGGACATATGATCGACCGATGCTTCAGCGTGCTAGGATTGCGCAGAGACCGTGTTGCAGCTCTTAGGCGTATTCGTGGTCAGCCCTGACACGAGTGCACCTAAGACCAAAGACGAGGTCTAAGGTTGCTATTGTTGATGCTTTTCGCAAAGATCGAGGACTTGGTTTTTCCGGTTCTTCCGATTTTCGCCCTCGATTTGCCCCGGTCATGATATCCGCCGTCCCGAGGGTAGATCTCATTTCCATCGAGATAGCTACCCGCGCGAGATCAGAGTGTTGTTGGTACTCCGACTCGCTCTCCCGTAGCAGTCGGATTCAGCAACAGCTTCGGGTCTGCTCTTAGACTTTCTGCTTTGAGTAACAGGGAGCGTAGGGTAGATAGAGGTCAGTCGTGCTTGACTACTTCATCTGCTCGACGTGTTATTCAGTATTGGGTGCCAAATCATCGTTGATTTACCCCAATATCGAGACTTTACTCTGCTTGACTCAGTTCGCGGCAGGAAGGGAAAGGTTTGGCTCGTAGACTCGGGTGTTCACGACACATGACCGAGATTCCCGCTGGTTTTCTTCCCTTGCCCGTGCTCCGTGTGATGAGACGATCACCTTCGAGATGCTTCATCCGGGCGTGTCATCGCCAAAGGTACAAATGCGCATTAATGAGTCTTTTGTTTTAAAAGATGTTGCCTTGGTTAGTAAGCTGCAAGATAATTTGCTTTCGCTCACTTACCGATGACGACTTTGAGGTGAGCTTTAAGAAAACAATTGCAAAATTCTTGATTCTTCTGTAGTCCGTTTATGGATTTCGCTTTGGGAGGATCTTTCGTGCTGATTTTTCCGAGTCTTCGGTGATTCTCTCGTGTGTTTAGTTGCTTCGATTCCCGCGACCTCTCTTTCTCGCATAGGAGACTTGGTCATATTGGATTTGATCATTTGACCGAGTTAGTGGCCACGATCTCATTCGTGGTCCGCGAAACTCAAGATGGTCAAAGATCTTGTTTGCGCCCTTGCCGGCACGGCAAGATGGTTGCCGCTTCCCATCCTCCCACACGATCCACGATGACCGATGCACCGGACAACCGCTCCACATGGATACGCTTGGACCAGCTAGAGTGCAGTCAGCAGGAGGGAAGTGGTATGTTCTTGTCGTAGTCGATGACTTCTCGAGGTACTCTTGGGTGTTTTTCTTAGCCTCGAAGGATGAGACGTTTACACATTTTCGAGGTCTGTTCAGTAGGCTTTCTATTGAGCTTCCGGGTGCCTTACGAGCGATCCGTAGTGACAATGGCACGGAGTTCAAGAATTCCTACTTTGAGAGGTTTTGCGATGAGTCAGGTGTAGAGCACCAGCTCTCTTCTCCATACGTCCCCCAACAAAATGGTGTTGTGGAGAGGAAGAACCGTACCTTGGTCGAGATGGCCAGGACGATGCTTAATGAGTATTCTACACCTAGAAAGTTTTGGGCTGAGGCAATAGCCACCGCGTGCCATGTGTCAAACAGAGTTTTTCTGAGGGCACACTTGCATCGCACTTCTTTTGAGTTGAGATACGGGCGAAAGCCCAGCGTATCTCATTTTCGTGTTTTTGGTTGCAAGTGTTTTATTCTGAAGTCCGGGAACCTAGATAAGTTCGAGTCACGTTCCTGTGATGGAATTTTTCTGGGTTACTCGACTTCTTCGCGGGCTTATAGGGTCTGGAACTGCGAGTCTAGTAAAATGGTAGAGACCTGCGAGGTGACCTTCGATGAGGCCAGTCCGGGGACTAGGCCTGACATCTCAGGTTCAGTAGAGCAGTCCAAGCCCATCTTTGTGGATGATGAGGAGGATGAAGATGAGGGTTGTCTACCCGATCCAGTTTCTCCTCCCTTGAGGTGCCTACTTCCACCACCGTACCTCAAGGAGATCAGCCCATTCCTTCCGCATCCTCAGGAGCTAGTGGCTCTGTCCCTACCTCATCAGCTCATGAGGTAGAGGCCACTACTTCTTCTCATCCAGGACCTCCCCATCATATCCAAAAAGCTCATCCTTCAGAGCAGATAATTGGAGATCTCTTTGAGCGCGTTACACGCTCAAAGTCCGCACGCCTCACTACTGTCTCCACTCGCTTTTGTTGCCTCTTTTGAGCCCAAGGATGTATGTCGCTCTTTCGATGAGTCTTGGGTCAATGCCATGCATGAGGAGTTAGAAAATTTCGAGAGAAACAAGGTCCGTCGCTTGTCGAGCCCCGCGCGTCACAATATTATTGGGACTAAGTGGGTGTTCAAGAACAAGCAGAGCGAGGATGGAGTGGTTATTCGGAACAAGGCTAGACTGGTAGCTCAGGGGTACTCCCAGGTTGAGGGTCTAGATTTCGAGGAGACCTTTGCCCTCAGAGCGGACTTGAAGCCATTAGAATCTCGCTTGCCTTTGCAGCTTCTAAGGGTTTCAAACTTTACCGATGGACGCCAAGAGTGCCTTTCTCAATGGCTTTATTGAGGAAGAGGTCTACGTCCGACACTCCTGGTTTCAAAACCCCAAATACCCAAACCATGTCTTCAAGCTTTCCAAAGCTTTGTATGGACTTAAGCAGCCCCTAGAGCTTGGTATGAGAGGCTTAAGTCCTACATGTTGAGTCATGGTTTTGAGATGGGTAAAGTAGACAAGACCTTGTTCATTCGCCGGCATGGCACCGATCTTCCGCTCGTCGGCATTTATGTGGATGACATCATCTTTGGCGGCTCCTCACATGCTCGTTTCTCGCTTTTCCGATGTCATGAGCTCGAGTTTGAGATGAGCATGATGGGAGAGTTGAGCTTCTTTCTTGGCTTCCGATCAAGCGGACTCGGAGGGTACCTTCTGCATCGGGGCAAGTACACTCGAGACCTCCCAAGCGCTTTGACATGAGTGATGGCAAGCCAAGATCTACTCCGATGGCGACAACGACTTCCCTTGATCCGGATGAAGATGGCGAGCCCGCTGATCGAAGGAGTTCGAAGCATGATCGGTTCCCTCTTGTACCTCACGCCCGAGACCGACATACACTTCTCGTGTCCAGTGTGCTCGATTTCGAGCTTCTCCTCGCGTGTCTCACCGCTGCGGTGAAGCGCATCTTCGGTACCTTCGAGCTACCATTGACTATGGTATCGGTACTCTTCGCCTTCCCGTCTTTCCTCGAGCCTACTCCGCTGCGCACTTTGCTGGATGTAGGATAGACAGAAGAGCACTTCGCACCGCCAATTCATTGGCACTTCTCTTGTGTCTTGGTCATCTAGGAAGCGATCCGGTGTTGCACATCCACCGCAGAGGTCGAGTACGCTGTCGCCGCCGATTCTTTGCACCAGATACTGGATGGCTTCGACCTGCGGGACTTTGGGTTAGTTATCGACGATGTTCCACTCTTCGTGATAACACTTCGCGATTAACATTGCCAAGAACCCAAGACAAAGACTCCCGGACCAAGCACATTGATATCCGTTATCACTTTCTTCGAGACCATGTGGAGAAGGGTGATATAGTGCTCCAGCCAGTGAGAGTGACCACCGCTAGTGATATCTTTACCAAGCCTTTGGATAGCTCTAGGTTTTCACTCTACGGGAGAGCTTGGGGTGGTTTGTCCTTATGGACTGTTGTGAGGGGAGCTTTATGCTTTATCGCTTTTATTATATTGATTATGCTCTTACTCCTTTCATTGCATAGCATTCGGGGTGCATTGGGATTAGTCCTTCTAGCATAGGTTAGAGTGTTATTCTTGTCTAGTTGCTTAGACTTCTGCTCTTATCTTGTGATTCTAGGATGCTTGCTTATTAGCTATCTCTTATCTCACTAGATTGAGCTCACTCACGGCTTGTAGGTTCTAGCGAGGGTTGGGCCATCCTCGGCAGACAGGCACGTGTTTGCTCTCTAGTGTGTGTGCTAGACAACACCGATAGTCTTGGAGTCATATGGGGTAGACAAGAGTCCTGCCTAAGCTATAGTATCCTCTACATCTTATCTATGCTTTAAGGACTACCCATTTGGATTTACTTTGCCGACTTCTCGCTTTTATTGCTTTAGTTCGGGGAGTTCATTTGGGAGCTTCTAGATATTAATTGTGACATAACTCAACTTGAACTAAAAGTGCATCTCATGTTGAGGGGAGCTGGATTTTATTGCATTTCAGTTTGCACTATAATATAACTACATGGAGCCTTGATTATTATCCAATTATGATCTATTTATAATGCATTACATCTTGCCATGATCTATGCTTAATTGCTAGATTTATCATGACTTTATATGTGTAGTCTAGTCTTTGCCATGATAAGTTAATTAAAAATGCTTTACTTCATGTCATGGTAGTTCTTGAGACTAGTCTATTTTTAGTTATCTTTTATGATTCCGCCATGTCAAATAGGTTGAGTTGAATCTTGAATCTTTGTTGAGTTTTAGATTGAGCTATGTCATTGGTCTCTTTTTGGTCTAAAGACTAAATGCAACAAAAGCAAAATGATCTCTTTTTGTGCGAAAAACTGATCTCACCAATTCACTCTCATGAGACGGCTTGCCATTGCACTAGGCATGAACTCGGGGGAGTTTTGCTGACCAAGATCATTTCCTTAAGCTTCTCGCTTGGAGTGATCGCATAAGGCTTGAGATCTAGCACAAGGCTAAGAAATATGAAAATGGTTGAAACTTAGGAGGCGGTTGTGGATGGCTCCTAGTCCAGACTTGCTTTACTAAGATAAAACCAAATGTGATTTTAAAAAAAAAAAGGGCAATTGTGCTAAATTTGCTTATTTATAAAAAGACCAAGTACTTGATCAATTGAGTCATTCTTGAACTTATAGCACTCTAAACCAACTCAATATTAGCTTCTTGATTTCACTTAGTTTATTTGACATGGCTTGCATCATCCTTGGATACCTTTATCTAGACTAAAATCATGTTTGACTTGACATGCAAAAAAAAATTGGATCCATTTTCAGATTATGACTTATTTGGTTTAGCTTTTCTATACATAAATCGTCATGATCTTGATAGCATTCTTATGAATTATGGCTTGGTGTAATACTCGCAAAATCATTATGGATAATATTCATGGCTCCAAATGCTTAAAATAAAGAACACACATGTCATTCTATTCTCTCGTGCATTTTGATGATTTTATTGCCAAAAGGGGGAGAAGTTTGGAGAAAAAGCCTTCTGGAGTTTTGCAGAAAAATTTGCTCTATCATTTTCTGCTCCAGTTTTCTCTTTTGTCGATATGGTCTTAGTTATCTTGATTTTCTTTTAGACCATATTTGACTTTCAAACTCAACTTTATATGCTTTTTCGGTATTTGTCAATATACTCATCAAGGGGGAGATTGAGAGACCATGTGCAGGTAACCCCAGCTGTGTGATGAGTAATTGACACATGTCCTAGAAAGTTTGAGTTTGTTCCGGGTATTTTTATGCTTTTTACCGATGCGGATATTTATTTAAATCATCTGGTGCGGTGCTATGTAATGTGTTTTCTTGTCGGTGATGACTGCAGGACTTTGAGACGGAGTCGTGGCGAGACACGGTGACCGGACTAGGCACGAAGCGGTGCTGAGGTCGAACGGTCGGGATGTGTCGAAGACGGCAAGGACTCGAAGTGGCTGCGAGGCGCGCGCAAGAGACGAGGAAGCTTCCAGAAGGTGCGGGAGGCGTTTTGGAAAATACGCAAAGCTGCAAAATTGGAAGCGGATATTATATGGGATGATCCATTAATGGAGAGGTGTTGTAACCTAATGGGTATAATTGAGTGTAAACCCATTAGTGGAGAGGAGTTGTAACCTAATGGGTATAATTGAGTATAAACCCATTAGTGGAGAGTGGTGTGACCTAATGGGTAAAGTAATCTACTAGACCCATTAGTGGAGGCTATAAATAGAGGTGCTCTCTAGGTGGAGAAGTGCACTTTGAGAAAGAGAGAGATAGAAATGGGTATGAGTATTAGGATTTCCTAATGCTTGTGCTCTTGGGAGAGAAAAATTGTATGCAAGTTTTAATGTTTTATTCTCTCCTTGTGGGTGTTTTTGGATGAGACATGGAAGAGTTGATATAAACATTCATCGCTCTTCGTCTCAATATGAACACGCTTATTTTATGTCTTGTGCTATTTACTTGCCTTCCTTTTAATTAATGTTCTTATTCTAGATGCTATTATTTATATCTTATATACTGCTTTATTCTTCAAGTATGAAGTTCTTGTTTTATCTCTTGTGCTATCTATTTGTTCTTGTCTTTTAGTTTTTGGATTGGCCAGAATGTTGCTGAAAATTGGGTAATGTCTCAAGGCCCTTGTGGCTAGTTTATGTCCAAAAGCAAATATGCCAATCATATGTGATTAATCAAGTTATCTCTTGTTCTCTTTAGTTTTGCTTCAGTTCTTAAGTTGGTAATTGTTGGTTTGTTCTCTGTTTGTAGCTTGTAAAACTTGCAGCCAAGAAGCAGTCACGAGAGGGGCACTAAATCCTTTATTTTCGGCTGCTACTAGCTTGCTGTGATGTTCGGCAAAGTGCAGATTCTCTCAGTCCAGTGTATGTTGGACTATTTCAGTGTTTAGTCTTTAGCACCATTCTCAGTTTTTGGTTCCTTTCTTCTCTTTTCTGGCTGTTATCAGTGCTGCCGATCTACTATTCATCCTTTTGTTCTTGTCTTCAGAGAAGAAGTCTTTTCGGTTTTGCTGTTCGGATGCAATGTATAGTTACTATTCGCCACAAAGCAGCATCGTATTGTTCTATTTTGTTGCTGTTCTTTTGTAAACCTTTCACCCACGTGAGCGCATAAGAGAGGGACATACCTTTTTCGCAACAAGGGAATCTTTAAATTAGTCCGTATTAGGTCGTTTGCTATTGCTTTTTCGGTCCAGTGCAGCCGTGCAGCTCCTCCTGTCTGTTTGGTTTCAACAGACAAATATTTCTTTTCAGTTTTCGGCCAGAACCTTGCTTGCAATCTGCATTTTCTAGTTCTGGTCTCCTACAGTTGATTGTGCTCGTTGGGCTGTTTGCTGTTGGGTTCTAGTCTTGGTAGGGGTTGTTGGTGTAGGACTAATTGCAGCAGATCCAGATGCTTACCCCGCACATGTTTCGCAGCTCTTGTTTTCCTATTTGATTCTGAGTAGTAGCGAAAAGCTGTATTTTTGTTTTTCTTGCATTTGGTTGTAGACAAGTAGTAGTGTTGTCTGGTTTGTTTATTGTCTTCCCTGTTGTCCTAGCAACCATTTTCTTGCTGAGTTTCGGTGGTCTGCTGGTTAATCAAGTCTGGCCTCACTTTGTTAAGAGAATCCTTTTCATCTGCTACTTTACTCGTGACACTTTTTCAGTTTGCTCCTTCTGTTATGACTCGTTAATCTGCTCTTTGTCTTTAGTTGTAGGTTCCGTGTTCTATGATTTCATCCGTGAGTCTCCTTGGACCACTTGCTCTTCAGCTAGTGCTCTCAGTTGTTTCTTTTTCTAGTCTCTTGGATTTATTTTTGAGCACTCTATTTCTTAGCTTCTATAGCTTTAGGAGAGGGTGATTTTGTGTAAGATTTGTGGACAATTTCTTGGAACCAGTTTTTTTTCTGTAAAACTTGTAGTTTCTTACTTCATAGCATTCATTGCTATCGGAGGAGAAATTAGAAGTGAATTTTTGGGCGAATTTTAAAAACAACATTCACCCCCCCTCTGTTGCCTTTTCCGATCCTTCAATGCGGTGCGCGTGGTTTGCTGGAACCGCGGGAAGCCTCTGGTGCCCATGCCCCGTTGTATGTAGACTCCGGCGAGTGCATGGGAATAGCATCCACGTCTTATTTATACTCCGAAGAGTACGCGCAATGATAACACCAGCGCGTGCGCGGGACATCCGCGTCTTGTTTAGACTCAGTATAGTGCGCAGGGAAAACATCTGCGTCTTCTTTATAATCCGTAGAGTGCGTGCGGAGGCAAACCTCAACGCTACGTCTTATTTATACTCCGTAGAGTGCGTGCGGAGGCGGACCTTGACGCTACATCTTATTTATACTCCGTAGAGTGCGTGCGGAGGCGGACCTCGACGCTACGTCATATTTATACTCCGCAGAGTGCGTGCGAAGGCGGACCTCGACGCTACGTCTTATTTATACTCCGTAGAGTGCGTGCGGAGGCGGACCTCCGTGGAGTGCGTGTGCGGAAGTAGACCTCCATGGAGTGCGTGTGTGGAGGCGGACCTCCATGGAGTGCGTGTGCGGAGGCAGACCTCCGTGGAGTGCGTGGGAACATCGACCATGTCTTTATACTCCGGAGAGTACGTGTGGTAGTGACACCGACGCGTGTGCGGAACTCCGTGTCTTGTTTATACTCAGTAGAGTGCGCAGGGAAAACATCTGCGTCTTATTTATACTCTGTAGAGTGCGTGCGGAGGCAAGCCTCCGCATGGTTCTGGTGGGGAGCACGAATAGCTTCGCAAACGGCAAACTTTATTAAATTCCCGTTTGCGCGGGTGAGCGAGTACAAAAAGTCAGGGACTAACCATTGGACCGGTTGTCGTGACGGCGGGATGGGGAGCCTCTAGTGCTTGAGGTGCCGTAGCGCGGGTGTGGGTGCGCCTGACCTAGGAGCCTCCCTGGACTCCCGGGTGCCGTGCTCTATGTGCCGAGCCATGTGCTGGTTGCCAAGGACGGTGATGATACCTCGCGGGCCCGGAAGCTTCACACACAGGAAGCCATGGTGTGGTACTGCCCCCGAAGGAATTGAGAGTCGGTCTCCCCAAAATGGCGTTGTAGGGGTACTGGATATCCATGACATCAAAGGTGGCGTCCTTGCCGAAGGAGACCTACAAACATATTTGGCCTAGTGCCAGCAACGGCTGACCTCCGAAGCCCTGCAGCGGAATTCTTGAGGGGTCTAGGCGGCTTCGGGGGATCGCCATCTGGTCGAAGGCCTGTGCGAACAAAATGTTCGCGGAACTTCCCCCATCGATTAAGATACGCCGGACGTCGCACCTGGCAATCGCGACCTGGATGACTAGGGGATCTTGATGGGGGAACTCCACGCCTTCGGCGTCGGCGGGCGTGAAGGTGATCGCATGTTGCGCCCAATCTGGCGGTGCAAGTGCTGGGTATGACGGGGACGGGGTCCCGATCTTCCAACAGGTTCTGGATATGTTTGATTTGGTGGTGGCGCGACACAAATCGATCCCGCTTCCAAACAACACGTTCCGAACCCCGTAATCGCAGTACCACGTCTCCTCAGGTTATCAACCGTGCGCTGCCCGGTTGACCTCGCCAAGAAGGCTAATCCTCGCCTGCGAATCGAAGAACACAAGCAAGAACAAGGAAGAACACAACGGAATTGCAGATGTATTGGTTTAGCACTCGAAAGTTGGGGTCTCACAAACCGATGAACGGCGAAACTGTTCAAGACATAATTAATTTAAGCAAAACCCAACCCTAATGGTGGGGGTGGCGGCTGTATATAAAGGAGTGAGGGGCGTGCAAAACCCCTGGACGCGCCCTAATGGGCTCTAACACGATACAAAGCCGAACGGCCCAAAAGACGGTGGCGCAGCACCCTGACAGATTCTGAACACCCACTTGTTTCGATGATTCCTATTGACTCAGAAGGAATTTTGATATGGACTAGAGCCATTGGAAAGGTCTCCTTCTTAGCTTTCCATACATATGTGGAACGTCCAAAACGGAGTCCGTATGCGTCCTGGGCGTCCGTTTTACTACTGTGCTTTCTGAAGGCGAGGCGCACTCGAACTCGAGTTGGACTGGGCCTCCGGCTTGACTTGGACGTCCTTGCTGGTCTTCTCCACCTCCACACCTCTCTCCACGTACTTCATGACCCTCTCCAATGTTCCTAAGCAAGATAACATCATTAGGTAGCAATCTATTCTCAAAACTATAAAAAGGATCGCTTAAGAACGAGCTCACCTCTAGATTTAATTGTCGCATGCGAGCTCGGGTCATTGGACCTTGCATTATGGTTGGAGGATCAGCGGTTGCATCCGAAGGAGTGATATCCTCATTAGGGTACGCCGCCACATGGTGTAGCCTCCGCACGTAGGCCTTGCGCTGTCGCTCCGAGGCGAACTCCAGGGAGGAGCCTCCGTAGATTACGTTGATGACCCTACGCGGAGCGCCCTCAAGGGCATGGATCCGCAGGGCGCTCTCCTGGGGCTGTTGCACCTGGGCTTGCATCCGCTGGAGACCCTTATGAGGCTGTGGCTCCTGATCCTGAATCCTTAGGGGGCCGTCCAAGGGCTGCTAGACGTGTGCCCCGACGGGTGGGCGCGCCTCGAGATCCCTGTCTCTGGCGATGCTTTGTCGAAGTGCCGCGATGGTGGTGCAGGAGCGGGTGTCATGATTGCCTTGGCCGTGCACCTTGCACCACTGTGGGCGGTGTTGGTCGCTGTACTCTGTGCGGGCCCAACCGTCGCGGCCCCGGCCTCGGCCTCGCCCCCGACCCCGCCGAGCCCTGGCCCCGCGACCGGCGGGGGCATTGTCTTCCGAGCCGCCCTCGACGTCGAAGACGTAACGGGCTCACCGGGACGTCTGACGGCCGCGCTGAGGCTTGTCAGCCGGCGCGTCCTTGTGCTGGGAGGTGTCCTTCGATGACTCCTGCCTACGCTTGCTCCGTGAGGAACTTGCTTTCAACGGGTCATCGCTCTTCGCGACACCTTCCGCTGGATTGGCGTTGGCCTCGTTGTCCTGGCGCCGCCTCGCGTCTTCCTCCGCTCGGGCGTACTCCTCCATCTTATCGAAGAGCTTCGCCACTATCTTGATTGGCTTCCGTGTGTTGTACTCGGCCAGCGGCCCCGAGCGAAGAACCTGTACCGCTGCGTTGATGATTGTTGTCCCGTTGATATCTTTGACCTGGCAGCGGACCTTCGCGAAGCGTTTGAAGTAGTCACGGAGCTTTTCCGATGGTTTTTGCTTGATTGCGAAGAGCTAATACGCGTCGACACGCTCGACATAGTTCCCCTGGAAGTTGTTGTAGAGGTGGTCGCGAACTTGCTCCCATGCGTAGATGGAGTTCGGCTCGATGGTGAAGAACCATGAGAGCGTCACTCCCTGCAACGCAAGCGGGAGCCCCTTCGTCTTGGTGGTGTCGTCTCCGCCTGCCGCCTCGATGGCGGTCTCGTACACACGCACGAACTCCCGAGGGTCCGTGTCGCCCTTGTACGACGTGACAGAGCTAGGGAATTTAAAGTCATTCAGCCATGCCGCCTGCTGCAGGCCCGCTGATAGCGTGGACTCCGGGTCCACGCGTCGCAGCGAAGCGCGACTGGATATGGGGGCGTCCCGGCTGTCCGCGCGCTCGGGCGTGGGCTCCGGCGCGACCACCGGCAGGGTCGGCTGACTCTGAGCCTCTTGCATTCTCCGCACGGCCCCCTGGAGATCCGCTAACTCCTGCTGGAGCGTGCCGAGGGCTGCCAGCAGGGCGTTCTCCACTGCGGGCATAAATGGGGCAATGGGCGCATCCGGTCGCACGGCCGGGGTAGTCGCAACCACCGCTTGTGTCCTTGGTTGCGCAGCACGTCCACACGGTGGACATCGGCGTCAACGGCAGGGCCCGCGTCGTCGGCGGGGCTGCTTGGCGCTCCCGCATCGGGTGTATGAATGGTGGTCGCGCCTTGACGGGCGCCGACACTACCACTCCTTGCACCCGGCCGATACCGTCGGGGTTGGCTGCCGCACCAGTGGCTGGGTGGGGCGTCACGCGTAGGGTGGGGTTGGCTGTCGCGTCGGTGGTGGCAGGGTCGACCGTCGCATCGATGGCGGCGGGGTCGACCGTCACCTCCGTAGTGGCGGGGTCGATGGCCGCATCGGCGGTGGCGGGGCCGATCGTCGTGCGATGAACATCGTCGTTTTCCCCCACGCCCGCCGATGCCGAAGCCCTGGTGCTGACGCGGGACCTCGTTGCGACCCCTCCCTTCTTCTTCGCCACCGACGGTGAAGCTTTCTTCGGTGCCATCCTTGAGATCTTGATGCTTGCTCTCGTCATCCCCACGGACGGCGCCAACTGTTGTGACTATAGACCAAACAGAGAGAGAGGTGTATGGTAGTGGAGAGTTAGGTGAGCAAAATGTCCTCTTGGATCTTTCCCAAGGGCTGGTCGTGATATATATGCGTTCCCTCGTAAGGAGTGTCTTTACCATCGTAACCTTACACCGAGCCTCCCTTCGAGGGCAAGCTACGTCATTTACATGGTTTATAACCTTCTCAACAGGCTAGCTGGGTTTAGGTGGGGGCCACCCCTACAACATATACTAATATATTCTTATAACGATTAACTACGTACTTAATCCTTTTTCGAGATGACACATACTAGCTACTACCTTCTTACTTTAATATACTTCGGTTCTTCAAAACAACATACTGCCATCTCAGGTGATATACTCCCTTTGTTTTTCATATGCTAGATACTACCTTACAAAACAACATACTCCCTCCGTTTAGAAAACAACAATATACTCCTATTTTGAATGACATACTCCTTTTTCCTCATGCTAGGATACTCCCTTTTAAAATGAAATATACTCCACTTCAAATGACATACTCTAATTGTTTTAGGATACTGCATGCCCCAAATGGGGGTACACATAATTAAACATACACCCCATACTTGTGTACATATAAGCTCATGTGAAATAATGGGCAAACTAATTAATCACCTCATTAATGAGTGTCACGTGACATATACTCCACATGGAAAAAAGGTCCAATGCATATACTAATATACTCCAAGCCTTTCCGTTCCTAAAAATGTTGCACAAGAGAACACCGCTCTCTCTGTGCGGACAATTGTGCTACCATGTTATCTTCTTAATATTTTAATTAAGCAATTAGTTGCCGGATCTGCTGATGGGTCTCTCGCTCACCCAAAACCCGATCAAGGCAGTAGTATCTCAAGGTTCATGGATGGTAGATAACTAAGGAGTAACTACCCTTGGGAGTAATAAAAAGGCTTTATATATATAGAAAATGGTTTCATTCTCTTGGGAGTATATACTCTCACTTTTCATATACTATTTTAATGGTGTTATTATACCTCTTTATCTATTTAAGCATACTCTAATAATGATTATAATATACTCCAAAGTAAATCCATAAAAAATTCTATAAAAATCCACTTTTTATAATCTAATTTTTGTATATATTTCTTTCATGTATGAAAAAGGACATATAGCAAAAAGAAATAGTTCTGATGAATAATTTTCAACCAAGTCGTAGTTGAGTATTTTAAAATTAATATGTAAGTATACCGAAAGTGATAAAGAGATATAAAATATTTGTTTAAGTGGTATATTAAAAATGGGAGTATGTACTCCCGGGAGTACGGAATAGGCTTCCTATGTGTGTGTGTGTGTGTGTGTGTATGTGTGCGTACCTAATATGCAAACGACAACAACAGTGCATATTTCTTTGGCTATTAACAAAGAATTGTTGTTATTGCCACTCATATATCACTAACATGGGTAATTACAAAATATTGTGTACATGAACTAAATATATACATCATCTAAACATGGTTATCAAGCGCATTCTATACAACCAAACCACTGTTATGTTAATAAAATGTTAAGGACATATTAAGTGTATTGCTCGTAGGCGAATGAAACATACCTCTTTGCAAAGGTCTTCACCATATCCACACTAATTCCAACTACAAAATCCCCTAAATCACACCAAAACCACCTTGAAAAATTGATTCAAACTCTCTTCTACTTTCACTTTCTTTATTCTTCCTTAGCTTTCTCTGTGTTGGCAGGGAAGATACTCAACTGCGCAGCTTCAGATGAGATAGATAAGAGGGATGCGAGCCATTGTATAAGTGCGGGGAGGTGTTGCCGACCGATAGGTCCATGCAGGCACACGTGGGCATGGATGTGTTGAGATACGGGTAGACTACACTAGCGCAAATTAAAATTTCTACCGCGTAAACCAGGAAGCCATGCGAGTACGAGATTATAGATCGTTACCACTAGACGCGCAGTGCAGCGGAAGAAGAGTTGAAGCAGTCGATTCAACGAAGAGTGCATCGGTGTAGGCGAAAGTAGTCGATCATCCTTCGGCCAACTGTCTCCTCCTTGCGATCGTCCCGATCAGCGCCGCAATCGTAGCAACGCCTCTACCGCGGTCCACACATCTAGGGAGGGAACACCATGCATCGGTGTGCTAGCACCAGCGCGCACGGCAGGGGTTATGAGAGGTGGCAGCTAGGGTTTCTTGGAATGTTTGCTTCAGCCCCCGCATCTCTCATTATATAGCCTCCAATCGGATCCATATCCGATACGAGTGGATATCGAAGCCCACTCAAAAACTATCATCTGGACCCTTATCGTTCTAACCCATTAAGTGTGTGACCATGTAGGTTCATGTACATTTGACCATGCCCTTTCTCGGTCTAAATCGCATAACTATCATAAAGATCATATCGGACAAACCTATATAATACTTATGTATGGATCTCTTTGCCTCATAATATCGCTAGTGCACCTATAATAGTTTGATCCTTCACAACTCGAATTACTCGTATATTTTCATGCAAAAATAACCACGAGATATTATTAAACTAAAATTATACGGCTATCAAGGCCAAGTCTTACAATAAGGCACTAGGCCAACAAAGTAAACAAAACAATGGAAATAAAGTAAAGGTGGCAAGACAATAAGGCACCCATCCAAATCTCCCACAGCGAATGATCAGAAGACGATCCTACTCACCAAGTAGTCCTCACCGCCGTAGTCGCCTCAAGTCCGCAACAGATTTAGCAAGGTGAGTACGAAGTACTCCCAAGGTAAGCAAGTAAATGCTTACGCAAGTTACACCAGAATTATAACAGATTTGATGCATGCATAAGGGATTTCAAAGGAAGCTTAATAGGTAATGTGCGAAAGCAATACTTGAATTTAAATACAATAACGTAAGTATGAAAAGCTGAATTTAAATACAAGATATGAAACATTGTTTTTAACAGTAATATCGTTAGTGTAGGCTCCAACCCACACTAACCTATCCACGGAATCCACCCGACCATTACCAAATCCAACGCTTGTTTGCCAAAACCAAGTTTTATGAAAATTCAAGTCTAATCTGTGAAGACTCTACTCAAGATGTCCATGACCGTGGACACGGCTATCCAGATAGTTTGTTACTCGCAGAGGTGTACAACTTTACCCACAAGACATTCCTCTCACTTGAGCCACGCGATCAACACACCGCCTTAGGTGTGCGGCGAGAGTTCATGACAAGGTCGTTCGATGATTCATAGCCAACATAATCACGCCGCCACTAAGGTTTCACCACAACTCGAATCCACGAGTTGGAGCCCTCTCGTGCCATGTGAGACTTCCCACACCTACGCCACGCACATTCACCTATAGCGAGACTATAGTTGGAACTTCACAAATTACTTAGCCAGTCCGTCCCATACCGGACTTGTGGTAGTACGAAGTGACTTCAGAAATAATTCACGTAAACGGTCCTTAAGTTGATTTAGGCTCAACCACATACCCCGCACACGATAATCAACCAGTGTCACCAAACACGAGGCATACCTGCACCCACCACCTAACCATTAGCCTAAGTCCAAAACATGTTTTCTATTTTCATTTTTAAATAATTTCAGAAACCATCCTTGACTCATCAAGTCAAGATATCGAATTTCAAAGTCCGTCATTTCATGTGAAAGATTGATCCCACCAAAATTATACTAAGCCGTGCTAAGCATTTCTATGAAATTTTTCTAGTCAATACTATGGTACTAACTAGTTTTCAGCTAGGTGACAAGGTATACGAATTCAGATTTCAAATAGGCTATAATCAAAGGATCATGGGAATATCTAAGTTTCAAATCCAATTTGAATTATACTTGAATAAAGATACGCATGCATATACAGAGAAAACAATATAAATAATTTAAAATATTAGGTTCAACATGGTCAAAGGTGTAACTTGCCTTGATCGAAGTCCTGCTGCGATTCGTCGAATTCAAACTCTCCTAATCACAATATCTAACGAGAAATCAATTCAAAGCAAATTCAAAACAAAAATTCAAATGGAATCCAAATAACCTCCAAAAATTATCAAATAATTTGGGAGACAGAATTCTGAATTTTTGGATGTGGGTCAACAATTTTAAAAAGGAAATGAGGCTTTTAAAAGAAGTTGGAAGTTTTAATTTAAATTTGAACCTTGGAATTACAAAATATATTCAAATCAAATTTAAATAAGTTTCAAAATTTCAAAATTATTCCAGAAATGGATAGATCATGATTTTAGAAAATTTAGAAATTTGAATGGGTCAATTTGGAGTTAAAATGCAAAAGTTATAGCCTTCCAAAGTTTGAATTCAAAATAAAAGAAAAAGGGTATTTTCTGGATTTATTTTTAAACCGAAAAGGATTTATGACGTCAGCACGAATTATTTTTCTAAAGGAAATTATAGATTATGACGTCAGCCCTAGGATTAATATATTCGGGCAGAGGCTGACAGGTGGGGCCCGGGTGTCATGGACCGAGTCCATGGACCCGAGGGAAGGGTGAGGTGGCAAGCGGGCGCGCGGGGAGCGGGGTGGCGCTGACGTGGCGCCACGGGGCTGCCGCGCGGTGGTCGCCGCGTGGTCGCCACGCCACGCTTTATGCCGACGCATGCGGCGCGCGCGAGGTGGCGAGGGGCGCGGGTGGCGCCGGCGTGGCGCCGACCGCCGCCACTGGCTGCCACGCACGCCGCCGCCGCCGCCCGACGGCCGACGTGGCTCGCCGGCGACGGCGCGCGCGGGGGCGATGGTCGCCGAGTTCGGTGAGCGGCGCGCCGCCGAGGGTACCAAACGACGAGGAGAACGCGGAGTGCGCTCGGTACCTTGCACGGAGGCCGAGGATGACCGGAGAGGGAAACCGCGAGAGGGGCGGCGGTCGAGAAGCCTTCACGGCGGCGAGTAGTTCCGGTGGTGCACGTGTTCGGGAGGTGGTCGCCGTGTTCGCCGGGCACCAGAAGGTCGGGAGGCTTCGCGAGGGGCGAGGGGCTTGAGCCGGCGGCGATTGCTCGCCGGAGTAGCCGGAGCCGCGGAGGGAAATCGGGCGCAGGGGAGCTTCGGCTGGATTAAGCGCCCGAGGCTCGGGGTGGCGGTGTGAGTAGAGGGACCTCGGGCACCTCTTTATAGGTCGGGAGGAGGGTAACGGCCGCGCGGGTTCGCCGGAGTGCAACGGGCGGGAGGTTTATTGCGACGGTGATAACGGCCGTGATTATGCGTGATTATGCCCGTAATGGACGCGTGGAGGTGCACTGCGATCGGCCGCTGGCGCGGGCATAATTTGAAGGAAACCGCTTTAAAGCTTCGGTTTGCGGCAAAGAATGGCGGCAATGCGCGGAGATCGCGCGAGGAAGAAAGGAAAGGGGCGGGAGACGGAATCGACGAGTGGGGCCCGCACGCCGAGAGAGAAAAGAAAGGAAGGAGCGAGGGGACGGCCGATGCTTGACGGTGGCACGGGAGAGATCGGATCACCGGCGCATTGCGAAGGGGTAAGTGAAGGGGACGGCCGAGATCCGATCCGACAACGGGTTAGATCGGGCCGACGGTGCTTAAGTGGGAAGGGGCGCCGAGATGAGATACGGCAATAGGGGACGGCTTGATAACACCACGTGGCGGCAGGAGCGAGAGGGGAGCGTGAAGCGGTAAGTGGGTGCGGCGGCGAGGATTAAATCCGGCATGGGAGTGGACGGTCCGATGCGCGACACGCTGCCGCACGCGAGAGAGGGAAGGCGGGAGAGGGTTTGTTAGATCGACGGCCGAGGGGATTCCGGCGGGCGAGGGGACGCCGATGGTTGACACCGCGCCGGGAGGGATTTTTGGAATTTTCTTTCTTTTGATTTTCCGTAAATGCTATTAAGCTTTAGAAAACTCTAAAAATACCAAATAAATTTTGAAAATCCAAAAATTCTGGGAACTATCTGGAGCTATTATAGACTTAATAAAAATATGTCCCACTCATTTTAACAAGTATATTTTGCAAAGGTACAATTTGATTTTGTAGGAGGGTTTTAATTCCTTCTAAAATCCAGAAAAATTAATATAATCTCATATTTGACTTAAGGAAGTGAAATACATTGGTTTAAGCTTTTAGGAATGCAATAAATTTAATTTTGACTTTTACACAATAAAGTTTAAAATTTTTCTCAAATCAGATTTTAACATAACTCCGTAAAATCCAAATAAACTCCAGATTAAATTTTCAATAAAGGGACAAAATTTTGGGATGTTACAAACCTACCCCTTTAGAGGAAATCTCGCCTCGAGATTTGCAATCGCTAGCAAAAGAGATGGGGATGGCTGGTCTTTAAGTCTTCTTCTCGCTCCCGTGTGGCTTCGCCCTCGGTGTGATTGCTCCACCGAACTTTGCGTAACTGATGGTCTTCCTTCCGTCCGACGCTCATTGCCTCGAGAATCTTGATTGGTTGCTCCCGATAGGTGAGGTCATCCCGAGGTCCAAGGTTTCAAAGGCGGCTTGCTCTGTGGGTACTCGGAGGCACTTCTTTAATCGTGAGACATGGAAGACATTGTGCACCCTCGACATGCTTGGCGGCAAGTCTAATCGATATGCGATCGCACCTCTTCTGGTTCGTAATCTTGAAAGGGCCCACATATCGCGTGCAAGCTTTCCTCTAACTTGAAACCTTTTCACACCTCCGAGTGGGGATACCCTAAGATAGACGTAGTCCCCGACCTCAAAGGTCGTCTCGACGGCGTTATCCGCGTAGCTCTTCTCGCCGAGACCGGCTATCTTCACCGTCCCCCGATCTTCTTCACTTGATCTTCTCGCGCCTTGCAGCAGTTTGGTCCCGCTTGGGGTTCACCTTGCCGATCCCAAAGCAGGGGGTTCTCGCACTTTCACCATACAAGGCTTCAAGGGTGCCATCCGCAGTCGGCTTGGTAGTCGTTATTGTACGAGAATTCCGCATAGGCGTTGAACGGTCCCAACTGCTCTCAAATCCAGCGACAAGCCCTTAGCATATCCTCGAGTATCCGATTAACTCTTTCTGCTTGACCGTCCGTCTGGGATGGTAAGCGGCATCAAACCGAGCTTACTACCCAACTCTTCGTGCAGCCTTTGCCAAAATCGAAAGTAAATCGACTACCTCGATCCGACACTATCTTCTTGGGTACGCCATACAGCACACAATTCGAGACATGTACAGCTTCAGCCAACTTGCTTCCTAATAAGTGGTCTTGACTGGTATGAAGTGAGCTACTTTAGTCAACTGCCTATGATTACCCAAATTGAATCATAACCCGATTGTGTCCTTGGGAGTCCGGTTATGAAATCCATACCAATTTCTTCCCACTTCCATTCCGAATCGGCAATGGTTGCAAGAGTCCCGCTGCCTCTCGATGTTCAGCTTTGACTCGGCTGACAGTGTCGCAGCTTCGATGAACTCGCGATTTCCCTTTTCATACTAACCCACCAATATCTTTCCTCGATCCTGGTACATCTTGGTACGACTGGTGGATTGAGTATGGGGTATCATGAGCCTCTTTCGTAATCGTGTTTTGATTTCCGATTATTCTAAGACACGATGCGTTCTCGAACCAAACCGCGCCATGTTCATCTTCGCTGAATCTCGGCGCTTTGCCTCTCCTCATATTCTTCTTGATTTCTTGAATATCCTCGCCCACAACTGAGCTTCCTTAATTTGATCGTAAGCGGGTCGCACTTCCAGTGTGGTGAGGGTGCTTGGTCCCGCTGGGTTTAGACTTAGACGGGCGACTCCTCCCAAGTCGGGTCCGGTCTTCTTCTCGATATCACCAAGTTTGCATAAGACTTCCCGCTAAGGCGCCGCTACTACATTCGCTTCCGGTGGTAATGTATACCGATGTCGTAGTCCTTGATCAACTCCAACCATCTTCGCCGCCTCAAAGTTGAGTTCTCGCCGGGTGAAGATATACTTCAAACTCTTATGGTCCGTGTATACTTCACAACGGTTACCAATAAGGTAGTGGCGCCGATTTTTAAGGCGCACACATCGCGCTAACTCCAAGTCATGAGTAGGATAATTGCACTCATGAGGCTTGAGTTGACGCGATGCATAGGCTACCACTTTGCCTTCTTGCATCGTAACACGCCTAAGCCTAGGCGAGAGGCGCCACGTAAAACCTCGAAGCCTTTATGCACGCCCGCAAGACGAGCACGGTGCCGAGACTAGTCTCTTCTTAAGGGTCCGAAACTCGCCGCAAGCCTTCGCCCATTCGAACTTCTTTTCCTTTTTCAGAATTGGGTCATTGGCTTGGCTGTCTCGAGAATCTCGCTATGAACCGACGGTAATAACCCGCAAGTCCAAGAAAGCTCCCGACTTCATTACGGACTTTGGTGGCTTCCACTCCATTATCGCTTCCACCTTGGAAGGATCTACAACGATTCCTTCTACTGTTACAATATGTCCGAGGAAGGCAACCTCTTTTAGCCGTAATTCACACTTATCGAATTTGGCGAAAAGTCGATGTTCTCTAAGCTTTTCCAGAGTGATCCCGAGGTGCCGCTCGTGCTCTTCTTCATTCTTGGAGTAGATGAGGATGTCGCCGATGAAGATTACTACGAACTTGTCCAAGTATTTCATGAACACACCGCTCATCATGCTCATGAAGTAGGTCGTGCATTGGTCACCCAAATGACATGACCGTGAACTCATAATGCCCATATCCGTGGAGAAGGCGCCTTAGGAATGTCTTCTTCACGAATCTTCACCGATGGTATCCTCGATCGCAGTCAATCTTGGAGAAGATACCGCTCCTTTCAACCGATCGAACAGTCATCGATCCCGGGAGGGGGTATTTATTCTGATGGTGACGCCATTGAGTGCTCAGAGTCCACACATAGCCTCGCACTCTCATCCTTCTTCTTGACGAACAGACGGTGCTCCCCAAGGCGATGAACTAGGTCGGATATACCCTTGTCTTCTAACTCCTTGAGTTGATTCTTCAATTCCGCTAACTCATTAGCGTGCATCCGATATGGTCTCTTGGAAATCGGGCGGTGCCTCGACTAGGTCAATCACAAATTCGATCTCCTATCCGTGGCATCCTGGCGGCCTCTGAAAACATCCGGTACTCCCGCACGATCGGCACTTCCTCCAATACTTGGAGGTGGAAGAGGGCACATTCTTCTGCTTTCGGAATCTGGGGAGAGAAGATTACCTCCATGCCTTGGTCATTGGTGAGGGTGATGGATCTGGTAGCACAATCGATCCGACTCTCGATTCTTGGCTAACCAGCCATCCCTAGAATGACGTCTAATCCTTGCGATTCCAAAACCAAAAGATCGGCGAGGAATCGGGTCCCATCTATGAGCAATTCCACTTTGGGGCACAAGGTCCCCGCTCTCATTTCTCGCTCCGGGAGTGAACTATCATAGGGTTGCTAAGGGTTACCCTGCCCAACCCATGCTTATCCACAAAAGTTTTTGACACAAAGGAATGCGATGCTCCGGAATCGAAAAGAACTGATGCTGGTACTGAATTGACAAGGAACATACCCAAAGACGACATCCGTGCAGCTGGGCCTCTTCCGTTGCCACGTGGTTCACTCGCCTTTGATGAAGGTCCGCGCTTCGCTGCCCCGGTTCTCGACTTCCGAGGCTCTCGGTTGCCGCCGCTTGAATCTTCTTAGGCATGCCTTGGCAAAGTGCCCCGTTCCTTGCGAGTAGCAGTCAATCCGCCGACGGCGGACGCTTCTTCTCGTGTCCGCCACCGGTTGCTGAGTTGCGTTGCTTGGGAACTGCTGCGGTTGGCTTGAAACGGCGGGCGGCTGGTTGAGGACTTGAACCTGCTGGACTGGTTCTTGAAGTTGCTGCCCTGGGGTCTGAACTTGTTTGAGTGAGGAGGAGTACTGCGATTCTTGAAAGAACTTCCAGAGTTGTTCCTTTGATCCGCCATCCTTTTCTTCCGGGTCTCCATTTCCATGTGCTTGCCCTCCTGGCGGATGGCCTTACTGACTAGCTGGTGGAAGTCAGTATAGTCACCCGATATCAGTTGTACTGATATGTTGTCATTCATGCCCTCCATGAACCTTTCTTGC
The DNA here is from genome assembly GCA_036346265.1 of Melocanna baccifera. NCBI lineage: Eukaryota > Viridiplantae > Streptophyta > Magnoliopsida > Poales > Poaceae > Melocanna > Melocanna baccifera. Next base: position 8,366,495 of record CM070707.1, on the reverse strand, counting down.
TTGGCTTCATCTGAAGCCACATCCTCTCGCGCATAGCGGCCGCTTGGTTAAACTTCTGTACGTACTCATTGACAGTACGACTTCCTTGGCGCAGAGATCTGAACTCCTTCTTCTTCAATGCCATGGTGCCGGTGGGGATATGAGCTTTGCGAAAGCTTTGCTCGAACTCGATCCACGTCACCGTCTGCGGGTTGGCGTGCGAAGCGGTGAAAGTGTCCCACCATTGAGATGCGGGCCTGCTCACCGATGGGAGGCGAACAAGACTCGCTCCCGATCGCACACCGAATGTCCAGCTTCTTGCCAATCGACCGAGCCGCCGTCGGCGCCCATCGGTTCAAAGATCGCCGCGAAGGTGGGTGGCTTGATCCTCGTGAACTCGAGAGACGATTGGGAGGCACTTGGGCAAAGTTGATGATGAGCCTGAGGGTTGTTGATCGTCTGAGCCAAGAGCTGGATCAACTGGGTTTGATTGGCCATCAACTGTGCCCAATCTGGTCCTGCCGCTGGCGGGGGTGGTGGAATCGAGCGGATCGGCTTCCTTGTGCTCCGGGTTGGCGTTGTCCATGTTGGGATTTCTTCTTGTGTTCACCATCTATTGAGACTTTCAGATTTAGAGAGGGAACTAAAGGAAAGGTTCTAGTAACAATCCCACCAAAACAACACACAAGAGCAAGGAAAACCTGATAAGAGCCAAATAAAACTTTTTATTTTATTATAATAGTCTTCGTGGCTGTTTACAAAGGTTTACACTCACGGATAGCGCTCTAAGACTCGGGTTGTTCATACACTAGCGCTGCGCCGAGTCTCCTCGGAAAAGGTCCGAATCGTGGAACTCGCATCCTCTCGCACGGAGCTCGGCAAGTTCCTCTTCGCGCGCGAGCTTCTGCAGGCGGTGTGCAGCTCGTCCAGTGGTGGTCCGTACATGTGATCCATGGACTTGGTGTACTCCACCACCGTATGAGGCGGGGTTGCTCTCATACTCTGAGACGAAGTCGCCGCAGCCCACAAGGGAGTCTTCATGGGAAAGTAGCGAAGTCGGTGCGCAGCAAGTCTCGAGCGAGATGTTCCGCACTGGCGAATGGCCTCTCGGCTGCATCCCGAACTCCATCAAGAAGGTGGCCCGAGGTAGGTGCGCCGAACACGTAAATGGCTCCGTGTGCTCCAAATCCTTGAAGATCTTCACTTCCACTCTCCAGCGCTCGCTCCATACATGCCAACGTATCCTCGGTAGAGGGGTATGGGCGGAAGTTGAGCTCTTGCATGAGGTTGTACAGATCGTCGCGAAGAGTCCGCAAGGGTTCCGTGGGAGACGCGGTGGGTTGCTCCATCTAAAATTTGGAAGGGAGAGGAGTTAGTAATCGGTTTTGGTAAAGAGACTTGAGAAAAGGGAGAGATAATTTAAAAGCGCATTTCTTATTAAAATATATCCTTAAAGCTGGTCTCTTGCTAAGGTCACGCCTTAGAGTCATTGTTGCTCGATACCATTTCTGCCGGGACCCGAACAACAACTCCGAGCCCTCTCGTAAATCGCACTATCCCGTGAAAAGCTAGTGCACACAGTGTTTCACAAGAATGTATATCATGCAAAAATAACCACGAGATATTATTAAACGAAAATACGGCCCAAGGCCAAGTCTTACAATAAGGCACTAGGCCAACAAAGTAAACAAAACAAATGGAAATAAAGTAAAGGTGGCAAGACACCCATCCAAATTCCTCCCACAGCGAATGATCAGAAGACGATCCTACTCGCCAAGTAGTCCTCACCGTCGTAGTCGCCTCAAGTCCGCAACAGATTTAGCAAGGTGAGTACGAAGTACTCCCAAGGTAAGCAAGTAAATGCTTACGCAAGTTACACCAGAATTATAACAGATTTGATGCATGCATAAGGGATTTCAAAGGAAGCTTAATAGGTAATGTGCGAAAGCAATACTTGAATTTAAATACAATAACGTAAGTATGAAAAGCTGAATTTAAATACAGATATGAAACATTGTTTTTAACAAGTAATATCGTTAGTGTAGGCTCCAACCCACACTAACCTATCCACGGAATCCACCCGACCATTACCAAATCCAACGCTTGTTTGCCAAAACCAAGTTTTATGAAAATTCAAGTCTAATCTGTGAAGACTCTACTCAAGATGTCCATGACCGTGGACACGGCTATCCGATAGTTTGTTACTCGCAGAGGTGTACAACTTTACCCACAAGACATTCCTCTCACTTGAGCCACGCGATCAACACACCGCCTTAGGTGTGCGGCGAGAGTTCATGACAAGGTCGTTCGATGATTCATAGCCAACATAATCACGCCGCCACTAAGTTTCACCACAACTCGAATCCACGAGTTGGAGCCCTCTCGTGCCATGTGAGACTTCCCACACCTACGCCGCCACATTCACCTATAGCGAGACTATAGTTGGAACTTCACAAATTACTTAGCCAGTCCGTCCCATACCGGACTTGTGGTAGTACGGTGACTTCGTAAAATAATTCACGTAAACGGTCCTTAAGTTGATTTAGGCTCAACCACATACCCCGCACACGATAATCAACCAGTGTCACCAAACACGAGGCATACCAGCACCCACCACCTAACCATTAGCCTAAGTCCAAAACATGTTTTCTATTTTCATTTTTAAATAATTTCAGAAACCATCCTTGACTCACCAAGTCAAGATATCGAATTTCAAAGTCCGTCATTTCATGTGAAAGATTGATCCCACCAAAATTATACTAAGCCAGGCTAAGCATTTCTATGAAATTTTTCTAGTCAATACTATGGTACTAACTAGTTTTCAGCTAGGGTGACAAGGTATACGAATTCAGGATTTCAAATAGGCTATAATCAAAGGATCATGGGAATATCTAAGTTTCAAAATCCAATTTGAATTATACTTGAATAAAGATACGCATGCATATACAGTAAAACAATATAAATAATTTAAAATATTAGGTTCAACATGGTCAAAGGTGTAACTTGCCTTGATCGAAGTCCTGCTGCGATTCGTCGAATTCAAACTCTCCGGAATCGTCAATATCTAACGAGAAATCAATTCAAAGCAAATTCAAAACAAAAATTCAAATGGAATCCAAATAACCTCCAAAAATTATCAAATAATTTGGGAGACAGAATTCTGAATTTTTGGATGTGGGTCAACAATTTTTTAAAAAGGAAATGAGGCTTTTAAAAGAAGTTGGAAGTTTTAATTTAAATTTGAACCTTGGAATTACAAAATATATTCAAATCAAATTTAAATAAGTTTCAAAATTTCAAAATTATTCCAGAAATGGATAGATCATGATTTTAGAAAAATTTAGAAATTTGAATGGGTCAATTTGGAGTTAAAATGCAAAAGTTATAGCCTTCCAAAGTTTGAATTCAAAATAAAAGAAAAAGGGTATTTTCTGGATTTATTTTTAAACCGAAAAGGATTTATGACGTCAGCACGAATTATTTTTCTAAAGGAAATTATAGATTATGACGTCAGCCCTAGGATTAATATATTCGGCGAGGTCGACAGTGGGGCCCGGTGTCATGGACCGAGTCCATGGACCCGAGGAAGGGTGAGGTGGCGGCGCGCGCGGGAGCGGGTGGCGCCGACGTGGCGCCACGGGGCTGCCGCGTGGTCGCCGCGTGGCTCGCCACGCCACGCTTTATGCCGACGCATGGCACGCGCGCGAGGTGGCGAGGGGCGCGGCGGTGGCGCCGGCGTGGCGCCGACCGCCGCCACTGGCTGCCACGCCGCCGCCGCCGCCCGACGGCCGACGTGGCTCGCCGGCGACGGCGGCGCTGGGTTCGATGGTCGCCGAGTTCGGTGAGCGGCGGCGCCGGCCGAGGGTACCAAAACGACGAGGAGAACGCGGGGAGTGCGTCGGTACCTTGCACGGAGGCCGAGGATGACTGGAGAGGGAAACCGGCGGAGAGGGGCGGCGGTCGGAGAAGCCTTCACGGCGGCGGAGTAGTTCCGGTGGTGCACGTGTTCGGGAGGTGGTCGCCGGTGTTCGCCGAGCACCAGCAAGGTCGGGGAGGCTTCGGCGAGGGGCGAGGGGGCTTGAGCCGGCGGCGATTGCTCGCCGGAGTAGCTGGAGCCGGCGGAGGGAAATCGGGCGCAGGGGGAGCTTCGGGGCTGGATTAAGCGCTCTGGAGGCTCGGGGGGTGGCGGTGTGAGTAGAGGGACTCGGGCACCTCTTTATAGGTCGGGAGGAGGGTAACGGCCGCGCGGTTCGCCGAGTGCAACGGGCGGGAGGTTTATTGCGACGGTGATAACGGCCGTGATTATGCGTGATAATGGTAATGGACGCGTGGAGGTGCACTGCGATCGGCCGCTGGCGCGGGCATAATTTGAAGGAAACCGCTTTAAAAGCTTCGTTTGCGGCAAAGAATGGCGGCAGCGGGCGGAGATCGCGCGAGGAAGAAAGGAAAGGGGCGGGGGAGACGGAACTGACGAGTGGGGCCCGCACGTCAGCGAGAGAGAAAAGAAAGGAAGGAGCGAGGGGACGGCCGATGCTTGACGGGTGGCACGGGGGAGAGATCGGGACCGCTGGCGCATTGCGAAGGGGTAAGTGAAGGGGGACGGCTGAGATCCGATCCGACAACGAAGGTTAGATCGGGGCCGGACGGTGCTTAAGTGGGAAGGGGCGGCCGAGATGAGATACGGCAATAGGGGACGGCTTGGATAACACCACGTGGCGGCAGGAGCGGAGAGGGGAGCGGTGAAGCGGTAAGTGGGTGCGGGCGGCGAGGATTAAATTCGGCGCGGGAGTGGACGGTCCGATGCGCGACACGCGTCGCACGCGGAGAGAGGGAAGGCGGGGAGAGGGTTTAAGTTAGATCGGACGGCTGAGGGGATTCCGGCGGCGAGGGGACGCCGATGGTTGACACCGCGGCGGGAGGGATTTTTGGAATTTTCTTTCTTTTGATTTTCCGAAATGCTATTAAGCTTTAGAAAACTCTAAAAATACCAAATAAATTTTGAAAATCCAGAAAAATTCTGGAAACTATCTGGAGCTATTATAGACTTAATAAAAATATGTCCCACTCATTTTAACAAGTATAATTTGCAAAGGTACAATTTGATTTTGTAGGGAGGGTTTTAATTCCTTCTAAAATCCAGAAAAATTATTATAATCTCATATTTGACTTAAGGAAGCTGAAATACATTGGTTTAAGCTTTTAGGAATGCAATAAATTTAATTTTGACTTTTACACCATAAAGTTTAAAATTTTTCTCAAATCAGGATTTTAACATAATTCCAGAAAATCCAATAAACTCCAGATTAAATTTTCAATAAAGGGACAAAATTTTGGGATGTTACATAGTGTTTGGCAACCCCTAAGTAAACTATTACACATGTAGAAAACGATGATGATATCAGGTCCAAGAATCCCACATACACTATATATGAGACCAACTGATAACACTTAAGAATATAACAATTCTCGCAGTGTCTCATGGTGGGTCAATCCAACAACATGTTCTCTAACATGTATCCATATTATTGATTTGATATCCTATATCCAGGATCTGTGAAACATGATCATCAATCAATACATGTGCTGATCTGTAAATCATAATTGTCTCATATAATGATATAAGATCAGGGATAATTTAGAATAATATCAAAAACATAAATAAAGAGTTTCACGAACAAGTCACAAACTTGTTGATCAATATTAAAGATATTTATTCAAGGGACAAAATAATATATTATTCAAAAGATCATAAACATAGAAGTGATACAATCATCTCCATGATTGCCTCTAAGGCATATCACTAACAAGTGGGTAGTGCCAAGTCTTGCCAAAAGCCACGGGAATAATTGTCGGGCACGTCACGTCATGTCGCGCCTCGTGCATCACGTCATGTGACATCAGTCGGCCACTTAGGCACCTATCGAGCCAGGCCAGCTCAGAGTTGGGGGAGCTCGGTAGCCCCCTGCCTACCGCGCTCGCTCCTTGCCTATTGTGCTCATGCAAGCTGCCATGTTGAAGCCAGCCTACCAAGCTTGGGTGGCACAGCAGGTGACATGTGTTGTTTGCCACATCTATTGATCTTAAGGACTGAGCTATTTTTGCAAAAATGAACGTCTGTAGGCCAGATTTGAATAAAATATGCTACAACGTTATTGTTGGAAATAAACCTGACCAGTGTATGCTCCGGGTCAGAACGCGTGCGTGCGTGTGTGTCAAGTTGAGTCGGCGACGGCGCACCTGTATGAGCTCGTGTTGGAGTCCGTCGCCTAGGTCTAGGTCTGGTTGGTCCTTGGCGCATGTGTGTGCAGCGTCGGGTGCCAGGTAAGTGTTTGCCCAAGTCAGAGACGGTTGGCGGCATCATCGGAGGGCGAACGTGGAGCACGGACCAAGCAGCGGCAATCGACGATCGAGTGACGATCGAGTCTCGCGCGAGTGGTGGCTTGCGAACGAGAAATACGGATCGCCGATGAACATGCGTACGTGCGCGTGAAGACCGGGACGTGAGCTCTTGGGCGTTGATGCGTACATGCGTACATGATGTATAAAGCCATCCTGTAGATGGGTGTGAGTCTGTGTCCCGAGTTGTGTATTTGAATAATAGAAGCTAAGACACAGGGCGTTCGTCGCCGCGGCGTTCGTCGCCGAGAAAATTTCTTTGTCTACTATTTATCTTCTACCTCCGTCCGGCGTGAGCTAGAGTGACTCGGTTCCAACAGTTATATGTGTGAACAATTCCTAATTTACAACTGCTTGCGCAGAGCTAAGTGGTCAATCAGTCATATCAGAAGCACTTTGTCAAATTCTTGGACATTATAGGCTTCAATATTTGGCATGGCGGCATACAAGTTGGAGTCGCCAATACAAAGCTGGGTGAATCCTGTGTTTCATTTATCATAATTGAAGCAATTCCTCGTGTTTCACTATTGTGTTTCGTGATGTACCAAATTTTGTGGAGCTGGACGTTAAAAAAGGGCTCTCAATGGTGCCTCAGATTCTGGTGAAGTATACAAACTTCTAATAACAAGAGTCCTACGGGCAGCTAGTGTGTTAAGTTGTTTTGAATGGCATGGGCTATATAGCAACAGGAGGATTATAGAACAAGGCCTAAGTCATTCAGACGGTGGAGCACTGGAGCTCCTCCAGTGGTTATACATGCGATTGCAGATTTGTGTGTAGGAGCTAGCAAGGGTCTTTTAAATTGAGAATGTAGTCAATTGACTTCTTTGAAACTTTTGGGTTATTTTGCAGATTGCATGAATCTAGACTATGTCTGCGGTCTATGGTCCAAATTTTTTGTTCGCTGAAGATAGAAGGAACACATAATTGTTCTCCACCTTTCGCATATCATCTAACTATCTCGTGAAAAGCTTGCATGTTTGGTTATGTCCCATATACATATGTCCAACTAGTATGTCAAAATCGAAGCAAAAAAAACTAGAACCGTGAGTAATAATGACATCACTAGAATGAGCGAGATTTGTCCAAAAAAAACTGCGGGGTACATCAGATACGAAAGGATTGAGAGGGTGGCCTGGGAGATGCATGCTATTGACGATTTGTGTAAGATTTAGCAAGGATCTTACAAATTGGCAATGTAAAGTCAGTTGACATCTTTGAAACTTTTGGTTAATTTCGCACCGACCACAAAAGGAATGCACATATCTATAGACTATAATCATATAATGTGTCTGGTCCAAAGTTCTTTTTTAGTTTTTCTAACAAATAGAAGAAATATATAAAATGCGTGGGACGTACAAGTGCAAACTGATGTCAGTTCAGTAATGCAAACTCTTACGTCGTATTTGGTATGCAGTAATGTTTTGGTTGAAAGATGGATGAATTAGATTTGGGTTGGCATCCCATGCAAAGTGGTGTTAGGGCATGTACAACGGAGAGGCGACGGCCGTCTGTATCATGCCAGCTAGGCGAGGCGAGGCGACGTGGAGTGTATCGCGAGGCGAGCCGTCCTCTCGCGAGGCGACGGCCCGCGCTCGTGCTCCCAGGCTCCTCTCGTGAGGCGATGCCGGCGTTGCGGCGTTGTACGAGCCGTCGTCTCCTCCCGACGCGAGGCGGATCCAGATGCGGGCGCGCGAAAATGGCATCGACTTCCTTCCAAGCGCGCCAAATCCCACCATATCTTCCCCTTCCCTTTTCTCTTCAGCTCCCCCAACTTCCGGATCCAGATGCAGGAGCAGCACCAGGCGGCAACGACGGCGGCGGCGCAGGAGAGGAAGTCCGTGGCGTCGGCAGGGGAGCAGAAGCGGACGGCGACAGCGGCGGCGCAGGAGAGGAAGGCGGCGGTGGCGGCGCCGAAGCGGACTGGTGTAGGCCGCGCGCCCGTCGAAGCCGCACCGTCCTTCACCGGCAGGAGTAGCGTCTTCACCGGCGCCCCCACCTCCCTCGGCTGCTTTCCAAATCCATGGATGCATCCTCAAATCTATGGAACCTCCAACCTGGTATCACATCATTCCCCATTTTGTTTTCCTGGAATTTTAGTTGAGAACTGCTTCTGTGCTTCCAATAAACAACTGCCCATGTTACCGCAAGATTTTCCCGAAGATGTTGGATCTTTGGAGCGCCTCTGGATGTTAGATTTTCCCAGTATTGAAATATATTGCAATTTTGCTTCTACATTGTCTCTAGTTGAAATGGAAGCCCTCAGATTTGTTATCTGATGAAGCCCTCAGATTTGTTATCTGATGGAGCTCATTGTTTGACAATCAGGGAATGAAAGCTACAAATTTCATTCTGCTGAATTTTATAGGTAGATTGAGACATGCTCAATAGATCCAATTGTGCACGGTAGTGTATTCTACACTTTGAGAAACTGCAATTCCTAGATGAAATTTGTGAACATATTTCAACATAATCTTTGTACTTGAGATTGCTCCTTGTGCAGTAAACAACAAATGATACAGTACATTACCGAATTCCCATGAGTCAACCGGGTATCCCTTTGAGATTGTGTATTTTACAAAATCATATGCATTTGTAGAGTTCCATTTGCCTGCCCAGAAAGAACGCCGGACGTTATACCTTCCATATAGCGCATTCAGACCAAATGTGACAATTGCTCTGCAGGTAGATGTTTGCTCACCCATTAGCTAGTTCTGTTAAGCATGTATAAATTGCACAAATCATGCTAAACAAGCACATGGGGCTTCATTTAGAAAATGAAAAAAATCCTTCTTTATGCACATCAGTTCCCTGTACAAATATGTCATTTAGTTATGTTTATATGGCTTGATTTTATCATATATCCTCCCCAAACAAATTAGTAACGCTAATATGTGCAGAAAAAGATAACTGTTAGCTATTGTTTGGTTTCTCAGCCTCACCCTGTTTAGACAACCAACTGAGAAACTGAGAAACCAACTGACTGAATTCCAGCTTAAAATTATTCAGCTTGTCCCACCTATCCATGCTTAGACAACCAACTGAGAAACCAAACAAACTGATATGTGATTACCTGCTGTCCAGGTTTGACATGAATTAGTTATACTGTCAAATGTTCGTCTTGGATTAAGTATATTGTCAATCTTTCCAGTCCATTGATATGTGATTCTAATTATTCTTCTACTTTTGCAGGGACAATAACCCACATCCCTCTGGTGGATTTATGAGTTTTTTCAACAACCAGTTGCAAATGTCACAAAATTTCCATTTAGTCGGTGGTCTTTCTCATTGTGCACCTTTCAAGGCTCCAAGGCCTGTGGACATTGGAGGTTCTTCACCGCCACTCGTGGCAACGCCCACTCCGCAGCCAGACCAAGATCCCATTGATGTGGACAGCGGGGATGAGGTCGGTAGGACTGAGAAGCGAATTCTATGGACACAAGAAGAAGATGTTAGGCTGGTGAGTCTCGGTACAACAGCATGGTTCAATAAACTTGCATCTTATTTTCGATGTGATAACATTGTTCTATACAATTGCAGATGAGCTCTTGGTTGGAAAATTCAACGGACTCAGTCGCTGGAGCCGATAGGAAGAACGACCAGTACTGGGGTGATGTTGCTAAGACATACAACATGACAACCCCAGCACATAGGAGAAGGAATCCCAAGCAAGCCAAGGACCGGTGGCACAAGATTAATAAGTGGATTGATCTTTTCCAATGTGCTTGGGTGAAGGCTCGTAGAATATATACTAGTGGTTATTCAGATCAGCAGTGGATTGATATGGCCCACAGGTTCTATGTGGAAGACAACAAAGAGCTGAAGCTAGGACATTTTGTGTTAATGGATGTTTGGTATGTTTGCCGAGACCAGCCAAAGTGGGTAATATACAATGATGAGCTCAAGAAATCACATAAAAGGAAGGCTTCGGGACAGAAAGACGTAATGGAAGACATAGAGCCTATAGATCCTAATGAATGCCCACGACCAATGGGGCAAAAGAAAGCAAAGAAAGTTGCATTTGAAGCTAAAAAGGAAGGCAAGTCAAAGGAAACTGCGATAGATGTGGAAAATCTGGATAAATTCAGCAAAATTCAAACTGAAGCTCACACAAATCGCTTAAAGGTGCTGGAGGTACAACAAAAATTATCAACTGAGAAGCTTGAAGCAACAAGACTTGCCCATCTTGCAGCAATGGAGAATAAAGAAGCTAAGAAGCTGGAAATGGAAGCAAAGATGATGGAGACATACAACTGTCTCCTCTCACGAGACACAGGAGGGTTCTCTGCTGAAGAAAAAGATGAGCATGTTGCTGCACTGAAGTGTTTGAGGAAGCGGCTGTTTCCTAACAGTGCTTGATGCTTTTATTTAGTTGAGGTATGGTTTAACTGAAATGAGCATTGAGTTTAACTGAAACGTACTTGAGATCTTTGTTGGTGTGCTGTGTTATGTTATGCTGTGTTGCTCTGTTGAGTAGATTGTGTAGAACCACTCGTGTTTGCTAATTGCAATGGCTAAGTCAAGTGATGCTATATTTTTCATGACATTTGCAAGGAGGGGAAGGTTAGATAGGAGGGAGCAATCCATTCTTCCTTGTAGTCGGTTATATATGTTGTGCAGATCTACTTGTGTTTGCTAATTGCAATGGTGAAATCAAGTGATGATTTATAAAAATCCAGTAGCGTTATATATAAATCCCGCGCTCTGTGTCTTGCATGATCTTGCAAGGGAGAAAAAAGATGCAGCGGCATATTTTAGTTTTGAAACATGTTATTTTTGGTAGTTCTTTTGCCTTAATACCTTATCTGTCTGCCAGGAAATGAAGTTTCATGCTGCTAGTGTAAATATGTGACTAGTGTGAATATATTGATGGTTCTAAAAAATATTATAATTATGTTCATCTTATTTATGCTTGATCTATTTTGTATTAAGAAGCAATACAATGGTATACAGGAATCATATTCATGCTTGATCATGGCTGCATGCATGCATTAAACAGTTTGCAGACAGTCAAATAGATGACCCATTGTACAAGCTGTCTGTTCAGTTGTCTGTGTGTGAAGTGGCAAGAACTTACAGACAGCAACCCGTCTGTGGGTTGTACATGCCCTTAGGTGCAATTGTAAAGTAAACTATAACCCTTCGATTCTAGAGCGAGAAACAGCACTTGATTAATTAGTGACCCCTTCACCAAATCGGTTCCCTTGAGCCTTTCGTCTTCCCCCGTGAGACTAATCCCAAATCCACCATATCTTTTTCTCTTTGCCGAGCTTGTGTGATCTAGCATCACCACTTGTTCGTGGTTTCGCACCACCGGATCACAATTGTCATTTGTCAGCTATCACGATGGTCGTAGGCAGTCTCCACGGCATGGGAGCCCAACTGCACTGTTGGTCACGATTTCCATCAACACTCCATTACACACTGCTTAGACCGTGAAAGTTATTGTTAGACCCCGGGTTAGCAAGCCTAGATCCTCTGTGATTTCATCATACTATTCCCTGGATTAACAGATAGTGCTCACAGATACATTATATCAAAAATATATTATACGGAAACTTAATTAATATAGCAATAACTTACACATGGGTCAAATAGGTCGAAAACAAAGAGTGAAGTTGCGGAAACTTCACACAGATGAGACCCTTAGGACTTGCCCACAGGCAGTCAATTGGAGTTCGCAACCTAGTTCTTGGCCTTGTCATCTTCCTCTGTCGATCCCTTTTACAGTATCATAGGGCTTGAGCTTCTTTTCTAGACTGACTGAATGTTGGTAATTAAACAAGAGTGAGTATAACTATACTTAACAAGCCATCACATAGGATGCAATAGTAATACATGCAAAGCTGTCAAGAGAGGCTTGAGGTTCTTTTAGTTGCAAAAAGCAGTGTTTGGAAAGTACAATAAATAGGAAAACTACTAAGACTTTGCAGTTTTAACTAAATTACATTTTGTAAAGTTGATATGAGAATGCAATATTAATTGTAGCACAGGTTACATCCATTTTTTACAGTGTATGGTTACCTCCACCAATGCTAGTTTTTATTACTACCGGAGTACATCCCTCTAGGAAAAGTTAAAGTCAGAGTACTTCCCTCTGATAGATTTTTATCTCACCCACAAAAGTTTTTGAAATAAAACTAACTCGAGCAAGTTTTTATGTCCGCCCTTGACCATGAGCACAGTTGTTTGAACAGTTTATACTCTGTAGAGATTGTATATCTTTACTCACAAGAGATAACCCAATTGCTATATTCCGTATATTTTCTTTGATATGCAGATCAAGAGAACTACACATGGCCTTTACAATGCATCTAGCGGATAATTACACCCGCTAAGGTTTCATGCAATAAGACATCGTCTATTGGGTATTATTTAATTTGTTGAAATTAACTAGATAGTTCTAGATGCAGCATATTTGAGATTTGTAGTTGTCAGATAGTTAAATTACTAGTTCAAGATCTTAACTAAGGTATGAGGTTGATTACTTAACCAATTATTCTTAGGAGTAAAGTTTATTATTTTAGTGATTGATAAATTTAATAGAGTAACCAACGGTTATACTTTCTATTGTTAATTTCTTTCAAATATTATTAGTGAATTCAAATACGGAGATGATAATTGGATGATTCCCAAATAGGTAAGATTGTATTTTTGTATAATTCTTTAAGTAAGGATTTTATTTGCACATGTAATATTATTTTATATATTTTTGTAATATTTGCCTTTAGGATAAATATTAGTGGTATACAATATTCTTAAGAATTATTTGATTAGTGATAGGATTTGAGATACGGATTATTGATGTCCCCAAAAGGTTTTAAATACTGATAAGGTGATCTTTGATTGAAATCTTGCATTTGAAATTTTATTTTCTATAGTTTACACAAAATTCAATTGAGCTTCAAAATTCACAGTTTTGGTTACATTGGACAGGTCCTGAATTGAGATGAATTTAGAAATTTATTTCATCAAATTCGGGGCTAAGATGAACAAATTATGTCCATTTAAAGTTCTTTGTTTGAATTAGTTTGAAAATTAGAAAGGGAGAGAGAGATCTCTCACTGACAAGTGAGCCTGTGTAAGTTAAGTTCGGACCATCCATTCGGTCGGGATGTTCAGACCATCCGATTAGCTGAGGGTACTTTCGGGCCGTCTGATCGTTCTTGGAAATGTTCGGACTGTCCAAAGTGCTATGGATGTGCGAGCTGTCCGATCAGCGAAGGGTTGTTTAGACTATCCGATCATTCATGGGAATGTTCGAATCGTCCGAATGGCTGAACGTGCAAGCTGTGCAATCAGCGAAGGGTTGTTCGGACTATCCTATCATTCGTGGGAATGTTCGGACTGTCTGAATGGCCACCTTCATCAACACAGGGCTTTCGCCCATTTTTGGCCGTAACAGAAGGACTCGTCGTCGATGGTAGAGGTGGTGGCCGGACATTAGCATTCGCAAAATACATTGCTTACATCCCTGCACACCTACAGTCGAAGCCTCGTTGGCCAATTTGGCCATGGCTGCAGCTGGCGGCGACCGTTGGCGGCGGAACAGGGGAGATAGGGGGAAACTAATTATAGTATCCTAGCACAATTCACTGATAGGGGAGCATCTACGAGGTGACACATCCTCACCTAAATGCTTGGACAAGCTTGGGGATACCGGGAGTGGCCTAGCGGCATGAGACGGCTACGGGCAATGGAGGCGCACAGTGCGGACTCTTCTCAGGCGGTGGGAAGCTCGGCTGAAGGTGGGGGTGGCATCATCGTACTCTAAGGAGGCTCCAGCTCGATGGAGTTGATCCATGGTGGCTCCAATCGCCAGATTACTGACCAACCGGAGTTGGGGAAGATGAGCTTCTCTAGTAAGCGCAGGGGCGGCTCAGGCAAGCTCAGCTTGAGGGAGGAGAAAGGGGCAATGGGACGTCGGCTTTTTATAGCTTAGAGAGGTTAGGTGGTCGTTGGTGCATTAAACGTGAGCATCAAAGCTTCATGGTGGCATTGGCGTGCCATGCAGCTCGGGTGTTGGACCCGGATTTGAAATCTAGAATTCTGTGATTCCACCGTACTATTCCTTGGATCAGTAGATAGTGTTCACAATACATTGCTGAATCAACTCATACACGCATGATGATCATACAGTCAAAATATAATTTACATCAGAGTTTAAAATATGCCATGTCGAGTGACTGTTTTACATAACAGGCCTCCCAGGCCAAAATACTTACAGATTAAAAGTATAGCAGCGAAAACGAAAACATTAGTGAGGCCAATAGCCACAAGCAGGCGACTGGAGGTAAATGTGTCCATCTATATTGCCTAACTCTAGGTAATATAGGCGCACACCCTTACAGTAAGTCTACATGCTTAGGACTAGGCATTTAAGAAATCCGCCTTAGTTGCCATCATCGGCTCCTTGACTTGGTGCATCCTCGTAGGCATAATGGTCTTGTCCTCCTGCTTCTGTATATGGTGATGCGAGGGTGAGAACACTAACCACCTTGCTCCACAAGCCAATACATAGAATGCAATTATATAATATGTATGGCTTGACAAAGAATAGGCTCGGGTTATTTTATTTGCCGAAAATTGCCTTTTAAAAGACGTAGGATATTTACATAAAACTTTCTAGACCTAGCCATTTGGACTAAAATCATAGTATTTGAAAAAGATATGTGATGATAGTATTGGTACAGATTACATCCACCTTTACATGTCACTCGCACCATATATTTGCATTTCAGCATTATAGCCGCTTACAGTATCACTGGGACAACACCTAGGCTACACAAACCAGGACAGTTCATCGTCCTTCATTTTTCTTCCATGTTCCAACCATAAAAATTGTTTTTGAAATAGAACTATATCAGAGTTAAGTTCCCATGTCCGCTCTTGACCGTAGGGACAGCTATTCGAATAGTTTTGACTCTGCAGAGTTTGTACACTTTCACCACAAGAGACAGTCTGCTCGCTGCCTCACATGATTCCTTTGTCATGTGATTGAGTAGACTGTCACAATAACCTTTCAAAACTACTTGGCCTCTTGTTCTCATCTCACCCTATGGGCTGCTCCCACTTGCGGTGGGTCCCATATGTTGCACGAGATGTTACTCACTATTACTAGCACCTCTAGGCTCCACTCCCCATAGTGCTAGTAAGACAGAGAAATAAATCACCCACCCCTCGGTGTCCCTTTAGCCACAACAGGCCCTTGCATTACCACACTTCTCCCCTCCCTTCCTGTGAGATGAGTCCGAGGTTCGATAGATTTACTTAGCCAAGTTGCACTTTGTAGACTTGTAGTTGTACGATTTTACGATAGGAAATTATGACCCAATTCGGTCCTTGTGTTATCTGGGCGGTTCTACTACAACCCACACACTCGTGCACTCCAATGCACCATACCCCCGAACCATCCGCCCAGACATATAAGTAGCAGAGGATTTTGGGGCATAAAATAATGTTCATTTTTTTAAGTACATGACCATTCTCAACTACAACTCTCCCCAAATTGTTCTTTGTATTTGCATGTGGTGTTGGGGTGTCTTAACACCCCCATGATCTAAGCCAGGCTAAGCCCTATGAATATGCAAGGTTCACTGATTAATGTACTAAGAGGTATAATATTAGTACTTACATAAAGGCACTTAGCTAGAGCATTAAAAGCAGACATAATATTGTACATAAAATAACAGCATGCAGTTAATTAATTTGAATCTAAATAATTTGCAAAATGGGTATTCAAAATGATCAAAGTATTGATTCTTCTGGGTCACTGTTGCTTGGATCTTGCTGGTCTTGGTTCGTGTCTGCCTCAGATTCCTCCTCTTGAGCTTCGTACGCTAATTTTACGTCGAACAAAAATTTATAAACAAATAAAAAGAATTAATAAAACCAAATAAATTCTCATCAAAAATTCAAACAAGCTCAAAAATTCATGATTTTGGTTCCATTATAAAGAGGGTGAATTTAGATGAATTTAGCAATTTTTCTCACTAAATTTGGAGTTAAAATGAATTAGTTGTGATTTTTTAAAGTTCTCAGCTGAATTAAATCAGAAATGAAAACCACAAATTATTTTATAATCCAAAGAGAGACGATATGTACGACTGACTGGTGGGGCCCATTGGTTTTATTATTTTTATTTTTCTCTCTCTAACAGGTAGGACCCATTCGGTATATTTACTTCTTACTATCGCTGACAGGTGGGACCCACTGTCTTTATTTATTCTTTACTGCACCAGTGACTGACACGTGTGGTCCACCGAGAGTTATTAATCTCATTACTGCCAAACACTGACAGAAGGGGCCCACAGGATTATTATTTGATTTGTCGCTGACAGGTAGGGGCCGAGTAACGGTTTAATTTAATCGGGCCCACATGATAGACACACATTGATTTAATCTCTGTCATTAATGTTAATTAATTACCGTGCTAATCGGACGGACGAGATGAACAGTGGCTTCATCAACCTCCCGATAGCGGTGAAGCTCGTCGCCGGTGGAGGAGATGGTGGCCAACCAATAGCATATGCAAATTGGGTTTCTCAACCTCGCGCCCACCCCTAGGTGGAGTCTCGCCGGCCAATTTGGCCAGAGCATCGGCCGGCAGTGAGCTTGGGCGACGGCGGAACAGGACATTAGTGGCGACGGAGCTAGGGAGCGCAAGAGTTCAATTAAACATGACTGAAGTATCTAGGAATGGTCCTGAAGCTTCCTCGGGGGTCGGCGGAGCATGGGTGTGGCAGTGGTGGGCTGTCGATGTGCAGCGGCGGTGCTCCGAGGAGGGTGCTCGGTGAGGGAGATGCTCGAGCTTCGGGAGCTTCGGGAGGGGATCAGGACAGCTTCGCCGAGCTCCTAGGATGCTTCTGGTGAACGGAATCGATCGGAGATCGCTTCAATCGTCGGCGGGACCGATGGCCGGAGTTGCGGAAGAATTGAGCGTCGGCGAGCTATGAGCCACCGGGGTGCAATTGCGTTTGGGGGAAGTGAGAGGGAGGTGTGGGGAATCCACTGAGGGGCTTGGCAAGCTTTTATAGCCACCGAGGCGAGCTGCCTGCGTGGAGGGGGCATGGCGGCACAGCAAATGACGGAGGGGTGGCATGGTCACAGTGCATGCGGTCACAAGATTGCGATGTGATCCAATTGGTGACAGGAGAGGCAAAGTTGGCGAGAAGGAGTGTCACCAGCGTGGGAGGCATTGTGGCTGACACAGGAGGTGGCGCGGCGGCGTGGGCGCCGGCCGGCCGTGCGCTCAGAGGGAGACGGGAGCAAGTGGCGTGCTACGGCAGGGATGGAGGCAGCATGGGGTGAAGAGGCGCGGAGGTGTCTGTTGGTCCGAAGGGAGAAGCCAGGGTGGGGCGACCGTAGCGCAAATTCGGGGAGAGGGCATTCGGGCGAGCACGCACGAGGGATCGGGCCGAGGGAGAGCGAGGCAGAGAGGGGAGCGAAGGGAGAAGGAGGGGGGTACTAGCCGCTCGGTTGGGCCAGCCAACTGGGGCTCCCCTCTCCCCCTTTTTTTCTGTTTTAGTTTTTATTTTTGTTGTAAGTTTCATTATTGTTTTGGGCATATAGATGCGTATATTTTTTGCATCGAACTGAAGATGATGATTTCTCAAGTGTTATTGTCTTCCTTTTAAATGTCCATATTTTGGAAATCTTCTTTCTAAATTTTGAAGGACTTCAGGAAGCTGGTAACTGTGAAAGATTTTCATACCTATTGCTAATTTACCTTTTTTGAAATTTTGGGCAAAGATCTGGATCATCTTTTCATATTCGTATATTAATTTAAAACTTTCTTTTATGAACATATTCTTTGTGCTTTAACATCCTTTAGTACACATATGTATATTTATTTACTTTCTCTTTATTTAATGGAACCTCAACCAAAACCAAGAAATCTAGGAAATTTAAATACCAGAAAATGCCAAAATTTGAAACACCACAATTTTACACCTTATTCCTAGAAAATTTTTTTTGGAATGTTACATCGGGAAACCGTAGGCTGGTGCGTGGGCATAGGCAGAGGGGCACAGAGGAGTAACGCCAAATGGGACGTTGCTGAGGAGTAATCGCCGGGGGCAGTAGGGCTAGCGAAGGGAAGGGGCGTAGCGAGGTGACGTCGACGTAGAGAGGCATCAATGCAGTCGAGGGATGCGGCACCTAGGTACAATCTCGCACAACGACGCCACGAGGTGGAGCTAAGCGGAGGGGTGACGCGAGCTCAGCGCAAGCGGAGTGAATGTGGGGGTGGCATGAATGCACGTAGTACGGCTAGCAGAGGGAAGAATCTAGGGGAGGGGTAGAGCTAGCTCAGCGCCAGGAAGGAGAGGTGTTAAAGCATTATCACTTCACTAGCTCGGACACGTTGGAGAATCTAACGCCAGGGAAGGGGATGGGCTAGCTCGATTGCTGACATGGGCAGGCGCGCATGGGGCTGGGCAAAAGGCGAGAGGAGGAAGGGTGGTCGGCCAGGATAGGCGCAGCAGGAAAGGAGGAGGAAGAAGGAAGAAAAGGAGAGAGAGAGAGACCGGTAGAAGGAAAATGGAAAGGGGCTGAGGGCCCAAAGATTTTCCAAGTTTTGAATTTTAGATTTGTAATTAAATTTTGAATTTGAAATCTTGATTTAAATTTGGGATTGAAAATTTGAATTTTAAGGTGTTGTTGAATTCTAAGAGAAAACTTTTGAATTCATGGAATTTGAATTTTCACAAATGAAAATTTGATGGGAAAGATTTTAATATTAGTTTTTGGTTTCAAGTTCTGTTCTCGATTTTGAATGTCCAGATTCTAGTTTTGTCGGAACCGGATTTTATCAATCCAAATCCTCTGTGATCTTGCTGCACTATTTCCTGGATCAGTAGATAGTGCTCACAGATACATAACTGGATCATTTCATATACGGTACACTCTTATTACAATACCGGAATTAAGATAGTTCTTTACATAAGGCCATCAGGCCAAGTAGTATCATTACATTCAAAGGCAGCGGAAAATAGAAAGAAAAGGAAGGCGCATTTCCCTACAGGCAGTGACTGGGGATAACCCAAGAGAATCCAACATTTTCTCGACTCGACTAATGTGGAATTCCCTTGCTATGTAGAATAGTCGACTGAATTGTGAAGGGGCGAAAGTGCCATTGGCTAAGCCTAGTTATTATCGTTGCCTCCATCATCTTGAGCTGGCTCCTCATAGTATTTATAATGTCCTTGCTGCTCCATTTCTAGAAGAGGGGGTTTAGAGCGAGGGTGAGCACTTTCAACTATGCTCCGCAAGCCAACACACAAAGTGCAATAATATAATATGCAAGGCAGTTCAAGGATGGCTTGGGTTTCTTTTAGTTGCAGAAAGCGACTTTATCAAATATTTATGGTACAATTGAAATCCTATGACTTAGCAGATTTTGGTAAACATGAGTAGTATTTGAATGTGCAATAAGTATATTGTAGACAGTTCCATTCACCGATTACATGGTTCCATCCACCAATGCTAGTTTTTGATTACTGGGCAATAAGTATATTGTAGACAGTTCCATTCACCGATTACATGGTTCCATCCACCAATGCTAGTTTTTGATTACTGGGTTACCTCCACCCTAATTAGCCATCGCTGGAGTACATCCCTCCAAGTAAAATCAAAAGTGAAGTACTTCCCTCTACTTAGTTTTATTCCCACCCATAAAAGATTTTTGTAAATAGAACTAACTCGAGGAAGTTCCCATGTCCATTCTTAACTGTGGGCACGGCTATTCGAATAGTTTCATTCTCTGCAGAGACTGTACATCTTTACCCACAAGAGATAATCCAGTTGCTTTATTCCACATGTTTCCTTAGACATGTAGATCAAAAGGATTATCACATGAATTTTACAATGCACCTAGTATAGGGTCGCACTCGCTTAGGTTTCGTCTATGGGATAGCTATGTTGCTTCACCCAAACCCCCTCTTGCGCCACACGGCAGCTTAAACCCAGCGACATGACCCGTGTCCACAATGGCTTAAATCAGCACCACGACCCGTGGGTCACTCTGAAGTGCTTACCTTTACTGGCAATGCAAATTATTTGGTCATGCCTACACTTTGCCAGCTTATGGTTTGTACTGTTATACATGGAGAGGTCAACACAAGATTAAGTCCTTAAGTTATCCAGGCGGTATTTACCGCAACCACAAGTTCTCTTATTACATCCACACCATCATTTCTTACCATCCGTCCAGATAGAGAAGCATATTTTTAGAGTTTTTAGAAGCATAAGATAAGCTTGTACCAAACTATCAATCATGTACATGGCATGATTGCCCAAAAGTTGATTCTTATGTTTTTGAGAAGAGATGATCAGGTCAATCTAGTGCCCTGATCAGGAAAAAACTTAAACTAACAGAAAGACCTTGAATTTAAAAAATTTTAGAAACTAGTTTCACTCAAATCGGAGTTACGATGAGAAAGAACGAGCTCTCCAAAGTTTATTTTCAGGAAAAATCTCAAAAATAAAAAGAGGAGAGTGAGTTCTCTCTCTGACATGTGGGTCCCACCAGCTTTATTAAATTTTATTTAAAATTCTAGAATTTAAATACTGAGAGTATGACACATGGGGCCTATTGATTAATTAAATTTCAAAAATCAAATAAATGCCAGAGGCCAACATGTGGGCCCTGGTACGGCTACCCGTACAGTGGGGTCCACCTGTCAGTGAGACAAAGTTTTAAAAACTGGTTAAACATTTTAACGAAGGTTGTGAGACCCGGAGTAGAAACTCCTAGACCCCCTGTGTATTACTGTACTAGTCCCAGAGATCAATGCTAGTACACACAGTTCAAACAGAAAAGATGATACATTACCAACAACGCTTTATTACAATAGTAACTGAAGTTTTACAAAGGCCATAGCCTAACTAAGGTTCACAGAACCTCAAGCAAAAATAAACACAATGGAAGCAAAAGATAACTTGATCGACCCATCAATCGCCACGGGCAATTGATGGGAGACGAATCCTAGGCATCCGAATAATCCACCGCATCCACATTCGCGCGAAGTCATACTCTCGACTTGATCTTCTCCATTCTCTCTTTTATATTTATAGAGCAACAGTGAGTACAAAAATGTACTCCGCAAGTCTTGGGAAAAATGCATAGATGTAAGGTTTCACAAAGGAAGGCTATATGGTTTATTTGCAAAAATCAGCATTTTATTTCAAATCTACATAATTACTTTAAAAGCCATTTTGTAAACAACTTGTTTTTAATAATCGAAATTGGATAAGTACTTTAGTGAAGGTTAAACTACCAACACTAATATCTCAGGCCATCACAGCCAATTTTCAAAACCTCAGGTTACATCCCCTGATCTGAACAACACGAGAGTTATACTACTCCCGAGTTTTTCTCCAATTCATTTTGTTTTGAAATCAAAATCAAAACTTCTACCATGTGAATGCATTCCTTGCCCGCCCTTGACCGTGGGCACGGCTATTCGAATAGTTTTACTCTGCAGAGGTTGTACACTTTACCCACAAGAGATAAATTATCTTAATAGTCATCACGCTTCCTTTGGCATGAGACCCAGATAAATTATCACAAAGCCTTTTGCCTACTCCAGTATAGTTTAAATATCACCCGCTAAGGTTTCACCACAACTCGAATCCACGAGTTGGAGCCCCCTCTTGCGCCTTGTGAGTACAGTAAACCCTGTCCCTCACTATGGGTAACCAGTACACCCTAGCACCCAATACACCACTGGTGATATCTAAGCTAAACTTTTATAGGTTAGTTAGCTAGGTCGTACCCATATAGACTTGTGGTTGTACTGTTTTGCTCAGTTTGGACAAACACAAGCGTCGGTCCTTAATCGACCAGGGTGGCTCATTCACAAACCCAACAATTCTCGTGCTAACTGCACCAGCCAAACCTTCCATCCACCCTTATCAACTTTTCCCTTTGAATTTCATTTTTATTTTCAAATTAACAGTGGTAACATCCATTACCACTTTTCAAACAAAATATTTAACAATGGTAACATCCATTACCAATGTTCAAACAAAATATTTAACAATGGTAACATCCATTACCAATGTTCAAACAAATCATTCATCAAAACATTTGATAAACATACTACTCATTTGAACCTTATTATATTTATTTGCTACGCTAAGCATTTGCTAGTATTTAAACATTCAACAATTGTAACACTAACTCATTATTGAGTCAAAGGGACATCCTAAGTTGACAATGGTACAAGATAAACAATTTTCAATGGAAGGTATAGCAAATTGGGTATTTAACTAAACTTTCTAAATCAAATTATCACTTGATATAACATAAGCATGCAATAATTTTAAAATAACTACCTAACCATTTCATAAATCATTGGAGCAAGTTAATCAAAGGAAACTTGCAAAACATAGGGTCAAAATGGTCAAAGGAGACTTGCCTTCCTGTGTCTGGTTGAAATCTTCCACAACTTGCTCTTGAGGTCGCTCGGACAAATCGGTCTCTACACGTAAATCGAGAATTCCAATTAAATAAAATAAAATAAAAATTCAAAAAATGAAAATAAATATACCAAATGAAAGATTGAAATTTTAGATGAATTTAGAAATTTGAATGGACCAATTTGGAGCTAAAATGAAAAAGATATGGCTATTTGAAAATCTCAGATTTGAATAAATCCAGAAATTCGGAAATCTCTGACATGTGGGGTCCACTGGTCAGCAATTTCATTTAAAATAAGTCTCTGACATGTGGGACCCACTGAACTCGGGACCCACTTGTCAGTGGCTAGCGAGAGGGTGGTCGCCGACGGTGGGGCCTACAGCGCCAGCGGTTAAAACGGAGAAAACTCAACCTCGCCACGGAGCGGGGCTCGAACGCGCGCCGAGGGAGTGGGAGGGGGAAGAGAGCGGCGCTAGCCAAGTGAGCGGGGAGGCACTGCCTACCCCTAATGGGTAGGTAACCCTCTTGAGGTTTATCTGCGGGGAGGCCGGCGAAGCAACGTGGCATACACGTGGCTGCCACCGGTGCGCCACGTGTGTACGGCATGAACGAGGTGGCAATGGGGCGCTGCGTGGCGAAGTCGTGGCGCCCGATCGGCGGCCACCGGGCGCCACGCGGCTGCCACACGCGCGCCGCCACGTGGCACGGCCGCCGAGAGAAGGCCCGGACCGAAGGTCGCCGCGCTCCGGCGGCGGCGGCGCCAACCGGCGTCGCAAAGCGAGAGGAGGAAGGAGAATCTGCCGGTACCTCGCCGGCGCTGAGGATGACCGGAGAGGGTGTGCGACGGCAGCAAGGCGGCGCTCGAGGAGGTTGATCGGCGCGGGCGCTCCAAAGGATCGAGAAGCTCGGGGAAGAGGTGTTCGAGATGCGCCTCGCCTCACTGGTGCTCGGAGTGGCGGTGGCGCAGCACGGGGTGGCTTGAGGCAGCGGCAATTGCTCGCCGGAGTACTTTCGTTGGCGAGAGGAAAGGTTGCACGGGGCGACGGTGCTACGGGCGCGATCGAGCCGAATTGAGTGAGGGAAAAGGTGAAAAGTAGGAAGGGGAAGCTCGGGAAGGATTTTATAGGCGGCGGAGGGGGTAACGGACGCGCAATTCCTCGCCGGACTTGAAACAGCCCCGAGCATCAATTGGCTTAAAGGCGAGGTGGAGGAGAGGAGTAACGGCCGGCTCGGGTGCGGTGGAAGTGGGGAAGTTAATTGCGCAAATGCTCGAACGAATATGATGGGAAAAACCGAAGTGTTAAAGTTTCGGTTTTTGAAGCCTTAATGGCGGCGGAGAGGTTTCGGGAGGGAGGAGATGGGGGAGGAAGACGGGCCTGACAGCGGGCCCCGTCTGTCAGCGAGAGAGGGAGAGGGAGAGAGAAGCGAGCGACGGACGGATGTGCGACAAGTGGCGAAGAGAGAAAGTGCGGGCCGTTGGATCCTCGGCGAACCGGTAAGTGGTTACGGGCGGCAAGGATTCAATCCGACAACCGAGGATATATCTAGGCCGTTCGGGTGCATCAAGTAGCGGTGGGCGGCTGCGATGCTGTACGGCAACAGCGAAAGGCCCCGATCTTGCCACGCGTCGCCCAGAGAGAAGAGGTAGGCGGGGCGAAGCGGTAAGTGTGGGTGGGCGGTCGGGATTAGAGGGGCGAGGACGTGGGATGGTCCGATAGCTGCCAAGTGTCAGTCAACGGGAAGGGAATGGCGGGTGAGGGAGTGGACGGCGGCGATTAGCTCGGGCCGGGGAGGAAGGGCTCGGATGCTTGACAAGTGTCAGCCCGAGGGAGATTTTGATATTTAAATCTTTTATATATTTAAAATCAGAGGAGACTTTAAAATACTCGAAAAAATACCAAATAAATTCCAAAAATTCCAGAAAAATTCACATAATTCACTAATAATGTTTTAAACACATTAAAAATATTTCCAACTTATTTTGATATTAAATTTTCTTTTCAACAGAAACTTTAAATTCTGAAAATTCCAGATAATTGGAAATTATTAATTTAAAACTATTTCTTCAAAATAAAAGCAAAAATTGGGATGTTACAAACCTACCCCCTTAGAAGGAATCTCACTTCGAGATTCGGATGAACTGAGAAATAGATTAGGAAACTCTGCTCGAAGATCCTCTTCTCGTTCCCAGGTTGCTTCTGATTCCGGACGGTTGCTCCATTGCACTTTACAGAATTTGATAGTCTTGTTTCTTGTGCAGCGCTCTGCCTCTTCTAAAATCTTGACAGGAAATTCTGAATATGTCAAGTCCTCTTTTAAATCAACATCCTCAAAAGGTATCAACTCCTCTGGTACTCTCAAACACTTTTTCAACTGTGATACATGAAATACATCATGTACACCTGACAACTGAGGAGGAAGTTCTAGCTGATAAGCGACTTCACCTCTTCTTGCTATAACTAGAAATGGTCCAATATACCTTGGGGCAAGCTTACCACTGACTTTGAATCGACGCATCCCTTTCATAGGTGACACTTTCAGATACACATGATCGCCTGGCTTAAATTCCAACATTCTTCGACGATTATCAGCATAACTCTTTTGTCTGGTCTGTGCTGTTTTCAATCGGTCTCGGATTAAGCGAACTTGATCTTCTGCTAACTTCAAGACATCCGGTCCGAATACTTGACTCTCTCGGTCTCGACCAATATAACGGTGTTCTACATTTTACGCCATACAAGGCTTCAAACGGAGACATCTTCAGACTAGATTGATAACTATTATTATATGAGAATTCCGCATAGGGCAAACTTTTATCCCAGCTGGCTTTATTGGCTAAAGCACATGCTCTCAGCATATCTTCCAATATCTGATTTACCCGTTCTGTCTGACCATCTGTTTGAGGATGATAAGCAGTACTGAAATTTAAATTGGTGCCCAAAACTTCATGAAGCTTCTGCCAAAATCTTGAGGTAAATTGTGTTCCTCTATCTGACACGATCCTCTTTGGTACTCCATGCAAACACACAATTTTTGACATATAAAGCTCTGCCAATCTATCTCCCGAATATGTAGTCTTCACTGGTATGAAATGAGCAACTTTTGTTAAACGGTCAACTATAACCCAAATTGAGTCATAACCTAACTTGGTTCTTGGTAGTCCCGTTATGAAATCCATTCCAATTTCCTCCCATTTCCATTCAGGTATATGCAGAGGTTGTAAAAGACCAGCAGGTCTTTGATGCTCGCTTAACTCTTTGACATATGTCACACAAGGCTACATATTCTGCAATTTCCTTTTCATACTGTTCCACCAGTAACTTTCCTTTAAATCTTGATACATTTTTGTACTTCCAGGATGAATTGAATATCCTGATTCATGAGCTTCTTTTAAGATTAAATCTTTTATTTCCTTTTTCTCGGGTACTAGTATTCTCTTTCCAAACCAAAGAATTCCTTCTTCATCTTCTGAGAATCCAGGCGCTTTACCTTTCTTCATATTCTCTTTTATCTCTTTAACATATTTATCCTCTCGCTGGGCTGCCTTGATCGATCTTCCAAGGTAGAGTGAACCTTCAATGCGACATGAATACCTTCGTTAACTATTTCCAAATTTAATCGTTGAAATTCTTCATGGAGGGTTAATCGCTTATCCGAATTGACAGATTATTTATATGACTCTTTCGACTCAAAGCATCGGCTACTACATTAGCTTTTCCTGGATGATAGTGTATTCCCACATCATAATCCTTTATCAATTCGAGCCATCTTCTTTGTCTCATATTAAGGTCAGGCTGGGTGAATATATACTTTAAACTTTTATGATCTGTATATATCTCACACCGATTACTGATTAAGTAATGCCTCCATAACTTTAGAGCATGCACAATGAAGAATAGTTCTAAATCATGAGTGGGATAATTTTCTTCATGCGGTCTTAATCGCCTTGATGCATAAGCTACCACCCTTCCTTCTTGCATTAGTACACAACCAAAACCTTGTTTTGAAGCATCACAAAATATCTCAAAATCTTTTCAATATCGGGTAACCGCAGAACCGTCTTGAAGTTAACCTTTTCTTTAACTCTTGAAAGCTATCCTCACAGATTTACTCCATTCAAATTTCTTCTCCTTCTTTAACAGCTGGGTTAAAGGTCCGCAATCTTGGAAAAGCCTTCAATAAATCGACGATAGTAACCACTAATCCTAAAACTTGGATCTCTGCCATCGTCTTGGGTGGAGTCCAATTTAATACATCCTTAACTTTTCCAGATCTACAGATACTCCTTCTGCTGATATCACATGTCCCAAAAACTCAATTTCTTTTAACCAAAATGCACATTTGCTAAATTTGGCATATAAGCGATGTTCACGAGTCTTTGCAACACTATCCTTAGATGACCTTCATGTTCTTTATTATTCTTGAATAGATAAGAATGTCATCTATGAAAACAACAACAAACTTATCTAAATAATCCATGAAGACTTTATTCATCAAGTTCATGAAGTATGCCGTGCATTTGTCGACCAAAAGACATCACCGTATACTCATATAATCCATATCTTGTGGCGAAAGTCGTCTTTGGTATATCTTGTGTCTAATCTTCAATCGATGATATCCTCGACCAAGATCAATCTTGGAAAAGACACTTGATCCTATGAGTTGGTCAAACAAATCATCGATCCGAGGTAAGGGATACTTATTCTTTATAGTGACTTCATTTAAAGCTCGATAATCAACGCACATCCGTTGACTACCATCCTTCTTCTTTACTAGAAGCACTGGGGCTCCCCAAGGCGAAGAACTTGGTCTGATGAATCCTTTCTCATACAATTCTTGGATCTGCCTCTTGACTTCTGCTAAATCATCGGCTGACATCCGATAAGGTCTCTTTGATATTGGAGCTGTACCAGGCACCAGATTTATAACAAATTCAACTTCTCGATCAGGTGGTAATCCTGGCAAATCTTCAGGGAATACATCGGGATACTCGCGAACTATCGACACATCTTCCAAACTTTTCCCTTTTAGGCTGGTTAACATACTGTCCTTCTTTGAGTGCATAACTGCCTCATGTCTTATCTGAATTCCATCAGAATTGGTAAGGATAATGGCACGATTGGCACAATCTATCTGTCCTTTATACTTGATCAACCAATCCATACCAAGTATTATATCTATGCCATCGGAGTCTATTATAATAAGGTTCGCTAGGAACTTTACTCCATTTATAATTATGGTTGCACTAGGGCTAACCAAATTAGTCCTCAATTCTTTTCCAGGGGATTGAACTATCATAAGGTCCCTTAGCAAACAAATTTTCCAATTATTCTTTTCAACAAAAGCCTTTGTTACGAAAGAATGTGTAGCTCCAGAATCAAATAATATAATTGCTGGTACTGAGTTTACTAGAAACTTACCCAGAACTACATCTGGTGCATCTTCCGCTGCCTCTGCGGTAACATGGTTGATACGCCCTCGATTAATGTTTTGTGGAGTCTTGGGAGTTTGAGGGCTTCCACGTCCTTGACCATTGGTTGGAGCTCTTGCTGGTGTAGGGTCAAGATTGAAACGAACCGGTTACCGCTGACGCTTCGTGGACGATTCTGTCGCATAGTGTCCCATATTCTTGCAATTGTAGCATTGCACTCCTACAGCTACATTTCTGTTTTGCTGCAGTTGGGCTGCATTTCCAGTTCTAGGAGCTTGAGGTAAAGGACGAGGTGCAGAAATCGGTATCCTTGTATGATTATGTACTGGAGGTCGGTTGTACTGTGGTGGCGTGAATCGTGAACTGCTCGCAGACTGCTGAGCTTGGAACTTCCTCTTCCGGGAGTCGAAGAGTTGGCGTTGAGCATCTTCTTGCAATAAAGCTTTATTCACTAGATGCTGAAAAGTAGGGTAGTCATTAGAGACTAATTGAACCTTGAGGTTGGGGTCTATCCCTCCCATGAACCTCCAAATCTTTGCGGCATCAGTCGCCACATCTTCTGGGGCATATCTAGATAGCTGAATGAATTTGCTTAAATAAGCGGAAACGCTGTGTTTCCTCTTTGTAGATGATGGAACTCCTTCCTCTTCATTTCCATAATACTCATAGGAATATGAGCATTACGGAAGGCTTCCAAAAATTCTGCCCAACCAATGTTCTGGGCATCCTGGTGTGCAGCGCAGTAATTGTCCCACCAATTGGCAGCAACTCCTTGGAGTTGATGAGCAGCATATATAACCTTCTCATGTTCAGCACATTGAGCTAGATTCAGCTTTCTTTCCACTTCCTTAATCCAATCATCCGCCTCCAACGGATCGGCTGATCCTGCGAAGGTCGGAGGTTGGGTCCTCATGAATTCCCCGAGCTTAGACTGCGGTGGGTGAATAGGTACTTGCTGAACTTGATTGACTTGATTTTGGGCCAAAGCCTGAAGAAGTTGTAGTTGCATGGCCATCATTTGTTCCATGTTGGGAGCTTGGGCTGGCGGTGGTGGAATTGGGGCCTCATTGTTGTTGGGCGCTGGGTTGTTGTTGATGTTGCTTCTCGTGTTCACCATCTGAAGCTCCATCAAGAAAAGTACAGAAAAGAGGGAAAAACATAGATGAGAGACGGGGCAATTTATCATCCCAAAACAACACACAAGATTAACACAACAGATTGAGAAAACTCAACTTTTGAAATTCAAATTAACTTTTGAAATGGCTGTACCACAAATGCACAAGGCTCGGTACAATCCATTTTATTACATCATATCATTATAAAAGCGTTCTAGTACCGATAAACGACTGAAAAAGGGTAGCCTATCTAACATCTAATTGTCCTCAACGATGATACGTTCCTCTGGCTCCTCCTCGGGATCCTCCTCTGAGTCCGACGAGTGACTCGCCCACAACCACGGCGGTTGTTCGTGAACGCGACCGTGATCGGCTCTGGCTGAAAGTAGGTGATCTGGAACGGAAGCGCTGGCGTCCTCGGCTGGATCCGTCAATGTCTAGGTCGGGTAGCGGACTGGGGCGTCGCACATTCTTCCTTGCCGTGAGCCTAGTGCGAGGTCTTGAGAGTCTGACTGGAGCAGCAACAGGAGCTGGTGGAGTCGGTGTAGTGGTGGCAGCTCGAAGACGCTCCACCTCTGCCTCAGCAGCTGTCCTCGCTGCATGGCGTCGGCGTGGCGGTCGACTCTGCAGCACCGTGCTCGGAGATTGTCGGAGTGGTCGTAGCTCGACGCCGAAGCATCCGGAGGAGTCCTATCTCTGCCGAGCTCGCGTAAGTCGCGGTCGATGCTTGGGTGAATCGCACTGATGAGACAGCGTGGGTCGCCCACCACGATCCGAAAGCCTCGGGGTGGGTCTGCCCCGCTCGTAGTCGGAAAGAAGCGAAGGGCGACTGTCGTAACTCCTCCTTGTGCCTCCTGCACAACTCTGCTATCGCCATCTTGGCTGCATCTTGGATAGCGTCCGTACAGTGGGTCCGAGGGTGCTCAATCCTGCAGTAGACGGGGTCAAGCTGCCCATCCGGAGCATAGATGAATACTTCCATGGTCCATGAATCCATAGTCATCACTCTAGTGTTCCGCCCTCTGAAAATGGGCGTTGGTTATATTTCGATGCTGCATTAATCGTCGTAGAAGAGTCGCAAAGCTCCTCACTCTCGCCATGAGAATGATGATCCCATGGGGTCAAGACGACGAAGAACCCGCCATCTATAAGTTTGAAAATAAGAGGAGATCAAGAAAGATTTTTTTAAATGGTGGGAGTAGGACAAGAACAAGATACTAAGTAAGAAAAGAGTAGAAGCAAAAGAAACTTATATTTTTGTACATAAATTTTTATTAAATATAAATCCTTAAAGCTTCCCAAAACCTAGGGCTCGTCCTATACCAAGTTGGCTCGATACCACTACGTGAGACCCGGAGTAGAAACTCCTAGACCCCACAGTGTATTCTTGTACTAGTCCCGCAGATCAATGCTAGTACACACAGTTCAAACAGAAAAGATGATACATTGCCAACAACGCTTTATTACAATAGTAATCAAGTTTTACAAAGGCCATAGCCTAACTAAGGTTCACGTAACCTCAAGCAAAAATAAACACAATGAAGCAAAGATAACTTGATCGACCCATCAATCGCCACGTGCAATTGATGGGAGACGAATCTAGGCATCCGGAATAATCCACCGCATCCACATTCGCGCAGAAGTCATACTCTCGACTTGATCTTCTCCATTCTCTGCTTTTATATTTATAGAGCAACAGTGAGTACAAAAATGTACTCCGCAAGTCTTGGGAAAATGCATAGATGTAAGGTTTCACAAAGGAAGGCTATATGGTTTATTTGCAAAAATCAGCATTTTATTTCAAATCTACATAATTACTTTAAAAGCCATTTTGTAAACAACTTGTTTTTAATAATCGAAATTGATAAGTACTTTAGTGAAGGTTAAACTACCAACACTAATATCTCGTGCCATCACACCAATTTTCAAAACCTCAGTTACATCCTCGATCTCAACAACACGAGAGTTATACTACTCCGAGTTTTCTCCAATTCATTTTGTTTTGAAATCAAAACCAAAACTTCTACCATGTGAATGCATTCCTTGCCGCCCTTGACCGTGGGCACGGCTATTCGAATAGTTTTACTCTGCAGAGGTTGTACACTTTACCCACAAGAGATAAATTATCTTAATAGTCATCACGCTTCCTTTGGCATGAGACCCAGATAAATTATCACAAAGCCTTTTGCCTACTCCAGTATAGTTTAAATATCACCCGCTAAGGTTTCACCACAACTCGAATCCACGAGTTGGAGCCCCCTCTTGCGCCTTGTGAGTACAGTAAACCCTGTCCCTCACTATGGGTAACCAGTACACCCTAGCACCCAATACACCACTGGTGATATCTAAGCTAAACTTTTATAGGTTAGTTAGCTAGGTCGTACCCATATAGACTTGTGGTTGTACTGTTTTGCTCAGTTTGGACAAACACAAGCGTCGGTCCTTAATCGACTAGGGTGGCTCATTCACAAACCCAACAATTCTCGTGCTAACTGCACCAGCCAAACCTTCCATCCACCCTTATCAACTTTTCCCTTTGAATTTCATTTTTATTTTCAAATTAACAGTGGTAACATCCATTACCACTTTTCAAACAAAATATTTAACAATGGTAACATCCATTACCAATGTTCAAACAAAATATTTAACAATGGTAACATCCATTACCAATGTTCAAACAAATCATTCATCAAAACATTTGATAAACATACTACTCATTTGAACCTTATTATATTTATTTGCTACGCTAAGCATTTGCTAGTATTTAAACATTCAACAATTGTAACACTAACTCATTATTGAGTCAAAGGGACATCCTAAGTTGACAATGGTACAAGATAAACAATTTTCAATGGAAGGTATAGCAAATTGGGTATTTAACTAAACTTTCTAAATCAAATTATCACTTGATATAACATAAGCATGCAATAATTTTAAAATAACTACCTAACCATTTCATAAATCATTGGAGCAAGTTAATCAAAGGAAACTTGCAAAACATAGGGTCAAAATGGTCAAAGGAGACTTGCCTTCCTGTGTCTGGTTGAAATCTTCCACAACTTGCTCTTGAGGTCGCTCGGACAAATCGGTCTCTACACGTAAATCGAGAATTCCAATTAAATAAAATAAAATAAAAATTCAAAAAATGAAAATAAATATACCAAATGAAAGATTGAAATTTTAGATGAATTTAGAAATTTGAATGGACCAATTTGGAGCTAAAATGAAAAGATATGGCTATTTGAAAATCTCGATTTGAATAAATCCAGAAATTCGGAAATCTCTGACATGTGGGGTCCACTGGTCAGCAATTTCATTTAAAATAAGTCTCTGACATGTGGGACCCACTGAACTCGGGACCCACTTGTCAGTGGCTAGCGCAGAGGGGTGGTCGCTGACGGGTGGGGCCTACCTGTCAGCGCGGATTAAAACGGAGAAAACTCAACCTCGCCACATGGAGCGGGCTCGAACGCAGGAGGGAGTGGGAGGGGGAAGAGAGCGGCGCTAGCCAAGTGAGCGGGGAGGCACTGCCTACCCCTAATGGGTAGGTAACCCTCTTGAGGTTTATCTGCGGGGAGGCCGGCGAAGCAACGTGGCATACACGTGGCTGCCACCGGTGCGCCACGTGTGTACGGGCATGAACGAGGTGGCAATGGGGCGCCTGCGTGGCCGAGTCGTGGCGCCCGACTGGCGGCCACCTGGCGCCACGCGGCTGCCACACGCGCGCAGTCGCCTACGTGGCACGGTCGCCGGAGGAAAGGGGCCCGGGACCCGAAGGTCGCCGGCGCTCCGGCGGGCGGCGGCGCCAACCGGCGTGCGCAAAAGCGAGAGGGAGGGAAGGAGAATCTGCTGGTACCTCGCCGCGCGCCGAGGATGACCGGAGAGGGTGTGCGACGGCGAGGCGGCGCTCGAGGAGGTTGATCGGCGGCGGGCGCTCGGTGGCGAGAAGCTCGGGAAGAGGTGTTGAGATGCGCCGCCTCACCGGTGCTCGGAGTGGCGGTGGCGCAGCACGGGGTGGCTTGAGGCAGCGGCAATTGCTCGCCGGAGTACTTTCGTTGGCGAGAGGAAAGGTTGCACGGGGCGACGGTGCTACGGGCGCGATCGAGCCGAATTGAGTGAGGGAAAAGGTGAAAAGTAGGAAGGGGAAGCTCGGGAAGGATTTTATAGGCGGCGGAGGGGGTAACGGACGCGCAATTCCTCGCCGGACTTGAAACAGCCCCGAGCATCAATTGGCTTAAAGGCGAGGTGGAGGAGAGGAGTAACGGCCGGCTCGGGTGCGGTGGAAGTGGGGAAGTTAATTGCGCAAATGCTCGAACGAATATGATGGGAAAAACCGAAGTGTTAAAGTTTCGGTTTTTGAAGCCTTAATGGCGGCGGAGAGGTTTCGGGAGGGAGGAGATGGAGGAGGAAGACGGGCCTGACAGCGGGCCCCGTCTGTCAGCGAGAGAGAGAGAGGGAGAGAGAAGCGAGCGACGGACGGATGTGCGACAAGTGGCGAAGAGAGAAAGTGCGGGCCGTTGGATCCTCGGCGAACCGGTAAGTGGTTACGGGCGGCAGGGATTCAATCCGACAACCGAGGATATATCTAGGCCGTTCGGGTGCATCAAGTAGCGGTGGGCGGCTGCGATGCTGTACGGCAACAGCGAAAGGCCCCGATCTTGCCACGCGTCGCCCAGAGAGAAGAGGTAGGCGGGGCGAAGCGGTAAGTGTGGGTGGGCGGTCGGGATTAGAGGGGCGAGGACGTGGGATGGTCCGATAGCTGCCAAGTGTCAGTCAACGGGAAGGGAATGGCGGGTGAGGGAGTGGACGGCGGCGATTAGCTCGGGCCGGGGAGGAAGGGCTCGGATGCTTGACAAGTGTCAGCCCGAGGGAGATTTTGATATTTAAATCTTTTATATATTTCAGAAATCAGTAGGAGACTTTAAAATACTCAGAAAAATACCAAATAAATTCCAAAAATTCCAGAAAAATTCACATAATTCACTAATAATGTTTTAAACACATTAAAAATATTTCCAACTTATTTTGATATTAAATTTTCTTTTCAACAGAAACTTTAAATTCTGAAAATTCCAGATAATTGGAAATTATTAATTTAAAACTATTTCTTCAAAATAAAAGCAAAAATTGGGATGTTACAAAGGTGGTGATGAGGGGGTGGCCCGATCTTTCAATGAGAAGGATAACTTCGATTTGATATGACGTTGACGAAGAGGCTACTTGACCGAGACGACCAAGTCCATCCTACAAACGCTATACCACACCCTAGTCGATATCAACCGTGCCAAGAATACGGTTGACCTGAACATGAGGTTCAATTCCTACAAGCAATCGAAGAACAAGTAAAAACAAGATAAAGAGCAATCTGACTATTGCGAATATGAATAAGGAACACAAAAGGGTTGAGACCTGCAATCGCAGTTGTTGGTCTAGTCGACACAAGAACACACGACGAAGTTTCACGGTGAAAAACTAATCTAAACAAGTTTGAGTTACAATACCAATTGAACCACTATTTACAGGGGCACGCAGGCCCTTGCTTATGGAAAGTTTTGAACACATGGAAAGTAATCAGATCATAGCTGATTCTATCTCTGTTTCCCAAACCGAAAGATTGTTTTGATGATTCCATCGCGCACAGAAGGAATTTTGGGATAGAGCTAGATCTGTTGAAAAGAGAACGAGATAAGCTTTCCATACTGTACTCACACATTCCAAATGCACTCTTGATGTGAAATCTATGAGCATTTAAAGTTAGTCCTGTCAGGCTGAGTTAGCGTCGGATTGTTTTGATGATTGTGGTGCGCACAGAAGGAATTTAGAGGTGGGGCTAGATCCATTGGAAAGTGGATGAATTCTTCTTTCTATGCTATACTTGCACACATCAAACGGAGTTCGTATGCAAAAGTTATGGACATTTGAAGTCTGATCTATCAGGTTGACTCCGAATTGATCCGGAGGCCGAATTGAATTACAAAATGTGTTCCACTTGAACTCTTGCTTGAATTGATCCAAAAGTAACGTGGTGACCTTGAGCAAGAGTTGGGAAACGTGTTGACTTTGTCTTGATATATTGGTCGGCTTCCCTTTAGGTGGACCCTAACCACGAGCACGTAGCGTTGATGCAATCCTTCTTGTATAGCTAGATAAGTATACATTTTCATCTATAGATAGCATCATATTCTCATTTAAAACAAATTAAAACTGAAGAAATAAATTCACCATTTGTTTATTCTTGGGAACTTTGGTCGTATGCGTATGTGGCGTGGTCACATCATCCTCCCCTTCTTGACAGAAAACCGTCCTCGGTTTTAATAAATGTGGGGTCTCATACATTGCATGATCTTGGTCATAAATCTCGGTACATGACAAAGAACGCAACAAATTTGTATTATGTAATATCATAAGTTCTTTATCAAACAAAATAAAATCTCTTAGAAACGATTGTACCTGATTGGTAGTATTATCACTAGATGGTGTATATGCTTGATCTTGCTCCCATTCTTTAGAAAAGGTTGTATTGTACTATAACTTGATATTGATGATCTCAATGAGTGGCAAATTCTTTTTCGGTTCAAATAGAGAATTGGTTGTGGTGTATGGAAGCAGCCCACAACACTCCCCTTCTTGAAAGGTTTCCTGTAGCTCACAAACAGTAGTAGAAAAACTAGAAATAATAAGGTTAGTTCCATTAGTTTCCTCTACATGATAGTGTTCCTCCTCCAAAGTTGATCCTTTCTGTTCTGAATTTATCCAAATTCGATGAACCATATAATTTCTCTTTTCATCATACTCGCCTATTAAGTAAAATTTATAACGAAATAATGAAAGCGAATTGGGAATCTCAAATAACTTCTTTGCTAGACAACTCAGTTCACAAGGATGATCAATCTTAATATAACCGAAAGTGTGCGAAAAAGAAATCTCATTCGGCTTATCTCTAGCATGGATCAATTGCATATTGACAAAATCAAAAGTATTTATTTCAGCATATGGATTTGAAATTAAAATAGAAGAATCAGGTTTAACTTCTGGTTATGCCAAAGATATATGCAAGGAATTAGTACACAACTCATTATCAATACTTAAATCAATGCAGTTGGAATTTTGTACTTGAAACATGTGCATATCAGAATTGTTTTCCACTAATGTTTTGCTCTAAAGTAGCATGAACAGTGGATAATTGTAGTTCTTCACAGGCATACTCACCTTGAGTGATGATAGCATCATTATCTTTACCTTTTTGGCTCTCCTCACATGATGTAGGGGTATCTATCACCTCATCTTTCTTCTCAAGTAATGGGGTCGGTAGCTTAATTAGCTCATTCTTCTCTTCAGCATGGTTCTTAACTTGCTACAAGTTGTTAGTCACAGAAAAAGGCACAAACACATATTTGTTCTCATGTGTTCTATCATCAAGCATTCTCAATTATTTCTCAATCTGACTTTCAATCTTATATGTAAATATAAAAAAATGAGAGGGAGAGTTATATTCTTTGTGAACAAAAAAGTCCTGAATTTTCTGATTAAGCCCACTTAAGAATCTTTTCTCCATAGCTTCAACATGTTCATCTAAACCACAACGCAGCAAATGAGTTTTCAATTCATGATAGTATTCTCTTACAGTTCTACTACCTTGTCTTAAATATTACAATCTAGCTGCCAAATAATTAGCATGAGTTTTCGGAACAAATTCATCTCTCAAAAGTTTCTTCAATGCATTCCAAGTTTGAGGCACTCTACCATGTCTACCAAGATACTTCCACCAAGTTATTGCATTATCAATGAAAACACTCGTGGCAGCTCTAATCTTTTGCCTATCAGACCAATCATAATATTCAAATTCTTTGTCTAATGCTATCTCTCAGTCAATATAGGCATCAGGATCAAATCTACTAGCAAAGAATGGAAAAACATACTTGAGTTTAGATAATGCATCATCATCGCATATCTCTCTTGGTAATATACACATACCTCGTTGATTTTGCTAGAGTCGGCGACAATCGAAGCAGTCAATTTTAGTGTGGTTGATGTAGTTGTTCTCTTCGATATCATCATCCTCGTTTGATAAAGAGTTTGGAGAAAACAGTGTATGCGAGTAGCTGGGCGTGAACATCCTCTATTGTTGATGGTGGTAAGAGTCTTATTAAGCTGATCCAACACGTTGTTGGTCTCACAAAATTTCTTACTATGTGAACTCGAACCTGTCAAGGTTAGTAGAAAACAAGGAAATACACGAGAATTATGTAAGTCTCTATAGACTACTAGGAGGTGGAGCTTGACAAATCACACATCTCTCAAACTCTTACCAAGCTCTTACAAGTTCTTACTAATGCTAAACAAGTGGTGCAACCGGTGGCTGGTTCGTGATAATCCTGACTTAAGTGATGAATATAGCGATTGCCGGTACGTCAAGACCTGTAACGGTTAGTAGTAGATGTAGCTTGGATGGCTTTAGATATGTAGCAATGGAGAACAATCGGTTAATTTCATAAATTGCATGGAATTAAATTATAGCTCGTATCTAGCACTTAGCCTTATGTTGCTGATCAAAGAAGGATAGATGAAGGCTAAAATAAGTAGATATCAAAGTATAGGAGTGGTAGATACAAGATAATTCAATTGAATGCAATTGAAAGTGGAAAGCACAAGTATTGACCCAAATCTGATAATGGTAGATTTCTGTCCACTGGACAAGTCGTCGGTATTTTGGCCGTAACTTTTTGTCAGTTACCTCTTTTTCAATGATTCTTTTTTTCTCATTTACTGACGGTTTTTTCTACAACTTTCCTTTTGGGGCCAACTTCTGAAAACTGACAGAAAAATTCTCACAAAAATCGCAAGTTTTAGCTATTGCAGATTCAGAATAGAAATTTAGGTCAACTTTCATCGAAGATATCTTTTAATTGCCACACTGGAATGAAGAAAAACTTTGCAGCTAGATGGATATTGAAGTTATGAGTCTAATGGAAGTGGTCTCATTCAAAAGGAGCAAAGAATCAAAACTTATGCTGTTTTTGTGGTGGCTGCACAAGAGGGAGTCTTCTAGCCGAAAATAGGAATTAGGGTTTGATGTGTTCTTGATGGTTTTGGACATGGAGATTTTGTTTGGAGTTTTATGGGACCAAGAAAAATGACCAGCAACAAGACAAAGCTAAAATGGATATAAATTCAATTTAGCAAACTGAAACTAACAAATTGAAAGGCACAACGGGGTTTGGACAGCAGAAATTAATACTTTTTGTAGGGTAATTTTCTGTTTATAGATATGAAAAATAAATCTAAAACTAAAATCTCACCAGGCAATCTGTGCTCTGATACCAACTGATGAGGAGGTGGCCCGATCTTTCGATGAGAAGGATAACTTCGATTTGATATGATGTTGACGAAGAGGCTACTTGACTGAGACGATCAAGTCCATCCTGCAATCGCTACACCACACCATAGTCGATATCAACCGTGCCAAAAACGCGATTGACCTGAACACGAGGTTCAATTTCTACAAGCAATCGAAGAACAATCAAGAACAAGATAAAGAACAATCTGACTATTGCGAATATAAATGATGAACACAAAAGGGTTGAGGCCTGCAAATGCAGTTGTTCGTCTAATCAACACAAGAACACACGATGAAGTTTCACGGTGGAAAACTAATCTAAACAAGCCTGAGTTACAAGGCCAATTGAGCCTCTATTTATAGGGGTACGCAAGCCCTTGCTTATGAAAAATTTTGAACACATGGAAAGTAATCAGATCATAACTGATTCTATCTCTGTTTCCAAAACCAAAAGATTATTTTGATGATTCCGTCGCGCACAGAAGGAATTTTGGAATGGGGCTAGATCTGTTGGAAAGAGAATGAGATAAAATTTCCATGCTTGTTTTGATAATTGTGGTGTGCAGAGAAGAAATTTGGAGGTAGGGCCAGATCCATTGGAAAGTGGACGAATTCTTCTTTCTATGCTATACTCGCACACCTCAAACGGAGTTTGTATACAATAGTTATGCACCTTTGAAGTCCAATCTGTCAGGCTGACTCCGAATTGATCCGGAGACCGAACTGAATTCCAAAATGTGTCCCAGTTGAACTCTTGCTTGAATTGATCGAAAAGTGACGTGGTGACCATAAGCAAGAGTTGGAGAACGCGTTGACTTGGTCTTGATATATTGGTCGGCTTCCCTTTAAGTTGACCCCAACCACGAGCGTGTAGCGTTGATGCAATCCTCCTTATATAGCTAGACAAATATACATTTTTATCTGTAGATAGCATCATATTCTCATTTAAAATAAATTGAAACCGAAGAAACGAATTCACCATTTGTTTATTCTTGGGAACTTTGGTCGTATACGTATGTAGTGTGGTCACATCAGGTGGGGCCAGATGTCAACGGTATTTAACGGTTAAACGGTTACGGGCCCACCTGCCCTGAAACATTAACGGTTACTAATTACAGTCATTAGCATTTAATGAAAGATTTGGTTTATTAATGGTGTCGGAACAGAGGGGGCTTCAGTCGAACGGCGACGCGGCCTACCGGCGGCGAGGGAGGGCGTGGCCTCACGGGAGAGTTCCAAAAATGGCTTCATTGGGCTCCGGCGCACCCTTTTGGGAAGTGGCGCGGCCTCATCTGGGCTGGATCATCGCCGGCGGCGACCTCGACGGCGGTGGAACCAAGGCAAAAGGGGCGACGGCGAGAGCAGCAATGGAAGTTCGATTAAAGGCTAGGGGAGCTTCCAGGGAGTGGCAGAAGCTCACCAGAGAAGGGGAACGACCTTGGGGCGGTGAGGCTTGAGCTGGCGACGACGACGGTCAGTGGCAGAAGGGGGCGATTGGTGTCGGGGAAGACAAGCCGAAGGAACTCCGAATTGGCGCCAGAATCGACTTCACCTTGGTTCGGAGAAGGTCCTAGCGAGTGCAATTGTTCCAAGGTGGTCCGATTCGTCGAGGAGGCAATTTGGCCGGAGTTGGGAAGAAGGGCGGGCCGGCGAGCTTCCCGACGACAGGGACCGATTAGACTTTACAGAAGCATCAGAAGGGCTACGAAGTAGATTGAGGGGGTCGAGGGGGCTTGCGAAAGTTCGGGGATGGCTGGCGCTGGAGACGACCGAGGGGACTTCGGGTGACGACATGAAACGATGGAATTGCACGTCAAGGGAGGGAAGCGAACACTGGATGAGCTAAATTGGGGTGTTTTGCCGCGTATTTATAGCAGGGAAACGCAAGTGGGGAGCGTTGGCCGCATTAAGGAGAGTGGCGACGGGGCGGCGCGCTCGATTGCTCCCTATGGCAGCTAGCCGGGGGAGGGGCGAGGAGGAAGCGCAGCGCGACGTCACTGGGTTTTCAATACCCCACAGTGGAGCACAGTGAAAATGCTGGCGCTGAGGCAATGAGCACTCGTACGGCGGAGCGGTGGCGTTGCCACGAGGATTTGCTATGGGTGAAAGGGAACATGAGGCCGACGCAGGCAGAGTAATTGTGGGTGAGGCTCGAGACGGGACCTTAAGTGCGACGGCATGGACGCAATGGAGAGGACCCGGGGAGCTGACCGGCGACGGCGATGGGGGTACGGTGGGGTGCCCGAGCGGCGAGGCTAGGGGAGAAGGGAAGGATCTAGCCCGGTGACCTTGCATGGAAGGAATGCGGCGACGCCACAGGGAAAGCTCGCACCAAGGTAGGAGAGTAGGGAGTGGAGAAGATGATGGAGGCGGCGTCAGCAGCGCACGCGAGGTGGGGGGAACCATGGGCGCGGGTGGCTGTTTCGGCTGAGAGGAGGAAGGAGGAGGGGGAGGAAAGGGGAACGGGCGGGCCGGCTGGGTCGTTGGGCCTAGCTGGGCCGTCCCGGGGGCGTTTCTCTTTTTCTTTTTCTTTCTTTACCAATTTCTTTTCTTTTTTCCTATTGAATTTTTGCAAAGAGGAGAAAAGAGATTTTTAGATAAGCACAAAAATCCAATAACTCCCAAGTGAAATTATGGAAATATCAAAAATTTTCATATGTTTAAACTTTAAATTGACTACAACAAGAAATTTAAAATAAAACAAAATTGGGATGTTACAAGTTTTGAAATTGAAGTTTTGGTCTTAGTAAAATAGATTTCAGAATTTCTTTCTGATTTGATTTTTATTAATTAAATCGATTAGTGAAAGTCCGATTCAAGAACCTTGAATGAACACCGAAAAGTTTTAAATAGGACTGGAAATCAATAAAAGATTTAAATTTTTCTTAAATTTTTAAAGGCTGTAAATTGAGATGTTACAGTTATTTAAAAAAATTTCCATCATGTGACACTCAAATTCCCCCTAGTTCGATCATTCCATTATCCAATGATCAACACGGAAAGTTTACATGACTGATCCTGGACATCACATGAGTTTGCACAACATTTGCCCCATAGAGGGCTGTAAAAAAATCTTGAGCAGGTATTGAGCCTCATAAGTTGCTCGAGCTCGGCTTGCTCTAGTCTTGATTCAAGCTCGGCTCGATCTCTCAATGAACCTAGCTTGAGTTTGATCTCGATCTCACGAGCTTCAATGAACCGAATTCGAATAGCTCGTTTGGCTCGATTCGAGCTTAAGTATTGATGCATATTAACTCTTATCGAACTTACTAGAGTCAAGATCGAGATTTTCTTATTGTTGATAATTAGTGCATGTTGAATTATTTTGACTGTTATCGAGCTTACTTGAGCTGAGCTTGAGCTTTTCTTATTGTTTAAAATTAGTGCATATTAAATTATTTTAATTGTTATTGAGCTTACTCGAGCCGAGTTATAGCCTAATCGAGCTTGAGTCGAGCTGAACTCAAGCCTAGATCAAGGCTCGGAGCCCAACTTAAGCTCGCTCGAGTTTAGCTTGTGTTTCTATCAAGCTCGAGTTTAGAAGACTACACTCACTCAAGTAACATATCTTACACAACTTGCGTGTAAAAGATTGAAACAGAACCATGTCGATAATCAAATTGTTGATCTTACGAATGGGGAAATAAAGCCAAGTCTCATAGAAGGATGCAAGAGAAGAAAGGAGATTATCTTTATTGCTATATTAAGATTACAATATACTCTTGTAGTGTGATTACAACATAACTTTGTAGTGTGATTTTGTGTCATTAATTCATCTCTCTTTCTCTTCTCCCGTAAGACTTCAATAACATCAAAGAGGCGTCCCTAGCCTTACTCGAACAGACACCTTATCGATTTCTCATGCCCTCCTGAGCAAACGGTTGCTACTAGAGAGAGAGATCTAACAAATAAATGTCGATTAGTTACTTATCAATGGAAGAAGATTGTAGCAACAACCTTGAGATGGTTGTAGTCAGAGGTATAAAGTCAAATCATTGCATGATTATTAGAATTAAGGACACACGTGCTGTATTTCACCACATAAAAAACTGCCTAGAATTAGATCTAATTATTGGATGTAAGATCTCTAAGCAATGACTTATCAGTAATAATCATCCAACCAGAGATACTCGGGCAGTAATCCTCCGACCGATAGTACTTAGACAGTATTGTTTTATGTGATGTATGATCATAATATCTTAGGACCTTAATTACATATCAAAACCATTTTTAATGAATTATTCAATCCTCGTCAAACTAGAACTATTTTCAGTATAGAATTCTAAGATTCTGTAATAATAAAGATATTATTAAAATGAGCAGGATTTGTCCATACATAAAACTGCAGAGTACATACAACGTTTGACAGACTAACTGAACTTGATAAGCAGTCATACAAAAAGGCAAAGCCGACTCTCAACAAATTGAAAGTTGACTCCAAACGTATGCTGCATAACCAATGCGAGTTAGGATTTACAAAAACAGCAACCCTACTCATTCTTAGATAAGGTAAACCAATGATCGGGACGGGTGCTCATCGGTCGTGCAAATATAGCCGACAATGCTCTCTCTCCAAAACATCAGCGAATGCCTCTGCTGGTTGCAGACTCGCACTGCAATTTCAGTACGATTTATTTCTTGGTCGGACTTGTGTCACCGAACTTTGGCAGCACCAAAAGTGTGTTCAACCGGGTAAAGCCCTCCAAGGACCTCTCATCTCCACTTACATTTGAGTCACTTCCATCATCTGCTTCTTCTGGAATATCCCTTTTACTATTTTTCTGGGGATTCTTTGATCGGGCTGGCATCCTAGGACTGGATCCAATTCCCTTGCTAGTAACAGACAGCCCTGATACACCAGTATCGGCATCCTTGTTCAGGAAAAGGCAGACCACTGCACAGTCATCAGTTTTGGAGGTTGGGTATTTGAACCTCCAAGTCTGGTTTGCTAAATCAACGACAGAACGAGCTGCGGCGGAATGGCCAGAGCAGGAGGCAACAACATCCACCACTTCCTGGTTGGGCAGAACATCCCACACCTATGGCCAGAGTGCATTTGGGTATCAGAGTATGTTAAGATCAAGTAGGTCACCACTTGTAAATCAGGTGGTGCATATAGTCAACTAGAAGAAACTACTTATTTTCTCATTCGAAAAGTCACGTAGAAAGAAACTGCTATTTATTTTTTGTTACCCCATCTGTGGCAAGGACAATGAACTCATCCTTCTCAGTGATTCGCCTATAGGTGACCTCAGGTACAGATATCAGCCCAAAATCTTTTAGACAAAAATCACCAAAAGCTCGAGCCATTGCTAGGCCAGGTGAGTTGCAATTAGGAAGCCAAAGGCGAGCCACATCTGGTTCATCCTGATGAGCAAAGACCCTTCCATTACATCGCTTGATCCTTCTAGCCTCTCCTGTAACAAAATAACATTGTATTAAGTTAGCTTTTCACCATTATGTCCCTAATTACATTCACCAAGACAGCAGTAACAGATAGCTCTGAGGAGACTCAGAATGTAACAAGTATTAAAAAGTCAAGCATATACTCAACTACTCAAGAAATCTGTTCATGGGCCTAGCTTGATGTCCTAGACTGAAAGAAACAATGCAAAATACATAACTGCAGCGATAGAGGACTGACTATAATCCCAAGGAATGAATGACTATAATCCCAAGGAATAAATATTCTGTTGGTTGGTGAGTCCACACGACATATTAGTACATAAAAAAACATATAGCATAAAAGTCAATCAATACGACTATCATACAAAGAATTAACCTAT
This sequence comes from Melocanna baccifera, assembly GCA_036346265.1. NCBI lineage: Eukaryota > Viridiplantae > Streptophyta > Magnoliopsida > Poales > Poaceae > Melocanna > Melocanna baccifera. The sequence continues at coordinate 8,322,028 of CM070707.1, read as the reverse complement.
GCAATATCAAGATGCAATTACCCAGAAAATATGCTTACCTTCTTATTTTAAATTAAGAATAATGAAACACAAATCACTTTAATGCGGCATGCATTGTCTTGTCATGAACTGAATTGTGTTCAGTGGTTATAAAAATTGATGATAATTTATTGGGCTAAAGAAATCAAATCTTATACGAGAAACTTTGATGCTGAGTTGCTGACTAATAAATCTAGATATAATATGGATACTCAATGTAACCTTACTGTATATAATCACTAACAGAGAAGGTTTATAAGTTTTAACAAAAAGAAATATATTCTGCAATATGATCTTACTACCAGGCATAATCCAGGTGTATTTCTACCTCTGGAGATAGCTTTCAAATTGGGCCATACTCACTTAACACTTATTCTCTTCTTCAGAACAGAAGCAACATCGCTCTCAAGTCTCAACTTTCTCTTTTCATCATCTCACACATTTTGTATGTGTTAATTTTTCATGTTTTAATAGCCTATCAGGCATATAGGCTAAGTTTCTCTTTTCATCATCTCCGAACAGAATGTTTAGATGTTCATATAGGCTAAGATTCCTTCTCTAACTCCATATATTAATGTATGTGTTAATGTAAGATATGTTACTAAAGTATCTTGTAAATGGGCTGGGCTGAATTAGATAATGTAGACTGCGGATATCTGGTCCTTGAATATCCGGATAATTCGAATCCGTATTCGACAGACAATAAGCTACCAAATCTGTATTTGTATCCGACAAAGAAAACCCATATTCGTTTCCGATCCAATACTATCCGACAAATATCTGAGCCAACATAATCCGTATTCGAAAATTGTCCAGATCGGTCAGAAACTATCAGCTACATTTTAATCCCTAATCGTGAGATTGCAACAGGCGGTTATAGCCGGCCAACCAGTGGTGGATTTAGGATTCTGGCTATGGGAGTGCGAACATGATAGTTCAAAGTACATAGCACAAAAGTTCAATTGTTCAAATGTAGCAAATTACATGTAGGATCTATCTATCCATTATGCGAATGATTTGGGGATAAAAAATCATTCGAATTTTTTGGCTGTCTGATGCCCATTCAACAATCCACCGATTCCCAAAATCCTTAAGAACCATGAAATCCTAGTTGCCTGCTCCCAACTTCTTGAGCGCTGCTGCCCAGGCTCCACCCATGCCTGCATCCACCTGACAAGCTGCCGCCTGGCCACCTTGCCCCACAATCTCCTTCCCCGCCGTTGCCGCCTCCCGATGCGACTGTCGGTGCCGAGGATGACACCGCCTATTGCCTCCACCTCTCCTACCGCCGCTACTCCTTCCCCGTCTCCTGCAGCTTATCGTCGTTGGATCCACCACCCCGACCGCTTCCCACCGCCCCGCACTAGTCGTCTTGCCCGCCGACCCTACCCATCGCTAGCGGCGCCCTCGCCGCTTCGCCGCCGCCGCTATCCACAGCCAGTCCACCCGCCGCCTCGGCCTTCCTGTAAATCCGAGCCTTGGTGAGCCCCAAACCCTCATGCAATGAATTTGAGCCCTAATCCGGCGAACCTCACTGCACCGGAGAAGACGACCTGGCCAGTCGGAGCACTAATCTCCAAGCAAATCCCAAGGTCAGAAATTAGAATAATTTGCACAAAAATTATCATTTGCAAGATGTATAGCAATTCCGTTACATATATTGTTTGGACTGCAACCAAAATTACAAATATTTTAGCCTTTGCGGTTGCAAATGTTGAGTATTTAGCCTCTGTATGTGTATATATACATAATACTATTTGGACTACAACCAAAATCACAAATATTTTAGCCTATGCGGTTGCAAATGAGTATTTAACCCATGTGGGTGCAAATGTTGAGTATTTAGCGCATGTATGTGTATATATACATAATATACCTATCATATACTTAATTTTTTGCCAAAAAAATTGCGGGTGCAGCTGCACCCCCATGCACGTACCTAAATCCGCCCCCTGTGGCTGGCCGTAGCTCAAGGAATCCAACAGCAGCAATAATCACACAACAAGGAGTCCAATAGGAGTTGCCGAGTCGATCAACAAGTTGGAGTCAGTTTCCTATCACTAGAGATTGAGTCGGTTTGCTAATTAGGAATTACACTATGTGCCTTGAGGGGTGAGTTGAGTCCTCCCTGTAGAGGGATGTGTGTTTGTACCTCATAAGGTAAACAAGAAGAATTAATCTATTCTCTCCAAAATATTCTCTCATCTCAACCTATGTCTTTCTCCCCCTTCTAATATCCTAATTGTTGAAGTATAAGTGAATTACCCACCTTTCCTCGTCAGCTTAAGCTTTTGGGTGAACTGGCTGATGCATGCAACTCAATATGGTATCAGAGCCAAGAGGTCTTGAGTCAAGACCCGGTTGGCGCAATTAAAAAAAATTAATTGCAGCCCACTTCTATTCACTTATATTTCAACACTCTCCCTCATGTGTAAACTTTTAGGTGAATTGGTTAGTGCATGCAAGTCAATATGGTATCAGAACCAAGAGGTCTTAAGTTCGAGACCTGGTTAGCGCAATGAAATAAAAATAATTACAGCCCACTTCTATTCCACGTCTTAGGCCTGAGAGAGCCTACACGTGAGGGGGAGTGTTAAAGTATAAGTGAATTGCACACCTTTCCTCATCAGCTTAAACTTTTGGGTGAATTGGTTAGTGCATGCAACTCAATACTAATCCATTTCAAGCCATGCCATCTCGGCTTCCTCTATCCCGTTGTGAACTAATGTTCACAACAAGAACCTAATAGACTTGCCCAGTATTCAGGTGACTTCAGTAACTGACCACTTATTGTTCGTGGCAACAATGCAGGGTGTATACCAACCAGTTTACTTGTAGTTAAGAAATAATAATCAATCATTACAGGCCACTAATGGGTGAGCTTGCACGATCTTAGACAATTTTAGGAAAGTTAGGATAACTGTGGACATATTCACATATTTGAACACAAAGTTTGTCCAAATTTTGAGAATAAAAAATAGATAGAGAAATAAAACGGGCTTCCTAAGGTTAAACTTTTTGTCAGTTAGGCTGTAAACCCTACTTTTGTCTGTTATCATTCAACCATGGTAAACATGTTATTAGGAAAAAGGAGAACAACAAAACAATGACACTGCAAAAACTGTTTATGTTAGAACATAATACTTATGTGCGGTGTCATCCAATGGTACATACTTTTGCGATGTTATTTTCATATGTAAATAGTTTTCAGATGTCCCTGTGCCAATTATCCCAATAATTTATGATGGTTCGTGAAATGCAGAAGATGTCAAGAGGTTTGTTGCTCAAAGGAAACAAACATTGGACAAGAATCCAACATTTCAGGGCTTGGGGCACCAAGGTTGCTGAAATGACTCGAATCATGTCACGAGCTAATGTAGATTGGCGGAGGTTGTAGGAGTGGAAGACGGGAGGGCGAACTTTGAACGCCCGGCGGCGTGAGGGCACCAGCCTGCCGAACGGAGCTGTGCTGCAGAATGCACAGCAGCAGGGAGCGCACGGAGGAAGAAAGGTAAATCTTCTTTCCTGATTTCCTGGCAAAGGTGCGGCAGCCCCTTATATAGGCTGCCTCCTAACAAATCTCATCTAAACTTAATTAGAACTCTATCTCTATTATCTTATCTATAACTAGGAAAGAAATCATTTATTTGGAAACCCCTAACTTCCTCTCTGATTCGGCTGCTCCTTCCATGCGTGGGACGGACTATAATCCGTCTGGCATGCGTGCAGCAGCTGCGCATTACACACAGTCTCCTTGGGCGTCTGGTGGCCACTGCTTGCTCCTCTGCCGGCCTGCGCCTACATAGTGGATTGCTTTCTCCGGCGCACGTAATGTTTGCCGAACATGACATCTCTCCTGTCCTCCAAAAACAGCTTGTCCTCGAGCTAGAAGTCGGGGTATAGCTGCTTAAATTCGGCCACGTCTTCCCAAGTAGTTTCGATAGGAGGAGCAGCCTACCATGCCACCAAAAGCTGCCACTTACCACACGCCAATCTCCCGCGTAGTGCTTTAGCCAGCATCAGAACGACTCAGCCATGGTCCATGGGCGGGAGCTGCAACAGTTGAGCGGGTGACTCACCTAGAACTTCTTCAGCATGCCCACATGGAAGACGTCGTGAATACAGGCACCAGTGGGAAGGCGAAGGCGAAGACGATACGCTACTGACCCAACGTGTTGGGTAATCTAATAAGTGCCGTAGTAACGTGGATTCAACTTGCCACCCAAAGATGGCACCGAAATTGATGCAGCTGGCTGGTGGAGAAGACGGAGCCACACCTAGTCGCCCATGGTATATTGCATCGCACGATGCAGCTTGTTGTATTGGTGTTTGAATATCAATTGAGCTTCAAGTAGACGATCTTTGACCTCTGACAAAAAATGTCCCGCTCCGTCATGATCGCATCAATGGCGGGCACTCATACATTCCCTTTTTTATAAGAGTGTAAACAAGAAGGATCACGCCCGTAGACCATGCAAAACGGCGGTGTCCAAAGCGCGGAGTCATAGGATGTGTTATGGCAATATTCCGCCCAGGGTAGCCACCTAAGCCATTGTTTGGGCCGATCGCTCATGAAGCAGCGGAAGTACATAGCAATCACCTTGTTGGCAGCCTCCGACTGTCCATCCAATTGCGGATGATAGGCCGAACTCATGTGTAAACAGACGTCAGCCAAGCGAAAGAGCTCTTGCCAAAACATGCTAGTGAAGATAGCATCCTGATCACTGACGATGGACTCCGAAAGGCCATGTAGCTGGACCACCTCGTCAAAAAATGCCCAGCTGACTGATGCTGCCGTATAGGGATGAGCGAGCAGAATAAAATGAGCAAACTTTGAGAAGCGATCGATGACTGTCAGAATGACCAATTTGCCTCCTACCTTAGGCAGACCTTCAATGAAATCCATAGCCACATCAGACCAAATCTGCGAAGGCATGGGCACAGGCTGTAGAAGACCCGTAGGGTGGAGATGCACTGTTTTGTTCCTCTGGCAGACGATGCATTCTTTGATGAACTCCTGAACCAGTTGACACGCACGTGGAATGTGGAAATCAACACGGAGTCGATGCAAAGTATTTTGCACACCTTCATGACTGGTGGAGTGCACCATGGTCAGCAGGACGGGTAGCAGCGGCGAGTAGGGGACGTACACGCATCCCTGAAACTGCACAAGACTATCGGTGATGTCCCATGGGTCGCCACGACTGCCGGTGTTGACTTCCTCCTGAAGCGCGCAACCAAGCTCGAATCTGTGGTATTCTTGTGGTGAAGGTCTTCAAACATACTGATTATCGGGCTGAAGATTACGTGGAGGGAAGAGGCAGCATGTTGCCGCAAGGTCTCACCATCCCGGCAGAACAAGGTGTCCACCACGGTATTAAGTCTCCCCGGCCGATATTCCACCGTGAAATCATACCCGACAAATTTGCTTGCCCACTGATGCTGTGGTATTGTGGACAATCGTTGGTCAAGGAGGAATTTGAGGCTATAATGATCCGTGCGAATGATAAACGAGCGTCCCCATAAATATGGCCTCCAATGACAAATGGCTTTCACGAGGCTGATCAATTCCCGCTCGTAGGCTGCCAGTTTGGTGTGACGAGCGGTGATGGGTCAACTGAAAAATACAATGGGACCGCCGCCTTGGTGGAGCACCGCTCCAATGCCGGTGCCGGAAGTGTCGCACTCCATGATGAATGGTTGGCTAAAGTTTGGTAACTGCAGTACGGGTGCGGAAGATAATGCACATCTGAGTGTCGCGAAGGCCATGGTCGCCTCCTCTGACCAACGGAATGATTCTTTGCAGAGTAAGCGCATGAAGGGTGCGGCAATGGAGCTGTAATCCTTGATAAACCGATAGTAGTACCCCGCTAGGCCGAGGAAGGTTCGCACGGTGTGCACCAAAGTAGGCGTTGGCCAGGCTTCGATGGCCAACACCTTTTGGCGATCCATCTCGACCCCAGCTACCGTAATGACATGTCCCAATTAGGCCACCAACGTGGTGCCAAACAAGCATTTGGACTGCTTCAGCACGAGATGGTGACTCTGCAGCTCCTAAAACACTAAGCGGATATGATAGAGATGTTCAGACCACAAAGAATTGTAAATCAAAATATCTTCAAAAAAGACGAGGATGAAGCGACGAAGGAACCAGCCGAGGATGTCATTCATGAGTGCTTGAAAGGTGGCCGGGGCGTTCGTCAACCCAAAAGGTGCGACGAGGAACTCGTAATGGCCTTGGTGTGTGCAGAAGGCTATCTTCATCACGTCGTCGGGGTGCATCCAGACTTGGTGGTACCTCGAACGTAGGTCAAGTTTGCTGAAGAACCGGGCATCGCGTAGTTCATCCAACAGTTCTTCCACGACGGGGATGGGGAACTTGTCTTTGATCATCATGGCGTTAAGTGTGCAGTAGTCAACACAAAAACGCCAAGAGTCATCCTTCTTGCGTACCAAGAGGACGAGGGAAGAGAATGCCAAGGTGCTGACACGAATGATGCCTTGGGCTAGCATATCCTAGCAATAGCATTCCAGCTCGTCCTTCTGCAACTGAGGGTAGCAATACGACTGTATTCCCACGACATCCGTCCCTAGCTGCAAGTGAATGCGGTGGTCATATGGACACACTGGAGGGAGGCCGCTTGGTACGGCGAAGAGATCGGCAAACTCTACAAGGAAGGCATCCAAAAGGGTGTCGTTGCCCCCCCCCCCCCCATGAGACTACAAGCCGAAGGTCTGCTATCTGCGATACCATGTAGAAGCACGCGCTAATCACGGTACCAAAATGCCATCGTGGGGATGTTGAAGTCCCATTTGATGGGTCTGAGGGCCTGTTCTTTTTGGCTGCGGCTTATGGCTTTTGGATGAAATTTTTGAATTTTAGTTGTTTGCGACAGAGATTACGGAGAGAGAGATACTCGCTTGCGATTTTGGATGGTACAGATATTGGTCTTTTAACGTGTATTATAATTAACTTGTAGACTCCATCTTAAAAAAATACTCCGTTTGAAAATTAGGTACTGTAGCAAAAGCTAAAAGCTGTTTTGAGAAGCTGAAAAGAACAGGCTCTGAGAGTTGCGAGCCATTGCACACCCAGTACGATGTCGACGCCGGCCAAGGGATGATGTAGCAGTCCATGGTGAAGTCATCGAAGCCAATGTAGAGGCGGAGCTACGGGCAAATGCCACCGCTAAGGAGCTAGTCACCGTTTGCCACCGCCGCACACAACCCCGAACTGTGCTGCTGCAAGAGAAGGTTGAGGCGTGCACAGGCGGCATTGACGATGAAGTTATGGGTAGAGCCAGAGTCCACCCAAGCCACAAGCTGTCGGTCGCCCACCGATACCACAAGGCGCATTGTCCGACTGATGTTGATCCCAGTGAGGGCATGGAGGGAAATTTTCGGGTCATCCTTCTAGGTGGTCATGGCGTTGGCACCATCGTCCTCTAATTTAGCCGTGAGTTCAATGAAGAACAACTGTCGGCATACATGTTGTGGCATATACTTGTCATCGCAGTTATAACAGAGGCTGAGGTGCCGACGCTCTTCCATTAGCACTCGGGTCAATTTGCGAATGTATCGCTGACCCGGATTAGCTGGTGGACGTGGCTTGTCCTGCAAGCCATCGGCGAGTGGAGCTGGAGGGTGAGGTGGTGTCGCGGCGGAAACTATAGCAGCTCGAGTTGGGAAGCCGCTCTAGATGTGGGGTTTCGCGGCGACCATCTCTCTAACGGCCTCGATTGCCGCATGCACCCGGTGTTCATACGCCCAGGTTAGACTCATGGCCATCTCCAAGCTGTGAAGTGCCGCTAACTCCATGTCGATGCGGAGTAGTTCGGCCAGACCGGCGGTGAAGACATTGATTTGTTGTGCTAGACTAAGATCCACGTGCGTCAACAATGCCAGAATTGCTTGAGGTAGTCTGCCACCGTGACCGTCTGATAGAGATGCATGAACTCGGCCAGGGGGTTATGTCGGAGGGGAGGCCCAAAACTCGGCCAGGGGGTTATCTCCGAGAAACGGCACCAGCTGGGAGTACCCTCATCACGCTCCACACAGTAGTACCATTGTTGGGCAACGTCGGTCATATGATATGATGCGACCAACACCTTTTCCTCGTCGAGCGTGTGCTACCCCCGAAAAATTGCTCGCAGTGGTTGAGCCACGGCAACAGATCGTTGTCTCCACTGAACACGGGGAATTCCATGTGATGGAAACGCAGCAGCTTGGGGTCGGGAAGCCTGGACTGCCGCAACGGAAGGGGCGGTGCCAGGGCCTGCTGCGTGGCCTTGGCACTGCTGCCACCAGCCCCTTCTAGAGACGTCAACCGCGTGTCATGACGATCCAGGTGAGTCGTCAAGGTAGCAAGCTGGGCAATGATCTGGTCTAGCTTCTTGTCAGCTGAATTGGGCTCGTCACTGCTGCTGGACATGGCGTCGGGGGCGGGAGAGGTCTTTGATACCAAGTTATCACAAGCTAATGTAGATTGGTGGAGGTTGTAGGAGTGGAAGACGGGAGGGCGAACTTTGAACGCCTGGCAGTGTGAGGGCGCTAGCCGGCTGAATGGAGCTGTGCTGTAGAACGCACAGTGGCAGGGAGCGCACGGAGGAAGAAAGGTAAATATTCTTTTTTGATTTCTTGGCAAAGGTGCGGCAGCCCCTTATATAGGTTGCCTCCTAATAAACCCCATCTAAACTTAATTAGAACTCTGTCTCTATTATCTTATCTATTACTAGGAAAGAAATCATTTATTTGGAAATCCCTAACTCCCTCTCTGATTCGGCTGCTCCTTCCGTGCGTGGGACGGACTGTAATCCATCCGGCACGTGTGCAGCCGCTGCACGTTATGCGCAGTCTCCTTGGGCGTCCGTTGGCCACTGCTTGCTCCCCGTGCTGCCCTGCGGCTACATAGTGGATTGCTTAATTTTTGCCAAACATGACAAATCAGTAGAAGAATTGTGGTTGCAGGTCCAAGTCAACAACAGTAAAAATTCCATGGTTGGAAAACGAGTAATCAGAACTTTGAACAGTGTGCGGAGATATCAGTTTGTTGCGGTGCAGGGACTGTGGCGGAATGTTGATGTACACAGGTATTGTAGTAACCGTGTACTGTTCATGTTGGGCCCACAAGCGCAGCATTGATTGGATATCAAATATTAGAATAACTAGTTTCCTTGCTAGCTAAGTTTGTTTCCTTCTAGATGCTAGATATATTTCATGTATTAGAGATAAATTTCCTTAGGTTTAAAGATTAGATTGATTCTTATGGGAAATTTCTTTAGGTTTAATGATTAGATTGATTCTTATGGGTTATCCCTAAGGGATAGCACTGTATCTTTGATTTCAAAGCAAGAATGAATTCTCTCCTATCTAAATACTAAAGTTTCTTCTTCCCAGTCAATAGCCCACCTCCCCCTGTCCTCTAATCCCCTTCAAACCATGCCGTCCAACCCTCTGCACAGTAGTTACACCCTGAGAACTAATCAACAACACAATTGTACTAATGTGCAGTTACGGAGACACTTATGCACCAGGTGGTTGGAAAAACACAGGGCCCAGTGGACATACAGCTTGGCACAAGTGAGCAGCAGCTACGTTCAACTTTACTCAGTTACCATACGGATGGCCCTTTGTGTAAGATTTCCATAGATCATTGAAATCCAAAGACGTGGATCAATGTTTTTTTAGAATTAAAAATGTGGATCAATGTTTTTTTAGTATTAAAAATGTGGATCAATGTTATGGTCATTTTGCTGGAGGCTTAACAAGATATAAAAAGAGGGATGGATGAGGATGCCTGATTGGCCATTGACAACTCTTTACAAGTTGATAGGGAAGGCATCAAGGGTACCAAACATCCAATCTGGTGAGACAAAATTAATCTACCTCAACAACTTTGAGGGGTTTGCCTATCCTCTCCTGGGCTTCTTCACAGGCAATAAAAGCTCCCTTCAATACACTTGGATTACATTCATCTCAGTGAGAATTTTCCAAGAGATAGCCTATTTGTCCTAAGTCATTGAACTGGTTATTTATAGACTGCACGTCAAGAGTTTTTTGAAATCTTGCGTGATTAAAAGGTAGAATCTAGGTTTTGAGGTTCTTTGTTCTTTTCTTGTGTTTCTCTGAGCTCTATTGTTGGAGATATTTTTGTGCTTGGATGATGGGTGCTTATGGAGAGCCTTTACTAGCCAATCTTTACTCTTAAACCTCTTGCACTTCAGGTGAGTTTTAGTTTTTTTCTTAGGTCAACCATGAAAATAAGGTATTTTCAGTTTTAAATTCCCTTAGTTCTCTATTCAAATCACTAGTTCACTTGCCTTTCATATATCTGAATATGACAATTCCAACAAGTCAATACCATAACATAGCAAAATGAATGAGAAGGTCTCACTTCAGAAGCAACAAGGGGGGAAAAATCTTTAGCCTAATGGCATCACAGTCACAAGTAGCAGGATTTAGTCAAAACCTCGACTGGGAAAAGAGAAAATATAGAATATCAAGTAACTTCAATTTAGAGAGTGAAATAGACTCACTTGGATGATCAGGTTTCAGGTCAACTGTCAACTGATGAGCAACCAATCGACCGTTTTGATCTCTGGTGCCTAATACAGCCCTAGAGTCACCTAGATTCCCAACAATAAGATCCTGACCCTGACAATATAGTGGCATAACTTTAAATTATCTGCATCTGGAATTCTTAGGTAATAGTAAATTCATTTATTATAAGGAAATGGGTAACCAACTAACAATAGTACCTGCTTGATTAAAGTGACTGCAGTAGTGCCACTGCAAATGCTATCTATGTTTCGATGTAACTTAAGCTCCTTATCCATAATTTTAAAAGCCTTTCGGAATGACTCTTTCATTGCATCAAAGAATTCTCGATGTTCTTCTTTCTGGCCAGCCAACGTGGGAGACTTGCCTTCTGCATCTGCATGAGGAGATAATGTCTCTTCCAGAATTGAGCCATCTGAATTGCTGGTTGGGCTCTCCCCAAAGTCGTCATATATCAAATCACACAGCTTCGAAGGGAGAGTGTCTCTTACTTTCCTCGCGATGAGATGGCCATGTGGGCCATGGCCGTCAAAAACTCCACAAAAAACTGTGTCTGATCTTCCATTAAAGTTCTGTACATCATGCAATGGAGTTCCAAGGAGTTACAATATACATAAAGAGAAGACAAATGAAAGATCAAAAAAAATGTCGTAGGCCAATATCATTATTCATTTATGATGCATCTACAGAATATTTAATTCATTCATAGGTTAGAATGTCAAAGTTGTGAGGAGTTAGAATGGAAAACTTGGCATTCACTATTTTGCTATTCTTTTGATATGCAACTTTCCTATCCACATAAATGGATGAACAAGGGGGCACTGTTTGACTGGATGAGTCACATTTGGGTGCTTCATTTTCTGCAAGCATGCTTTATTCAAGCATTGACCATTTCATCAAGAATATCACTTCAAGGCTAGAAGACATAATAAACAATGACCCCTTATTTTTGCATGAGCGAACAACATAAACTAAGTGATCTAAAATGAAGCAAGAGTAAAGCAAGATGGTTGGCCACATCCAAACATTCAAGCCTGAAAAGTTCATTGTGAAATTTTGGGAAGACGACAAGCCATGCTTGAGGAAAACCCATAGCCATCCTATTGTTTCTTTTAAAACATCTAGGCATCAGATACTTGCTTTTCACCTAAAACTCCGATTCATTATGCATTGTTTCTCCAGCGAAAATTGCTCCAGTTGTTGGCAAATGGGAATCCAACCTTTTGATTTTTAATGCTTCATTTTAAATTGATGTTCCCCAATAAAGAACTCCCATTTGTTCCGGATACTCCAATAAAACTATTGGAGTGCACAAGTCCACCAGCCATTGTCGGTTAAACAAAGAAAAGGGCGTGTTGACGATGAAATATGACATTCGAAACACCAAAAGATAAACGCAGCAGTAAAGTAAAGAAGGGGATCTTGGGGTCCAGATACCTCCCACACGACCATGGCGTCCTGGTTGGTGCCCTTCTTCCCCTGCCGCGTGAACAGGCAGGCAGCATTGCCCGCCCCGCTCCCGGCAATCCTCCCGGGCGCCTCCACCTCCCTCCTCCTGCCCCCTCCCCTATTCCCCGGCGCCGCCGCCACCTCCTGAGGCCGCTGCTCCGCCGTCAGGCACGACCCCATCGCCAGCGCCCGCACTACATCCTGCAGGCAATCCAGGCACCCGCCTCCGCCTCCCCCTCCACCACCCCCTGGCCCAACCCCCGACGGCGCCGCCGTCGCCACCGCTGACGCCGTTATCGCCGCCGTCTTGCTCCTTGATCACAACCCAGCCCAGCCCACCCCAATGCCCCCAAAAGATTGCACCTTTCCGCAGCCCAACGCTTCCAAGATCCGTCGATCCTTGCGAGGGGGCGGTGGCGTTCTTGATCGCGTCGTGGGCACGGGGACCGACCAGCACCGACGGGGACACGTCAGGAGGTGATGGGAGCCAACCAGAAAAAGGGAAAAGGAGGGTGGGATTGGACAAGAATAGGGAATCCAACAGCGAAAAAGCGGGGAGAAAAAATAGTACGGGGGCGGGGCGGGATAGAACAAGTGGCTCTGCGTGGTTTGGGCGGCCGGGGGGACGAACGAACAGCAGCGTGCGTGCATGGGCGTTTTCCTTTCTTTTTTGGAAATGGATTTTATTCGTTTTGTTTGAGCCTATCCGGTTGGCATTTTTGGAGGGTGTTCACTCTACACTGGATTTGGGTAACTGTGGAGATCTCATCCACGAGGGAAAAAAGTGACGGTAGCTTGGGTATGTTCTAGATTTTGTGTTATACCAGGTGACACAGACATTACTCTCACGATATTTTTAAATTTCATCCATGACTTTAGGGGTGAATTTAATCCCTTGACAATGTGGACTTTAACTCAGAGTATGAAAAAATAACAAGTATATAGCCCAGATATTTCTAGTCTAGCCCGGTGTATTATTGTGGACGTTTAGCCTAGATAGAGGTAGCCGGCCCACTCGCCGGCCCACACAACTCCAACGCAAACCCTGTCTCTCCTGTCTCATATCTCAGCACTCTCGTGCAGTCATGCTCCTCTCCTCAGCGCTTTTATCTAGTCACAAGTCTCGACACCGGCAGCGGTTCTCCCTCTCTCCCGGCGGTGCTCCTCCCCTTGTGCCGCCCCCTCCCGTCCCAGCGACGGCGCTCCCCCCTCTCCTAGCGATGGTGCTCCCCTCTCTCCCGGCGGTTCTCCCCTCACCTCTCTCCTGGTGGCGACGCTCACCTCCTTGCGCAATTTGAACAATCAAGTTTTGGTGTGATGGAAAATTCATTGCATTATTTTTTTCTAGGCAATGTCATTGCTTTAGAAACTGAAAATATCCAAAAAAAAAAGATTGTTCCTAAGCAGAGCACTACTTGTATTGTTTATCATTGTGACTTTGTCCATTAATAGACTACTACTAGTCTCCCCTTGTATAAACAGGAGGTAGTACAACACAACAAAACAATTCTTGTGTTGTACTTAGTCTATATGATGTTGTTGCTGATCTTGGGCTTCGAAAACCAATTGAGGATTTAGATGTGGACATCAAAGCTACTGCCAGAAGAGAGTATTTGCAAATGGGTCTATACCAACCAATTGGTCATAAATATCCACATGAAGAATATGGGAACCAGAGGAGGAGGTTTCAACAATCATGGTTCAAAAGGTATAATTGGTTGGAATACAGTGTTACTAAAGATGCTGCCTTTTGTTTTTATTGTTTTTTCTATAAGCAGCCTAAAGTTGAGAACTGTTGTATTGGATCATTCACAAGGGTAGGGTTTGCTAATTGGAAGAATGCAATTAAAAGTTTTGATGAACATGTTGGTAAGGTTTGTAGTTACCATAACAAATCAAGAAAACATTGTGAGGCTTTCAAGAATCAAAGGCAGGGTGTGGATTATATGATGGTTGTTGCCACCAAAAAGGATGCGGAAGAATATAAATCATGTCTTACTATTATATTAGGCGTTGCAAAATTTTTTCTATTGAAGCTCTTATTTTTCATGGACATGATGAGTCTTCTAGCTCAAACAATAGAGAAAACTTTTTAGAAATGGTGAAATGATATAAAGAGAAGGATGGAAAGGTTGCAAAATTGCTTGACTATGCTCCTGCTAACCACTTGTTGACTTCACCACAAAGTACAAAAATAGTTGTGCAAAGCTTGTGCGGAAGAGACCACCAAAGCTATTATTGATGATATTAGAGATATGCAGTTTGATTTACTTGTTGATGAGGCCCGAGATGCATCTATCAAAGAGCAAATGGCTGTGGTTTTGAGGTTAGTTTGTTGGTATTGTTTATGTCTTTGTAAGTCTCAACTATATTAACTATGCTTTTTTGCTTCATACAGGTACGTCAATAATAAAGGGCAGGTGATAGAGAGGTTTCTTGGAGTTTAACATGTTTCTGACACTACATCATCCTCGTTAAAGCTACCATTGGATGGTATGTTACATTTTCATGGTTTATTAATTTCTAGATTGTGAGGGCAAAGATATGATGAAGCATCAAACATGATAGGACAATTTCATGGATTGCAAAGACGCATATTGAATGAAAATCCATATACGTTTTATGTCCATTGCTTTAGTCACCAGATGCAATTAGTGGTAGTTTTTATTGCCAAGTGTTGTTCTCCAGTTTTAGATTTCTTTAACTACACCACCATGATTGTCAACACTATTAATGCTTCTTGTATCAGAAGAGATTAATTGGCCCAAGATCACCATGATAAAAATTGTGAACAAATTAGAGACTAATGAAATTTTTCAAGGAAGAAGAAAAAACCAACAAACCAACCTTGCAAGGTCCGACGATACCCGTTGGGACTCACATCATAAAACCTTGTGTTGCTTTTTTACATGTGAGATTCGGTCATAGAGGTATTAGAGAATTTGAGTGATGATACCACTAGTGCAACACAGAAAACAACAGCTACATGTTTGTTGAAAAAATAGAGAGTTTTGAATTTGTACTTATATTGCGTCTTATGGCCAAAATCTAGGGCAAGACTAATGATCTATCACAATGCTTGTAAAAGAAATATCAAAATATTGTTTGTGCAATAGGGCTAATTAGGACCACATTAAAGACAACTAAGGTAATAAGAAATGATGGTTGAGATGAGTTTTTCGTAAAGGCAAATACCTTTTGTCTCCAACATAAGATCAGTGTGCCAAATATGAATGATACAATACCGGTTAGGGACCGTTCAAGGGGTTGTGGTGGTCAAATGTAACTTACTATGATCATATTTATCATGAAATATTTATTGTAGTACATGACCAAATTATTGTTGAAATAAAAAATTGCTTTGCTAAAAGATCGACCCAGTTATTGAGGTGCATTACTTGTTTTGATTCAACGAATTCTTTTGCCAACCTTGATGAGGACAAATTAATTGAAAATGCTAACACTCGCTAAGATGTATGCTACTGACTTCTCCTAATATGATTGTGTAGTCCTTAGGGGCCAACTTGGTATATTTATTGCTGATGTGAGAAATGATCTAGATTTTGCAAATTGTACTGACCTTGAAAATCTTGTTGTGAAGATGGTTCAACTAATAGACATATAGTTTTTCTGTTGGTATATCGTCTAATTGAATTGGCCTTGATTTTGCCGGTGGCAATAGCAACTGTAGAAAGAGCCTTCTCTGCTATGAAGATTATTAAGGTTGATTTGCGAAATAAGATGAATGATGAGTAGGTGAATCATGCCATAGTATGCTGTATTGAGTGGGACATATTTGCAAGCATTAATGATGATAAGAGTTGGAAGCATTTTTAAGGGATGAGGTCATGTAAAAAATAACTATCTCGTGCTAGTGGTAAGTTAGCTTCTTACAAATGTAAACTTCATATTCTTTGTATTTATTCATACACCTGTTTGATTTACTCTCATATGTTGTCTTCGTAGATTCTAGTTCATGTCCAACTATTAATGAAGAAATGACAGAATAGGATAGAAAGTAAATCTTCGTTATTTAGGTACTCAAATTGTATATCTAGTATGCTACATTGTCTATATTATGCAATATTTTTCTTATTACGTTTTTATGTTTTACCATTGAACTCGAGTTTTATATCAATGATGCATTTCTGATATAGTTTTGTTATGTTGCGGTATGGATATAAATTGGGGTTAGTTTTCGGTTGTTGGAATTTAGCCTGGGGCATAGCCAAATCCTGGTTCCACCATTGCATGACTTTACACATTATAATATGTGTGTAAGTGTAGTAGTGTGCAACACTATAAAGGTTTGTTGTATCTAGGGGAACTGAGAAAAGCGACGCCAGCTCTCATTTTTGAATGTGATGGATATCAAGGATACCAGGATATTAGATAAATTGATGAATGCATATCTCAAATAATGTAGTTTGTATTTGGTATTATCCAAATTCATATGTATTTGGCATTTGTATCTTCCTTGTGTACGCTAAAGATATAGGGAGCATATCCTATGCACATGGTGGAGCCACTACACTCATGCACGCGAGCGATCTTGGCCGTCCGATCGACATTCAATTGCTAAGAATCCTAGCATGCGCGTTTTGCAGAGAACCCCCCGCCCAGCCATCGTGTCTTTCTCTTCAGCCCCCAACGGAAGGACATGCCCTCTCCCCCACCCGAATCTCCACCCATGCGACCATCTCCACCACCGGGGAAGGCCCCTCTGTCGGACCTGGATTTGAAATCCAGAATCCTCTGTGATTCCACCACACTATTCTTTGGATCATTAGATAGTGCTCACAGTACATTGCTAAATCAACTCATACATCACATGATAATTAGCAAACCATAATAATATACATCAAAGTTTAAAATATGCCACGTCGGGTGGCAGTTTTACATAACTGGCTACCAAGACTAAATACTTACAATTCAAAAGTATAGCAGTGGAAAACAAAAACAATAGTGGGACCAAAAGCAACAGGCAAACGAATGAGGGGTAAATATGTACATACTATATTGCCTGACCCCAGGCAGTATAGGTGCACACCCTTCCAGCAATCTACTTGCCTAGGACTAAGCATTTTCAAATTCGCCCTAATTGCAGTCGTCCGCTCCATTGGCTGGTGTTTCATCTTAGGCGTAGTGATCTTGACCTCCTGCTTCTGGA
The DNA here is from genome assembly GCA_036346265.1 of Melocanna baccifera. Classification (NCBI taxonomy): domain Eukaryota; kingdom Viridiplantae; phylum Streptophyta; class Magnoliopsida; order Poales; family Poaceae; genus Melocanna; species Melocanna baccifera. The sequence goes on along the minus strand of CM070707.1, from coordinate 8,304,834 downwards.
TATGATGATGCGAGGGTGAGCACACTAACCACCATACTCCGCGAACCAATACATAGTATGCAATTAATTTAACATGCATGGTTTATCAAGGATATGCTCAGGTTATTTTATTTGCTGAAAATTGCTTTTGGTAAGACGTAAGATACATATATAAAAATTCCCTAAGACCTAGCCATTTGGACTAAAACCATAGTGTTTGAAAACAAATGTGATGACAGTATTGGCATAGATTACATCCACCTTTACATGTCACCTGCACCATATATTAACTTTTCAGCGTTATAGCCGCATACATTATCACTGGGACGACACCTAAGGCAACATAAAACCAGGACTATCCATCGTCCTATATTTTTCTTTTCCAATTCCCTCCCATAAAAATTTATTTCTGAAATAGAACTATATCTGAGTTAAATTCCCATGTCCGTCCTTGACTATGGGCACAGCTATTCGAATAGTTTTGACTCTTTAGAGCATGTACACTTTCACCACAATAGACAATGCGCTCACTGCCCCCACATGATTCCTTAGTCATGCAGTTGAGTAGATCGTCACAGTAATCTTTTAAACTATCTGGCCTCTTGTTCCCATCTCACCCTATGGGCTGCTCCTACTTGCAGTGGGTCCTATACGCTGCGCGGGATGTTAACCACTGATACTAACGCCTCCAGGCTCCACCCCCATAGCGCTAGTATGACAAGAAAATAAGTCACCCTCCACACGGTGTCCCTTTAGCCATAACAGGCCCTGGCATTACCTCACTCCCCTCTCCAACCTGTGAGATGAGTCCGAGGTTCGATAGGTTTACTCAGCCAAGTTGCACTTTGCAGACTTGTGGCTGTACTATTTTACAATAGGTGGTCCTGATCAGATTTGGCCCTCAGGGTTATCTAGGTAGTTCTACCACATTCCATACTCTCGTGTATTCACTACACCATGCTCCCAAACCATCTACCCAGATATGTAAGCAAGTTGGGGTTTTGGAGCATAAAATAATGATCTTACAAAAATACGTGACCATTTCCATTTACAACTTCCCAATTTGGTCTTTGGTAATTGTATGTGAGTATCGGGGTATTTTAGCACACCTGGCATCTAAGCAGTACTAAGCTACAAGCATATAGGACACTTGTTTTCGGAAGATTACATTTGTACTTTTCTTAGGGATAACAAGGCTAACTATTCAATGTGCTTGGGAGATATATAATATCAGCACTTAAGTAATGGCAATTAACTAGAATTTTAAAACAGACATAGGATTACACATAAAATAGCAACATGCAGTTTATTTATTTAAATGTAAACAATTTGCTGAAATGGGAATTCAAAATGATCAAAGTATTGATTCATTTGGGTCACAATTGCCTTGATCTTGCTGATTTTTGCTTGCGTCTACCTCGGATTCTTCCTCTTGAGCCTTGTACGCTAATTTTGCGACAAACGAAAATTCAAAAACAATAAGCACAACCAAATAAACTCTCACAAAAATTCAAACAAGCTCAAAAATTCATGATTTTGGTTCCATTGGAAAGAAGGTGAATTTAGATGAATTTAGCAATTTTTCTCACTTTATTTGGATTTAAAATGAATTAGTTATGAAAATTTGAAGTTCTCAGCTCTATTAATTCAAAATAAAAATTCAGAAATCATTAAATAATCCTGAGGAAAGAGAGAGAGCATGTGACTGATAGGTGGGGTCCACTGGTTTTATTATTTTCCTTTTTCTCTCTCTGACAGGTGGGACCTACTGGTGATATTAATTTCTTTAATTGCTCAGACACTAACACGTGGGGTCCACCGAGAGTTAATATCTCTCTCTCAGTTTCACTGACAGATGGGACACACGAGATTTAATTATTTTGCATACGCTGCCAGGTGGGGACTGAATAACGGTTTAATTAAATCGGGCCCACACTTCAGCGACTACTTAACAATAACTATCTTCATTAACACTAATTAACCACGGCCCTAATCACTCAGCACCGATGAACAGTGCCTTCCCCTTCCTCCCGACGACAGCGAAGCTCGTCGCCGGCGGAGGAGGCGGTGGCCGGACACGAGCATAAGCAAAATGGATTGCTTGTGCCCGCGCCCACCTCTGGGCGAGGTTTCGCCGGCCAATTTGGCAAGAGCCATGATCGGCGGCGGCGGAATAGGACAGCAATGGCTATGGTGGTAGGGGTGTTAGCATTCAATCGGTGGCTAGGGGAGTACCTTGGGGTGGTCACGGTGCTAAATCCGAGGTTGGCGGAGCTCGGGTATGGCTGAGAAGGGCTGTCGGCGTGCGACGATGGTTGTCCGAAGAGGGCTCATGGCGAGGGGGTGGCTCGGGCAGCGAGAGCTTCGGGAGATGGTTGGGCTAGACTCGCCATGCACTGTGAAGACTCCTGGCTAGAGGAATTGGCCTAAAGTGGATTCAATCGGCGGTGAGTACCTCGGCCGGAGTTGGAGGAGAAATAGGTGCTGGCGAGCTACAGGGCACGGGAGTGCAAATGTGTTCGGTGGGAGTGAGAGGGAGGTGTGGGGAGTCGATCAGCGGCCTTGATAGGCTTTTATAGCCATCAGGGTAAGCTGTCTTCGCGGAGTGGGTAGGGTGGCCATGGCGTCACTGCGACATGGGGGAGGGGACTGGTGACTGTGGCTGACGGGAGGCATGGCGCGGCGGTGTGGGCTGCGCACGGAGGGGATGGAGGTGGGTGAAGGACCACGGCAGGGTTGGGTAGCGACATGAGCAAGAGGGCATGCCGGCGACTGCCAGTCTGAAGGGAGAATAGAGGTGGGGGCTACGTGCGCGGGATTCCGGGTAAAGGAGGCCGGGCGCTGGCGTGTGCGCACGAGCAAGGCAGAGGGAGGAGGGGCGAAGGTTGAGTGGTGGTGGGGGGGGGCGTGATGAAGCCGCTCAACCGTTTCAGATTCATATTTTTCATTTAAAATTTTCTTTTATAAATATATTCCTTTCTTTTTGGTGTTCCCCTGATTTTGTGTTCTAACATTATATATATATATATATATATATATATATATATATATATATATATATATTCTTTTTATTCACTATATCTTCTCTGTTTATTTTATGCTCTAGTTTCTTATGTTTTTGGAACCTCAATCAAAACCATAGAAAGGCAAAAAATTTGAAATGTCAGGAAATGCCAAATTTCAAAATATCACAATTTACACAATATTTATAATTTCTAAATTTTGGAATGTCACACCCCCTCTATTGATGAGCTTGTGACGGTGAGGGAGACCCGATGCCATGTCCATCCCCAAACTGAGCTCATCATCTCCATCCCCAAACCAAGGTCGCCGTCTTAGTCCCCGCCCAAAGTTGACACCAAACCTTATTCGTGGGATAAAATTTAGGATTTGCTCCTCTCGTTACTGTCTTGCTCTAGGGACAAGACAAAGAGTCATGGACACATCTGCACCCTACTCATCTCGCTCCCGTCATGCACCCAACTAAAGCTAAACTAATTTAGGTTGTAACTTGTTGGAACAAATTAGCAAGTAGAGTAGGTTTTTTCTAGCACTAGTCATGAATTCAATGGATCAAAGTGCATGTTGCTGGTCAATAAAGTAGACTACCTTATCCTAGTATAAAGATTTGTTTAACCATTGTGCTAGTTAGTACTTGTTGCAAAGATACTAGCTAAATATTCAGAAGCAAGTGCATGCATATATTAAACTACTAATGACTCCAACATTTTAAAGTGTATTATTATTATTAGTACTAACCTTCCACAGTTACAGTTGTTGCAAGTCAATTGTAGATTTGACACTTGAAAGCCTCGGGACGATAAAATAGAATGTAATAATTGGGGTTTTTATAATAGCCAAAGTAACATGACTTGTATGACTGAATCTTATGGATAATACTATGTAATTAAGTACAACAATCATGTACATGATTAGTGAGTAATTAATTTCATGATTAGCGCTAATTAAGTATGATTAGTACTAATTAAATATGATTAGCACTAATTAAAGTGCTAAATAAAATGAGATTAATTTAGTTCTTTAATTAACACTAATTAAATGCAATTAGCACTAATTAATTATGATTAATACTAATTAATTACACCTAGTAATAATTAATTATGATTAGTACTATTTAAAACACTAATTAAAGCCTCGATATGGCCAATGACGTGCTACCGTGCATGGGGGCTCAGCAGGTACCTGCTGAGCTACTGTAGCTAGTGCTTGCCGAGCTACGGTAACTCGACAGGTGCCAGCTGTGCTCTCCTAGCTCGATATGTACCTGCCAAGCATGATAGGTCCGCAGATAGAGCTAGATTTGCAAAAACAGATGTTTAGTGATTAAATTTGAAAAAAAAAGCTACAATGCACAAACATTGGCTTCATTAGTATGTAGTTTCTTCAAATCGCACCCTTGTCGTTACCAAAGCCTCCCGTACCTTCTCCCACCCAACTATGCCACCAGCATGGTCACTAGTTTGCAACACTATCAACGTATCGATAACATGTAAGGAAGGTATTTTAGGTGGTGGCCTGAAAAGCCTATTATGACTTAGATAGTTCTAATTTTTAAAAGCCTATTATGTAGAATTATTAGTTCTAATTTTTACTATGATATTTCAGCAATGTTGTGACAATTGGTTCACCCGTCGCATTGTTGCCACCATTTTCCCTACCGCTAGTTGTTAGTGATATGCCCTACAAACAATCATAGAGATGATTATATCATTTCTATGTTTAAGATCTTTTGAATAAATGTTATTATATTTTTTTGAATAAATTATCATTTATAAATTTTCACAAGTATGCAACATGTTGGTGAAACTCTTTATTTGTTATATAATATCATTCTAAAAGTATCCCTGGTCAGCTGTCACTAGTCAAAATACAAATGACTTATAGACCAGTACATATATTGATTGATGACTATGTTTCATCGGTCATAGATATGAAGATATCAATTCAATAATATAGACACATTTTAGAGAGCATGGTGCTGATTTTACCCACCTTGAGACACTGCTGAGATTGTTATGCTTTATATGTTATCAGTTGGTCTCAAGTAATGATTATATATAATACATGTATATGAGATTAGCATAGTTTTCTACATGATAATAGTGCACTTAAGTGTTGCCAAATGCTACTTTAGAACTGAGTAGTTACAAAGGTAGCTTTCGTGTATGCTATGAAACATGTGAAGAAATATGACCGGTCAGATATGAGATTTGCACCTCCTTCATAACAGGAGAGATATCTTTGGGTCCCTTGATATGGTTGAATAAAGAAAGTGCATTGCCACACCATTAGTAGTGAAAGAATCGACCATATGAAGTTATCCATCACTAGATCGAGAAAGATTGTATAGTCCCTGGATGGTATGTTTTTCACCTGATGTCTGATCGGGTGTCGTGAGGCAAAAGGAGAATACGCAAACAGGTCATTCAATCCAACCATATACAATCTAACTAGTCGTATGGATATACTAATTGGTCATGACCTAGTCGAATATATCACAGACTAGTTTATGAACTGGTCGTATGGGTATACGAACTAGTCGTGACCATATACGATCTAGTTGTAAGGAGTTATGAGCTTATCATTAGTGACTAGGATCTGGTTACAAATCATATTGGATAAGGTTTATCCAGATTGATCTTTATATATAATTGGGGTTCAACATGTCCTACTAGGGACTGCTACCGACCACTGTTTGAGAAGGTATTTTAGAGTTACAACCAAGTATATTTGAATCTATAAGGTCACACACTTAATAGGCGAACAATAAAGGTCCAGGTGATAGACTTGGGTGGGATATGATCTCTAATCGTATTAGATAAGGATCCAGTCAGGGACACAACGAATGAAGATCCGATAGGAGGTTATATATTGTGAAAGACGTGAGGCTGAGGTTTGTAAAAAAGGAAAAACCGAAGACCAGAGGAGATCTCGAGACACACCCATCAAAACTCTAGCTACCACCTCTCAAAACCCTTGTTGTGACTGCTAGCGCTAGCACACCGATGCATGGTGTTCTATCCTGTAATATCCTGAACGACGATGCAGAGTCGATTTTAGTTAATTGCGGAGTCGCCCGAATTTTCGGTAAAGCGTGGGAAGGGAAGAAATAAATTTTTTTGGAATTAGCATAAAGTGAAAAATATGTGGAAAAGATATTTAAAAAAACTCTTTAACGGGCTAGTAGGAGGGTGGGCCTGCCACCTTGGGCCAAAGGGCCCAAGGGGTGGCCGATCCCAACCCTAGCCGCCCCCCATATATATGTTGTGGCCGGCCACCCCCTCCCCCCTTTCTTCCCCCTTGGCCGCCACCCTCATCACCCCTTGCGCCCCCTCCCTCCCCTCAATGGCTACTGTGTCGAGACCCGAATATGCAAATCCGGACTCCCTGTGTATACTGCACTAGTCCCAGGATCACGCTAGTGCACACAGTCAAACATAGATGTCATCACAACCATATACACGATAAAATAAACGAAAAGCTCAAATATCAATAAATCTCAAAAGGTACGACCTTATGGTCAAGCTTACAATAGACTGGCCCGAAGGCTTAACAAGAGCTAGCAGCAGAAATCCAAAATAAAGCGTAGCGGCCAATCGACAAGCCCACATGCTATCGAGTGGAGAACGAAGCCTAATCCGCGAAGTTGTCGAAGTACTCTCCTTCTGGAACCTCCTACTAGTGATACTCCTCTTCCTCAACTGAGCAACATTGGGCATAAAGCCGTGAGTACATTGGTACTCAGTAAGTCATTTGTAACAAATGAATGCAATATAGTATGTAAGGCTTACCGAAGGATGGTTGAAAGGTTAATTTGCATAAATGACATTTGAAGGTAATACAGTAAATAGATTAAAAGCGAACTTTAAGTAAAACAATAATAAATAATCAAAGGAATTAACATAACCACTTGCAGACTTCCCATCCACAAGCTAAACCAACCGCTTATGGACCTCCTATCCATAAGCTAAACCAACCGCTTATGGACCTCCCATCCACAAGCTAAACCAACAGCGGATTAACCATCTACTGTCCAACCACAATGCACAAGTTTTCAGAAATAACTACACCTCGTGTGAAATCACCAAGCATTGTCCATGACCGAGGACGCGGCTATTCGAATAGTTTTACACTTTGCAGAGGTTGCACAACTACACCCACACGATGTGATTAGCCCCGGCCGAAGGTAACCACAACAAGGCCTTTACAAAGTTCAGTTACAACTCAATCCGCCCGCTAGGGTTTCGCATCACACCCCCCCTTGCGCCACATGGAAATCAGCAACCATGTTCATCTCAATGGCAAGATTAAAGTTGAAACATCCCAAATTAATCAGCTAGATCCGTCCTATACCAGACATGTGGTTTGCACGGTAAAGCTCAGATCAATGGCACACAAAGTTAAGTCCTTAATTCTGCCCGGGCGAGACTACCTCATCCCTCGAAGTGCTCCAACACTTCCCCCTTTACTGCACAATCACTCGCCCGAGTGAAAACCAATTTGTATAACCACCGCCGATGACGCACCAACGTCATGGCACAAATTTTAATAATGTGGCACCAACCATGATCTGCTGTGGCTTCAACCACGGTTCAATATCTCATAAAGTCAAATTAATTATTCACGTGTGATGATAAACCCAATCGTAACTATAAGCAAAACTAAGCATTCTATCGTACCAACCCATGTGACCAATAACTTAGCATCACTAGTATGTTTTCCAACTTATGGTGACAATGGTATCATGGTATTCCAAATTATCAAGGAGGGATAAATTCAATTGGGACGATAACTACCAATACAAGGGTTTGAATAAAAATAGCGATGCAATGTAATTTAAAATAAATTAATTAAATAATAGATTACAAACTGGGTTTAACATGATCAAAGGACACGACTTGCCTTGGTTATGCTCAGTGAGGTACTCCTAGTCTTCGGGCGTAGATCCTGCTCCTCCGGAATCCGAATCTAACGAGAGAGAAAACGACCGAAACAAGAAAATACATAAAATAATAAGCAAATGAACTCCAAAAATCATACAACTAGAACCAAAACCTAGAGCTTGATTTTAGATGAATTTAGAAAAAAGAACAGGGTCAATCGGAGCTAGGACGGAGGAGAACGGGCTCTCAAAAAATTAACCATAAGATTAAACCGGGAAATTCGGAAAACGCACTGTGCTGTGAACCCGGTCCACAGAAAAGCGAGTCCACGGTGAACCCGGTCCACCGAACAGTGCAAGCGGGGAGGCGACGCTGACGCGGCCGATTAGGGCTAACGTGGCAGCAGCTGGTGCTGCCACGTGGCACGGGGGTGACGTGGCAGCTGATGTGGCTGCCACGTGGCTCGGGCGGCGGGGTTTGGCTGATGTGGCAGATGATGTGGCGCGACACGTGTCTGCCACGTGGCAAGGGTGTTGACAGGCCTGCCACGTCGGCTAGGGCTGACGTGGCGGCTCGAGGCGGCGGCAGCAGCGCGACCAGATCGGACGGCTCGAGGGCGTCCACGCGGCGAGATCTGAGCCTTCGGCTCAGATCTGAACGAGCGGTCGAGATTGGGCAGCACGGAGGCGGGACAGCGCGGATCGTCGACGCGTGGCACGATGCGTCGCACGGGCAGGAGCGCGGGCGGTGGCGACGCATGGCTGGCGCACCGCGCGAAGCGTCGCGGTGACCGAGGCGAGAGGAGCGAGCGCGAGAAGTTTAATCTAATAATATTAAATCCTTTTAAATTCTAAAAAATTCAAATTAAGCTTTATTAATTCTAGAAAATTCCAAAAATTTATTTTTAAATTTCAGGTTTAAAAAAGCTCTGAAAATCAGGATGTTACATACTGTCCCTTGGCGCTAGAAGAAAGGAGAAGAAAGGAAGGAGAAGGAAGGAAGGAGAGGAAAGGAAGAAAGAAGAAAAGGAGAGGAAGAAGAGGGGTGATCCCAAGAGGATCCCCTAGGTAACTCTCCCTCACCCCAAATCCCTCTGATATTGATGTAATTAGGGTTCTTAGCCTATGGATTAGTGGGGATTAGCAATTAGATTCTCTGATTAGGGAATTCCTGTTGTCTGCCTGTAGATCAATTCGCGTAGTGCGGCTGTTTGCGCAGTTTAGACCCCCGAAACGATTTTTCTGGCAGGTCTGTCCAAAAGGAAAATTGTAGAGGATGACGAGGTCTATCTTTGTATTGTTTTCAGAATTTTTGGCCACGGGATTTGGGCGCATAAGGGTTGGGAACCTTGCTGTCTGTCAGGGGTACAGACTGGAACAGATTGCTGTTCGGGTCTGCTTTAGGGGTAGAAGATGATTTTTATGTTTTTGGTCACAATTGTAAAAATTGTAGAGAATTCAGTAATATAATTGCTGTATAAAAATTGTAATTTTTAGAGCTTTGTACTGTGGTTGGGAAGCGTTAGAAGCTGGCTGTCCAAAATGCCAGAACAGAGCATGTCCGCTTTTTTGTATATTAAATTACACCTTGTTAGTGGTGAATTAAAAATAAGTGTTCTACTTAAAAAGTGAAGGTATTTAAGTATAGATTCTAGATATATATCTTTTTCTGTAATTAGTTTAATATTTTTAAAAATATAAAAAATGTTAAGCAGCGTTGCTGCAACGAGCAAAGTGTGGAACCGTTAAGCGGAGAGGGACGTTATGGGGTTTTGGAGATTAGCAACATCTTTACTTCACGAGTTGCATTTTCATTGCTGTGGTATTGTGCTTAGAGGTATTTTTGAACAAGTGGTTTTGCTCCTAAACGCGCGTGATTTGCTTCGCTTCAACGGTAGAGGCAAATAAACGTAGCGGTTGTGCTACTGTTTAACTCGTTAATCATTCTACATTCACATTAATTAATTCTCTTAATTTGAAGTGCTATGTCATTGTTACATGCGTCCTTAATGTAGTCCATGTGGTAGTATTTTAAGAATTCAACTATTTATGATATTGATGGTTTTAATTGTGGGTTTGTGGAAAATTGTTCTTGATAAAATAAATTTTGTTGTGGGGTAGTATTCTTTATGAACATATTATGATTTAGGTGGTAGTATTCTTAGTAAATATTTATGGTTGTGGTGGTAGCATTCTTGATGAATATATTGTGGTCTATGTGGTAGAATCCACTATAGATCGATTGATTATGATCTTGGTGAACTGAATGTGGGATATGTGGTAATGATCTTATGAAACTTTGGCATTTTGCTTAATGAGACACATGTGGATTTTGAGGAAGTATGCATGATGATCATGTTGTTGATCTTCGTGGTTAAATTCTTGTGGTTTATGATTATCATATCATTCATATCATGTCATGATATTTGCATTGTGGATGTCGTCGCTTATAGCCATGACCGTACCAGTACAATATCGTACATTGCCGTAGTACGATGTACACTCTTACCTTGTTGGGTAAGGGTGCAGTGGATCATATGCATTCATATGCATTACATTATGGAAAGATCATTTGCATACTTATGCAATGTATGATGGTGAAGTTATTTTGCAAATAAATGCAATTTCATAGTTGTAATGTGGAATTGGCTCATGAGAGCCACTTGTGGTATGAGGAATATGGCTGTGGTCGTGGACTAGGGTTCATCCCTTGTGGTATGGTAGGGGTTGTGATTGTAGCGTGAGATTCTTTTCTTTTGTAGTAACTGTTGATGGCAGATGCGGATGTGAAAAATAATTGAGGTAAAACATGTTAATGCTTTACCGTTCTTGGTAGTGGTAGTGATTGAGAATATGAAGTAGTCAAACAAGACTTATTTGTTAATGATTTATTATTGTTGATAGTAAATGTGGTTAAAACTATAATTGTAGTTATTGTGGAAAATAAATGTTGATGCTTAACAACATTGTAGTTTAATTAGCTTGTTAAATAGTTTACTTGCTGAGATTTTTATCTCACTCTTACTTTTTCCCCCTCCAGGTAATCCTTGAGCATGCATGGGAAGGGTAGAGTGGCACATTACAATTGCACACCATCTTATGATTAATTATGTAATAATTGTGGAGTCCTTGTCACGGTTTTAATTTCTTCATTAATGTTTGTTTCAAATTATTAATGCTAGACAATGGTTCATTTTAATTGGTTGAAATTGGTAGTGGTGGTTTTTTATTAGTAGTGTTCCATTAAATTTGTTTTAGTATGCTTCCGCTTAGCTTATCATGCTTCAGAAAATTATTGCCAGTTTATGTTATTCTGTAAAATGGCTAGTTGTGGAGTGATTTAGTGGCATCCCAGGGTAATGTGGATCCTGGGGTGTTACATATCCTTAGACGTGTGCATTTCTGTAGACATGCTGTTGTGACTACGACACTGATCAGGATGCTCCTGAGGAGGAAATGGTAGGCCAGAGGACGATCAACTATTTTCACTACACTGATGCACACTACGTTGAACCAGTTGCTTCAATTCTACTTTCGCTGTATTCCGCATCTAGTGGTAATGATCTATAGGGCCTGTTCTTTTTGGCTACGGCTGATGGATTTTGGCTGCGGCTGATGGCTTTTTGGCTGTTTGCGACAGAGATTGCGGAAAGAGAGATACTTACTTGTGATTTTTGATGGTACAGATATTAGTTTTTTAACGTGTACTACAATTAACTTGTAGACCCCATATTAAAAAAATATTCCATTTAAAAGTTAGTTACTGTAGCAAAAGTCAAAAGCGACTTTTAGAAACCATAAAGAACAGGGCCATAATCTCTTACTCGCATGACTTCCTAGCTTATGTGGTAGAAAATTTTAATCTATGCTAGTGTATCCTACTTGTATCCTAATAGTGGTATCAGAGCCATCCTATGTAGTTTTTTATTTGGATTGGTTACATATGGTAGATATGTGGTAGTAGTAGATTGGATCTGTTGCTGTTCTGGTATGATAATCTAGATCGTTTCATATGTATGGACTAGTATGGATGGCAGTTGATGAGATCAATCGGCTTCGGCGTTAGATGATGGGGTTCATGGGAGATTGACTGGTTTCAGTTGTGCCTATTCATGGCCACATCACATGTTACCCCTACCGGTCAGGATTTTGCCATTGGGTAAGCTATGATGCATAGCTGTAGGGGGCCAAACGATTGGCTTTGTCACTATTGCTGACCAATGCGATTGATCAATGGAAATTGGGCTAATTAGATTGGTCAAAATTGGACCACTGTGCTAGGTGATTATTGATGCGTTATAAGGATTATGCATTCATATTGCATGATAGAATTGGATTCTTTGCATAACTTGCTTTTGCAGATATTGATTTGAATAGTATGACCCAATATGTATATGATGCATGTATGATCTTATCCTGGCCTACGTGTCACACTGAATTATAGACATGAGCTACATATTATTGTATAATGACATGCGTGTCAATTTATGATGCTTGATATGCTTATATGTAACTCATTACTAGCTATAGGAGTAATAGCTAAGTAGATGAATATGGTGACTTCAAGCATGATAGCTCAATGAATAGGAAGCGTGACGATGGAGATTGCCATGCTAAGGGCTATACTATCTCACAGTTTAATTTGATTATCTGTGAATATTTTATGTTCCTGTTATACCATTGTTCATGTTATTATTTTTTGATGCTTTTAACATGATAGAATAGTATCCCTCTAGAAAACGAAGTAAAACTTGATGCCAGTTCAATTGTTGCACCTATCAAGATTTTGATCATTAATTGGTAGGACTGCCAAAGTACAATGCAATTAATTATCTTAATAAGATAGAGAAATGTTGGACACATTCATGCATAATATTGGTTTAACTTGACTAGGTTATCAAAATGGTTTTGGGCCTAGGGGCATGGTGTTGAGGTTGTGACATGTGGGTGTCACTCAACAAATAAGAGTTACATGTGTTATAATTAGAAATGGGTTGCTTACCTACGTCATCAGGTTTCTAGTAGTGATGCCAAAGCTCACTAGAACTTGATGAAATATGGATCTTGACTCACTATATGTAGTTAGAGGGAACATGATTTTTAAGCACATAGTGAGAGAATCTTGTTCAATTGTTTGATAGAAGATTTTACATAAATATAGTGCTGAAATTTTGTATATACTTTTTATGTTGTAGACCATGCTACCATCTACTATCTCCATGCCCAGTTTTAATTTGCTATCTGTTCTTGAGAAAGAAAAATAAATGGAACAAACTTCATTGATTGGTATCGTAACTTGATAATTGTTCTCAAGTATGAAAACAAGGAATATGTACTAAAGGTTCCATATCCTGATGAGCCAGCTGAAGATGTTGCTCGTGCTGAAAAGAATGAATATGAAAAACATAGCAATAACTCACTTAAACTTAGATGTCTCATGCTTATCACCATGAACTTTGAGCTTCAGAGGCAATATAAGAACACAGATGTCTACAATATGACTGTGAGTCTTAAATGCATGTTTGAAAATTAGGCAATGGCTAAAAGGTATAACATGTTTAAGTCATTGTTTGCGTGCAAGCTAGCTGAAGAAAGTCTTTTTAGTTCTCGTGTAATCAAAATAATTAATTACATTGAGAGTTTGAAAAAACTTGGTTTTACCCGTAACCAAGAGTTGGCTACTGATGTGATTCTCCTATCACTCCCTCTAAGTTTTGAACTAGTTATTTTGAACTTTTTATATAAATGGTATGGAGAAGTCAATGACCAAATTGCATAGGATGCACAAGTCACCGATGGAGAGCTTTAAGAAATATCTAATCATATGATGATGGTTCAGAATACTATGAACTTCAAAAAGAAGAAGTTTAAGGCTTTGGGTAAAAGAAATGGTGCAAACAAAACTAAATATGAGATCTTGAGTATCAAATCTAAGCTCTAGATGCTCAAGATTGGTGATGCAACTGACACTATTTGCTACCATTGCCATGGGTCAGGACATTAGAAGAGGAACTACAAGAAGTACTTAGCAGGATTGGAAAAAAAGAAGGGAAGTAAGACTTACACTTTAGGTATAAATGTTATAGATCTATTGAGAAGGGAACTACTTCTTGGGTATTTGATAATTGATCGGTTGCTCATATTTACAATTCAATACAAGGACTGATAAGGAGTAGGAGTTTGGCAAGAGATGAGATTAATCTTCATATGGGCAATAGAGCAAGAGTTGATGCGTTGGCTATTCACACTTTACCATTATCTTCATCTTCAGGATTATTTTTAGAATTAAATAATTATTATTATGTTCCTATCTTAAGCAAAAAAAATATAATTTTTGCTTTATGTTTGGGAGCAGAAGGTTATGTATTTGGAATAAAGAACAATTATTGTTAAATTTATTTGAATAATATGTTTTATGGTCATGATCCAATGGTGAATGGATTATATGTTCTAAATTTTGAGGATGTGTATATCTATAACATTAATACTAAGATGCTTCGGTCTAATGATTTGAATCTCACTTAAATTTGGCATTGTCATTTGGGTCACATAAATTAGACTAAGACCCCTTTGATTTTGAATTATTTGAAATATGTGAGTCTTATTTACTTGGCAAAATGACTAATACTTCTTTCATTGGTCTAGGTGAGAGGGCAAATGACTTGTTGGCCTTTGTACATACAGATGTATGTGGACCAATGAGCTCAACGATAAAATGTGATTTTCAGTACTTCAGAACTTTCACTGATGATATAAGTAGATATGCTTATATCAACTTAATGAGTCATAAATTTGAATCTTTTGAAAAGTTCAAGAAATTTCGTAATGAGGTATACAATCAACTTGGCAAGACCATTAGCACCCTACGATCTGATCGTAGAGGTGAATATTTGAGCTATGAATTTGGTAATCATCTAAAGCAATATGTAATTGTTCCACAACTAACTCCGCCGGGAACACCTCAATGGAATAAGGTATTTGAACGATAGAATTGCACTTTGTTGGACATGGTTTGGTCCATGATGAACCGATTTGATTTGGCATTATCTTTTTGTGGTATGCTCTAGACAAAGCAGTTCACATTAAATGAGGTTCTACCAAAGACTGTAAAGAAGTCACCATATGAGATATGGACTGAAAATCATCATGGGTTGCTTTTTCTCAAAATATGGGGATATAAGGCATATGTAAAATGTTTGATGTCTGATAAGCTCACTCCCAAATTAGATAAAGGTTTATTTGTGGGGTATCCTAAGAAAACTAAAGAATATTACTTTTATAAAATAGATGAGAACAAAGTGTTTATTGCCTGAAATGGTGTTTTTTTTGGAGAAAGAGTTTTTTTCATAAGGTGTTAGTGGGAGCTCGGTGTGACTTGAAGAAATTTGAGAACCATTAGAAAATATCTCAACTGTTGCTGAACCTCCACAGGATGTACATGATTTTGTAGAACCTGAGGAAAAGGCACCAGCCCCATGTAGGTCTGAAAGGCCACGTCAATTACCGATAAGGTTTGGCATGATGTTTTATTGTTAGATAGTGATGAGTCTAAGACTTATGAGGAAGCTGTCAGACCTGGATTTTTCAATCAAGAATCCTTTGTGATTCCACCATACTATTCCTTGGATCAGTAGATAGTGCTCATAGATATATTACTAAACATTAAAATACATATCACGCGGAAATGTAAATATAATAATAGACTTACTCAGAAGCTGATTAGGCCAAAATCAATAAAATACAGTAGCAAAAATTGAACACACAAGTGGAACCCTCATGACATGCCTACAGGTAGTCAAGTGGGGTTCGCGACCTAGTTCTTGACCTCTTCATCTTCTTTACCGTCATGACCCCGTGCATTACTGAAGCGTAGCGATCTGACTCTTGATTCTAGATTATTTGAGTGAGCGAGGGTGAGCACAAACCACAGTGCTCTGCGAGACAACACACAAAATGCAATTAAGTAGATGCATGGCTTGTCAAAGGAAGGCTCGGGCTATTTTTATTTGCCAAATGCATTGAAAATTTACAATAATTAGAAATTCTTAAGACTTAGCATATTTAACTAAAACTAATTTTATAAATGTGTAAAAGAATGTAACGATAATAGCCATCCAACTTCCATCCACTGTTACATGGTTTCGTCACCTCATTCTAGTTTTTCCAGCGTATATCTGCTTAATACCATCACTGGGATCGACATCCCAGGGCAGCACAAATCAGGGCTTTTTACGACCCACCATTTTGCAATCCCACCCAAAATTTTTTTGAAATAGAACTATATCTGGTTAAGTTCCCACGTCCGCCCTTAACCGTTGACATGGCTATTCGAATAGTTTTTACTTTGCAGAGTTTGTACACTGTACCCAGAAGAGACGATGCGCTCATTGCTTAACATGATTACTTAGTCATGCGATTGAGTAGACCATCACAGTAACTTTTCAAAATACCTCGCCTCTTTCGTCATCTCACCCATATGGGCTTCTCCCACTTGTGGTGGGTCCAATAAGTTGTACGGGATGTTCTACCCCCAGCGACTAGTCCAGCTGGACTACCACACTGACTAGCTCACCGCGACAAACTCCACCCTCAACAAGTGTCCCATTCAAGCTGTCATGGAGTCAGCACTTGCACTATCCCTCTCCCCTACCGATGAGATGACTTTTAGGGTCCGGTAAACTACACTCTTGTGCATCCACTACGCCAGCCTCCCCCATACCATTCGCCCAGATATTTAAGCAAGTAGGGCTTTTTGGAAGTATAAAATAACCATGTCAAAGTATACCAGCCATTTTCCATCAATGACTTTCCAAATCAGTTTTCCATGATTAAAAGTGATGCTTGGGGCATTTTGGTGCCCCTGAGTATCTAAGTAGTACTAAGTATGGCATGTAATTATAGACTTATTTTCAAAAGTTTACCATTATAATTTTTACTAGGGTGACAAGATTCGAATGCTTAAATGTTCCAAGGGAATGTAATACTGATAAGTTAAATAATAGGCATGTAACTAGAATATTAAAAAAATCATAGCTTTGCATATGAAATATCAGCATATAATTTGATAATTTAAACAGAAATAATTTGTATAAAAGATAGGTTCAATATGATCAAAGTATTTACTCACCTTGCACAGTTTACCGTAGTCTTGAGCTCACTCCAAGCTTTTTTATTCGATGGTCTTGAGCTTCTAGTCTTCATTTGGATTTTGGTCTCGCTTGGTCTATGGATTCTTCAGGACTCCAATTTGTAATTACGTGCTACACAACTAAATACAAATAACTCAAAAGGTCCAAATAAATCTAAATAAATTCAATTTAGTTTTGTTGTGATTACACAAGAGATCTGAAACAAAATTTTGTTGGCGCGGGTTATTTTTGGAGTCAAATGAGGTTTGAGCGAAGTGAGAAATGGACGGAAATCCGCCGAGATGGATATCAAGGACGGTTCATGATGAGAGGAAATATTCAAGAGAATATTCTGCTTTAGGTTCAAGGATACTATGGCTGAGCATAGTTGACGATAGAATACTATGGCTCGATCTTTTTATTAATAATTTATTTTGTTATTTTTATATTTATTAAGGAAGTTCCATAAGTTATGTTAAACCTATGGATAGATAGATGAGCTGAGTTGGGATATTATTCACTGAGTGCTATCACTTCGAATTAGGGCATGTGTTCTGCATGTGATGTGCACGATTTTAATTAGCTTATCAAATTAATCTTAAATTTCATGTTTGTGGCATTTCAGGTGGTGATATTTCACTGTATATCAACAATATATTTTGCGGAAGCGTAATTTATATAATAATAACTTACACATGGGCCGATTGGGCTGAAAACAAAAAATACAACAGCGAAAACCTTCACACAAGTGGGACCCTTAGGACTTGCCCACAGGCAACCAACTGGAGTTTCGCAGCCTAGTTCTTGGCTTTCTTGGATACCAGCTCTGTCGACCCTTTTTGAAGCATTTCAGGGTCTCTTCTCCTTGTTCCTGTTTTGACTGGATGAGGATAATTAAGCAAGAGTAAGCACAAACGTACTCAACAAGCCATCACACAGAATGCAGCGATAATAATACTACATGCAAGGCTGTGAAAGGAGGCTTGGGGTTATTTTATTTGCTAAAGCAGCATTTCCAAATATCATAAGTAAAATTCTTGTGACTTAACACTTTTAACCAAAACGTAAGTTGTAAAGAGAGAATACAATAGTAATAATAGCGCAGGCTACATCCACCTTTTACAGTGCTTTGTTACCTCCACCAATGCTAGATTTTATAACCACTAGATTACGTCCGTCCAAGAAAAACTAAAGCCAGAGTAGCTCCCTCTGATAGATTTTTATCCCGCCCACAAAAGGTTTTTTTTTGAAATAGAACTAACTCGAGGATGTTCCCATGTCCACCCTTGACCGTGGGTACGGCTATTCAAATAGTTTAGACTCTGCAGAGTTTGTACATCTGTACCCACAAGAGATAATCAGCTCGACTGGCCTATGTGATTCCTTAGTCACATAGATCAAGAGATCATCACGAGGTCTTTACAATACCTTCCCCCTAAGCATCTCATCCCCATGGGGTTGAACCCATAGGTTGTGCGGGATGCCACTCATAGCGGCTGGCACAGCTGGATACTTCTTCCATAACGCCATCCTATACGTCGCACTTCACCTTTACTCGGTGTCCCTTCAGGTAGAACCTTCTTTGGTCTCCTGCACCCCACTTCATACACTTGACTGACATGTGAGATGCCTTCAGGGGTCTAGTAAATTATTCAGCCAAGCCTACACTTTGCCAGCTTGTGGTTTGCACTATTTTACATGGAGAGGTCATACAGGATTAAGTCCTTAATTATCCTGGCGGTGCTTACCACAACCCTATATTTCGTGCTACGTCGACACCAACCACTCTTACCAACCGCCCAAACAGGTAAAGCAAGTTTAGGATTTTGTAAAGATAAGTTGTACCAAAATATCAGTCATCTACATCCAATGACTGCCAAAAATAATTTCACATGCTTGAAGTAATGAGCCGGACAACTGAATGCCCTGGCTTTAGACTCGCTTGGCATTAAGTATGAATTAACTAGTAAAGATACCAATAATATCTAGGGTGACAAGGAATTAGTTAAATCAAACGGTAAAGAATGTCATAATAATACTGGTATCATAAAAGGGCAACATCTACCTTACATTTGACATAAATTTGCATAACAAAGTAAGCATGCATCTTGATAATTTGAAAGAACATAATTTTTGTAAAATGTAGGATCAATATGATCAAAGTGATGACTTGCCTTGCTTATTTACCGCGGCCTTGTTTTAGCGCAAAGCCAATTTAATCAGTCAATCGTATTAAATCTTGAATCCTTCTTCCTCAGTAATTTGAACTCGCTTGAGCTTGTCGTCTTCAGATTGCAGCTTTTAATATGCGGCAAATAAACAAAGAACCAAATAAATCCAAATAGTGGCAAAAGTTTAGTTCACATTAATTGAATTCATTTAATGTTGCTTAAGAATTGAGAGTAGAGAGGGAGTGGTTGAAACGGATTTGAGTGGAGGAAGAAATTGTTTAGATAACTTTACCGTGAGGGAAAATTTTAGATCTTTAGGAAGATTTAAGAATAAAACTTCTACTGGGTTCAAGGTAAAAGGTTAGATAAGGAATGTTATAGCTTGATCTTTTTTTATAACTTCTTTTATAATATTTTATATTTATCAAGGAAGTTCCAAGAGTTAAGTTGGACTTATGTATCTTTTGAAAGATTGCCTAAGAAGGCGATTTGCCACATACTTGAATCCAGGTATTTTATGGTTTCAGATATAGGATGGAGTGGAGTATTTATCCAATTACGATTAGGATCAGGGTTGATTATTTTGATGATTAACAAATCCATTAGGGATTGAACGAAGGTTGTATTTTTAATTAATGTGTGAGTTACGAATTGACAAGTTACCCATGAATTTAATCTTAACCATTTAGATGATGATCGGATAAATACTTTAGGTGCAAAGATAGGCTTTGGGCAAGATTCTTGGGTAATGGTGTTAATTACTCAAGAGTTGTTATTTTATGCTCTTTCTCTTGCATGATTTAGACTTAGGATGCATGTTTGAAATTATCTTGAGGTCAGATATTTAAGGTGGAAAGTAATAATCCTTTATTTAGGTTTAAGAATCTTTTAATCCGAAAGAGGTTCGAATCTTTGTATTTTATTAAAGATTTGAATTACAGTTTTCTTAAGCATTACTTGAAAAGAGGAGTTTTAATGGCTTTAGGAATGAACCATCTGTTGCTGGCATCTTAGGTGCAAAAGAATATGGTTAAATTAATGAGCTAGGTTTGCTTTAGCAGACATGTGTTCAAGATAAAGATGCAAGAGATATTATGAAATCTTAGCTCCTGGTATTTATTTTATCAATAGAAATAAAAGGTGACTCAATGATTTTGCTGATGTATGTTATCGCTATTTTACGAGTCAAGGTTTAAATAGACTTGATTTGCGTTAGTGGATGTAAATCCAGGGAGAAAGACATGTGGTAAAAGAATCAAAGTTCCGGTAGGTTTTGGGTTTGGTTTGAATCATTCTTCAATTGTTATTGCTCATTAAACTTTAACATCTATAATTAGCAAGATTAGGCTAATTACTTGGAAATTAGTCATGAGAGTTTAATAAATTCTTTCACGAAGTTTTGTTTGATTTTTGGTACATATTCCTGTTTAATCTTGCAATTACATTTTTATTCCTAACACTATTTTCCAGAGTTATCCATTGGAATTTGAAGAATAACTTCTCACAAGATAGTAATGTATGTCATGATACAAATGATAAGCAACAGCTGAACACAAATTTCAGCGGAGCCCACCTGCCAAAGAAACAAAGGAGGCTGAGGACTTAGGTGCATTCGACTGAAACGGAGGAGAGGGCTCGGCCGAGGAAAGCATGGAGGGGCGCAGCACACTTCTGGGTGGTGGTGTAGCTGACGGGGGACGACCGGAGAGGCAACAACCGAATTTTCGGGTGGTCGAGGAAGCAAGGTGTGGCGATGATGTCTTTCTTCGGAACAAGACGCGGGATGGCTTGAGGCGGCCAGAGCAAGGAGGATCTGGGCGGCGGCGACCAAGGAGGAGAAAGAGAAATTAGTGTAGTCATTAATAAGAGTGGGGCAAGAGGAGCTTACCCACGGCGGTGGCTTGGACAGACACACGCTGAGGCGAACTAGTGACGAGAGCACGGGACGGTGGAGGGTCAGCTCTTGTTGGCGGTGGGCTGAGGCCGTTGAGGGGCTCAATTGGCGAGGGGAGCAACTTCGGGGTGACACCAAGATGCTGCGAAGGCGAGGAATTGCGGAGTGGCGCGCTGAGGCGGAGGTATCGCAGGCGGAAGTGGATCCAGCTGGCAGTTGGGGAAGAACGCTTGTCAATAGTCAGGAGGGTGAGGGGGAAGGATGAGATGAAGTCTCAAGGACGCGGGGGCGAGCTTTTATAGCCAAGGGTGCTAGCCGATGGTTGGCGCACTTCATGGCGGAGTAATGCAGGGGCTAGGCTGGCGGAGGTCCAGGCGTAGGCCGGCGGAAGGGAGCAGTGTGAATTCGGTGTGGCATTGATTCCACGCGCATATATGGTGAGGGCAGAGGAAGGCTGGCGCCGAGCTAGAGAAGGGAGTAGAGCCAGCAATGGGCGGTGTTGAGGGGGTAATGCGAGGCCAATGGTGGGGGCGAGATGTAGACGAGGTCGGCGCCTAGCTTGGCGAAGTGACAAGCGGCCTTGAAGCCGGGGCGTTGGCATTGAACACTCTTGGCAGAGCTAGAGGGTAGAGGCACCACCATAAGGCGCGGCGGGTAGCAATGCCGAGGTAGGCTGGCGCAGGCGGGGGAGGTGGCGGTAGGCCAGTGGAAGCATTGAAGTGCAGCGGGGAGTAATTTTTATGCTAGGCCGGTAGGCGGAGGCTAGCTCGACGGGGTGATGCGACGCGCCGCTTTGAAGGGGGAAGAAGGCTGGTGGTAGGCGCGACTGTCGAGGGACGAATGGAAACCAGAGACGCTATGCAAAATCCGGGTACAGGATGGCAGCGCTTGGGGATGAGGCTGGCGCCTGGGGCTGGGCCTCCGGTTGGGGAGCGGAGGTGAGGAAGGGCTGGGCCAGACGCCGCGGGGACCTGAGCGAGGGGAGGTGGAGAGGCGGCGCACCGATTTAGGTCGGAGGAAGAGCGTTGGGCCGGGGACGGAGGGAAAAGAAGTGCGGGTGGAGAAAAGAAGGAGGGAGGAGAGGCCTGGTAGCGGTGTTCCTCGGGACGGGGAGAGGAAAAGAAAATCGGGTGAGTGGAGAAGAGATCGGAGATGAGGGGAAAGAAGGAAAAAGGGCCAGATGGGCCGAGGAAAGAAATGGGTCTGGCCCGAAAAAGGAATTTCCGAATTTGAGGATTTTGCAAATTAAATTTCCTTGCTGATTTTAACTAAGTGCCAAGGAAATTTGATTGCTAACGTTAAGGATCAAATTTTGAAATCTTGGTATTTTAGGTGTTTAGCTCTTTAGGAAATTTTGAATTTAGGTTTACCCAGAATTTTGAGAATTCAGATATTAATTTTGAAGTATTAGTTCTTGATCTTGCTCATTTGTTTTGATGAATTGAACTTTTGCCAACAGAAATTCCAAATCAAGAACTCAGATAAACGAAATTTTGAAATGTACAGAGAATCAAAAAAGATTTTTTCATTGTTTTGCAAAATACACTAGTCCCGTACTTTTGGGATGTTACAACTTCGGATAAATAGCCACTCTTTAACTATGTCTAGGTTTTAATGTACTTCAGATTATATATTAGCTAGATTATTTTAATGATCGATGACCCAGGGGTTTATATTTTAACAGACGCCCAACATTTTATTTCAATATGATCTTTTATCAACGATGCTCTTTTGATTAAAGGCTGTTGCTATTGTATGTACCCATTAGTTATTGTTTGGCGCACTTTAATTAAAATTTATTTATGGGGCTAAGTTTGCTATACACGATTATATTCCATTATCATTATTAATTAAATCTACTATTAAAATTTAATTATCAGCAGCATGGTAATGCCAAGGATTATATTTTAATAGCGCCTTCTACTAACTTGCGATTTTCTTGAAATGATTATTGGTTGGCCCTAAATTTATACACACACACACACACACACACACACTCACACTTCATCTTTACCCAACTATTTTTCAAAAATTGCTTAATTGTAGTGGACACCCCAACCTAAATAATTGTAATATTCTAATTAATTCAGGTACCCGAATTGGCCAGTGTTTATCCTAAAAATATTTGGTTATTAATCACAGTCACATAACTACATCTTAACATTCTTCACTTTAAATTCGCATTTTAATTTAAATGTAGTGATATACCCACTACTCGTCTTAATCCTAATTCATATATCATTTAAGACAGGGTTCTTGTGAAATTTGGACATTTATACAAAACAACATATCAGTAGTGTCTTTTATTTGTGATGAATACTAATGACCACCTAATATTTTCTTTGACTTATTTAATCATATGCCAAGAAATCTTAAATTTAAATTTCAATATTTATATATAAGTATTAGCAAATTAGTATTGGAATTTTCCCTTAATTCTTTTATCACTATTTGAAGAAGGTGACTTCGTGATTGTTGAGACATGGAATAATCTGACTACTTTTACATGACTTATTCTTACACTAGTGATCCTTACACTGATTAACATGCTACTTGGTCATGACATGTATTTAATCAAGATTAGAAATTTAATATCCTCACTTGGCTTAAACCATAATTCGATTTCTATCCCTGATGATATACATACATTGATTTTTAGCCTTACTTCTATTCACATATCAAATTTTATCTAGCTCCTATTTGAACTTTTTTGGAATAGTGAATTCAAAATGTAATCATATGTTAACAACATACTAGTGCGTTGGCTGCCCTTAGCTAGCTTCTGTTGGGTTGGACCCACAAGTCGTAGGGGAGAGAGGGATGGACATAGGGCAGCCAAGGGAAAATAGGGGAGGTCGACTTTAGGAGGTGGTGCACAGCGCTAGCGGCATCACCAGCGATTTGGGGTTGGAGGGGTAGGGGTGACCAGAAAAATAGGACTCTACAGAGGCGAGGAAGCCAATGGAGGAGGTGGTAGGCCGAAGACAGCGCTGAGGAAGGGGTGGCGACGACGGGGGGAGGGGAAGAATTGGAGACAAGCATGAGCAAGAGAAGGTCAAGGGGAACTCACCGAGGCAATTTGTGGAGGCAGGGAAGGTCCAAGGCAAGCCGACGATGTGGGGTGTCTCAAACGCCAGTGACTTGGGGTGGACCGTAGCTTCGGTTAGTGGTGGGGAAGGCTAGGAGATGGTGAAGTGGTGCTCTAGTCCCGAGGAATTGAGTCGGAGTGCGACAAGCAGGAAACGAAGGTAGCGGCGGCGGTTTTTGTAATGCCCTGAACGTCGTTACGGCGTCCCTGAGAAGGTTTAGCAGAATCGCGGAGTCGCCCGATTTTCGGTAGATCGTGGGAGGTAAAATAAAAAAATCTAAATTAGAAAGTGAACTAAAAAAATCTTTTAGTGAGCTGCCTGAAGGGTGGGCCTGCCACCTTGGGCCACCCGGTCCAAGGGGTGGCCGCACCCCCCCAAAACCCTAACCTAGCCGCCCCCTATAAATCCCTTTGTGCCGCAGTCCCCCCTTTTCCCCCTGGCCACCACCCCCTCCCTCCCATTGCGCCTCCATCAACCCCCCATTGCTGTTGTCCATTGGTGCAAAGGAGAAAGCAAGAAGAAGGGAAGAAGAAGAGAAGGAAGGGAGGAAGAGGAAGAGGAGAAGAGAAGAGGGGTGATCTCAAGGGATCACCTAGGTAAGTTTTCTCCATCTTAAATCCTTCTATTTTTAGAGTAATTAGGATTTTTGACACGAGATTATAAGGGGATTAGCAAAACAATTAACCGATTAGTGATTTTTTGCTGTCTGCGCGTAGTTTAATTTGTGCAGCGCCGCTGTTTGCGTAGATTAGGGCATCAAAACAATTTTTTCTGTGGGTCTGGCCAAAATGAAAGCTATACAGGACGACAAGATCTAGTTTCTATAATTTTTCTAGAATTTTTGGCCGCAGGGTTTGGGCGCAACAGAGTTAGGATCTTTGCTGTTTGGTAGAGTTAGGGTTTGTAGTCCAAGATAAATTGTTGTTCGGGTGTAGGTTCAGAATAGAAGATGAATTTTATGATTTTTCTCTAAATAAAAAAAGTTATAGAAAATCTTGTGATCTAGTTTTTGTAAAAGAATCATGAATTTTAGAGCTTTGTACAGAAGGTGGTGTGTGCTAGAATGTGATTGGCCAGATTGCTGAAATAGAGTATGTCCTCTGTTTTACGTGTTAAATTACACCATGTTAGCAGCAGAATAAAATTTAATGGTCTACTTAAAAATTGAAGATATTTCAGTGTAGTTTCTAGAAATATATCATTTGCTGTAAATGGCTTAATACTTTTTAATATACAAAAATATTAAGTAGTGCTGCCACAGTGGGCTGGGTGAGGGATCGACGAGCGGAGAGATTATTGTCAGGTTTGGGGTTTGGCAGCGTCTTTATTTTATTATGTTGCAATTACCTTGCTGTAGTCGTGGGCTGAGAGGTAATTTTGGATAGGTGGCTTCGCTCCTGACCGTGCGTGAGCGTTTCACTTCAACGGTAGAGGCAAGGAAACGTAACGGATGTGCTACCGATTAACTCGTTAATCATACTACCTTCAGGTTAAATATTTCTCTTAATATGAGATGCTTGCCATTGCTACATGATTTTTTTAATGTGATCTATATGATAGCAATTTAAGAATCATTTGTTTATACCTTGATGGATTATTTATGGTTAGTGGTGCTCTTCTTGATGAAACATGTGTGGATGATGAGGTAGAATACTTGATGATGGTGGTCTTCTATGTGATAGTGTTGTGCCGCTCTACACTTCCCATGCATGCTTGAGAATCACCTGGAAGGGGGGAAAACAAGAGTGAGATAAAAATTTTAGCAAGCAAATTATTTAACAAGCTAATTAAACTACAGTAGTTTAAGCATCAATATTTATTTTCCACAATAACCACAATTTATAGACTTAACCACACTTACTACCAAAAACAACAAAACATTAGCAATTAGGACTCGAATGCCTACTTCTTAATCACAACCACCACTACTATCAACATCAGTAAAGCATTAATTTATTTTTCTCACTAACCTTATTCTTTCCCACATCCACAACCGTTAACAATAGTTACCACAAGAGATATTCCTCCTACCACAGCCACATCCCCTACCATACCATAAGGTGGGTGAACTCAATTCCACGACTACAGCCACATCCCTCATACCACAAGGCACTCTCATGAGCCAATTCCGCAAAAACAGTTAAGAAGTTGCACTTGTTTGTAAATAATTCATCCACCACATATTGCATAAGTATGCAAATAATCCATCCACAATGAAAATACAAATGAATGCGTATGATCCACTGCACCCTTATCCAACAAGGTAAGAGTGTGCACCATACTACGGTAATGTACGATGCTGTACCGGTACAGTCGCAGTGATGTGCGGCGATATCCACAATGCAAATTGACATATTATGATATGAATGATATGATTCACATGATTCACAATAATATAACCGTAAAGATCAGCAATATATTCATTAAATATTCTACCTCATCATCCACATATTTTTCATCAAGAACACCACTATCCACAAGTAATCCATCAAGGTATAAACAAATAATTCTTAAATTGCTATCACATAGATCACATTAAGAAATCATGTAGCAATGGCAAAGCATTTCAGATTAAGAGAAATATTTAATATGAAGGTAGTATGATTAACGAGTTAAACGGTAGGACATCCACTACATTTACATGCCTCTACCATTGAAGTGAAGCGATCACGTGCGGTCAGGAGCGAAGCCATTTGTCCGAAATTATCTCTCAGCACACGATTACAGCAAGGTAATTGTGACTTAAGAAAATAAAGACGCCGCTATACCCCAAGCCCGACAATACCCTCTCCGCTCGTCGATCCTTCACCTAGCCCACTACGGCAGCGCTGCTTAATATTTTTGTATCTTTAAAACTATTAAGTTGATTACAGTAAATAAGATATTTCTAAAAAGTACAATGAAATATCTTCAATCTTCAAGTAGACCACTTATTTTTATTTTACTGCTAACATGGTATAATTTAACGCGCAATACAGAGGACATACTCTGTTTCGGTAATCTGGCCAGTCATCTTCTAATGCACCCTACCTACTGTACAATTCTCTACAATTCATGATTGTTTTACAGCCACTAGATCACGAGATTTCCTACAACTTTTGTTATTGATAGAAAAATCATAAAAATCATCTTCTACTCTGAATCTACATCCGAACAGCAATCTATCTCAGACTACACCTCTACTAAACAGCAACATTCCCGACTCTGCTGCGCCCAAATCCCGTGGCCACAAATTCTAGACAAATTATAGATGATAGGTCTCGTCACCCTCTACAACTTTCCTTTTGGTGAGACCCATAGAAAAAAATCGTTTTGATACTCTAATCTATACAAATAGCCGCGCTGCGCGAATCAGCCTACATGCAGACAGCAGAAAACCCTAATCGGTTTATTATTCTGCTAATCCCCTACTAATCCCATGCCAAGAACCCTAATTACACCTAAAACAGAAAGATTTTGAATGGAGAAAATTTACCTAGATGATCCCTCAGGATTACCCCTGTTCTCTTTTCCTCTTCCTCTTTCTCCCTTCCTTCTCTTCTCCCTTCTCTTCCTTGATCCCTCCTTTGCACTAATTGACAAGGCAGCAGCTTGGGGGGCTGGTGGAGGCACAAGGGGAAGGGCGCTGACAGCCAAGGGGAGGAAAGGGGGAGGGGTGCAGCCCAAGGGGGTTATATAGGGGCGGCTAGGGTTTTGGGTGGTCGGAGGGGGTACAGTGGGCCCTTTGGGCTGGCTGGCCCAAAGTGGCTAGCCCACCCCTCTAGGCAACCCACTTCCTCTATTTTTGTTTATTTAATTTATTTTTTTATTTTGGATAATTCTGTAATTCTGTTCCCTCCTCCCGCGATTTACCGAAGAACTGAAAAACTCTGCGATTCTGCTAAACATTCCTAGGGACGTCGTAAAGATGTTCAGGGCATTACATTCTTCCCTCCTAAAAAGGATTCGTCCTCGAATCTAACTTCTCAACCCACGGGACAAAAGAACAATTAGGCAAAAAGCAGCCAAAGGGTACAATGACCACGAGTTTTCTTCTACCTCAAAGAGCTCAAGTTCTTCTCCCGCATCTGATCTTCAAGCTCCCACGACGCTTTCCGCTCGAACTGATTCGTCCAAAGGGCCTTCACATACCTGGAGGCCCTCCTCCTCATGACCAGCTCTGACGAGTCCACGATACGCGCTGATCAATGCCGAACATCCGCAACTCTTCTGCTGGCTCTGAGCGGCCAACAGGTTCTGCTGTTTTCTCAAAATTTCCCCTCAACAACAACTTTCTAAATCAGGATAATACATATTCTACCCCTTTTAAAGAATTTGACCGCGAATTCCACTCACAACATTTTACTCGAAGAATGACCGAAATATTTTACAAACAGAACCCAACTGAAAAAAAGATTCTCAAGCAACACACTAGCAACCAACTTTCCTACAAAGGACCACGATACGAAATCAAAGGATTCACCATAAAACCTTTTCCACTCTCCAAGTAGATAATTGGAAAAACCACACCACATAAGTCAAGAGTGAAAATCACTCGAAAGACCAAAAAAGTCATTTTCTTTTCCCCAGCTGCAAAAGACTACGCCTCAACATAAAACAATTCAATTTACAGATAGCCTCTGCCAAAAACACACAACCTAAGCAAGAATTAAGAGAGCATTTCACTACTCGAGATAACAATAATTTCTCAATCCATTCTGTCGTAGGGGTGGCCCCCACCTAAACCCAGCTAGCCTGTTAGCGAGTTATGAACACGTGTACGATGACATGATAGTCTCGGAAAGGAACTCGAGTGTAAGGGGCATTTGTAAAGACACTCCTCGGGGATATATGTATGAGCATGACGAAGCCTCGAGGGGGAGAGAGGTCATTCGATCCCTGGCTCCCCACTACCTCTTTCTCTGTTTGGTCTGTAGCCACAACAGCTGGCGCCGTCCGTGGGGACGACGAAAGAGCCTCGAAACCGCGAGAGAAAGGATGGCACCGAAGAAAGCTTCGTCATCGGCGGCGAAGAAGAAGGAGGCGGTCGCGGCAAGGCCCTGCATCAACACCAGAGCTTCGGCATCGGCGGTTGGGGCCGAAAACGACGACGCTCATCGCGTGATGATCGACCCCGCCACTACCGACGCAGCGACCGACCCCGCCACCACCGACGCAGCGACCGACCCCGCCACCACCGACGCAGCGACCGACCCCGCCACCACCGACGCAGCGACCGACCCCGCCACCACCGACGCAGCGACCGACCCCACCACCACTGACGCAGCGATCGATCCTGCCGCTGGTGACGCGACCGTTGGCCTCACCACCACCGGCGCGACGGTTGAGCCCACCCTCGGCGCGGCGCTTCATCCCGTGCATGGTGCGACCGCCGATCCCAGCAGTGCCGCTCTGGTGCTCAAAGACGGTGGCATCGGTGCCCACCGGGCCGCGGCCACCGTCCCTGTACCAGGCGCCGTGGTCCTGACTACACCGGCAATACGACCGGCCGCACCTATGGCCTCATCCACGCCAGGCGTAGAGCACACCCTGCTAGCGGTCCTTGGCACGCTCCAACAGGAGCTAGCGGACGTTCGAGTGCGATCGAGGCATGCAAGAGGCTCGGAGTTTGCAGGCCCCGCCAGTGGCCGCGCCGGGCAACACGCCCGAAAGGGCGAACAGCCGTGACGTTCCCACATCCAGCCGTGCCCCGCTACGTCGCGTGGATCCGGAGTCCCCGCTGTCCGCGGGCCTGCAGCAGGCGCCATGGCCCGAGGACTTCAAATTTCCCAGCTCTGTCACGTCGTATAAAGGCGACACGGACCCTCGAGAGTTCGTGCGCGTGTACGAGACCGCCATCGAGGCGGCAGGCGGTGACGACACCACCAAGGCCAAGGGGCTCCCGCTCGCCCTGCAGGGGGTGGCGCTCTCTTGGTTCTTCACCATGGAGCCAAGCTCAATCTACGCATGGGAGCAGATCCGCGACCGCCTCTACAACAACTTTCAGGGGAACTATGTCGAGCGTGTCCACACGGATCAGCTCTTCGCAATCAAGCAGCAATCGTCGGAAGGGCTCCGTGAGTACTTCCGACGTTTTGCGAAGGTCCGTTGCCAGGTCCAAGACGTTAACGAGACCACGATCATTAACGCGGCACTACAAGGTCTCCGCCCGGGGCCTCTCGCCGAGTACAACGCACGAAAGCCGATCAAGACGGTGGCAAAGCTCTTCGACAAGATGGAGGAATATGCTCGGGCGGAAGACGACGCGAAGCGGCGCCGAGGTAGTGACACCGGCGCTAACGCAGCTGACGATGAGGCGACAAGCGCCGACCAGGCGAAGGCAAACTCTCTGCGAAGCAAGCGTCGGCAGGAGCTGCCTAAGGACGCCTCCCACCACACGAGCACATCAACCGATAAGCCTCAGCGTGGTCGCCAGGCGTCCCGCCGAGCCCGTCACATCTTTGACGTTGAAGGCGGTTCGGAAGACAATGCCCCCACCGACCGTGGGGGTAGGGCTCGCCGAGGTTGCGGCCGGGGCCGGGGCAGAGGCCGCGACAGGTGGACCCGGATGGAGCACGGCGATCAGCATCGCCCGCAGTGGTGCGAGGTGCACGACCAAGGCAATCATGACACCCGCTCCTGCACCACTATCGCGGCGCTCCGGCAAAGCGCCGTCCGTGACAAGGCGCTGGAGGCGCGGCCATCCGTCGTGGCATATGTCCAGCAGCCCCTGGACGACCCCCTGCGGATCCGAGACCAGGAGCCGCAGGCTTATGAAGGTCTCTGACGGCTGCCGGCCCAAGTACAGCAGCCTCCAGAGAGCCCGCTGCGCGTCCACGTCCTAGAAGGCGCTCTGACTAGAATCATACACGTAATCTCTGGAGGCTCATCCTTGGAGTTCGCTTCGGAGCGACAACGCAAGGCGTATGTGCGGCGACTACACCACGTGGCGGCCTACCCGCCGCGCGCACCGCCGGCCTGGGCCCAGTACACGATCACCTTCACCCCAGCCGATGCTGAGGGCGTGGAATTCCCTCATCAAGACCCCCTGGTCGTCCAGGCCACGATCGCCGGGTGCGACGTCAGGCGGGTCCTAGTTGATGGAGGAAGTTCTACGAATGTCTTGTTCGCAGCAGCCTTCGACCAGATGGCGATTCCTCGCAGCCGCTTAGGCCCCTCAAAGATCCCGCTTCAAGGTTTCGGAGGTGAGCCCTTACTAGCGCTCGGTCAAATATGTCTGCAGGTCTCCTTCGGACGGGGCGACAACGTGGCGGATGCGGACTCTACATTCGACGTTGTTGACATTCAGTACCCCTACAATGCCATACTGGGAAGACCGACCCTCAACTCCTTGGGGGCAGTCCCGCATCACGGCTTCCTATGCGTCAAGCTGCCAGGCCCACGGGACATCATCACTGTCCCCGGTGACCAACATATGGCCCGCAACATCGAGCATGGCACCAGAGGCTCGCATCAGGAAGCTCAGCGCGGTTCCTAGGTTCGACGCGCCCCTCCAAGAGCCAGAGGCCCCATACCTCACCGTCGCGACGTCCGGTCAAACGATTAGTTCCTCGCCTTTTGTAAACGTCTACCCGCGCAAACGGGGCCTTAATAAAGTTCGCCATTTGCGAAGTTGTTTGTTTCTTCTGCAAAGCCGCGCGGGGGCAAGTCCCCGCGCGCACTCTCCCGCATATGAATAAGACGCACGGTCTCCGCCTACCGGGTTCACGTGCGCACTCTGCGGAGTCTAAACTAGAATAAGACGCACGGTCTCCGCCTACCGGGTTCACGTGCGCACTCTGCGGAGTCTAAACTAGAATAAGACGCGCGGTCTCCGCCTATCGGGTTCATGTGCGCACTCTACGGAGTATAAATAAGACGTCACGGGGGGACGCCCCCGCACGCACTCTACGGAGTATAAATAAGACGTAGCGATGAGGCTTGCCTCTGCACGCACTCTACGGAGTATAAATAAGATATAGCGATGAGGCTTACCTCCGCACGCACTCTACGGAGTATAAATAAGATGTAGCGATGAGGCTTGCCTCCCCACGCACTCTTCGGAGTATAAATAAGACGTAGCGATGAGGTTTGCCTCCACACGCACTCTACGGAGTGTAAATAAGACGTAGCGTCAAGGTCCGCCTCCGCACGCACTCTACTGAGTATAAACAAGACGCGGGTGTCCCGCGCGCGCGTTGGCGTATCCTCCGGAGCATAGCTAAGCCGTGGTTGATAGTCCCACGCATACTCCGGAGAACAAATTAGATGCGGATGTTTTCCCTGCGCACTCTACTTGAGTATAAACAAGACGCGGATGTCCCGCGCACGCGATGGCGTACCCTTCGCGAGTGACCGGTAAGCCGTGGTTGTAGAACCACGCCCCCTCCGGAGTACAAACAAAGACGCGGATGTTTTCCCTGCGCACTCTACTGAGTCTAAACAAGACACGGAAGTCCCGCGCACGCGCTGGTGTTAACACCACGCGTACTCTCCGGAGTATAAACATGACGTGGATGCTGTTCCCACGCACTCGACGGAGGCCACACACAACGGCGCGGGGGGCTCCAGAGGCTTCGCGAAGGCCCAGCAAACCACGCGTGCCACACGGCATGGGCGGCCGCCGCAGTGCGGGCGAGCACGACTCGCATGCCGATCAAGTAGGCGCGCAGAGCTCGATGGCTAGCGCCTCTGCGCGGCCGGAAACCGACGCCCTCGGCGGAAGTGCGTGCGGTCGCGACCTCCAAGACGGAGTGGGCGCCGGCGCCATCGGCGTCCGACCGGGATGTGGCGTCGTCCGAAAAGCGCTACAAGGCGAGAGCGCCAGACTCCCCTCGGGCCTACCGCCTCGAGCCGGCGGAGCGAGCCTGCCCGCGGCGGCGTGGCTCCGGCAACATCGCCACGCCGCGACCCCATCTCGTGCTCGTAGCAAGAGAAGGAGACGGGGGGAGCCAATAGGCGCTGGCATGGGGCAGCAGGGTGGAACGCCGCCTTGCCCCAGCGCGCTGTAACAATCTATTATCGAAGCGACAAGCAACCCGGATGAAGTACAAGTGAATTGCCCATTACCCCGCGCCAACCGTGGCTCTTTGACGGGCGGCCGTGGACGAAACACACCGCGGCTTCGCATCCCCCACCAGGACGGGATGCTCGACCCCGCGGTTGCCCAGGCGGCGTCAGCCGCGTGCCAGAGCCCTCCACGCTACTGCTCGAAGTGCGAACAAGCCGAGTGTGGGGTGCGGGTCCAGGAAAGCGAGTCCGCGTTCGCCGCCCACCGCCCCCTTTTTAAAGAGCCCCGGAGGTAAGACCCCGGGTCTTACGCTTCAAGAGTCCTGTCAACACCCCAGGGGCACGTGGTGCGACAGTTGTGCCCCCACCCCACTCACAGGGCTCTGTCAGCCACGCGCTGCGCGTACCCAACCCTACTCTGTGTGGTCTAAAGCTGTTGGCGACGGCCAAGGGACACCTCCCTCGTAGCCGTACCACACCACGTGCGGCCCACCGCGGATCCCGCCTCACCTGTCCAATCGGCGCTTGCAAACACAGTGCAGCAGTGGCACCCGTGAAGCCCCCCACTTGCTGTTACAGCCAGGGCCTACGGAGCTACGTCCCTGACATTCCATCGTCCTACATTACCCTTACCCCACCCGGCAGCACAAAGTCGCTCGCGCGTCTACTACGACTAGGCGCCAGCTCCGCTGCCACCACTTCGGAGGGTAGGGGACGGAGCACTCGCGCGTCTACTGCGACTAGGCGCCAGCTCCGCTGCCACCACTTCGGAGGGTAGGGGACGGAGCGCTCGCGCGTCTCATTACGACCAGGCGCCACCTCGCCGCCACCGCGAGGGTAGAGGACGGAGCACTCGCGCGTCTACTGCGACTAGGCGCCAGCTCCGCTGCCACCACTTCGGAGGGTAGGGGACGGAGCGCTCGCGCGTCTACTGCGACTAGGCGCCAGCTCCGCTGCCACCACTTCGGAGGGTAGGGGACGGAGCGCTCGCGCGTCTACTGCGACTAGGCGCCAGCTCCGCTGCCACCACTTCGGAGGGTAGGGGACGGAGCGCTCCTGCGTCTACTGCGACTAGGCGCCAGCTCCACTGCCACCACTTACGGAGGTAGGAGCACATCGACATGGCGGGAACGGACGATCATGGTTATATACACACCGATACATACAAAGTCATGCCCACAAAGTGAGTACAAGGACCACCAAGCCAAAGCTACTCATTCGACTCCGTCCAGCCGATCCTCCGCGCCGAACCCTCACCCGTTGAGTGTCGGTTCGCCCAGAAGCTCCGCGCCTCCTCGGCCCGCCACCAGCGCCGTAAACGTCGACGAGCTACGATATCAGAAACCAGCAGCCGGCCCTCATCGCTCAGCCGCTGTGAATGAAATGGCGCGCGCGGTCAGGAAAACGAGGTAATTTTTGACTTTTATCATTTGTAACATGGGGGTACATAAGTCACAACACACGTTGAAGTACAAGAACCCCGAGGTCACACCTGCCTCGAGCCGCCGGCGCCGTCGTCATCACGCCGAGCGACTCCGTCCAGCCACTCGCCAAGGCTTCCCCCGCTGTACATATTCCGCCGCAGCTCTACCTTTGCCGCGGCCTCTCCGATGTACTCCCAGATCCATTCGTGGAAAACTTCGAGCGGCGGGCGTCGCATCGCCTGACACGGACATCACTCCGGCCCGGCAGTATCTCCACCGCGGGTCGCCCGGCCGATGGCGTGACCGCAGCCTCGATCTTTGGAGAAGAGCGCACGTCGCAGCGGCGGTCACGTCACGAAAATGGTTGCCAAGCGACGTGGCGGCACGGGCGGTCGGCCGCTTCCCGATCCGTTGAAGGGTCCGCGGAAGCTCCTCCGGCCCGAAGGAGCGGGGCGGCACTTCGGCCGCGAGATTCTCAACCAGGCCTTCCACGGCCAGCATGGCTTCCCATGCCGTCGCCGAGGCCTCCCCAAAGACTTGGTCTCGTTCGCGCGAGATGCACAAAGACGGCCCTTCTCTTCTTCCAAAGACAAGAACTCGTTGGAGCAGCCATCCCGCTCCTCGGCGCCTCCTCGAGCTCGGGCCGCAAGCTCATTGCATAACCAATAACCCCACGCGCGCGCCCAAGCCCCGCGGTGGCGTCCTTAGCCGCATGTGCCTCCTCCGACGCAAGCAGAGCCTTCTCCGCGGCACGTACCCGGCCTTCTAAGGCCTCCTGTTCCCGGATACGCGCGCTGCGCGCGCCGGCTAAGGGCGAAGGTCTGCAACACAATAATTAGTCTGACATCCAAGAGCTTCGCTACCATAGGTCACAAAGCTTACCCTCATTTGAGACCTCCAACACTCGTCTAGTAGCCCCGCCGCCCGCACGCTGCGGCGCTGTTGGTCAAGCGGCGGCGGCGCTGTCCGCTGCCGCTCGCCGCCAAGACACCGGTCCGGGACAAAGTCCGCCAAACTCTGTGCGGCGCCGGCAGCGACGGCGTCCCCGTCATCAGACGTCCTTCCCAAATAGACGCCCTCGCACGCCGTGGGACGCCTACGCGCGGAGACAGGCGTTGCTGCAAGGGGTCATGGCAGTCAGCCTTCTCAACGTATACAGGGCACCGTCAATGTATCGTTACCTCGGCTCGCCCAAGTCCGCCGGGATCCCCGCATCCTCCACCTCCTCGCCGGGCATAGCAACCTCTGTGTCGGAGCTCAGTTCCACCAAGCTTTCGCCCTCAGCAGTCGTGTATCCGAGCACGCCCGTGGGGATCTCCAGGCATTCTGCGTCCACGTCGGGGTCCCACAGGGCTCCAACTTTGCCCGCAACAGCGAAGCCCCGGAGAGGCAATTGTACGCGGGGCCTCTTCACTTGCGGGGAATAGCAGGCCGGCCCCACGTCAGAAGAGCTCACAGGAGGCCTCACCACGACGGAAGCACGCCCCGCCCCCACATCCTTCGCGGGCGACAATTCTGTATCAACGACGGCGGCCCGCAAAGCAGTGTCCATGCACGCCTCCGAAGTGGCGTGCTCCACCAAGTTGGGGCCCGTGCTGGCGGGCCCTCCTGTAACAGCCCAGCTGTTTATTCCAAAAAAAAACACATTTAATTTAATTAAAAAAATATTTACTTTTGGTTGTTTAAGTTTATTTGCCTGATTTTCAGCTTTAAAGAAAAGAGCCTTTCTGTTAAATAAAAAAATATTTTATAAAGAAAAATATGAAAATTTGAGTTGGAATTTTTTTATAAGTTCCAAATAGCCTAAGAAACTTCCATGAATTTTTCTAAGATTTTTAAGCTTTATTTGTTATTTATTGTATTATTTAAAGCTAGAAAAAGGAAAACATTTTTAAAAATTAAAATAAACATCAAACAATTCCGAAAATATTTTTTTTATTCTTTTCAGGTTCCAAGGATTCTAAAAATATTTTTTTTTTGGAATTTTTCCGAATTTTCTTTTTCTTTTTCTTTTTTCTCTTTTCTCTCTCTTCCTTTCTCCTTCTTCCTCCTCCTCCCATTTACTGTTCACGCGCAGGACAGCACGCACGCAGCCATGGGAGCCTTCTTGAAGCTTCCAAAACTCATGATTTTCTCAACGGTTTTCAACGAAATAAATTGCAATCAATTCCCCTCATCAAACTCCTTCAATTCCCCACCGTTTCCCCTCTCATTGATGCCTAATTTCGCGGGATTTAAACCATGCTATTGATGGACATGGTCCTTTGATCTCCCTCCTCGGGCCTCCTCAACCCCTATAAAAGGGAGCCCCGTGAGCCTCTCCTCATCCTCACTCAACCCCGAAAATCTTAAGTCTCCACTCCCTCTCTATTGGCCGCAATCGAAGTTCTTGTTTCGTTGTGCAAGCGCCGTTCTTTGGCCAATTGTGCCTCATCCGGTGGAGTGCCGCCGCGTTTGACCACACCATTGGCTTCGCCTCGCCGCGTTTTACGCGGTGCTCACCTCGCCTTCGCCGGAACTTCGCCGGAGCACCGTCGTCACCGTGGGCCAAAACGGGTCGTCGTTCTTCACGTCGCCACCAGCCGACCGTGCATGCCCGACCAAAACCAAGGTGAGCATCACGATCCCCATGCTTTACTCTTCGATTCGCCGCAACTCTCGCATGTTAATTCCTCTCCGTTTGCCCGGAACGCCGATGTCAGCCTGTAGGCCGCATAAAGTCTTGTGCACCGTGTTTTGCTAGTCCGTTAGCCGAGCTGTCTGCGGCGTTGATTTCGTCTCGACGTGTTCTACGCCGTGCTCCTCTCCGTTCGTCCAAAAACCTTTCCTAACTTTTTGCGCCCGACACCTCCCCATGGCCGTAAATGGCACTGCGCGTCCCTGCCTGTCCGGGAATAATTTCAACGATCCGTCCGCGTCAAAACGTGCCAAACCATCCCAAGTGGCTACGTTTCAGATGGTTTTGGATTCGCCTGACTGAGCGCGAAGATATTGAAATTTTAGTGTTTCTGCATCGTCGTTCAAGCGACGATTGCGTCGCCACGGTGAGTGTTCGCTTTGCCGATATTTTTCTAGACTCGCCTCACCACGTTCTAGGCCATGCTCACCTTCCTTCTCCTTATCCCATTCCCGAAAATTATTCTTCTCTCCACGCCCTATGTCGTTGTCGCTGTACACGTCGTCACCGTGCTCCGTTTGACGTGCCGTCACTTTCTACATGTGCCTCGGGTTCCTAGCAAACCATTTTGCTAGTTGGCTTCACCCCCGTGCCTTTTCTCACCGGCGCCGCGACCAAAACAGTGGAAGGGCTGTTCTCTGCGCAGGAATATTCCTTTGGAATATTCCTGATTTTTCTTTTTTCAGGATTTTCTAATCCGATAATCTTCCAATCGCGCGTTCTCCTTCGTCCGAACTCCGAATCAGGTGATTCAAGTTTCTAAATTCATATAAATTCATAATCTACCTTTTAATATATATTTCATAATTTTTGGATTTTCTCAACCACCCTTGGTTGAGTCTCTTCACCGCCGGAACACCGTCGCCACTACCGCTCGAGTTGCGCCACCGCTTCACCTCGCTGCCGACCACCTTCCAACCACTTCTAGTATTGCACAAGAGCACGAATGCACTTCTTGCAATCCCCTCTCTCTTTTCTTTACCTCGCCACCCCTCCGCCGAGCAATCTCGCCGCCGAAGTATCTCTTCCGCCGACGCCAACGCCATCACCGTCAAATCTTCGATGGGACTGCACGCACCTCCTTCACCCTTTTTCCCGAGCCAGAGCATGACCGGAGTACCCCACCGCTGGTAACCTTCCTCAGGCCCGCGCGAACCTTCGACGCCCCTTCTCTGAGCAAGCCATCGTCGAAGAGTCTTCGTCGTCGATGATCATGTCCCGCCTCCGCTACACCCTCACCGCCAGCCAACTTTGTGCAGCCCGAACTGTGCACCAAAGTAAATCAGGACTCATACTCTTCTCCCTCTTTTGTATATCTCACCGGTCTTCACTGCCATTGAATCACTCGGATCTTATCACGCGAAGCCGTCCGACTTCTCCCAACCATCCGATTCTAAGACTACGATATCCGAAGGCTCTTAAGACTCCGACGTCCAGAGGTTCTTTAGACTCTAACCGTTCGGAGGTTCCTTAGACACCGACGGTTCAAAGACTTCCTTAGACTCCGCTGACTCGGAGGCTTTTTAGACTCCGACCGCCGGAGCCTTCGACTTCGACCTTCGAAGACTTCAATTTTGACTTTGATCTTCAGAGATTTCAACTCCAATCCTTTCGACCACAATTGTTTTTCCGACTACAGTCACTCTCGACCACAGTCGCTCCCAACCACTACCGTCTCCATCTACCTCCGACCGTAGTCGCTTCCGACCACTGTCACTCTTCGCTCTAAGTCTCCAAGTACCTTCGCTTTTTCAGCGAGGAGTAGTTGGAAGAATACTCGGTAGTCGAAGTTGTAGCCGACTCTGAGTACCTTCGCCTTCCACCACCGGTGTTCATTGTCGTCCCGACCACTCGACTCCGACTACCATTTGTTCTCGACTGTTATAGTGTTCTTCGACCACTGTACAGTTTCGACCAAGTCTTCGACCGAATCTTAATCTTCGAATTCGACTACGCCTTCGATCATGGTTTCGACCATACACAAATATTGTAGCTCCCGACTACTTTTCCTTCACAAAGAAAAGAATTCAAAGAATTCCTTTTATTTATTTCTTTGGAATTCAAACTTCCAGAAGTCGTCCTCCTTCGCCCTAACTCCTTTTGGACCAATTCAAATTCCCAAATTCATATTCTATCTCCCGGCATTTATTTTGTAAAATTTGGATTTTATTTGAGTTTAGTTTGTTCTTGCTTTCCGCGTGTAGACTACGACTATTTCGGAGAGTATAACTTCAACGAACCGCAGCAAACTTCGAAGCAAGGCAAGTTACACCTTTGACCATGTTGAACCTAATATTTCAAATTTAATTATATTGTTTTACTGTATATGCATGCGTACTTCTATTCAAATTTAATTTAAATTCAGTTTAAACTTTAGTTATGCCCATGATCCTTTGATTATAGCCCATTTGAATCTCGAATTCATATACCTTGTCACCCTAGCTGAAAACTAGTTAGTACCATAGTATTGACTAGAAAATTTTATAGAGATGCTTAGCCTGGCTTAGTATAATTTTAGGTGGGATCAATCTTTCATATGAAATGTCAGACTTTGGAAATGAATTCTTGACTTCGGTGAGTCAAGGATGGTTTATGAAAATGGTTTAAAAATAAAAATGAAAACTTATGATTTGGACTTAGGCTATTGGTTAGGTGGTAGGGTGCCGGCATGCCTCGTGTTTGGTGACACCTGGTTGATTGTCGTGCATATGGGTATGTGGATTGAGCCTAAGTCAAATTAAGGACCGGTCTGTGAGCTCTCACAAAGCCACATCGTACTACCACAAGGTGGTATGGGGCAGTCTGGTGACTAATTTGTGAGGTCCCAACTTTGGTCTCGCTATAGGTTGAATGTGAGCGTGGCATAGGCCATGGGAAGTCTCACACGGCACAAGAGGGGGCTCCAACTTGTGGATTCAAGTTGTGGTGAAACCTTAGCGGCGGCGTGACCAAGTTGAAGGCTTAGCATTGTAAAGGCCTTGTTATGATTTTCTCAGTCGCACGCCTACGGAAGCGTGTAATGGCCGACAATATGAGATAATCATATCTTGTGGGTAAAGCTGTACAACCTCTGCAGAGTGTATAAACTATCCTGGATAGCCGTGCCCACGGTTATGGGCAAGCTAAGTAAAGTTTTTCATGGATTAGACTTTGGTTTTTAAAATGGTTTCTGAAAAAGCTTATGGATGGATGGATGGAATCCATGACCAGGTGGGATACCTGTGCATAAGTTGGTGTATGGTCGGAGCCTGCACTAACAAAATGAATCCATAAGAGATTTTGAAAAGCATATGGATAGATGGAATCCATGTGAAAACTTTTGAAAAGATGGACCAGGTGGGATACCTGTGACTAGGTTAGTGTTTGGTCGGAGCCTACACTAACGATATTATTTTGTTAAATTATTATTTCTATCTCTTGTATTAACAATTCAGCTTTTGCACTTATGCTATTGTATTTAAATTCAATATTGTTTTCGCACAAATAACCTTATTAAGCCTTCCTTTGTTATCCCTATGCATGCATTCACTCTGTTAAAACTCCTGGTGTAACTTGCGTAAGTACTTTATGTGCTTACCTTGGGAGTACTTTATGTGCTCACCTTGCTAAAATCTGTTGCGGAGGATGACGTCAACAACCCGGTGAGGATGGTGGCGACTAGGCGCGTCTTCTGATCATTTCGCTGTGGGCGGGCCGGATGGGCCTTTGCTTCATCGGTTTTCTTCCGCTGCTTATATTTAATTTTGGTTTATGAACCATTGATGTAAACTTTGGCCATCAGGCCCATATTTAGTTAATGAATAAATGTCATTGTGCATGATATGAATCTTTGTTATCCACTGTGTGCACTAGCTTGATCCTGGACTAGCGCGATTTACACAGAGGATCCAGGAGTCGTTGCTCCGGGGTCCGACACCTCCCTCCCCCATGGGACCGCAAAGGGGCAGGCTCGGGACCCGGACAGGGCGCTCGGGCACCCTCACGCCCAAAGCTTCGTATACGCGGTTCAACCGCCCAAGCCCTGCCTCCGCGGTCGTAGCCACGCGCAGTGCGTGTTCCCTGGCCGTATAAGGCCCGAGAACTGCGCCCACCGTGCGCTCCGCGTCCTCCAGAGACACCCCTGCGAGTGGCCAAGGGGGAAGTTAACACAACATGCTCAGTACCCCGCATAAAAAGCCGAGCCCCGACACTTACAGCGGTCGGTGGGTCTCGGCAGCGTGCACACACCCGGGCGTACGTTGTCACATCGAAGCTTCCCAGGAGCAAGGCGCCACCCGTCAGCAAGGGGTGCCGCGCCATACATGACAAGCT
This sequence comes from Melocanna baccifera, assembly GCA_036346265.1. Classification (NCBI taxonomy): domain Eukaryota; kingdom Viridiplantae; phylum Streptophyta; class Magnoliopsida; order Poales; family Poaceae; genus Melocanna; species Melocanna baccifera. The sequence goes on along the minus strand of CM070707.1, from coordinate 8,263,270 downwards.
CCTCCATGAGGTCGCGCACATTGAAGCGGGCGGTGATCCCCACAAGCCTCCGCGCTATCCGCTTGTCTTCAGCACCTAGCGGGGTGTTGGGCGCGGGGTTGACCACAACTGGCCGCCCCGAACACTCAAGACCGCTACCACTCGCCACGCGATGGTAGAACCACCACCTCGTCCAACCAGGCTCCCACTCTGCCTGGCCCGACTCCGCAGGAAAAATCTTCTCACAGCCCGCGCGCAAGATGAGGTCGACGCAACCGAAGTCGCACAGCGCCCTATCACCCCGCCCACTCGGTTCACACCGGGCGTCGTGAAGGAATGTGAACAGCGAGGCGGTCGGCCAGCACGCCTCCGAACGTAAGGCCCAGCTGTACGCCGCAAGGCGGGCTATCACAGTCGGCGTTATCTGCGCCAACTCAAGCCCGAAGGCCCGCAAGACGCCCCCGACAAGTTCGGCGGCCGGAATTCGCAACCCGGCATCAAGGAAGGCGACGAACACGATCGCCTCCGCCGTGTTGGGGCGCGGTTCGGTCTCGTCGCCCGCGGGCAGCCGTACCTCCCCACGGTCCAACAGCTTCCCCTCGCGCAAAAGGCCGCAAATCGTCTCCTCCGTCACCAGCGTCGGGCGCAGGACGGAGCGCGGACCACCCATCCTCCCTGTCGAATCCCAGGCCGCTCGCCCCCATCCTCCGTCACCAGCGTCGGGCCCAGGCCGCTCGCCCACATCTGTCGAATCCCGCTCCACGAGTGTGTACGCCACCTCGAGCGGCACTCCCGCCTGAAGACGACGCCGGCATCGGCTGGCTGGGCGCGCACCTCATCTTCCGCCATCATCCTCCTACCTCGTACCGTCCCGCGAAGAAGGGCGCAGCAAGAGATAAGACAGTGGGGTGGGCAACGAGGAACTTGAAGCTCGGGCAGTACAAAGGAGGTGGTCTAACTCAGGGGTATTTAAAACCCCTTCACCTCCCACGATACCGCCCAACGTAAATGTCGGAGACGAACCGCCCACCTTCCTGCAACCAGAACCGTCGCGTCACTTCCAACGGCCCTGACACCGCACGACACACCAATGGTGCCCTGCCGCGTGGCGCGTCCGGGGCCCGGCGGCACAACCTCGCTCCTCCCGGCCGCCGCTTCGCCCGGCGGGCGGTGATCCGCCCTCGGCCTCGCCAAGCACACCGACCGGGGCTCGCAGCGACCCGCAACAAAGAAAGCCACTCGGTGCGGTGTTACCAACAAAATGTCCGTAGGGCATCACGCTCACGCTTCGGAGATTTATCTTGTTCTCATAAATAGGCGCCGGGAGCGATGAAGTCCTATTTATGAGAACAAGACCATCTTAGAGCGTGAAAGCGCGGGGTGCAGGTTTGGCAAGCACAGTGCTCCACCACGGGTATATATATGCGTACCGGCGGTCGCTCCATCAGGAAGCGCAACGATGGAAGTCCAATCGGCGCGGCTGCTGGGCGGAAGCTCAAAAGTTGAGGTGACGCGGCCGCCTGCGTACGGGGCGCCGCAACCGGCAGAAGACGTATGGGCGCGACCGTTCAGGCGCACGCAACGTCTGCACACGGCCCAGATCAAGGGATTTGAGTTACGCCCCCGGCATCGCCGGCAACTCAGCGGAGCGACACGTTGTTCAACCGAGCCGTCCGCGCAACGCTTCCACTACATCGCGCCCGACGCATCGACCCCCTGCACTGCCGCAACGACTTCGCCTACGCTGACCTATCGCGGCTATTCCACACCGGCACCACACGGAGTCACACCACTCTGAGCCCGCGAAGTCTTCGCCTCGGGGGGGGGCGACTCCGACAACGCCATAGATAAGCCCTTCGCGCCCTTGCCGCACGATATACCTTTCCACTCTTACTGCAACCACTTTTGATACTCTAAATGTGTCCCATGCCTTTTAGTAGGCGCAGATCGCGGAGAGCGCCGACGCAGCGGGTCAGTCGCTGGCAGTCCGCACCAACCGGCGCAAGCTTAACCATCCAGCTCCGTCTTCGCGGCGCCGCGTGCAACTACGCCCGCCACAATAGCCCCGCTGCGGACCCTCGGCTTCGACTCCGCCTCGTTCACGGTCACACAACGTCACAGGCCGCAGGGACGGAGGGGGCCAAAGGACTCGGCGGCATGGCTTTGGCCTGTGAAGCCCTTCACCATGAGAGGCTCCTGTCGTAGGGGTGGCCCCCACCTAAACCCAGCTAGCCTGTTAGCGAGTTATGAACCCATGTACGATGACATGATAGTCTCGGAAAGGAACTCGAGTGTAAGGGGCATTTGTAAAGACACTCCTCGGGGATATATGTATGAGCATGACGAAGCCTCGAGGGGGAGAGAGGTCATTCGATCCCTAGCTCCCCACTACCTCTTTCTCTGTTTGGTCTGTAGCCACAACACATTCCTTTTCAGAATTTAACTTCCTTGAACCAAGGATTTCCAAAACATGACATCAACTCATTTATCTTAAGTTGGCACCCTCAATAATGAGCTCAAACTGAGTACATCATCTACACCTTTGCCAAACAGCAAAGATCTCGACTCTGCTGTGCCCAAACCCCATGGCCAAAAATTCTAGAAATATTATAGAAGATAAGTCTCATCGTCCTCTACAACTTTCCTTTAGGCAAGATCTGCAAAAAAATTGTTTTGATACTCTAATCTATATAAACAGGCGCGCTGCGTGAATCAGCCTACGTGCAGACAACAGAAAACCCTAATCGGTTAATTACTTTGCTAATCCCCTACTAATCCCATGCCAAGAACCCTAATTACACCTAAAACAGAGAGATTTGGGATAGGAAAATTTTACCTTGGTGATCACTCATGATTACCCCTCTTCTCTTCTCCTCTTCCTCTTTTTCTCTTCTCCCTTCTCTTCCTTGATCCCTCCTTTGCACCAATTGACAGGGCAGCAGCTTGGGGTGGTGGTGGAGACACAAGGGGAAGGGGGGTGGCGGCCAAGGGGAGGAAAGGGGGAGGGGTGCGGCCCAAGGGGGTTATATAGGGGCTAGTTATAGTTTTGGGTGGTGGGAGGGGGTGCGGCTGGGCCCTTTGGGCTGGCTGGACCAAAGTGGCTAGCTCACCCCTCTAGGCAGCCCACTCTCTCTATTTTTATTTATTTAATTTAATTTTTTTGTTTTGGACAATTCCGTAATTCTATTCCCTCCTCCCACGATTCACTGAAGAATCGGGAAACTCCACAATTCCGCTAAACATTTCTAGGGACGTCGTGAAGATGTTTAGGGCATTACATGCATGCACATGCATTTACTTGTGGATAGAATCACTGCATACATATGTTATTTGCTGAAATCTTTGAGGTTTGACTTGTGGGAGTCATCGGTGGATTGATAATTGTGGTAGAGGATTTAATTATGGTCGTTGTGGTAATGAAATATTGATGATTAAACATGTGTAGTTTAATTAACTTGTTAATAAGTTTTCTTGCTGAAATTTTTATCTCACCTTTGTTTTCCCCCCTACAGATGATATTTGAACATGCATGGAAAGGGTAGATCGGCATAACACAAATACACTTTGTTGTAGGGGTGGCCCCCACCTAAACCCAGCTAGCCTGTTGAGAACTATGTACTAAGGAAGGCTTCGGTGCGAAGCCACAGTTGTAAAGACACTCTTACGATTGTACGTATATATATATATATAGGATGATATCGAGTCTTGGGAAGGACCCAAGAGGTCATTTGTTTACCTAACTCTCCACCACCATACTCTCTCTGTTTGGTCTGTAGCCACAACAGTTGGCGCCGTCCGTGGGGACGACGGAAGCAAGCCTCAAGGCGCAAGAGGAGGATGGCACGAAAAGCCGTCGCCGGCGGCGAGGAAGAAAGAAGCGACGCGGCGAGCCAGCGTCGGCACGAGGCCGGCGCCGGCGGTCGGGGAAGAAAATGACGACGCTCATCGCGTGACCATCGACGTCATCGACCCCGCCACCTCCGACGCCATCGACCCCGCCACCATCGATGCCATCGACCCCGCCACCCTCGATGGTATCGACCCCGCCACCACCGACGCCATCCACCCCGCCACCATTGACGTGACGATCGGCCCCAACCCACCCATTGCACCCCAACCCGCCATTGGCGTGACGAGTCACCTTGACGACACCAGCCGGACGTTAGGGAGCGGTAGCCTCGGCGGTCGTAAAGGCGCGACCACCGCCTCCGCACCCAGCGCGGAAGTGCCAAGCGGCCCCACCGTCGGCACTGAGCTCCACGGAGCGGACGCGAGGGGCAACCCAGGAGCGCAAGCAGCGGTCGCGATGACATCGACCGCACTGCCAGGCGCGCCCGCTACCCCATCTACGCCCTCCACGGAGAATGCCCTGCTGGCGGCCCTTGGCACGCTCCAGCGGGAATTGGCGGATCTCAGGGGGGCTGTGAGGAGCATGCAAGAGGCTCGGGCTCCGCCGCCCTCACCGGTGGTCGCGCGGCTTTGTGCCGAGAGGGCGGACAGCCGCGACGCCCCAACTTCCAGCTGCGCGTCACTACGACGCGTGGACCCGGAATCCCCGTTATCGCCGGGCCTACAGCAAGTACCATGGCTGGAGGATTTCAAATTTCCCAGCTCCGTTACATCGTACAAAGGTGACACGGACCCCCGAGAGTTCGTGCGCGTGTACGAAACTGCCATCGAGGTGGCAGGCGGGGATGACACCACCAAGGCGAAGGGGCTCCCGCTCGCGTTACAAGGAGTGGCGCTTTCATGGTTCTTTACCATAGAGCCGAACTCCATATATGCATGGGAGCAGGTACGCGACCGCCTCTATAACAATTTCCAGGGGAACTACATTGAGCGCGTCGACGCGGACCAACTCTTCTCCATCAAGCAACATCCATCGGAAAGGCTCCGCGAGTATTTCAAACGCTTCGCGAAGGTCCGCTGCCAGGTCAAAGACGTCAACGAAACAACAATAATCAACGCAGCGGTGCAGAGTCTTCGCCTAGGGCCACTAGCCGCATACAACGCGCGCAAGCCGATCAAGACAGTGGCAAAACTCTTCGACAAGATGGAGGAATATGCTCGGGCGGAAGAAGACACGAAGCGGCGCCAGGACAACGATGCTGACGTCAACCCAGCGGGAAGCGTCGCGAAGAGTGCCGACCCATCACAAGCACGTTCCTCGCGGAGCAAGCACCGACAGGAGATGTCGAAGGACACCTCCCGGCATAACGACACGCCGGCTGATAAGGCCCACCGCGGCCGTCAGACGTCCCGGCGAACCCGGCACATCTTTGACATTGAGGCCGGCTCCGAGGACAACGCCCCTGCCAACCGCGGGGCTAGGCCCGACGAGGTCGGGGCGAGGCCGAGGAAGGGGCGCGGCGGTTGGGCGGCGGTCGGCGATCAACAACGCCCGCAGTGGTGCGAGGTGCATGGTCAAGGCAACCACGATACCCGCTCCTGCACCACCATCGTAGCACTTCGCCAAAGCGCCGCCAGAGACAGGGATCTCGAAACACGATCACCCGTCGTCGCGCACGTTCAGCAGCGCCGGCCGCCCTCGAGGATTTGCGACCGAACCGCAGCCTCGGGAGGGCCCCGGCGACGCAAGCCAGTACAACAAATTTCGGCAAAGTCCCCTACGAATCCATATACTGGAGGGCGCCCTGCGCAGGGTCATCAACGTCATCTCCGGCGGTTCCTCCTTGGAGTTTGCCACGGAGCGACAGCGCAAAGCATACGTGCGGAGGCTACACCACGTGGCGGCATACCCAGCCCAGCCGTCGCCAGAGTGGGCGCAAAGACGAAATCACCTTCCGTCGGTGGACGCCAAGGTGTAGAATTCCCCATCGAGGATCCCCTAGTCATCGGTCGCGATCGCCGGAGTGCGATGTCGGCGATCTGGTCGACGGGGCAGCTCCGCGAACATCCTGTTCGCACAGGCCTTCGACCAGATGGCGATCCCTCAGAGTCGCCTAGGCCCCTCATGAATCCCGCTGCAGGGCTTCGGAGGCCAGCCCCTATTGGCGCTGAGTCAAATATGTTTACAGGTCTCCTTCGGCCAAGACGACAACGTGGTGACCAGGGACGTCACCTTTGATGTCGTCGACATCCAGTACCCCTACAATGCCATCCTGGGGTGACCAACTCTTAACTCCTTTGGGGCAGTACCGCACCATGGCTTCCTATGTGTAAAGCTTCCGGGCCCACAAGGTGTCATCATCATTTTCGGCGATCAGCACGTGGCCCGGCACCTGGAGCATGGAACCCGAAGCCCAAGCTTGGGAACCCACCGCGATCCTTAGGCCAGACGCGCCCGTACACACCCTGCGGCAGCCCAAGCACAAGAGGCTTCGTATCTCATCGCCACGGTAACGAGTCCGGTGGTTAGTTCATATCCCGTTTGTACTCGCTCACCCGCGCAAATGGGAATTTAATAAAGTTCACCGTTTGCGAGGTTATTCGTGGTTCCCCCCCCCACAAATGTGCGGAGGCTCGCCCCCGCACGCACTCCACGGAGTATAAATAAGACGCGGATGTTTTCCCTGCGCACTCTACTGAGTATAAACAAGACGCGGGATTCCGCGCACGCGCTGGTGTTGTCACCGCGCGTACACCCCAGACTATAAAGACGTGGTCGATGTTCCCACGCACCGCACGGAGACCCACCTCCGCACGAGCACCACATGGAGACTCACCTCCGCACACGCAGTCATGGAAACCTACCTCCGCACGAGCACCACATGGAGACTCACCTCCGCACACGCACTCCACAGAGGTCCGCCTCCGCACGCACTCTACGGAGTATAAATAAGACGTAGCGATGAGGTCCGCCTCCGCACGCACTCTACGGAGTATAAATAAGACGTAGCGACGAGGTCCGCCTCCGCACGCACTCTACGGAGTATAAATAAGATGTAGCGTTGAGGTCCGCCTCCGTACACACTCTACGGAGTATAAATAAGACGTAGCGATGAGGTCCGCCTCCGCACGCACTCTACGGAGTATAAATAAGACGTAGCGTCGAGGTCCGCCTCCGCACGCACTCTACGGAGTATAAATAAGATGTACGGATGAGGTCCGCCTTCGTACGCACTCTACGGAGTATAAATAAGATGCAGCGGGGGGACGCCCCCGCGCGCACTCTGCGGAGTATAAATAAGACGCGGATGTTTTCCCTGCGCACTCTACCGAGTCTAAACAAGATGCAGAAGTTCCGCGCACGCGAGGGCGTACCCTCCGGAATTTAAGTAAGTCGTGGTTGATAGTCCCACGCATTCTCCGGAGTACAAACAAAGACGCAGATGTTTTCCCTGCGCACTCTACTGAGTCTAAACAAGACGCGCGCGAGGGCGTACCCTCCGGAATTTAAGTAAGTCGTGGTTGATAGTCCCACGCATTCTCCGGAGTACAAACAAAGACGCAGATATTTTCCCTGTGCACTCTACTGAGTCTAAACAAGACGCGGATGTCCCGCGCACGCGCCGGTGTCCTCACCGCGCGTACTCTCCGGAGTATAAATAAGATGTGGACGATATTCCCACGCACTTGCCGGAGTCCACATGCAACGGCGCGCGGACCCCCGAGATGGCACGCGACCTCGGCAAGCCGTGCGAGCCGCACGGACGGGTGGCTGCGAGTACAGGAGCGAGGCGTCGGAGCTCAACGGGGGGCCCGCACTTTGCGCTTCTGCATGCCGATCAAGCAGGCGGCACAGGAGCTCGATGGCTAGCGCCTCCACAGCAGGGCCAAGCAACCAAACGCTCCCGGTAAAGGCGCCCTGCAGACCCAGACCCTGAAGACGGAGAGCGCCCAGGGCCGGCGCCCGCCCTCGAAGCAGCGTGGCTCCCTGCAGCACCACAAGCCGGCCCCCTTCCCCTCCTTTCCCCACCCCAAGCGTCCACTAGCTAGGGGAGGAGATGGGGGGAGAACAGGTGCCTGTGCGGGACAGCAGGACAAGACGGAGCCTCGCCGGCGCGCCATAACAATCTACTCCTGAAGTTAGGAGCGGCCCGGATGAAGTACAAGTGAATTGCCCACTACCCCGCACCACCCACGGCTCTTCGGAGCGCAGGTGGGGGGAAAACACATCGTGGCGACACATCCTCCAGCAGAGGCTGGACACCCAACCCCGCGACCGCCTAGGCGGCATCAGTCGCCTTCTAGAGCCCCCCTACACTATTGAGCGAAGTTGGAGCAAAATGAGTATGGGGTGCGGCGTATGGAAGGCGAGTGCCGCTCCATTTGGCCACCCGCCCCTTTTAAAGAGTCCCAGGGCCAAGACCACGGGTAGTGCGCCGAAGAGTCCCATCGACGCCCCAGAAGCACATGGTGCGGCAAGGCTGCCCCATTCCGCGCGTCCCCCCATCCTGCGGGGCCCGGAGCGAGGTACGATGGCCAAGAGACACCTCCATTGCAGCTGTACCGCACCATGTGTGGATCTCAGGCGATCCTATCTCAGCTGTCCCATCGGCGCTCGAGAATATAGCGAAACAGTGTCGCCCGTGAGGTCCTCCATTGGCCACCAGGGAGTCGGGGATGGGACCTACGAGGCTAGGCCCCAATCCCTCCTCAGGTGTACCCTGCCCTGCACAGCGCAAGCGTCTAAGCGCCACCACAACGACTAAGGCGCCAGCTCCACTGCCACCACTTCGGAAGGTAGGGGACAGAGCGCTCGCGCATCTACATCGACTAAGCGCGGCTCGCCACCACCGCCGGGGTAGGGGCGGGCGCTCGTGCGTCTACACCGACTAAGGCGCCAGCTCCGCTGCCACCACTTCGGAGGGTAGGGGACGGAGCGCTCGCGCGTCTACATCGACTAAGGCGCCAGCTCCGCTGCCACCACTTCGGAAGGTAGGGGACGGAGCGCTCGTGCGTCTACACGACTAAGCGCGCGCTCGCCGCCACCACCGGAGGGTAGGGGATGGGCGCTCGCGCATCTACACCGACTAAGCGCCAACTCGCGCCACCACTTGGGGGTAGGGGCGGGCGCTCGCGTGTCTACATCGACTAAGGCGCCAGCTCCGCTGCCACCATTTCGGAAGGTAGGGGACGGAGCGCTTGCGCGTCTACATCGACTAAGGCGCCAGCTCCGCTGCCACCATTTCGGAAGGTAGGGGACGGAGCGCTTGCGCGTCTACATCGACTAAGGCGCCAGCTCCACTGCCACCACTTCGGAGGGTAGGGAACGAAGCGTTCGCACGTAACAGCAGCCACGCCCTACCTCCACCTCTACCCTAGGCGTCTGCCCCAACCAGCAAACTCCACCACGAAGAAGAAGCAAAGCAGGCGCATCCATAAACAGCAGAAGGATGCATTTCCCGATTCGTCCACTACAACGCTGCTATATTCTTACAAAACCCGCCGGGCCGGCACTACTCGTCTGGCTTCGCTGCCCTTCGCACCGAAGTTTCGCCTGCCGAGGATCGATTCTCCTAGAAGTCGAGCGGTCTTGACCGCCACGACAACGTGGCGGCGCGAAAGTTACAACGTCAAAAACCAGCAGAGTCCCCATCAGCGGTGCTCGCAGCAAAGTGGCAAGATCGATCAACAAAGCAAAGCGGTTTGCAATTCATTCCCGGCATGGCGTACGTAAGGTTACAACACACACCAAGCGTACAAGAGCTCGGAGCCACACTTGCTTTGGGCCGTCGGTCCCGCCATCGTCGCGCCGTGCAACTTCATCAAGCCACTCACCCAGGTTCCCCTTGCCATACATGTTCCGCCGCAGCTCCACCTTCGCTGTGGCCTCCCCGATATACTCCCAGATCCGCTCGTGAAAAAACCGAACGGCGGGCTTAACGGCAGCGCCGGGCGCGGACATTACCCGGCTCCAGTGGCATCTCCAGCGGGGTCGCCCAATTCATCAAAATGGCGGCAACCCCGGTGCCGGAGCAGAGCGTATACCAGGCAGGCAGTCACGTAGGAGCAGTGGTTGCCAAAGGACGTCGCAGCTGGCTGAGTGAGATCGGCCGCTTCCGCAATCCGTCGGAGAGTTCGGGGAAGCTCTTCGGGTCCGAAGGAGCGGGCCGGCACCTCGGCAACAAGATTCTCAAGGGAACCCTCCAGGGCCAGCATAGCCTCCCATGCCGTTGCCAAAGCGGCACCCAGCGTCTCATCTCGCTCCTCGTGGCTGCGGCGGCGGCGTTCTCTTCCTCGTGGAGGCAACCTGCTGGAGCGACTGTCACGCTCCACTACCGCCGCTGCTGTCGATGCCACACGCTCTGCGGCATATGAGACGACCGCGCGCGTTTCCTCTTCCAAAGCGGCGCCGCGTCGTCCTTAGCGAGTGTGCCTCCTCGGATGCACGAAGGGCCCCTTCGGCAGCGCGCAGCCGGCCTTCCAAGGCCTCCCGTTCCCACGCATTGGCCACCTGTAGTGCCCGGCTGAGGGCAAAAGTCTACACAAGGAAGCAATCAGCACACCTCCAAGAAGGCCACGGGCTGCTCGGGGTTAGGCACTTACCCTCAGTTGGGAGACCTCGAGCACCCCTTCAAGCAAATCAGGCCCGCCGATCTGCAAAGCATCGTGATCTAAGCTCGCGGCTGCATCATCGACAGCCCCCCGCCATGTCGCCAACACCCCTGCTCGAGGAACGAAGTTTGCTAGACATCGGGCGGCTTCCGTAGCAACAGCCTCGCTGGCGCCAGGCACCCCTCCCAACAAGCCACCTTCGGGCTCCGCAGGCCCCCCGTGCTCGAGAAACGACGTGCCTATCAAGGCACATGAGGGTCAGCTCTGTGAATATCTACCAGGTCACAGTCAAGGACATTCTACCTTCAGCCCCGCCCGAATCAGTGAGGACCTTCGCGTCCTCGCCCGCCTCGCCAGCTGGGGGAGCTTCGGTGTCGGAGCTCAGCTCCATCAAGCCCCCGCCGCTGGCAGCCGCAAACTCGGTCGGGGCCGCGAGGGCACCGACGCAATCGGTCTCGGAGTTGGAGTCCCATAGGGCTCCGACCCGGCTCGCTACAACAAAACCCCCACCCGACCGGCGGCGTGTGTGCGGGTCGTTTCACCGGGGGGAGCAGGAAGACGGTTCCGCATTGGAAACCGCCGCAGACGGAGGTCCCACGGCCGCAAGCAATGGCTTTGCCCCAGCATCCTCCACGGGCACTAGCTCCGCCCCAACATCTTCCGCGGGCACTGGCTCCACCCCAACATCCTCCGGGAGTACTGGTTCCGTCCCAACACTGGCTGGTGGCGACGTGGCACTCACTCTTCCCTCCAACTCTGCATGCTCCACCGAACGGGAACCCACCTTCGCTACAACCCCCTCCCCCGCGGCATTCCGTCGAGGTGGGCTGGGGGTTGGAACAACGCGCGTTGGCACCCTAATACCCAAGGCCTCGCACACGCGGTTCAACCGCCCTAGACCCGCCTTCGCGGTCGCGGCCACACGCAGTGTGTGCTCCCTGGCCGTGTACGGTCCAAGGAACGTACTCACCGCACGCTCCGCGTCCTTCAGCGAAATACCTGCGAAGGGCACCGGGGCACATTGTAAAAACAACAGCCTCGACGAGCACCACACGAAAACAAGCTTCAACACAACTTACGCGGACCGGAGGGCCCTGGCAGCGAAGACACAGAGGGACGAACGTTGTCGCGTCGAAGCCCCCCAAGAGCCAGGTGCCACTCCGCAGCAAGCGGCGCTACACCATACATGACGTACTCCTCAGCGAGGTCGCGCATGTTGAAGCGGGCGGTGATTCCAACAAGTCTCCGTGCTACCCACTCGTCATCAGCATCTAGAGGCCTACTGGGCATGGCGCTAACTGCCACCGGTCGCCCCGAGCACTCAAGGCCGCTACCGCTCGCCACGCGGTGATAAAACCACCGCTGTGTCCAATCTGACCCCCACTCGGCCCGACCCGACTCTGCGGGAAATATCTTCTAGCACTGCGGGCGCAGTGCGAGATAGACGTTACCGAAGGCGGGCAGCGCCCCGTCTCCCCGATCCTCTGCCGCGCATCGGACATCATGAAGAAACGCGAGCACTGACGCGGTCGGCCAGCACGCCTCCGTACGCGCAGCCCAACTATACACAGCAAGCCGGGCAATCACATTCGGCATCACCTGCGCCAGCTCAAGTCCAAAGGCCCGTAGGACGTCCCCGACAAGCCTGGCGGCCGGGATGCGCAACCCAGCCTCCAGGTAGGCGACGAACACGATCGCCTCCAAAGTGCCGGGGTGCGGTTCGATCTCGTCGCCCGCGGGCAGCCGCACATCCCGGTGGTCTGACAACTTCCCCTCTCGCAGAAGGCCGCGGATCGTCTCTTCCGTCACCAGCGTCGAGCCCAGGACGTGGGAGTGCCGCCCCCCTCCTCTCTCCGGCGCCGTCCACCACGCGCTCACCGCCGCGGGGCAGCGCCCCTCGAGGGTGTACCTCACCTCAAGCGGTGATGCCCGTCGGAAGACGGCACCGTCGTCAGCCGCCCGAGTGCGCGCCCTGCGGTGTGCCGCCATTCTTCTAGAACTCTGGGATGACGAAGGAAGAAAGGACATCAAGAGATAAGAGATGGGGACGCGCGGTTGGGAGATAGAGCACAAGGCGATGAAATGGCAAGTGGCCTAATGCAAGGGGTACTTAATACCCCTCTGCCCCCCACGCCATTGATAAGCGTAACTGCCGGGAGGCGAACCGTCCACACCCCCACGATCGCGGCCGTACCAGCACACACATGTGCGCACGGAGCCCAGTCAAGCGGTGGTCACACTAAGGGCCCCGGCAGGGCACGGCGCGCCAATCGCGCCTCGCTACGTGTCGCTCGGCGGCTTAAGCGATATAACCGCGGCATCTCGCGCCGCGGTGCGATCTCGCTCCGCCCGGCACCGACACGCACCCGCGCGAGACCTCCCGCACGTCCGGAAGCGCGATCGCCGGAGGTCGGCGCGTCGCCCACGCGTCCGGGGGCGCACCCGAAGGAGCCCGACGCAGCCCGGCCACTCACACGCGCACGGCATCCCCACCAAGCTGCACGTGCCCGCATGGCTGCGCCGACCAGGCTTCCACCCACGCAGGCCACATGCGACACCGCCAATGGCCCGCCGACCCGCCTTCCGTGAAGCCTTCGTCTCAGCGGAACGACTTTGACTCTGCCCTCGACGCCATTTTCGTCGCCACAGCGCAGTCACGCCTCCACAAGCCGCGCCACAAGGGCGCCCCTTTTGCTCCAGTGGCTCGGGACAACCCCGAAGCTTCCTGCACTCTATACTTCTTCGATCTTACTACAACCATTTTGCTATTCTAATGTGTCCTATGCCTTTCCACGAACGCCAGGTTGCACACAGCACCGACGCGGCAAGTCACTTGGTCCAAGCACGCGCCGGTCACGGCATGGCCAACCGACGGCCGACGAGGCGACACGGGAAAAACGCGCACGCGGCGCACTCACCAGGATGCGGGACAACGCAGGACATGTCAGAGTCGACCCCCCGTGCTGCCACCGCACATTCGTGGCCCGAAGAAGCACGACCGCCCCAACATGCGCCGGTACCACGCCCCACAAACATATTGCTCCAAGCTCGGAGACGATCTTGTTCTCACAAAGCCCTATTTATGAGAACAAGACCATCGCAGAGCATGGAAGCACGGCGCGCAAGTCTGGGAAGCACAGTGCTTCACCACGGCCATCTATATACACCAGCTTTCCCATCGGGAAATGCAACCGACGGGAGTCGAACCGACGCAATCATCGCGCGTGCGCGCACCGTTTCAACTTGCCACCCCCGCATATCCCTTCTGCAACGGCAAGATCTTAGCCTTCGTGAAGCAGCTCAGCCCCGTCTTCGGCGAGGTCTTCGCACTCTCGGAGCGCCCCAGCTCCGCCCTCGGCGAGGTTGCAGCGGGCATCGGGGCCGCACATCGGGAGGAGGGCGTCCACACTGACCACCGCAAGGCCAGCCGCTCGATCGCGCTCAAGGACGTGGAACACGGCCCCGGGCTTCGAGGACGTTACGGATGCCCTCAAGCGGTCCCGCCGGCCACGGCCCGGTGATCCACCCCCTTCATGCAAAGAGCCGCAAATCTTCTCGCCAGCTCAAGAATATACCTTCTTCCTTCCACAAACATGCACAGAGCTGCTCAACTGACGCCAGCCCTACCGCCTGTTCGTGAGAGGAAGAGGCACATTCTTGAGACGAGCCGTCCCCAGCAATGGTTCATTGCACTGCTGCGGTTGTATATATATAGCCGTTTCCGAGAAGTGCAATCGACGGGAGTCCAACCGACGCGGTCGCATCGACGGGAGTCCGACCGACGCGGTCGCATCGACGGGAGTCCAACCGACGTGGTCGCATCGACGGGAGTCCAACCGACGCGGTCGCTCACGTGTATGAGACGTCCCAACCTCCAACGCCCACCTGATCCTCCCGCATTGACGAAGCCCTTGCCTCCGCGGCACAATTGTCGAGCTCTTCGCCTTCGCAGCGCAGATGTGACTCCGCCTGCAGCCGTTCAGCGCAAGACTCCGACAGTGGCTTCGCTGCGAACCCCCGGCTTCGACTCCACTTCGCCCACAAACACACGACATCACAGGCCGCAGGGACGGAGGGGGCCAAAGGGCTCGGCAACATGGCTTCGACCCGTGAAGCCCTTCACCATGAGAGGCTCCTGTTGTAGGGGTGACCCCCACCTAAACCCAGCTAGCCTGTTAAGAACTATGTACTAAGGAAGGCTTCGGTGCGAAGCCACAGTTGTAAAGACACTCTTACGAGTGTACGTATATATATATATGATGATATCGAGTCTTGGGAAGGACCCAAGATGTCATTTGTTTACCTAACTCTCTACCACCATACTCTCTCTATTTGGTCTGTAGCTACAACACACTTCATTCTATGACTCATGCTGTAATAAATTGAGAAACTCTAGCTAAACACCTACCTACCTCGTTGATGGTTACTTCAAATTAATAAAGCTAGATTGTGAACTGTTTTTCCTTGGTTAAATTGTTAATGGTTGTTCTTAATTAATCTTTACCTTTTATCTTGTTATGCTTCCGCCTAGCTTATCATGTTTTAAAATTTGTTGCCCGTTTATTTTATCTTGTAATTTGGCTAGATGTGGAGTGATTTAGTGGCATCTTAGGGTAATGTGGGTGTTACAGTTTTGGCCTGATTTTGGGGAGATGGAAACTCTGGTGAACTCGGTGCATGAACTTTCAATTAAGTTGGAGGGACGGAAGAGGGGTTTAGGAACATAAAAGGATGTGCTTAATTTTTGGAGGGGCTTGCCGGAGAGCTGGGAATGCCGCACACGGTGGTGGCCAATGCACAGCCTGCTTGCTAGTGCTTTGGGAGAAAGAATGAGGGAGGTGCCACGGGGGTGAGGGCCAAGCAAGAAGGTCCTTTTATAACGGAGGGGGTAGCTATGCCAATGCTGTGGTTACTGACTTGGGAGCAGTGCAAGGGATGGGCGGCGATGTGCGGTGCGTGGTCGTAGTGGCTGGGCGCACGGGCTTGTGTAGGTCATGCACATCACAGTGATGGCGAGGTAATGTATCGGTCGCATGGGAGACAAGGCCAGGCAACGTGCTACGCGCAGGGGAGCTCTATGGCGGTACTGTTGGTGTTGACCAGCCAATGGTGTCATGGTGATGGTATGGGCTGTGCAGGGCATGGCTCCATCGTGCCGTGAAGGCCATGGCATGGTGACGCGATGGAGGCGACAGGAGCAGGGCATGGCTTGGCAGGGCATGGAGCCGACGTGGAGGTGATAGGAGGAACACAGGAGAGGAGTTAAGACAGGAAAAAAGAGGAAAGTTGAGAAGAGGTTAGGCTCGTTGACAATGAGAGGGAGAAGAGAAAGAAGAGAGAAAGAGAAGTGCTTGCAAAATTGGAATGCGGAGTTTTTGCTTCAAAATTTGAATTTAATTTTGAATTTTCAATTTTGAGTTTTGAAAGTTAATTGAATTAAAAAGAATGAATTCTTGGTTTATTCATTTGGACACAAAATTTAATATTCCCTTGCATGTGATGTTATTTAATTTGCCTTTGGAATTTGACATTTGATTTTATTTTATTTTAATTGGTATAAATATTTTAGAAGTTTAGCTCTCATGTCAGGCTAGATCTCAAACTATTTATAATTTATATTCTTTATATTTTAAATTCACTTCCTAAATTAGCTATCGATTATAATCTTCCTTCCTTCAATTTTTCTATTGAGCTCAGGCTTGGCACCAACAAATTAAGTATTAATTTTTTGGTTTCGATTTTTTAGACTCAATGTAAATTTGATATTTCCCATTTGTAGTTCATAATTAATTTCTTTCAAGTTTTTTTCCTTTCTATTATCATGATTATTATTGCCATTCAGGAATTATTCCCGGTGATTAATTCTGCAAGGCAAAAAAACCATAAAAGCCCAAATAAGATTTCAGCAAAAATTCAAATGTCAACCAAAATGCAAGAAAAGTTTTAATTTTTTTTGCAATTTCGAACATCCTAGATTTGGGATGTTACCAAAGCAATGATGGGCCTAGACTCTATGAAATGGCTTGGAGAAATGAGATTTGAAATACAATCTATATATGATAATCAAGTTTGAAACTTGGTTGATCTGTGTAAAAACTATGGAGTGTAAAAGGATTTTTAAGAAAAAATAGACATGGGTAGAAATATTCATATCCATAAGGTATGCTTAGTGGCGAAGGGTTTCAAATTAATTCAAGGTGTTGATTATAATGAAACTTTCTTACCCGTCGCTGTGCTAAAGGCATTTGGGATCATTCTAACTATTGCTGCAAATTTCGATCATGAGATATGATAGATAGATGTCAAAATAGCTTTCCTAAATAGAAACCTAAATAAAAATATGCACATGACACAATTTGAGAGTTTTGTTGATCCACAAAATGCTAAAAAGATATGCAAAGTTTAGAAATGTATCTATGGATTGAAGTAAGCATTTTGGAGTTGGAACATTTGTTGAGGTAGTCAAAGGGTTTGGCTTCATCAAGAATGAAGAAGAACCTTGTATTTACAAAATGGCTAGTAGGAGCATACTTGTTTTTCTGATCTTATATGTCGATGACATATTACCAAGCGAAATGACATTTATATGCTTGAATCTATCAAAATCTTTATTAAGAAATAGTTTCTCTATGAAAGAATGAGGAGAGGTGGCATATATTTTGAGCATAAAAATCTATAGAGATAGAACTAAATGACTAATTGGGTTAAGCCAAGATATGTACATTGGTAAGGTGTTGAAGCGGTTCAACATGTAAGATTCCAATAAAAGTTTCTTGCCTATGTCACATGACACCTGATGAGCAAGACCAGATGAGTAAGATTACATATGCTTTTACCATTTGGTTTATCTTATATGCCATGCTTTTTGCACGGCCAAATATGTCATATGCTCTAAGTGTTACAGGCAGATATTAGTCTGATCCAGGTAAAGGTCGCTGGATAGCTGTGAAGAATATTCTGAAATATTTGAAAAGGACTAGGGATGTGTTTCTTGGTTGGAGGTGAGGAAGAACCAGTTGTAAATGCTTACACTTATACTTGCTTCCAAACAATAAAGATAATTTTTTATCGCAATCTGGGTTTGCATTTTGTCAAAATAGAGGAATAGTGAGCTGGAAAAGTTTCAAGTAAGTGACGGTTACTGATTCGACAATAGAAGCTAAGTATATTGTGACTTCTAAAGCTGCAAAGGAGGCTGTTTGGATAAGGATCTCTAAACTAGGTATAGTCTCTAGTGCTTCTAGTCCAATAGATCTCTTTTGTGATAATAGTAGAGCTAGTGCTAAGCCAAGGGGCCTAGATCGCATCAAAAGTCCAAATACATATAAAATATCCAAACACATACTTTAGCATTATCACCTCATTCATGAGATTGCGGATAGAGCTGATGTAAAGATATGCAAATGCACGTAGATTTAAATATTGCTAATCCTTTGACCAAGCCTTTCCCACAACCAAAGCATGAGATGCACATAAGACTTATGGGTATTAGGTACGTATTTGATTGATTTTAGTGTGATAGTTGTTAGTGATATGCCCTACAGGTAATCATAGAGATAATTATATCACTTCTATCTTTACGATCATTTGAATACATGATATTATGTTCCTTGAATGAATTATCATTCATAAAAGTTAGCAAGTATGTGACATATTGGTGAGGTTCTTTATTTGTTGAATGATATCCTTATAAAAGATCTCTAGTCAGATGTCACTTATCGGGACACTAATGATTTATAGTTCAGCACATGTATTGATTGATGACCACATTTCACCGGTCATAGATATGAGAATATTAAATCAATGGTGTGGACACATATTAAAGAACATAGTATTGGATTAATCCACCTTGAGACACCGCTAAGATTGTTATGTTTTATGTATTATTAGTTGGTCTGAAGCAATTATGATGTATAATCATTGTACTCGAGATCAACATAGTTTTCTACATGTGTAATAGTATAATTAGGTATTGCCAAATGCTACATCATGATTGGGTAGCTATAAAGATATCTTTCAGGTATGTTATAAAACATGTAGAGAAATATGACCAGTCGGATATGGGATTTTCACCTCCTTCATAATAGGAGAGATATCTCTAAGTCCCTTAATGTGATCAGATAAAGAAAGTGCATGGCCATGCCACGAGTAGTCGAAGAGTTAATTATATGAAGTTATCCATCACTAGATGGTTAAAGATTGAACAGTCTATAGATGACATGTTTCTCACTTGAAGTTTGATCGGGTGTCATGAGGTAAAGGAGAATACACAAATAGGTCGTTTAGTCCGACCAGATATGGACTAGTCATATGGGCATACTGACTGATCATGACCTAATCGGACATATCACAAACTAGTTTACAAACTGGTTGAATGGGGATATGAATTGGTCATGACCATATACGATCTTAGTTGTAAGGAGTTATGAGTTGATCGTGAGTAACTAGGACCTAGTTATAGATTATATTACATAAGGATTGTCTAGATTAATCTTTATGTATATTTGGAGGTCGATAAGTGTTGCTAAGGACCGCTATCGACTAGTGATTGGAAAGGTGTTTCTGAGTTACAACCAAGTATACATGAATCTATAGGGTTACACACTTAACAGATTTGATTGTAATATTCTGATTTTTGGGGATTTTTAAAACCTTGAATTTAAAAATAAATTTCTGGGATTTTTCCTGAATTTAAAACCAAGCTTAAATGAATTTTTAAAAATTTAAAAGAATTTAATATGATTAAATTAAACCTCAACATTAGCTGAAAATATTTTAATTGAGTTCCTTGTGTCACAAGAACTTTTCTGGTATTTTCTGAGATTAAATTAAGCTTCAAATGAATTTCTGAATTTTAAAATGATTTAATCTGAGTAAAATAAACTTTAACATAAGTTGGAAACACTTTATTTGGATTCTTCAGGTCTCAAGGAATTTTCTGGTATTTTTGGTGAATTTTTGGGATTTATTTGCTATTTTCTAGAGCTCCTAGTTTTTATTTGAATTTTCTGGAATAAAGAAAATCAACGAAATTCCTTCAGCCGTCCGATCCTTCTCTCAGCCACGCGTCGGCCATTCGGCCTCTCGCCGAGCGCTCCCGCCCCGCCTCCCTCTCAGCCGCCCGATCGCCGCCACCTCCACGCGTCAGCATCCCCGCACCTCACCTTTCCCTGCGCCCCACCCCTCCCTCCACCGCCGGATCCCTGCCCGCGCCATCTGTCGCCATCCCAGTGTTCTCTCCTCTCCCGCGCCCCGCTTCCCTCTCGGCCGCCCGATCGCCCGCCCCGCCCACGCGTCGCGCATCCGCAGCCGACAAGTGGCGGCACCAGCCCGGCCGCACCAGCGTTTCCATTCGCACCGTCCGATCCACCCGCGCCACATCCGCACCGTTCGCGCCCGCACCGACGTCGCTCGCGCGAACCCTAACCCTAGCTGCGCCACCGCACCCCGCCCGTCCGATGTGCCACGCATCGCCCATCACCCGTGCGCCCGCGCGGCTCGCGCCCGGACTCCTCCCCGGCCGTCCGATCTGCCGCGTGGCAGCCTCCCCGTCGTCGTCTCCGATCCAGTCCCGCGCCCGCGCCGTGTTCAATCCGGACGTCCTCGGCGTGCGTGCCATAAAATCCGCCGCCCCTTAGTTCCCGTGCTTCCGCCGCCGCCGCCGGTCCTCGCCTCGTCCTTGCCCCGCCGTCACCGGAGCCCCGTCGTTGGCATCGTGCTCGTGCCCACGCCTCTACCGGACTCGTTCCTCGCTGCCATCGCCGCCGTCCCGGAGTTCCTCCGCCTCGTTCCTCGCCGGTGTAGCCGCTGCTGTCTCGCCGCCGGTAAGCCCCGCCGGACCACTCCCCGCTTTCTCCTTGTCGTCGCCCGAACCTGCCGCCGCCCGCTGGACCCTCCGTCGTGCTCAAAGGTCGCCGGAGACCTCCCCGTCGCCGTACCTCCTCCATCTCCGCTGCACGCCACGCTCGTCGGACCCGCAGCGCCGCCCCTCGGTCCGTGTGCCCGCAACCCCGCACCCGCGCGTGCCCACGCCCCGCTTCGGTCCCGCCGCCCGCGTCTGCGCCCGCGTGACGCTTCGCGCAACGCGCCGCCACGCGTCGCCCATCGGCCGGCTCCCGCCTCCCGCGCCGCTTGGCCTCAGCCACCCGATCTCGCACCGCCGCCGCGAACGCGCCCGAGCCACGTCAGCCCTAAGCCTACGTGGCAGCCACATGTCATGCCACGTCAGCTGCCCCGTCAGCAAAAACCCGTCCCCGGTGCCACGTGGCAGCCATGTCAGCACGCCAGGTCAGCTCGTGCCACGTGGCAGCACGAGCAGCTGCCACGTCAGCCCTAGGATGCCGCGTCAGCATCCCGCCTCCCCGCATGCACTGTTTCGTACGCCGAGTCCACCGTGGACTGGTTTCTCGTGAGCCCGGTTCACAGCATCGTACATTGCCGTAGTACGATGCACACTCTTACCTTATGGGTAAGGGTGTAGTGGATCATATGCATTTATATGCATTTTCATTGTGAATATATCATTTGTATACTTATGCAATGTGTTGTAGATGATTGATTTGAAAAAAAATGCAACTTCTTAACTTTATGTGGAATTGGCTCATGAGAGTTCCTTGTGGTATGAGGAATATGGCTGTAGTCGTGGAATGGGAGTTCACCCCCTTGTGGTATGGTAGGGGATGTGGTTGTGGTATGAGGTATTTTCTGTTATGGTAACTGTTGTTAGCGGTTGTGGTAGCGGAAAAGAATAATGTTAATGAGAAAAATATGTTAATACTTTATTAATATTGGTAGTAGTGATGGTTGCGGTTATGAAGTAGGTAATCGAGACCTAATTGCTAATGTTTTGTGGTTGTTGGTAGTAATGGTGGTTAAGGCTATAATTGAGGTCAATGTGCAAATTAAATGTTGAAACTTAAACTATTGTAGTCTAATTAGCTTGTTAAACAGTTTGCTTGCTGAGATTTTTGTCTCACTCTTGCTTTTTCCCCCTTCCAGGTGATCCTTGATCATGCATGAGAAGGGTAGAGCGGCACAACACAATTACACACCATCTTATGATTAATGTTGTAATAATTGTGGAGTCTTAGTCATGGATTTATTTTCCTCATTATTGTTTGTTTCAAATTGATAATGCTAGACAGTGGTTCGTTTATTTGGTTAAAATTGGTAGTGGTGGTTCTTTTATTAATAGTCTTCTATTACCTTTATTTTAGTATACTTCCGTTTAGCTTATCATGTTTTAGAAAATTATTATCAGTTTATGTTATCTTGTAAATTGGTAGTTTGTGGAGTGGTTTAGTGGCATCCCAGAGTAATGTGGATCCTGGGATGTTACATGCAATCTCTACTCATATTAGATAAAGATCCGATCAGAGACTCTCTAAGTTGGATGCGATCTCTAATCATATCGGATAAGCATCCAATTGAAGGCTATATATTGAGAGGAGCGTGGGGCTAGGGTTGTAAAAAATAGAAAAGTGAGGATTAGAGGAGATTCTGAGGCACATTCATCGAAACCCTACCCATCACCTTTCAAAACCTCTACCGTGTGCGTTGATGCTAACACACCGATCTGCGGTGTTCTATCCTTTAATGTGTGGACTTCGGTAAATGCGCCACTACGACTGTGGCATTACTGGGATAATCCCGAGGAGGCGATGATTGGCTAGAGGACAATCAACTACTTCTACTACACTGTCACACACTACGTTTAACCGGCCGCTTGAACTCCACTTCTATTGTATTGCGTGTCTAGTAGTAATGATCTATGATCTCTTACTCACACGACTTTCTAGTTTATGTGGTAGAAAATTTTAATCTACACTAATGTAGCTTACCCATATCTCAACACTGACAACCTACAATGACACTACTGTGCTGTCCTCCTAATCGGTGTTGCCGCCGTTCGCTTAGCTATCCTTATTGTTTCCTTTGCCCTAACTGCACCAACGCATTACTCCTATGCCAAACCAAACCTGTTGTCACCCTTACTGCCTAATTGTCCACTGTCCCACCACAAAATTGTGGGGTCGGACTTATTGAAACCAGATATGATGTATGAATCTTGATATGGGATTAATGAACCAAGTGGATTGTTTTGGTGGAAACAACTAGCGTAATATCGTTATTTTGTTTTGTGTTTATGGTCTTGAAGATGCATCTTGACTATTGCTTGCTTCGATCTTAATTATTTGTGTAGTAATAAGCCACACTGAAGATTGAAGAGTGCCCCATTCTTCTAGCTAATTAAATTAATCCATGAGCCACCTCGTTGTACTCTCTTTTAACTGTTCTTGCTGGCACGACAGGGAGTTGTCGCATCCACATTACTAGCCTCGTAGGCGCGGCGACACGCCGCGCCAGTTACCATGTGGATTTAAGTAAAAGAAGCAAAAATTCGCTAACATGGGGACCGAAGATCCGTATAAAAAAAGACGTGGCAGGGTCTCCCTGGAAAAACTAATGACAAGGACCCGTGTGTAATTTCATAGAGACCGTAGGGCGTTATCCAGTAAAAGGGGAGCGGAGTTTTTTTAAAAAAAACTGAGGCAAAGACATATATGCGATATTGTTGAAGAAACAAGAATACGGTTTAAGTTCTATAGATTAATAGGCAGACACTTATGTGATATTGCTGAAGATATAGGAACAGGAACATGTGAAAACCTTATAAGTTCGTAGAGTTCTAACCAACCTTGGGGGCTTGCAGGACCCTTCCTTCAAATTGAGAAAATTTTTGAGCAATTGAAATGCCACATGGCCTCAACATGTAGAGTTTGTATATAAAGAAGCATGTAGAACGTAGAAGCATATAAGTGTTACTGTTATCTAATTTAAGAAGAGATTCATAAGCACAAATACAAAAGAGAATAAAATCTGAGAATTCAATAACATTAATGGCAGCATAACAATAGCGGAATATAAATATCGTATTGAACAGCCTAAAGTAAAAAAAGGGTGGGCACTACATCAATCCAAACGAAAGGTCAGACCACGACAGAAGCGCAATATAAATAGATAACCATGGATAAACTCATGAATATATTATTCTGGGAACTAAATAAGATAACATCTAAGCTAAAGGTAGGAAAGATCGTGAACAATCATAAAGATAATCAGGTAAATAAAATAAGAAAGAACATGCATAGATGTAAAAATTTTTCACCAATTTCAAATTGTAAAAAGGAAAGAATATATAAATGTAAATCTACTGTAGTAAAACACCGGTAAGCACAAGACCGACCTTGAGCAGACTCGTCACATTGGTTCGGCCGACGGCACCAAAGCTGCTGACGGCTGCCCGAACAGGTTGAGGAACAGATTGGCGGCCTCATCTGCAATAGATCGAAACCCCCAATCCTAAAATTAAATCCATCCAAACAAAAACACATAAGCATCATCCAAAGAAGCAGCCGGCAAGGCATTGCTCACCGGGTTTACCTACGGCAGAGCTGGGGGGCCCGTTGGCGAGCACGATATGGGATCGGAGGGCGGAGGGGAGGGGCAGCGCACAACAGATCGAAACCCCCAAACCTAAGCTCAAATCCATCCAAACCAAAACTATATAAGCGTAGGAGAATGAGACAGCCTGGTCATGCATACATGAATTGGATAATCTACAAGTCATGCACGAGGACACCTCTACAAAAATCCGAATCAAGCATGAATTACTATCACTAGAGAAACCGTGAGTGAACTACAACTGTACAAAATATATATCATCATTCCAAAGCCAATTCCAAGAAGAACTATCATGATCTCTACTTGAACTTACCGGAAAACAGAAAGACACCACAGCAGTCACATTTGACACCTAGAGGCCACCGTGTCGCCCCCACCCTCACCGCTCGCCTCTGTGTCAGCGGCACAACACATAGTGAATAAATCCAATTTACATACATTGAACTAAAGGCAATATAAACATAAAAGTGTTTTTAGTAACTAACTGAATTGAATTCTGAAAGAACAAATGGATTTACCTGTACGATCCCAAAAAAAAAAATGAGATCGCGTAGCATCAACTGTCTCAAAACAGACTATAGTTTCTATGACATCGTATATAGCAAAGTACCGTACCAGCACAATTCAGAGGATCAACAAATTCCTATGTACATAACCTAAACTCCTTGAGAATGAGAGGTCAATCATATCAGTTGATAAGGAAATCAAGCGATTTTCAGGCTAGGTTCTTTCCAAATTTTGTTTTTTTAGCAACACTGAACAATCCAACAGTAGCATTAACTAATTGTGCACCTAATAAGTTGGTATTCAGTGTTACCTTCTCACCTATCATACAGTTTAACAGTAGGTCCATTTAAACAATTCTGTGAATAGAAGCGTGCTCAGTAAGGTTTTGTAAAGATGCTAAGATACATACCAGCACGGAAAACACCACTACAACCTTTAACCACTCCTTGGTATCTTCAAAAGCATGCGAACATTCATTCGGGAAATAGGTTTCAACAAATGGTAGAGCAGGAGGGATGACTGCAGATGGTAACCAACTGATACGCAAGAAGATTGTGCCAGTATCTTCCTTGCAAGCTTTCCCTGGAAAAAGAAGATAGGATAGTACCTATCAACCACTTTGGTTGCTTTGTCCACACAAACAAGCAGCAATCCAGTCGCCATAGGATCCAGAGTAGCAGCATGGCCAACCTGACATAAAATGGTATCATAAGCATGTCTGTAGAACTAAAATAACATTTACACCATGAAAACTCTGAAGTCACCTTCTGTACTTTCACCAATCGACGCAACTTTTGACAAACAGTAAATGAAGTCCATCCTAAGTTAGTAGAAAGACAAACTCAGCTCAATAAACTGAAATGGATGGAAAACAGTTTACAACAATACCGAAGGCTAATTAATAATCTGCCTTGCAAGGAAAATGTCAAAAACAGATGCTATTCGAAGGTAACAGAACATATGTACAGTATTCCGATTAATAATGAATCATTAGCTTCAAACGCTCACAGTTTCCTGCATAACAGTAGGGACTCTAGCTCTCCAGGTAGCAACCATACTATGAAAACCAGATCTTCAGGCAGGTTGCAGTATTGGCACAAGGGCATGTAGACCGTGCTAGTGGTGGCTCTGTCAAGAAGGGTGGCACCGTCAGCGCATCACAACCAATAAATTGCCACTGCCTTGTTAGTCTCACACACCACAATCTAGTATTGATTAAGGTACAATGCAATGGTCATGCCATGCAATCTTATAGCATTCCCACAAGAACAATCATGAAAGGGGAAGAAAAGGAGTCACCTCTGGGCTTGTCGATGAGCACAACGGTTCCGGTCAGGCCATCCCACCTCGGCGGCAGATCCATCCTCCTACTCACGAGGTACGACCGCTGCCACTCTTCATCCTTCTCCACCTCGCACTTCACCTGCCATGGCTTCACCTGCCGACGCTGGATCTGAGGAGGAGGGGAGCGGCGCTGGTGCGAGTGGCGGAGGGAGCTACGGAGGGGCCAGCTGATGCGGCGGTGTGTTGCGGAAAAGGGGAGGAGGCGGAAGAGGGGGAGGACGGGGTGGCCACTGTGGCAGGTGGGGAAGAGGGAGCACACTGCAATGGTCATAGCAGATCTAAAGGGAGGAGCGTCTTGGCGGCGGTGGAGGGAGGCGCGAAGGGGCCACCGGTGAGGCGGCGGCGGGGGCAAGGGGCTGAGAGCGGAGCGGCACCGGATCTAAAGGGGAGGGGAGGGGATGGGTCCGACCGGCGCCGGATCTAAAGAGGAGGGAGCGGTGCTGAGGCGGGTGGTGGAGGGAACTGCGGAGGGGCCAGCCGGTGAGGCGGCGGCGGGGGGGAGCTGGTGAGGCCGCGGCGGGGCGATGGAGACTGAGGTCGGAGTGGGGACTTCGGCCGGCGCCGGATCTAAATGGGAGGGGATGGGTCCGACCAGCGCCGGATCTAAAGGGGAGGGAGCGGTGCTGAGGCGACGGCGGGGAGAAGGGACCAGCCGGTGAGGCGACGGCGGGGGAAGGGGCCGAGAGAGCGGACGCAGTGCGGGAAAGGCGAGTGGGCGACGAGGAAAGCGACGCGAACCTTCGCCTCGCGAGAAGATGGCGCAGGCGCGAGGTGCGGAGGTGGACGGGCGGATGATGGGGCTGAGGAATCGGACGGCCGACGGGCGCGCGAACGAGGGAGCGACGAAACCGCACGTCGCTACCAGCTGCCCAGGAGCGCTCGCGCGTCCGCTCGCAGGCGCGCGCACACGCGTCGCGGGCAGGGCAAAGGGGAGGCGACGTGGACACGGTGAGGAGTCGTGAATCCCTCCAACTTTGTATAGAGGAGTGTACGGCAGTTGTAATTTGTAAACAATTAGTATTATTATTGGTCAACTATCAAGTTTTCCGTTGTGGTTTATTAACGACATCTTCTCCTACGAAACATAGTTCCAGACAAACGATGAATTTTTTAAAAATAGCCTATTTTTTTATTTTAAATTACATTATTATATTTATGTTTTATTTTTTATATAGTTTTGACCATGTCACTCTACGGCTAGACAACTTAAGCTAGTCATCTAACCGTTAGGCAACATATAACCAAGTCACCCAACTGTTAGGTAACTAATCCCTCTTGCGTAATTGTTGGGTGACTAAGGACTATACCCCTATGTGCATGTGGCCATCCGCACGCTATTTCAGCCCTTAGTCGTCCAACCGTTGGACAAGTTGGACTAGTCGCTCAACTAGGTTGGGCAACTAGAAGCTTGTTGCCCAACCGTTGGGCGACAGAGACTAGTCACCCAACGGTTGAGCAATTTGGCCATGTGTCGCTTAATGGTTGGATGATTAGTCTAAGTCGTTCAAAACTGCAAAAAAACACACAGATATAATCCTGTAATTTAAAATAAAAATAAATTATCAAAAAACTCGACAAACCATTCTAGTTACTCACAGTAAAACCATATGTATGACTGATTTGACCAAGCTAGTGAGACACGGTATGATACATTTTTTTTTGTTTCAAATAAGCACAAGTAATAAATCCTGCTATGTAGGTCACACTATGTTGACCAGAAAAAGTGTATCTCCTCGCTTATAGGGCGACTCAAATATAGAATTCATATTTCAAGCTGGATCATTCAAATATGATCCAAAATACTTTCAGCGCATTTATATTTTTTTCCTAATATATTTTGCTAAAAGAGGATGCTATGTACCGATCATCTGCAGCAAACAAATCTGCTATAGGCTCCTACGTTCCAGGTCCCAGATACGGATTGGAATGTCGGCAATGACATATGGGTCAAGAGAAGCTTGATTTTCCTCTACTTTCACTACTCTTTTCCTCGCCTATCTCTTGAAGTGAGACAATGTAGGAGTCACCCTATAGTTGTGATGAGTAATTAACTTTTAGATTGGAGTATTTGTGGAATTTGAGTTTAGTTTTTGAGGATTGTGCAAAAATTGCAACTAATTTGGGCTGTTCTATGGAAGTCCCAGAAAAATCGAAAGTACTGCAGGTATAAGTATGGTAGTACTATAGGGTTGTAGTACCGCAAGTGTTCGCACGGTAATACTGACAGAGCTATGGTATATTTTTTCCGGAGAGGTCCAGATGAGTGCGGTAGTACCAGCTTGAGTAGCGGTAGTACCGCAGAGCGGTAATTCCGATGTTTTAAAAGCGGTACTACCGATCTTCCTAGAAAAGCGGGGCTTTTGAAAATTTGGTCATGGTTTGACCTGGGTGTTGTTGCATGTGTACACATAGGTTTATTGTTTGGTCCTAAGTTTAGGATTAGCAATTTGGGTGCATACATTTTGCATGGTGCATTGTATAGATTAATTCTGCTAATTGATGATTTTGTATATTGTGCGGTGCTACATGACAGTTTGCTTGTTATTGTTGGTTGCAGGAGGATCATGATGAGATGTAGGAGGATCGGGACTAGGCACAGGGGGGTGCTGAGGTCCAGAACGGTCAGGCAGACACTGAAGATGACCGAGGTTTGCGGGGTGGAGATTGCATGTAATTCACTTGGTTCTGGGAGTCTAGACAGGCTATCCACTGCAGTATTGTGTGTTCCTCTCTTGTATTGTATTTGAAATTGTAGTCCCAACAATTTCAAAAAAGCTTTGTGTTGGATTGTAGTTGTTAATCTTTGTCGAAGCCGGCCATGTGGTTGCTAGCCCCCGTGTCCAGATATCACATGTCGCTATGCTGCTCTCCCTCGCACCCGAGGTTCACTTGGGCGTGCATCTCGTCGAGCTCGATGAGGGTTGGCGGCGGCTGCTCGACGTCGTCGGTGAGGGCGCACACCTGCGCCATGAGCAGCGCCTGTTCCTCATCATGCTCCTGGGTGAGATGGACCTACTCGCACCGTGGCTACCGGCAATCCTTGGCGTAGTGGCCAATTTTACCGCAGTTATGACACTTGTCATGACCGACATCGCGCTCGTGTCCTACTTCACACCCGTCGTGCCCAGCATCGCGGCCACCCTCACCTCTTGGTCGCTGGTTGCCCCTACCGCGGTGACGGCCGCAGCCACCAGACTTGCTCGACAATCCCTCGCCGCTTTGCTTCTCCTTGAGGCGCGTCATCCATTCCTCCTCGGTTAGCAAGAGCTTGCCTTCAGAGGTGATTGTTGGTGGTGCCGGTTGCATAAGACAACGATCACCAGCGTCTTTCAAACACCCGGTGACCTCCTCAATGGTCAGCCTGGAGAGATCAAGTATGGTTTCCATGGTGTAGACAACATGATCGAACCTGGGCGGGACGACGCGAAGGTATTTCTCGATGGCCTTCTGGTCGTCGACGGGTTCGCCATACTCCGAGAGCTGGCCGACCAGGCAGCTCAAGCAAAGCACAAAATCCTCAGGATCTTCGCCTTCCTTGAATGCGAGCGTCTCGAACTCGGTGCGTAGCTTTTGGAGCTTCGACTTGTAGACATGATCGGAGCCAATTCACATGGATTTGACGTAGTCCCATGCTTCCTTCGCCGATCGCTTGATGGCGAGCGCGTGAATCATCTCCTGCGGGCCGCCTTGAGGAGCACCTCAAGCGCCGCACGATCCTCCTTTACATCGGCGTTGTCGTGCTCGACGGTGTCCCATAGGCCCCTCGCTTGCAGCATCACCTTCATCACGAGTGACCAATCCGTGTAGTTGTCACACGTAAGCATCGGGTAGGACGCGCCTCCAACCTCCCGCACCGTCTTTTGGATCAACACGTCGCCGCCACAAGTGCGGCCACGACGAGGGACGATCGGCGAGGTTGAGCGCCACCTTCGGCCTCGGCCTCCACGGCGCGGCGACGGACTCCGGTCATCATCTACCGTTGGAGTCGACATTGCACAGGGATCGAGCAGCCTTTGCTCTGATACCACTTGTTAGCACTGTGCTCGGCCGATCTCTCAATCTCACACACACACAAAGAACTCAACGCGGAATGCATTTGGAACACAGAGCACAAAGATGATTTTTGGTGCTGCTCGCACTGCTTCAGCCTTCTGCCTTCTCTCTTATTTATAGCAAAAAGGGAACAACGAAACATAGCTAAACTTAGTTATGAAGATCCTAAACTCACGCCATGCACAGATCGTGCGTTAGTCACGCAGGACCCGGACACAAAGCAACGGACTGCTACGTGTGCTAACTGAAGAAACGCAAAAGATGAAAAAAACTGGAATATGTGCTAACGGGCAGTAACAGATTATCTAACAACCGCCATTAATATTGCAAGGCATTCCTTCTCATACGTGGACAGGGATTGATTACGAATACTCAAGGAATTGCTAAGAAATGCTAGTGGATGGCCGTCTTGCATGAGAACAGCCCCAATACCGGTATTGCTTGCATCGGTTTCTAGGATAGATTGCTTGGAAAAGTTTGGGAGTGTGAGGACCGATGCTTGGATCAAGGTTTGTTGTAATGTTTTTGAAAGTTTGATATGTTAATGGTGTCCACTGAAATCGGGTCCCTTTCTTCAACAAGGCTGTTAGTGGTTTGCAAATGATGCCGTAGTGTTGAATAAATTTTCTGTAGTAGCCAGTTAAACCCAAGAAGCCTCGAAGTTCTTTCAAGTTTTTGGGCACCGACCAGTCTACTACCGCTTGAACCTTGGTTGGATTTGTGGTTACCCTAGCAAATGTCATGATGTGCCCTAAATACTCTAATCGCTATTTGGCAAAAGAGCATTTTGATTTCTTGATGAAGGGGTTGTGCTGTTTTAGAATCTGAAATACCTCTTAAAGGTGATTCACATGGTCTTCAATTGTGCAGTTGTAGATGAGTATGTTGTCCACAAATACCAAGACATACTGATGAAGTAGGGAAGCAAAAATATGATTCATTACACCTTGAAAAGTGGTACTCATATAGTCCTTAATGTGTTTGAAAAGCCATCTTATGTTCATCATCGGCAGTCACTCGGATTTGGTGATATCCAGATCACAAGTCTAATTTAGTGAACCATTGAGTGTCAGCAAGCTCATCCAGTAGTTCATCAATGATGGGCAGTGGGTGTTTGTTCTTGATGGTGATTGCGTTCAACCAGTGATAGTCCACACAGAATCGCTAGGAGTTATCCTCCTTTTCACTAATAGAACGGGAGATGCAAAGGGACTAGCACTCCGTTGGATGATTCTCCTTGCCAGCATACCTGTAACTTATCTTTCGATTTTGTCTTTCTGTTGTGGAGAGAAATGGTAGGGGTGGACATTAACTGGTTGAGAACCGGTCAGTAAGGGAATGGAATGATCAAATTGCCATCGTGGTGGTAATTGCACTGGATCTTGGAATAAGGAGTGGAAATCCTGAAGGAGTTGTGTTATTGCTGTAGGAATTGGGCTGGAGGCACAAGAGGCCATCCCGACTCCTGTGTACGAGGCAACAGTGGCCTGGATCCCAGTCTTGGTGGTGGCAGAGAGAGGAGTCGGCCCTCTGCGGTGGGGCATGGGTTTGGTGCTTGGTAAGAGTGGACAAGTGGGTGTCAGCGGTGGCTTTGGCATTCTCGTGTCTCTATGCACGTGTGCGTTTGTGTGGAACTGATGACAGAGAAAGCAATTTTTTTAAGAGAAAGTGGTGTTAAGAAACTGTAGGTTTCAGTGATGAGCAAATACCTAAACTGTAACATCCTAAAAGTGCGGGATTATTGTAATTGTAAAATTAATAAAAATCTTTTCTTATTTGCGGTGAGTTTCAAAATTTACCTCTTTTTGAGTTCTTGATTTAGAACTTTCGGCGGCAAAAATTCAAATTAAGGAAAACAAATTTTCTAAAATCAAGAACCAAATCTTCAAAAGTTGGATCCGGATTCTCATTTTCTTTTGTGAATCTTGGAATCCAAATTTTAAGAATCAAGATTTCAAATCCAAGTTTGAATTCCCAAAACCCTTGGTAAATCTCAATCCAAAAATTTCTAAAAAAATTTAAAACATCAAGGTTCAAAATAATTTTAATGTTATCATTCAAATTATCTGGCACTTAATCAAATCAGCAAGAAAATTTGAATTGTTCAATCCTCAAAAATTGGAAAATCCTCTTTGGGCCCAGCCCCTTTTCCCTCCGGCCCACTTGGCCCGCCCGAGACTCCCCTTTTTTCCCTTGCCTCGGCCGCCTCCTCCTCATTCCTTTCCTGCCACCGCCGCCAGGCTCCTCTTTCTCCTCCTCCTTTTCTCCACCCATTCGGATGCTCCGCCTGGCCACCTCCTCATTTCTTCTTCCCCCTGTTTGCTCCAGATCGGCCCTAGTGCCTGGCCCCTTTCCCCTCGCCTCTAGCCCACCGGCGCCTTGCACTACTCCTCCCCTTCCTGCTTCGCGCACCAACTGCCCTGGCCCAGCTTCTGCCTCCCCGCCCGGCCACATCCAACCACATCCAGCGCCCCTCCTCTATCGTGCTAGCCCTACTCTCTTCGCCCCACCGAACTAAGCCGTTGCCCTTAGTTCCAGTAGCATTCATGCCACCTGCACCTCGCCTGGCTCCTTCCGTCGCGTCGCCGAGCTCGCCCCAGCTTCAATATCGCGCAAGCGCATCACATCACCTCACCAAGGTAGCCCTGCGCCGGCTTCCCTCCACTCCTCTTCCACCGAGCGTTAATACCACGCTAGTCCCTGAGAGTCACTTCGCCGAGCTGGCCTCGCCTAGTGCTGCCTTCTCTGCTAGCCTGCGCCGGCCTCTTCCCCCTCTTTTCTAGCCACTCGGATTACTCGGCACTACTCCTCACTGAGCAAGTCCTCAAGGCTCCCGTTGGCCTACCACCATCTCTCGCCGGCCTACGCCCGTGCCCTCTGCCCTCGACGCCTCTGCCCAGACCAGCATTAGCTGTGCCTTCAATGCCCAGAGACCAACCACTTCTCTCGTGAATAAGTAGTCCATGAAGCTCACCTTCTCACCCCGGTGCCTTTTCCCCTTCTTTTACTTGCTCCTCCTTGGTAGCACCGGCCGCCACTCCGTCTCAGCTACTCCGGCGAAACCGTGGTGAGCCACCAGTGTCTCGACGCCCTGAAGCTCCACCACGGCATCACCAAGCTACCCCCACCGCTAATTGAGTCCCTCGTCGGCTGCAGTGCGCCGCCCACGGCAGCCCCTCCACACCGCCCGTGGCCTTCGTCGACAGCCGCTTCAGCACCTTTTCGGCCAAGCCACCGTTACGAGTGAGCTTCTTGTAGCCTCCTCCTGCTAATGCCCCGCTAATCTCCCTTCCTTCTCTCCGGTTGCTGCAGCCCTGGGAATCCCTTGCTCCGGTCGCCACAAGCCATCCCGGCCTTGTTCCGAAGGGAGTCGTCATCGCGGTGCCTTGTGTCCTCGACCGCCTGGAACTTGATTGTGCTAGACAACGTCGTCGCCCAGGCCATCCCCCGTCAGCTGCGCCATCGCCAGAAGTGTGTCATGCCCTCCCTGCTTCCCTCAGCCGAGCCCCCTACTCCCAGAAGTCCCTGCCTGGCCCTCTCTCTTTGTGTGACAGGTGGGCCCCGCTGGTATATCTGTTCAGATTGTTGGTTATCGCTTGTTTAATGCCAATGCTGATATGTGAGAATTCAGTTCACAATTTTCATTTGCTAAGTATGGAAAATGGTTTTAAAAATAAAAATGCAATTTGCAGGATTAGAAGAGAAATTGTACCAAAAATCCATTAAAACTTTAGGAGAGAATCTATTAAACCCCATGTATAATTTCCAAATAACTAGCATAATTTTGTTAGTTATAAAAGCTAAAAGTTTAATGAGCATCAACAATTGAGAAATGATTCAAATCAAACCCAAAACTTTAATTCATTCACCGCATATCTTTCTCTCTGGATTTAAATCCACTAACACAAATCAAGTCTATTTAAAACTTGATTCATAAAATATCAATAGAACTCAGTTGATAAGACTTCTTCTGTTTGTAAAATAATTGTAAAATTCAATTTTCAATGTCATCTATAAAGTGCAAGTTTCAAATATCTATTGGCATAAGAAGCTATTTAAACTAAATAAAGGAGCATCTCTCTATTCCCCAACTAAAATATTTGGGAATAATTTCAATAATCAACCTAAGTCTAAATCTTGCAAAAATTAAAGCATAAAAGGAATTCTTAAGCAAGTAGCACCCGTGGCTAAAAATATTGCTAAAACACAACTTTGCATCTCGATTAATCTAATCATCCTCATAACCTATGGGAGCAACCCCATAGGGGTGAGATGCTAAGGGGGAAAGGTATTGTAAAGGCCTTGTGATGATTTCTCGATCTTTGTGACTAAGGAATCACATAGGCCAGTCAGGCTGATTATCTCTTGTGGGTACAGTTGTACAAACTCTGCAGAGTCTAAACTATTCGAATAGCCGTGCTCACGGTCAAGAGCGGACATGAGAACATCCTCGAGTTAGTTCTATTTTAAAAACCTTTTTCGAGCAGGATAAAAACTAAGTGGAGGGAAGCACTCTACTTTGTTGGATTTTTCCTGGAGGGACGTACTCCAGCGATGTATAATTAGGGTGGATGTAGCCCAGTAAACAAAACTAGCATGGGTAGAGGTAACCATGCATCTCAACAGGTGGATGTAACCTGCACTACTATTAATATTGCACTCTCATTTTACAACTTGCATTTTGGTTAAAACTGCTAAGTCACAGGAACTTTATTTATGATAATTGGAAATGTTGTTTTAGCAAATAAAATAACCTCAAGCCTCCTTTCACAGCCTTGCATGTAATAGTTATTAGCGTTGCATTCTGTGTGGTGGCTTGTTGAGTACAATTTGTGCTCACTGTTGCTTATTACCCTCCAGTCAGTCAAGAACAAAAGAAGGCCCAGCAATGCTTCAACAGGGTCGATAGAGTTGGTATTAAAGAAGGCCATGGACATAGGTTACGAAACCCCAGTTGGCTGCCTGTGGGCAAGTCCTGAGGGTCCCCATTGTGTGAAGATTTTTCGCTGCTGCACTCTCTGTTTTTTGGCCTAATCGGCCCATGTAAGTTATTACTGTACAAATTATGCTTTCGTTCAATATGTTTTTGATATCGAGTGATGTATCTGTGAGCACTAGCTACTGATCCAGGGAATAGTGCAGAAATCACAGAGGGATTCGGATTGATAAAATCCGGTTCCGACATAAACTACCCCTGCTCTATTCTTCTATATATATGAGGTTTTGTACCATGTAATGAGTGAACAACAAGATCAATAAAGCTCCCACTCTTATACTCTATTCTCTGGTGTTCTATGTGATTATCAGATTGCTTGGATAATTATATTGTGTGTATGCATCACCGTTCGTTGATATACTCCATTTTGCAACACGTTATCAGCACGAGTCTCTACAAAGGTGCACGGCATGCATTTGAATCAATCTATTATTCTTAGCAGTACATATTGTTCAATCTAGATTGAATTCCATATTCACAGTATGCCATTCATATGGTCGATCTCGTAGTAATCATTCCTACTAGATGGATATTTGGGTTTTCTTTCTTAGATCCAAATCAGATGTCATGCCTACATATATAGGAAGAACTTACATGAATCAATATGATTATTTGTTAATGCCTGCAACAGATCGATTTTTTGTGTAGGCATAACATCATAGAACAATCGAAAAAATGAATCTATTATTCATGCAGACCACAGCTATTTTTTCGAGTAATCGAATTCGACAAAACTCATCAACGAATAGAGGCCACCGCTGCCGCCGCGCCGCAGCACCCCACGCCCGGCTACTGCTGCGTAGGACCCGCGCCGGCCAACCGGGCCCAAAGCGCCCGCCGCCGCACAGGGCCCCCCACTCGTTCGCAGTCGCCGCATCGGACCTTTTGCCCGCCGCCGCTTAGGGTCCCGCATCCGGATCGTCGGCGCCGCTCAAAGCAGGCTGCCACCGCTACGCCTGATGCATCGGGCCCCCCAGCCACGCAGGCCCCGCGCCGACGACGCCGGCCGTGGCGTCGCCACGAGCCCCGCAGCTCGCCAGGCCCGCGACCCCGGCCACCGTCTTTGCGCCCGCCACTCGGACCCTGCTCTCGGTCGTAGGGCCACCGCACCGAAGGGCTGCCGGCCGTAGGGCCGCCGCGCCATGCAGTAGGGCCGCCGTGCCGAAGGGCTGCCACGCCGTGTAGTGGGGCCGCTGCTGGTGCGTTGCCTTCCACGTGCATACAGATCCGAAAAAGGGGGAGAGGCGGAGAAGGTTTTGTGGCCGGATGTAACATCCTGATTTTTTTGAGACTTTTAAAACCTTGAATAAATAAATAAATTTCTGGAATTTTCTTGAATTTAAAACAAGCTTAAATGAATTTTGAGAATTTAAAAGAATTTAATATGATTAAATTCAACATCAAAATTTGCTGGAAATATTTTATTTGGGTTTCTTGTCTCTCAAGGAATTTTTTGGTATTTTTGGTGAATTTTCTGGATTTATTTGCTATTTTCTAGAGCTCTTGGAAGTTTATTTGAATTTCTGGAAAAAGAAATCTTTTTGGAAAATCTCCCCACTGCCCGATCCCACCACCCGCCACGCGTCGCGCATCTGCGCTGACACGCGGCGGCACTAGCTGCGCCCGTCTCCGTCGCCCGCCTTCCCCTCCCCGATGGCTGACACTTGTCACGCATCGAAGCCGTCCCCGTCGCCGGATCTGATCCGCGCCGTCCGTCTTCACTTACCCCTTCGCTTCTCATCCGACGGCCTGGTTCTTTTTCCTCCGCCACCCGTCGCTCATCCGAGCCATCTGTCCGTTTCTCTCTCTCTCGCTGATAGGCGAGTCCCGCCAGTCAGGCCCGTCGTCCCCGCCGTTTCTTCCTCCGCGCGCCGTCGCCATTATTGCCGCCGCCCGAGCTCCGCGTTCTTCGCCTCCCGGCCGTTACTCCTCGCCATGAATGGTCCCGGAGCATCCGCTCGTCGTGCGCGTTAATAAGCCGCAGTTTCCCCTCGAGGTGTCGCCCGTTTCCGCCGGTTGGAGACGAAAACCGTCGCGTTAACTCCGGCGAGCCGTACGTCCGTTTCTTCTCCACGGGGTATAAAGACGTCGCCGGGGAGCCCTTCTACCCCCTTCGCGCACTCCCCTCCTCTCCAGCTCCTCTTCGCGTGCGTCGCCGCCGTGTTTTCAAGTCGTCGGAGCACGTTTTTGTCGCCGCCGGTGAGCTCCTCCGCCGTCCCCGTCGCTCGCTCCGCCCCTCGGTCCCCGCGCCAGCACAGCGCGCCCGCTCCCTCGGTCACGCCACCCGCGTCCGCGCTCGCGTCCGCGCGACGCTTCGCGCGTTGTGCCGGGCCACGTGTCGAGCATCGTCGCCTTCCCGCCTCCGCGTCCTCGCATCCGCGCCGTTCGTTCAAGATCGGAGCCGCGAGGCACCAGCTGGCGCCACGCGTCCTCCTCTCCGCCGTTGGATCCCACCGACACTCCGCGCCCGCGTCCGCGACGCCTCGCGCGACGTGCCCGTCACGCGTCGCCGATCCACTCCCCGCGCCGGCCACGCGTCACCATTGCCCGCGCCCGCGCCACGCGCGATGCTTCGCGCGACGCGCCGCGCCACGCGTCGGCAATCCTCGCCTTCCCGCCTCCGCGCCGTCGCATCTTCACCATCCATCCGGATCTGAGCCGAAGGCTCAGATCTTGCCGCGTGGACAACCGCGAGCCGTCCGATCTCGCCGCTGCCGCCCGCGCCCGAGCCACCCGCGTCAGCCCTAGCCACGTGGCAGCACTAGCGCGTGCCACGTCAGCCCTAGTCCACGTCAGTAGCCACGTGGCATGCCACGTCAGCTGCCACGTCAGCCAAAATTCGCCCCAGGTGCCACGTGGCAGCCACGTCAGTAGTTGACACGTGGCGCCCACGTCGATCGACCCTAGCTTGCGCGTCGGTAGCTGCGCGCGTGTCTTGTTCGTGGACTCGGTCCACCGTGGACCGGCCCCACCTGTCAGCCTCTAAAATATTATTTAAATTCCTTGCTGACGTCATGATCTCAGTTTTCCTTTAGAAAATTAATTCGGGAAATTGCCTGCTGACGTCATAAATGATTTTCGGTTTAAATTTTAATCCAGAAAATAGTCTTTTTCTTTTATTTTGTATTTAAACTTTCGAAGGCTATAACTTTTGCATTTTAACTCCAAATTGACCGATTCAAATTTCTAAATTCATCTAAAATTCCAAACTTTCATTTGGTATATTTATTTTTAATTTTTGAGTTTTTATTTTATTTTATTTATTTGAGTCTTCTCGTTTCTCGTGTAGAATCCGATCTGTCCGACGATTTTCAAGAGCAACTTCGGGAAGATTCCAACATAATTCCAGAAGGCAAGTCTCCTTGACCATTTTGCTCCTACGTTTTATAAATAGTTTTTGCAAATTAATTTAAATTATTTGCATGGCTATGTTTAGTAAATTGATAATTTTAATTCTAAAATTTAGATAAGCACCCAATTTGTTATGCCTCCTTTGGAAATTACGTACCATGTACCCTTGTCAACTAGGGATAATATTTAGCTCAATAATGAGTTAGCATTACTTTTGTTGAATTTAAATTATTATCAAATGCTTAGTCTAGCTGATAAATAAAAAAAACTCATATGAGAAAAATGGTTAATGAATGATTTGTGATTTAATATTTTGTTTGAAAAGAGGTAATAGATGTTACCACTGTAAATTTAAAATAAAAATGAAGTTCAAGGTAAAATTTGACGAGGGTGGATGGAATGTTTGGCTGGTGCGGTTTAGCACGAAAAATGAGTTTGTGAATGATCCACTCTAGTCGTCTAAGGACCGATTCTTGTGTTTGTCCAATCTGAGTAAAACAGTACAACCACAAGTTAAAATGGGTACAACCTAGCTAATTAACCTATAATGGTTTAGTTTTTGTGTCACTATTGGAAAATGGGTATCAGGGATTTACTAATTACTCAAAGTGAGGGGCAGGGATTTACTGCACTCACATGGCACAAGAGGGGGCTTCTGAATGTGGTGGATTTAACCCTTCAGCGGTGAAACCTCAGCGGGTGATATAAAACTATACTAGAGTAGGTCAAAAGCTTTGTGATATTTTATCTGGGTCTTATGCCAATGGAAGCATGTTGACTGTTAGGATAATATATCTCTTGTGGGTAAAGTTGTACACACTCTGCAGAGTAATAAAACTATTCGAATAGCCGTGCCCACGGTCAAGGGCGGACAAGGAATGCATCCACATAGTAGAGATTTGGCTTTGAATTTAAAAAGAAAAGGTTTTGAAAAAAAAACTAGAGAGTGGATAGAACTCTCGTGATTTTGGTCTGGTGGATGTAACCAGTTCAGGTGGTATTAAACTCCATTTTGAATCTTGACGGAAATAGCCTAATTATCAGTGATGGTGGATGTAACCTTCACTAAGGTACTTATTAAAATTTAGATTATGAAAATTCAATGTTTAACAAAATGCTTTTAGTAATAGTATATAAATTTGAAATAAAATGCTGATTTGTGCAAAAGAGCCATATAGCCTTCCTTTGTTCAACCTTGCATCTAATGCATCTTTCCCAAGACTTGCGGAGTACTTTATGTACTCACATACTACACTTCAAATAATTTTCAGAGGAGGTTGAAGCTCAGGAAGGAGACTACGACTACTGTTCCGCTTGCGGCTGTGATGGATTCTTTCCGGAGGAATAGGTCTCGTTGCTCAAGTCAATTGCCTGTGGCATATTGATGGGCCGTCTATCTGAATATTTTGCTTCCGCTGTTACCTTTTGTGTAATAGGTTCTGTGAACCACAGTTGTAAGGCCTTGGGCCAAGACTTATGTATTTCAGTTATTATTGTAATAAAGCGTGGTTGGCATTGTATCATTTTTCTGATTATCTGTGTGTACTAGCGTTGATCTGGGACTAGTACTGCAATACACAGGGGGTCCGGGAGTTTCTACTCCAGGGTCTCACACCGGAGGAGGCGGTTGTGGCCCAGGTGAGGGGGAGCGATTCTTGTGGCCGAAATGGGGGTGGAGGTAGAAGTGCGGCTGTAGCATGCAAAAATGGGGGAGGTGGAGAGAGTGGAGTGGCCGGTGGAAGAGATAAGGTGGCCATATTTGCAATAAAGCACTCGGGGTTTCTAGATATTACAAGTACGTGATGGCTTTTGCATTTACCTCCCCATTCTTTGGATAAATTAGATCAATACAATTGAAGCTGAAATTAAATTATAAAAATATGACCCCATAGTTTGTTATAATAGCAATTTGGTCCAGAAAACAGCTTTTATTTCACATGTTTATTTAAGGGATTATTTCAGCTTTGCTGATTATCCAAATGATATTGTGGCAATGTTATTTATTCCTCTGGAATTACTTTATTCATTATATTGTTTTCTGCTTATTAAATATTTCTGAAAATTATTTATTAGCAGAAATTCATTAAAGATAGCATGTGGTATTATTGTTATATGTTTTTTTGGATTTATTCATCATGTTATTTCTGCTTTATAGTAATTCTGAAAATTACTTATTAATTAGCAGAAAATTATCAAAATTGCCAGAAAATTCTAGAAAGTTTTAGAAAATCCTAAAACTTGGTTTTTAGGTATATGAGCTTCCGTAAATTTATGAAACTCTAGACTTAGTACACCTTGGAAGCATCATATTTCTTTATGGTTTATTTCCTGGCATTGTGTGTTTAGGGATTTATTTAATGGGTTAGAAATTTCTAAAAATTGCTTAAATGCCCTAATAATTCTAGAAAATCCCAAGGATTGCTAGGAAAATATGGAAAATGGTACTTTATCTACTGGATAGAAAAAATGTAAATTTTACAGTTTGCACTCTTTCCATACACCTGAGATTACTTACCAGAAGTAAGTATGTAGCAAATTGCATGGATATTGTATGATATTAGGCATCACTAAGTGGATATTTGCACGCCCCGAATGGCTGCAATTGTATCACCTAGGCTTATTTTCACTGACATATAGTCATACCACTGTTAAGCTTGATGCTGACAGAGTTCTACCCTTTTACCGCTAAAAGGTAGAAACTTTGTAGTTGGTGAGGTATGGCCTCTACTCTACCCTGGAGTGTTACTGGTAGCCCTGAAGGCACTTTGCCAGAATCTATTACTCTTTATAGGACCAGAAGTCCACATGCAAGTATTACTCTGTCTTGTACTACACTGTCTCTGGACTACATTTAGGTAACTTGTATGTTACCAATAAACAAGTGCATTCATAAGTAAGAATATGCCTACGGTAAATAAAATGGAGACCAGCAGCATTCTCCCATTATCCCTTAGCATTATTCGGATGTAAATTTCCTATATGAGTAGCATCAATTGTAAAATACAACTCCTGTCGAGTTTGGTCTTGCTCATGAAGAGCTGCTCTTACCCTTTGCTTTAAATTAAAATGGTGCATTAGATAATTGTTTTCTCAGATACCATAAATATTTAGTCTAAGATGTTCTGTTAAAACCTTACCCCTGCTGAATAGCTTCTTAATACAATACATTGCCAGTAGCATATCTTACCTGAAGTAAGATTAATTAATCATGCATGGAATAATGTTTGTAAATATTATGCCTGATATTTGAAAGGACCGATATGCCTCAGTTTATTATTACCTAGATGGCAATAGGAAAAGTGTCCTTGAAGACACAAGAAATCTAGTCAAATATTAAATCCCCGAAGGATTACCTCGACTAGAAAATGCTATAAACCCTAAAGACTTCACGTCTATATATAACCCTATCTTCCATATTACCAAGTGTGCATTGTTTTCATGCCAATAAAATTATACTCTTGAAGTAGTATAATAATAATAATAACTTATTGCTAAAGTTCTGAGTTAATTCGAAGCAAATGCCAGAAGCATACGCTATCACTTGGAATTTGGTGGTTGGCGTGAAAAGGGGGAGGAATTGGGCATATGAGGAATATTGTAACCTCTGAGGCTGAAGCGAATAAGCCTAAAGCTGTCAATTTGAGAGATAATTGAACCTACTATCCACTGTTAGCAAAGCATTGCAACCTTCAAAGGGTAATTGATTTGTCTCCAGTAATCTAGTAGCCAATATGCGACCACATACATGAGTATTACATGGTATCATGAAGCTACCACACATATACCACTGGAAGCTATAACCATTTGCCTGGAGCAAACATAACTCTCAAATACTAGATGACCTATTGGATGTTAATGATCCTGAATGATCTACATATACTACATTCATTTGGCGTTATAAACAGGCATATAAATTATCTCTCAAATTAATCACATATATTACTGAATAATAATTATTCCATCTGGGAGGTTAAGCTATAAGTATATTCCAGCAGAATATATATAAATATATTCCATGTAGATTAATCGTCAAGCGTGTTTATGTGATAGTGTTATATTCATACTTTTGCCAACATCCTAAAAATGTACTTTATGCAGTGAAAGCATAATACCCTTGACTAGACCAAAACATGTCGCACTAACACAAAACTTGAAGTTTTGTGCGATCCAAATTTTAAGATAGAA
Organism: Melocanna baccifera; assembly: GCA_036346265.1. Classification (NCBI taxonomy): domain Eukaryota; kingdom Viridiplantae; phylum Streptophyta; class Magnoliopsida; order Poales; family Poaceae; genus Melocanna; species Melocanna baccifera. The sequence continues at coordinate 8,220,930 of CM070707.1, read as the reverse complement.
GTATAAGAAATTAGATCATAATATTGGGCAATATATAAGAAACTAGAATATTTCTGTTATGACAGATTAATAACCCAACAGATGTTTGGGATAATCTACCAGAAGTAGAGATGCGCAGTTTTCCATATCATTGCATTAATAAATATCTAGTTCACTGCATTAAGATAAGGAACCCCAATCAAGAATTAGTGCATATTATGAGAACCAATCATTTCCCGTATGATATCACCACCGTAGCATACTGAGGGGATTTTGAAGTGTGCTATTAACAAAGATCGTATCTCGACATTAGGGGGACAGAAATGCCCAAAATATTTGAATGTCGTGATTTTGAAGTGTGGTACTATTCATGGATACTGTTCATGTGAACAGTATCAGCATGAATAGTGCCAGCCCAAATAGTTTAAGCGTGATTACAAGGCCCAAGGCCCAATTTGACTCAGACTAGAAAAGTGATGTAACTTGTTTTGCAGTTTCTGATCGGCTCGGGTGGAATTTTGAGGTTAGACCAGATTCATCTGAAAGTAGACTCCGATATCTTTCCAACGATTACTCACGAGCCCCAAGAAACCTTCTGGATCAAAAGTTATAACCGTTTGAAGTAGATGCTGTCAAGCAGTCCAAATCTGAGTCGAACTCGCGAATATGAGTTGGATTGTGCTTGATGGTTCCACTTCTACACTTGAGCTCGCGTGGTTCTTCTCCATGGTTCCTAAGAACAAGAAAATCACAAGTCTTAGGAAGTATCGAATTCTCAGCGGAAATATTATTGACTCCTAAAAACGAGTTTACCTGATAGTTGAGTTGTCGAGCACGTGCCCGAGTAATTGGACCTTGCCCATCATTCATGGAAGCAGTAAGAGGAGTGTTCATATCGGTAGAAGTGATGTCCTTATCATAGGGAGACTGCCTAATTTCTTTGCTCATTGCATGAAGGAGTTACAAAGTATTTACTTGAAGTAAATGTGTCGCTAAGTTTAGAATACCCCGGGTTGAATAGTATTTCCATCTTTAGGAAAATTGACTTATTGGTTAGTGACCTAAAATCTATAGGGACGCCTGTGGATCTAAGGCCTAGTGACATGAGTCAAAATAATTGTTAAACACTACTTGAATACTTTAGAAGAGAATTCACCCTGAAGGTGAAATACCTCATGAAGAGGTGCATCCTGAAGATGAAAACCCCGGTAATAAGGCGTGCACATATTATAATACTGGGGAACACAGAACTACCAAAAGGCCTTTGTTTTGGGAAATGACGAAGTTTTTGGTTAACACTAAAAGACACTCAATTATGAGTATATTCGAAGAAAAGTTGTCGACAACTAGTTTACCTCTAAAATTGCTAAAGGTTTCTCGTATGATAACATAAATCCGAAATCAAAGTCCATGGCCGAACACCTAAAGTGTTCATATCGGGTCGAAATGAAAGAAAGCAATTGAGGCCGAACCATAATCGCAAATGAAAGTCTTGGCACCTATTCGTTTAGACTTGATGGGTCGTTATGAAATAATGAGGTGGTGAAAGCGATGGTTCAAGGATCCCTATAGAGATCTATATTCTCCAGTTATGAATGAAATAATGTTCCGTTACATAATAACTCTGGCAGATGACAATAATAAGATATGTAATTATTGGATTCTGAAAGTCCTTGATGGGAACCCTGAAAGAACCCAAAGCTCGATCCCTGAAGGTCTCGGTGATTTAACAAAGTTGCTACATGTATGTACATGTATATAAAACTCATACCTGAAGAAAGAATATCTCCTAGGAGAGAAAGCCTTTTCCCTGAAGAGAAAATAAATCATCAATTGATTGAAAATACACCAACGATTGTACAATCCCGAGAAGTGAATAAGAACACATCCAAGACCCGAGAAAATGGAATGAGGAAGCTAAGAACCAGAAGTTCACCACATAAGTATATATAAAGTGCATTTCCTATCAAAAGCTGATGAAGTGGGAACGTCCTCTATTACCATGAAGGTATCACATGTTTGGTGGTAATGGAAAATTTATTAATCCCCTAAGTGTCAAAATTAAGACTGGTTACATTGACTCTGTGGTAGTATGTCTATGCTATGAGTTCCATAGAATAGACGTTTGGTCATATGGTACTACTCAAAGATGGTTGCTAAATGTTAAAGAACCTGAAAGGTTTTAACAAGTCACATCCTGAAGAAATGTGACATTGTAATTAATTAACCCCATATCCTAATTAGGATAAATATATTGGCCTACATTCATTTCTTAAAATGGATTAAAGGCAATAGAACAATAAGACTTCACCAGAGGTGGTCTTCCGGGGGAGCATATGCTAAACTTTTATAGTTATGTATAAGATTCAGAAAATCTTGACTTTAGTCAAACCCAGAAGGTATTGACTTGATGATCATGACCTTAAAGGTTTTACCACCTATCGATATAAGTTAAATCGATGGACATGATAAAGATCTTGAAGATCATAATATATCCCGAAGATATTTTATACATTCTGAAGATAAGTATTGCAAAGCCTGAAGATAAGTGTTGCACTCTTTTCCCTTCGTAAGTTTTTCCCATTGGGTTTTCTTGCTTGAAGGGTTTTTAATGAGGCAACAACTGCAATATAATTTAACGTGTGCTATGTACTCTTTTCTCCATTCCTTTTTTCCCACTTGGTTTTTTGAAAGGAGTTTTTAATAAGACATATGCATATTGTGGTATGAAGCCTCACCAGAACATGCTTAGCCTAAGTGAATGATTAGCTACATACAGAAGTTATGTAGCACACATACCGATGATAACCCCCACCATTATCTATGAAGATAATACAATTTATGATGCAAACGGGTTGTGATAAAAGTAATAGCAGAAACATATTACTCTTAAATTCTTTTATCCTCACGGGCTTCAGAAGAGCAAAGAGGAAAGATACTGAAGCTAAGACTTGTGATGATCTGGCAGATACGTTCACAAAATCTCTCCCAACCTCTATTCTCCAGAAGCACATGCGAGGCATAGGGATACGGCGACTTAGAGAGTTACAAGGTAGAGGAGGAGTGAATCCTTGAACCATAGCCCTTATTTAAGACTAGAAGTCTTATATGATTCTGAAGATCTAATGATGTACTCTTTTTCTCTTTGTGAGTTTTCCTAAAATTTTCTCACGTAAAGGTTTTAATGAGGCAACAAATGCATCACAAGGAACGGATGCAATGTACTATTTTTTCCATCCTTTTTTTCTACTGGGTTTTTGGGAGGAGTTTTTAACGAGACATGTGCATACCATGGTATTCGCCCAAGGGGGAGTGTTAAGAAACTGTAGGGTTTCAGTGATGGGCAAATACCTAAACTACCCCTGCTCTATTCTTCTATATATATGGAGGTTTTGTACCATGTAATGAGTAAACAACAAGATCAATAAAGCTCCCACTTTTATACTCTATTCTCTGGTGTTCTATGTGATTATCGGATTGCTTGGATAATTATATTGTGTGTATGCATCACTGTTCGTCGATATACTCCGTTTTGCAACAAGTGGGACTCTTATGTAACAACCTGTATATGGGGCCAACGTGTTCCCCCGTAACTACTTGAAAGATCAATTGTAGAGTGCTAAAGATGAGTATGTATTAAACTTGCTCATGCTTTAAATGTAAAAGCCAAAATTTTATTATAAGAGAGTATGGCTTATTAGCCATGTTTACAACATTAAGAGTATCGAAACCTAAAGTTTATGTTACAACACAAAATTTCTTCCAATTGAACCACATGCATGCTCAAGCATGGTAACATCCCTAAAATCAGGGCATCCGAAAGTATGAAAAAATTAAAACTTTTTTAACTTCATCTTATTGGCATTTGGATTTTTATGGTTTTTGATTGAAGATCTGTAATGCCCTAGACACCATTTTGGCGTTTACTGAAGTTTTTTATCGGGTTCGCGGAATTTTCTTTCTCGGGGAAATCGCAGAGGCGGGTTTCAGCTGCAAATATGGTTGTGGGGTAGTATTCTTTACGAGCATGTTGTGGTCTAAGTGGTAGTATTCTTATTGAATATATTGTGGTCTAAATGGTAGTATTCTTAATGAATATATTGTGGTCTAAGTGGTAGTATTCTTAGTGAATATATTGTGGTCTTAGCGGTAGTATTCTTAATGAATATATTGTGGTCTATGTGTAGTATTCCCTATGAATTGATTGATTTTGATCTTGGTGAACCAAATGTGGATTATGTGGTATTGTCCTTATTGAATCATGTGTGGATTATGAGATAGTATTTGTAACATCCCAAAATACAGGATTAATGTATTTGCAAAAACACAATAAAGACTTTTCTCTGTTTTCTGTGTATTCCAAATTTTCTTTCATCTGAGTTCTTGAATTAAGACCCTCGGCGGCGAAAATCCATTTGAGAAAAACAAAATTTCAAAATCAAGAACCAAGTTCCGAAGTCAAAATCCGAATCCTCAATTATGGGTTCTAATTCAAGACTTTGAAAACTAAAGCATTTAAAACACCAAGATGCAAGTTAAAAATTTATGTTAGCATTTGAAATTCTATGGCACTTAATCAGTTCAGCAAGGAATTTAATTTGTGAAAAATCCCAAATTAAGAAATTCCTTTTTTTGGCCAGGCCCATTTCTTTGCCCCAACTGGCCCATCCGGCCCTCCTCCTTTCCTCACTCCCGATCTCTTACTCCTTCCTCGATTTATTTTCCTCCTCTATATTCAGCACCGCCGCCAAGCCTCTCCATCCCCCTTTTCTTTTCTCCGCCACCGCGCTAGGCTTCATCACTAGCCGTCCAAATCAATGCCTCTCCCTCCTCCCTCTTTCCCTACTTGCGTCCTGCAGCGTCGGCCTTGCTTTGTGCGTCACGTGCCTCTCTTCTCCTCCCCTTCTCAGTGCTTGTAGGTCTGTCGGCATGAACCTCACCACGCCGCTCACGACCGCCATGCTTGTCGGGGACTTCCTGCGGACTTTCGGACTCGAGCTGGCATAGATAACGCCGAATGTGATAGCCCGGCTTGCCGTGTACAGTTTGGTGTTGCGTACAGAGGCATGCTGGCCGACCGTGTCGCTGTTCGCCTTTCTCCACGACGCATGGTGTGAGTCAGAGGATTGGGGAGACGGGACAGTTCCCAGCTTCGGCAGCGTCGGCCTTGTCTTGCGTTCGCAGTGCGAGAAGATTTTCCCCGCGGACTCGGGCCGGGTGGAGTGGGAGCCGAACTAGATGAGGCGGTGGTTCTTCCACTGCGTGGCGAGCGGTAGCGGCCTTGAGTGTTCGGGGCGGCCGGTAACATTCAACACCACGCCTGGTGTGCTGATAGATGCTGAAGATCAACGAATGGAGCAGAGGCTTGTGGGGATCACCGCCCGTTTCAACATGCGCGACCTCGCCGAGGAGTTCATCATGTACGGCGTGGCACCACTTGCTGCCGAGTGGCGTGTTACACCTGGGAAGCTTCGGCGCGACAACGTTTGCCCGTCCGTGTGTTCGCTGCCGAGACCCTCCGGTCCACGTAAGTGTTGATCGAGCTTAGTTTGCGTGTGCTGCTCATCGGGGCTGTTGTTTTAAATCATGCCCCTTGCTGCTCACAGATGCTCTCCTGGAAGACATGGAGCGTGAGGTGGATGCGTTCCTCAGATCATATACGGCCAGGGAACACGCCCTGCACGTAGCTGCGACCGCGGAGGCAGGTCTGGTGCGGATGAACCGTGTATGCGAAGCCTTGGGGATTAGTGTGCCAAAGCGAGGTGTTCCAGCCCCGATCCCGCCTCTGCACGGTTCCAAGGTGAAGGGAGTACCAGGGGCACTGGCTCCGGCTCGGCGAAGTATGCTGAGGCGGAACTGCCACCCATGGAGGATGCTGGGGCGGGGTCTTTGGCTACGGCGTTTACTTGGACGGAGGCCCCGCCTGCGGCGATTACCGAGGCAGGGTCGTCGCCTTACTCCCTCAAGGCGAAGCGGCCCCGTACGCTATCGCCCCTTCGCTCTGTAACACCCCAGGACCCATATTACCCTGGAATGCCACTAAACCACTCTACAGCTATCTAAAATTTTAAGATAATTTATTCCGGCAATAATTTCTATACATAAAGCAATAAGCAGAAGCATAAATAACTAAGAGAACAAAGATATCGGCATCAAGTTCAATAATTGAAGCAACCTCTAGCAGATTAATCAATGAATTGTTCACAAGTCCATCATTCTTAAATAAAATAATCATCCACGAATTTGCTAAGCATTTTGCTAGAATTCCATCGACTTTTATTACAGCATGAATTGATGAACCAAGTGCATTATTGTGATGTCGCTCTACCCATCCCATGAATGCTCAAGAATCACCTGTAGGGGGGAAACAAGGGTGAGATAAAAATCTCAAAGAAGCAAACTGCTTAATGTGCTATTCAGACTACAAACAAATATACAACATCATTAAAGTATCCACATGTCCACATCCACAATGTGCATCCACATTCATTATCAAGCTAATTAAACTACAATGATATTAAGCATCAATATCTATTTTCCATAATAACCACAATTATAGCCTCAACCATATCTACTACCAACAATGATAAAACATTAGCAAATAAATCTTGATTAACTACTTCATATCATCCACCACTACCACTACCAATGATAATAAAGCATTAACATGTTTTACCTCACTAACTTTATTATTTCACGCATCCACAACTGCTATCAACAATTACCACAAGAGAAAAGAATCTCATGCCACAAACACAACCCCTACCATACCACAAGGGATGAACCCCTTTCCATGACCACAGCCACATTTCTCATACCACAAGTGGCCCTCATGAGCCAATTCCACCATACAACTATGAAGTTGTAGTTGTTTGTAAAATAACTTCTTCGCAATATATTGTATAAGTATGTAAATGACCTTTCCACAAATGCAATGCATATGTATGCTATGCTCCACTACACCTTTACCCAACAAGGTAAAAGTGTGCATCGTGCTACGGCAATGCACGATGCTGTACCGGTACGGTCGTGGCTATAAGCGGCGACATCCATAATGCAATGTCATGACATGTTATGAATGATGTGATAATAATAAACCACAAGAATTTAACCACGAAGGTCAACCACATAACCAATATTCGGATCATCAAGATCAAAATCAATCGATCTATAGTGAATCCTACCACATAGATCACAATATATTCATCAAGATTACTACCACAAAGACCACAAAAATACCAACTTCAAGGGCATCAATATGATACTCATAAATTTAACAACGAGGAAATATCTTCATATCCACCATGTATTTACATTCATATACCACAATTAGCTCATTACGCAAATTACCACAATACTACCAAAACTCATCCAAACATGGCAATTGATTAATATCTTGCTACCACAATTTTACTCAAAAAACATGTAATCATGACATATCATTTATCATTATGAAAAATCATGCATATTGCAAATAGTAAGAATAACGGGTTAAACGGTAGCACATCCGCTACGTTTACTTACCTCTACCGACGAAGCGACGAAATCACGCGCGTTCAGAAGCAAAATCGCCTATCCAAAAAGGTACCACTCAGCACACATTACAACAATGAAAATGCGACTCTCAAAGAAAAGATATCGCTAAGCCCCAAAACCCCACAACATCCTTCCCCGCGTAACGGTTCTACAATCTTTCCACTGCAGTGGCGCTGCTTAACATTTTCCTATCTTTAAAAATATAAAACTAACCACAGCAAAAGATATATATCTGGATTCCTCACTTAAATACCTACACTTTTCATGTATATCACATATTTTTATCTTGTCATTAACAAGGTGATTTCTAATGCACAAAACTGAGGACGTCCTCTGTTCTGAAAGTCTGGACAGCCGACTTGTAACGTGTCCCCAGAACAGATCAAGGCTCTAAAAATTCTGGTTCTTTTACAGAAGATAGATTACTGAATTCCCTACCGTTTTCTCAATTATGACCAAAACTTTAAAAATCATCTTCTACCCCTAATTCCCATCTGAACAGCTGTCTGTCCCTGTCTGCACCCCTGACGGACAGCGAGATTCCAGACCCTAGTACGTCTAAATTACGTGGCCAAAAAATCTGGAAAAAACACAGTAGATGCGTATCATCGTCCTCTACGTTTTTCCTTCTGGGGTGACCCTTGGGAAAAATCATCTTAGGTATCTAAACCGCACGAACAGTAACACCATGCGATTGGATCTACAGACAGTCAACCGGGATTCTCTAATTGGGAGTTTCTGAAATGCTAATCCCCACAAAACTTGGACCAAGAACCCTAAATTCAGTAGAAAACAGAGGGATTGGGGTGAGGGAGAGTTACCTAGGGGAATTCCTCAAGATCACTCTTCTTCTTCTTCTTTTCTCCTCTTTTCTTCCCTCCTTCTCCCTTCTCTTCCTCCCTTTCTTCCCTTCTTCCTTTTCTTCCTTTCTTTTCAGCCATGGCAGCCTTGAGGAGAGAGAGAGGGTAGGGAGGACGTCCAAGAAGGGGTGGGGCGGCCAAGGGGGTGGGAGGGGGCTTGGCTAGGGTTTGGGAAAAGAAAAAGGGGTAGCTTGGGCCCCCTTTGGGCTGGTTGGTCCAAATTGGCTAGGCCCCCCTCTAGGAAGCCCAAATTCTATATTTTTTAATGAATTAAATTCATTCTTTTATTTTGGATAATTTTCCAAATTAATTTCCGCCTCCCGCGATTCACCGAAAAAACGGAAAACTCCCCATTTTTAAAAAAAACCTACGCCGAATCGACGATCAGGATATTACACGCTCGGCGAGGGGGTTCACTGTAGCGAGCAAGGTCAGGGCTCTATGGGACTCCGACTCAGACACCGAGTACCCCTACTTCGATGTCCCTACAGTCCCCTTGGGGTCTGCAGCTGCCGAGGGTGGGGGCCTGGTGGAGGTAAGCTCTGACACAAAGACCCTCCCGCCTGGCGGTGTAGTCTTGCCAGGGGACGCCGATGTCCTTGCGGTTCCTAGCGAGGCTGAAGGTAGGCTTACATTGCCTGGTATGATCCCGCTGGGCGTCGGTAGGGCTGACGTCTTGTCCCCTTGCAGCAACATGTCCCCCCGAACATGCAGCCCTCGGAGCATGAGGATGTGCGCTCGGGAGAGGCATCCGGCGCCGCTGAACGTTCGGAAGGGGCATCCGGCGCCGTCGAAGCTATCACTACGGATGCCGCGCGAAGCCTAGCGGACTTCGTCCCTCGACCGGAGGTGCTGGCGACGTGGCAGGGGGTCGCGGATAGCGCGACCGCGAGCCTAGACCACGAGGCACTACAGACCTGTGGGTCGAGACTTCTTGGGAGAGTGCTAGAGATCTCCGAAATGAGGGTAAGTATCTGCCCCTTAGCAGTGCGCGGCCCTTGGAAGGTGTACTGACCACTTTATCACGCAGACGCTCACCCTTGGCTGGGTGCTGCAGGCGACCCATGCCCGTGAACGGGAGGCTTTAGAGGACCGACTGCGCGTCGCCGAAGGAGCCCTTCGCGCGGCGGAGGAGGCGCATTCCTCTAAAGACAACCGCATCCGACGCCTGGAGGCGGAACGCACGAGGGCCGTCTCATATGCTGAGGAGCTTGTGGCAGCAGCTCGGCAAGCGGCGGTGGAGGAGCGGGATGGCCTACTCCGGCAGGTTGCTGTTTTAGAGGAAGAGAAGAGCTGCCTTGCCGTGTCTCTGAGGGAGCGGGACCAGGCTTTGGGCGACGCCTCAATGGCGGCATGGGATGCTATGCTGGCTCTAGAGGGTACCCTTGAAAACCTTGTCGCCGAAGTGCCACCCCGCTCATTCGGCCCCGAAGAGCTTTTGCGGACACTTCGACGGATTGGGGAAGCTGCCAATCTTGCTCACGTCGCCGCGACGTCCTTTGGCAATCACTGCTCCTACGTGACCGCATGCTTGGCTTGTGCGCTTCTTCAGCACCCAGGCTGCCATCATGTTGATGAATTGGGCGACCCACAATTGAAAATACCGGCCGGGGCCAGAGTGATGTCCAGTGCAGTACTCGCTGTTCGCCCCGCCGTTTGGTTTTTTCACGAGCGGATCTGGGAGTACATCGAGGAGGCCATGGCAAAGGTAGAGCTGCGGCAGACCATGTACGATCAAGGGAACCTCGGCGAATGGCTGGATGGAGTTGTCCGGCGTGACGATGACGGCGCCGACGGCTCGAGGCAGGTGTGACCTCGGGGTTCTTGTGCGTTGGTGTGTGTTGTAACCTACGCACCCCATTCTGCGAATGAAGCGAAGATTGCTTCCCTTGCTCTGACCAACACGCCATTTTGTTCCAAGCAGCTGCCCGATAGGGCCCAGCTGCTGATTTTTGACGCCGTAACCCGGCGCCGTTTGGGGCGTTGGTGGCGGGCCGAAGACTCGCTGAATTTCTGGGCGAATCAACCCTCGACAGGCGAGGCTTCGGCGCAGGGGGGCGTCCAGGCGGAGCCGAACAAGTAGCGTTCGCAGGTGGCCGATAATGTGTAATGTAATAGGGGATGTTATCGGCTGTGACCTTTGTAAGCACTTTGTACCAACATGATAGATAAGCTGAAGCGCTTGTTCCCGTCGCCGTCTTTGGGCACATCCGCTCTGTGCTTTTCTTGTGAAGTTTGTTGGCTAATCGGGGTAGACGCATGTGGCAGGTGCGGAGCTAGCGCCTAGGCGAAGTAGACGCACGAGCGGTCCATCCCCTCTCTTCAAAGTGGTGGCAACGATGCTGGCGCCAAGTCAGAGTAGACGCACGAGCGCTCTGTCCCCTACCCTTCGAAGTGGTGGCAGCAGAGTTGGTGCCTAGTCGGAGTAGACGCACGAGCGCTTCGTCCCCTTCCATTCGAAGTGGTGGCAGCGGAGTTGGCGCCTAGTAGGAGTAGACGCGCGAGCGCTCCGTCCCCTACCCTTCGAAGTGGTGGCAGCGGAGCTGGTGCCTGGTCGGAGTAGACGCACGAGCGCTCCGTCCCCAACTGCTGGGTGGGATAAGGATAAAGTAGACTTGAGGAATGATAGGAACCTAGCTCTGTAGGCCCTATCCCTCATGGTCGATGCGGGAGTTCGCGGGCGCGACTGTTTCCCCGCAATTCTGATATTGGCGGGACGTTTAAGGCGGACTTGATGGGGTCTCTACACCTATTGCTTTACAGCTGGGAGGCGGTGGGTGCACCGCTTGTCCGTTGCTTCGGGGCCCCCCGTGATAGGCGGACACATGAAGTGTAATTGGTGGAGCCCTGTAGCTGAAACGGGGCTTTAAAAGAGGGGGAGCGGGCGAATGAAGTACCACTCGTCTTCCCTAACATTGGTGCCCTTGCAAGTTCCTCTCTTGAACTCACAGCCTCTACTATGCCTCAGCTTCCTCCAGTGCATCTGCACCGGCATCGATAGCGGCGAGGGCTCCTGTACACAGCTGATGCCACCGGGATGACCGCGGGGTCGAACACCCCGTCGACACGGGGTGGACGTGACGCCGCGTTGTGGGGCCCCTTTGCCAGCTCGCCTAAGGGCCGCGGCTGATGCGGGTTGGTGGGCAATTCACTTGTACTTCAGCGAGAAAACTGCTGACTTCGGGGGTAGACCTCCCTGGGCTGCCATCGAGGTCACGCCTCGCCTGGGGTGCCTCTTACAGGCTCCTTGTCTCCCCCCGTCTCCTCCCCTAGCTCGGGGATGCTCCTTGTGGGGGAGGCGGGTGGGGCTTTTTGCTTGTACTGCAACAGGGGGTGTAGCAGCACCGGAGGCAGGCTTCGACGAGCGCTCTTGTCCCTAGAAGCGTAGGCCATAGAGCTCCTGCGTCGCCCCTTCTCCACGGTGTCATAGCCGCCTCTCCTCCACGGCATCACAGTCCAGCCCGTCTTGCATGACGCTACTGCCGGGCTATGTCGCCAGGAGGAAGCTTCAACTGCCTCCGAACTAAGGGGGGGTCCCCTGTGATGGGTGCCGGACCCATGTATGTTGAAAACTTTGTACATGAGACACCTCGCCCCTATGCTCGTGGCCTTCCGTCATATGGTGCACGCGGTTTGCGAGAAGTGCGGGGAGCCTCTAGTGCCCATGCTCCGCTCTGTTTATACTCCGGAGACTGCGTGGGAATATCAACCACGTCATATTTATACTCTGGAGAGTACGCATGGCGGCAAAACCAACGCATGCACGGGACATCCGCGTCTTGTTTAGACTCAGTAGAGTGCGCAGGAACAACATCCGCATCTTGTTTGTACTCTGGAGAGTACGTGGGACTATCAACCACGACTTAGTTAGGCTCCGGAGGGTACACCAACGCACGCGCGGGATATACGTGTCTTGTTTAGACTTAGTAGAGTGCGCAGAGACAACATCCGCGTCTTATTTATACTCCGTAGAGTGCGTGCGGAGGCGGACCTCGACGCTACCTCTTATTTATACTTCGTAGAGTGCGCGCAAAGGCGTCCCCCCAGTGCATCTTATTTTTACTCCGTAGAGTGCGTGCGGAGGCGGACCTCAACGCTACGTCTTATTTATACTCCGTAGAGTGCGTGCGAAGGTGGACCTCGACGCTACGTTTTATTTATACTCCGTATAATTCGTGCGGAGGAGGACCTCGATGCTACGTCTTATTTATACTCCGCAGAGTGTGTGCGGAGGCAGACCTCGACGCTACATCTTATTTATACTCCGTAGAGTGCGTGCGGAGACGGACCTCGACGCTACGTCTTATTTATACTCCGTAGAGTGCGTGCGGAGGCGGACCTCGACGCTACGTCTTATTTATACTCGAGTGCGTGGAAAAATCAACCACGTCTCATTTATGCTCTGGAGAGTACGCGCAGTGGTGCCACCGACACGTGCGCGGGACATCCGCATCTTGTTTATACTTAGTAGAGTGCGCAGGCACGACATCCGCGTCTTGTTTATACTCCGAAGAGTGCATGCGGAGGCAAGCCTCCGCACGTTGTTGTGGGAAATATGAATGGCCTCACAAACGGTGAACTTTATTGAATTCCCGTTTGCACGGGTGAGCGAGTACAAAAGGTCGGAACTAACCACTCGGCTGTCGTCACGGCGGCGAGATAGGAGCCTCTGCTGCTTCCGCTGTCAGAGCCATCGGGGGAGTTTGGCGAGGTGCTGCTGGTGGCCGCCAGCGTCCTTGTGCCGGTGTCGTTGCGTTGGTGTGTCCGGCCTAGGAGTCTCTCTGGACTTCATGGTGTGGTCTTCGGGTGCCGAGCTCTATGCGCTAGGCCATGTCCGGTCGCCGTGGACGGTGATGACACCCCGCGGGCCTGGGAGCTTCACACATAAGAAGCCGTGGTGTGGGACAACCCCGAATGAGTTGAGGGCTGGTCGCCCCAATATCACGTTGTAGGGGTACTGGATATCCACGACGTCGAAGGTGGTGTCCTTGCTCCTCACGTTGTCGCTGGAACCGAAAGAGACCTGGAGGCAAATCTGGCCCAGTGCCATCAGCGGCTGACCTCCGAAGCCTTGCAGTAGAATTTTCGAGGAGCCCAGGCGACTCCGAGGGATCCCCATTTGGTCGAAGGCCCCGGCGAACATAATGTTCACGGAACTCCCCTCGTCAATGAGGACCCGTCTGACGTCACAGCCTGCGACGGCAGCACGGATGACCAGAGGGTCTTGGTGGGGGAACTCCACGCCCTCAGCGTCGACATGGGTGAAGGTGACCTCATACTGCGCCCAATCTGGTGGTGCCTACGCCGGGTATGCTGCCACGTAGTGTAACCTCCATGCGTAGGCCTTTCGCTACCTCTCCAACGCGAACTCCAGTGAGGAACCCCAGGAGATGACGTTTATGAACCTGCGCGGGGCTCCCTCCGGGGCATGGATCCACGGGGGGCTTTCCTGGGGCTGCTACACATGGGCTTGAATCCGCCGGAGGCCTTCCTGTGGGTGCGGCCCCTGGTCTTGAATTTGTAGGGGGCCGTCCAGGTGTTGCTGGACGTGTGCCACGACGGGCGGGCGTGCCTCTAGGTCTCTGTCCCTGGCGACACTTTGCCGAAGTGCCGCGATGGTGTTGCATGCGCGTGTGTCTTGGTTGCCTTGACCATGCACTTCGCACCACTGGACGCGGCGTTGGTCGCCATACTCCGCACAGGGCCCATCCTCGCGGCCCTAGCCTTGGCCGCACCCCCGACCCCAGCGAGCCCTCGCACCGTGGCCAGCGGGGGAGTTGTCCTCGGAGCCGCCCTCAACGTCGAAGACATAACGGGCTCTCCGAGACTTCTGTTGGCCGCGCTTGGGCCTGTCTCCTTGTGGGTCCTTGTGCTGGGAGGCATCCTTTGATGGCTCCTGCCGGCGCATACCCTTCGAGGAGCCCTCCTGCGGCGAATATTTGCTCTTCGCCGTGTCCACCGCCGGATTGGAGTTGGCGTCGATGGCCTGACGCCGCCGCACATGTTCTTCTTCCCTGACGTATTCTTTCATCTTGTCGAAGAGCTTTGCCACCGTCTTGATTGGCTTCCGCGCATTGTACTCAGCCAGCGGCCCTGGGCGAAGACCCTGTATTGCTGCGTTGATGATGGTTGTCTCATTGATGTCTTTGACCTGGCAGCGGACCTTCGCAAAACGCTTGAAGTACTCCCGAAGCTTTTTTGACGGCTTTTGCTTAACCGCGAAGAGCTGATCCGTATCTACATGCTCGACATAGTTCCCCTGGAAGTTGTTGTAGAGGTGGTCACGAACCTGCTCCCACGCGTAGATGGAGTTTGGCTCTATGGTGAAGAACCAAGAGAGCGCCACTCCTTGCAACGTGAGGGAGAGGCCCTTCGCCTTCGTGGTGTCATCTCTGCCTGCAGCTTCAATGGCTGTCTTGTACACACGCACGAACTCCCGGGGGTCCGTATCGCCTTTGTACGACGCAATGGCACTGGGGAACTTGAAATCCTTTGGCCATGCTACCTACTGCAGGCCCGCAGATAACGGGGACTCCGGGTCCACGCATCGCAGCGAGACATGGCTAGATGTAGGAGCGTCGCGGCTATCAGCCCGCTCCGGCGTGGGCTTCGGCGCGGCCATCGGCGGGATCTGGTGACCCTGAGCCTCTTGCATGCTCCGCACGGCCCCACGGAGATCCGCTAGCTCTCACTGGAGTGTGCCAAGAGCTGCCAGCGGGGCGCATCCACGGGCGCTGACACTACCGCTCGCTGGTACTCGGCTAGTACCACCAAAATTGGCTGTCACACCAGCGGCGGAGCCGGGCGTTACTCGTGGGGCGGTGTCGGTCGCTGCGTCGGTGGTGGCGGGGTCAAACGTTGCGTCGGTGGTGGCAGGGTCAAACATTGCGTCGGTGGTGGCGGGGTCGAACATTGCATCGGTGGTGGCGGGGTCAATCGTTGCACGGTGAACACCGACACTCGTGGCTGCCGCGGCTGCGACCACCGATGCCGAAGCCCTGGTGTTGACACGGGACTTCATCGCGACCCCTCCCTTCTTCCTCACCGCCGATGATGGAGCTTTCTTCGGTGCCATCCTTCCGGAGATCCTGAAACTTGCTCTTGTCGTCCCCACAGATGGCGCCAACTGTTGTAGTTACAGACCAAACAGAGAGAGAGGGTGTGTGGTAGTGGAGAGTTAGGTGAGCAATGTTCTTTCTTTTTCCCCGGGTCTTCCCTAGGGCTTGCCTCACGTACATATATGTCCCGGAAGGGAGCGTCTTTACAATCGCGCCCTTACATCGAGTATACTTCCCAAGGGTAACTAAGTCATTGTACATGCCTTGGGTTTATAGCTTCCTAACAGGTCAGCTGGGTTTAGGTGGGGGCCACACCTACAACACCTGCCAATCTTCTTTGTCCCCTCAACAGCTAAAACAAGGCCACGGTAAACAAGCAAGGTAAGTCATTGCTTTGATCATATTGATCCTACATTTTACCAAAAATTATGTTCTTTAATTATCAAAAGTGCATGCTTAATTTATTATGCAAATATATGTCAAATGTAAGGTAGCTACTACCCACGTAATAATACCAATATTACTATGACACTCTTTACCGCTCGGTCTAACAAATCCTTTGTCGCCCTAGATATCAGTAATAGCTTTACTAGCTAAGTCATACTTACTGCTAAGCAAGTTTATGTACAGGGCATTAAACTACCCTACTCATTACTCTTCAAACATTGAAAATTATTTTTGGGTAGTCATTGGACGTAGATGACTGATAATTTGGTACCACTTACCTTATGCTTCTCAAAACTCTAAAAACTTGTTTACTGGTCTGGGCGATTGGTAAGAGTGGTTGGTGTAGATATAACATGAGAACTTGTGGTTTGTGGTATGCCCCACCTGAACGAATTAAGGACTAATCCTGTGTTGACCTCTCAATGTAAAACAGTACAAACCACAAGCTGGCAAAGTGTAGGCTTGGTTGATTAATTTACTAGACCCCCAAAGTCATCTCACAGGTCAGCTAGGAGAATGAAGGGGGCATGCAGGAGGACGGCGAGGTCCAGCCTGAAAGGGACACCAAGTGAAAGGTGAAGTTTGCTAGATAGGGTGGTGTTGCAGAGAGTAGAGTCTGGACTACGCCAGTTGCTATAAAGGGACATCCCGCATAACCTATGGAAGCAACCCCATAGGGGTGAGATGCTAAGGGGGGAAAGTATTGTAAAGGCCTCGTGACGATCTCTCGATCTATGTGACTAAGGAAACACATAGGCCTGTCAGGCTGATTGTCTCTTGTGTGTAAAGATGTACAAACTCTGCAGAGTCTAAACTATTCGAATAGCCGTGCCCACGGTTAAGGGCGGACATGGGAACATCCTCGAGTTAGTTCTATTTCAAAACCTCTTTCAGGCAGGATAAAAATCTATCAGATGGAGGTACTCTGACTTTAACTTTTCCTAGATGGACATACTCTAGTGGTTATAAAAAAACTAGCATTGGTGGAGGTAGCCATGCACTGTAAAAGGTGGATGTAACCTACGCTATTATTACTATTGCATTCTCATAATCTCTTTACAACATATGATTTGGTTAAACACTGCTAAGTCTCAGGAGATTTCTTATGTATTGTACTTGAAAAATGATGCTTTAGCAACTAAAATAACCTCAAGCCTTCCTTTCATAGCCTTGCATGTATTATTAATATTGCATCCTGTGTGGTGACTTGTAGAGTACAATTGTACTCACTCTTGCTTAATTATTACCCTCCAGTCAGTTAGGAAAAAGGAGAAAAGGCCTTGAAATGCTCCAAAAAGGCTCAACAGATCTGGTATCCAAGAAGGCCAAGAACTAGGTCGCGAAACCCCAGTTGGCTGCCTGTGGGCAAGTCCTGAGGATTCCACTTGCTTGAAGTTTTCGCTGCTGCACACTTTGCTTTTTCGGCCCCATAGGCCCGTGTGTAAGTATTACTGTATAATCTATGCTTCCGCTTAATATATTTTTGATATACAGTGATGTATCTGTGAGTACTATCTACTGATCCAGGGAATTGTGCAGTGGAATCACAGAGGAATTCGGATTTCTCTGTCCGATTCCGACAGAGCTGGTATCAGAGCCTATAGACTGTAAGTCGTGACCATAGTTAGCCTGGCCGTTAGCTTGATAACTAGAACTATTTCTTCAAACATTTATTTGTAGAAATATAAGTACTACTACTGTATCTCACCCTTCTTAGAAAATTTCTCCTCATCTAAATCACGATCTTACCTTACCTCTATCTTGTTTTTACCAAGAATTGAGTTCTAGAAGCCCTCTCATCTCGAAATTCAAAATTTTAGGATTCTAGGACTCCTCCTGAAGAACCTTCCGAAAACCCCCTCTTGGGCCAAAATTTTGAAGTTTAAACAAAAATTTGGTTGAAAATTTATTTATCCCTAATTTTGGAGTATCAAAACTATCTGTAAAGATTGTTTTGAAACTCGTTTCAACAAATCTGAAACTTGAAAAGATGAAAGGAACTTTTGAAAATTTGACTTCCTTCCAAATTACCCCCCAAATTTGTTTTGGATTCCCCAATAGATGCATATAGAGTTGGTAGATTCATGACAATCATTTGGGAGAAACAATGAATTCTGGATAAAATCTTGGTGGTTTATGTCAATTGCTAGAAAGAAATTTCTGAGAAAAAAGGGTAGGACTAGCTTAATGTGTAATACCCTGAACGTCGTTTCGCCGTCGTTTTTTCAAAGTAATCGCGGAGTCGCCAGATTTTTAGTAAATCATGGGAAGGGAAGAAATAAAATTTCATGGAATAGCATAAAGTGAATAATGTGTGGAAAAGATTTTTTTTAAAAAAAACTCTTTAGTGGGCTAGCCGGATGGTGGGCCTGCCACCTTGGGCCAAAAGGCCCAAGGGGTGGCCGAACCCACCCCTCCACTTAACCCTAGCCCCCATCTTGGCCGCACCCCTCTCCCTCCCCACCCCAAGCTGCCACCCTCATCCCTCCTTGCGCCCCCTCCCTCCCCTCAATGGCTGCTGTCTCTTGGCGCTAGAAGAAAGGAGAGGAAAGGAAGGAGGAAGAAGAAGAGGGGTGATCCCAAGGGGATCCCCTAGGTAACTCTCTCTCATCCCAAATCCCTCTGATTTTTTGTAATTATGGTTCTTAGCCTAAGAATTGGTGAAGATTAGCAATTAAATTCTTCGATTAGGGAATTCATGTTGTCTGCCTATAGATCAATTTGCATAGCATTACTATTTGCGCAATTTAGATACATGAAACGATTTTCCTATAGGTCTGCCCAAAAGAAAAATTGTAGAGGATGACGAGACGCATCTACTTTATTTTTTCCAGAATTTTTTGCTGCGGGATTTGGGCGTAGCAGGGTCAGAAACCTCGCTGTTTGTCAGGGGTGCAGACTGGGCGTTAGAAGCTGGCTGTCCAGAATTATATTTTTTAGAGCACGTCCTCTGTTTTGCGCATTAAGTTACACCTTCATAATAACAAAATAAAAATAAGTGATCTACATGAAAAGTGAAGGTATTTAAGTGGGAAATCCAGAAATATATCTTTCTTTGTAAATGGTTTAATAGTTTTAAAGATATAAAAATGTTAAGCAGTGTTGCTTTAGCGGGCAGAGTATAGAACCGTTAAGCGGAGATGGTTGTTGTGGGGTTTTGGGGATTAGCGTCACCTTTACTTCTTAAGACGCGATTTCTTTGCTATAGTATTTGTGCTGAGAGGTGCTTTTGAACAGGTAGTTTTGCTCCTAAACGCGCGTGATTCACTTTGTTTCAACGATAGAGGCAAGTAAAAGTAGCTATTGTGCTACTGTTTAACTCGTTAATCATTCTACACTCACATTAATTAATTATCTTAATTTGAGGTGCTATGTCATTGTTTCATACTTCCTTAATGTGGTCCATATGGTAGTATTTTAAGAATTCAACTGTTTATGATCTTGATGGTTTAATTGTGGGTATATGGAATTATTATTGATGAAACAAATATAGTTGTGGGGTAGTATACTTTATGAACATATTGTGATATAGGTGGTAGTATTCTCAGTGAATATTTGTAGTTGTGGTGGAAGCATTTTTGTTGAATATATTGTGGTCTATGTGGTAAGATTCCCTATAGATCAATTGATTATAATATTGGTGAACTGGATATGAGTTATGTGGTAATGATCTTATGAAACATTGGTATTATGGTTATTAAGACACATGTGGATTATGAGAAAGTATTCATGATGATTATGTTGTTGATCTTCGTGGTTAAATTTTTGTGGTTTCTGATTATCATATCATTCATATCATGTCATGACATTTTATTGTGGATGTCGCCGTTTATAGTCGCGACCGTACCAGTACAGCATCGTACATTGCCGTAGTACGATGCACACTCTTACCATGTTGGGTAAGGGTGCAGTGGATCATACGTGTAACATCCCAAAATTTTGTCCCTTTATTGAAAATTTAATCTGGAGTTTATTTGGATTTTCTGGAGTTATGTTAAAATCCTGATTTGAGAAAAATTTTAAACTTTATTGTGTAAAAGTCAAAATTAAATTTATTGCATTCCTAAAAGCTTAAACCAATGTATTTCAGCTTCCTTAAGTCAATTATGAGATTATATTAATTTTTTTCTGGATTTTAGAAGGAATTAAAACCCTCCCTACAAAATCAAATTGTACCTTTGCAAAATATACTTGTTAAAATGAGTGGGACATATTTTTATTAAGTCTATAATAGCTCCAGATAGTTCCCAGAATTTTTCTGGATTTTAAGTATTGCTTTCCGCACATTACCCTATTAAGCTTCCTTTGAAATCCCTTATGCATGCATCAAATCTGTTATAATTCCTGGTGTAACTTGCGTAAGCATTTACTTGCTTACCTTGGGAGTACTTTCGTACTCACCTTGCTAAATCTGTTGCCAGACTTCGAGGGCGACTACGACGGTGAGGACTACTTCAGCGAGTAGGATGCGTCTTACAGTCATTCGCCTGTGGGAGGCTGGATGGGCTGTGCTGCCACCTTTGCTTTATTTCCGCTGTTTTGTTTACTTTGTTGGCCTAGTGCCTTATTGTAAGACTTGGCCTTCAGGCCGTATTTTCGTTTAATAATATCTCGTGGTTATTTTTGCATGATATACATTACTGTGAAACCTGTGTGCACTAGCTTTTCCTGGGATAGTGCGATTTACACAGAGGGGCTCGGAGTTGTTGTTCCGGGTCCCGACAATACGCATTCATATGCATTGTATTGTAGAAAGATTATTTCCATACTTATGCAATGTATGGCGGCGGAGTTATTTTTCAAACAAACACAACTTCATAGTTGCAATGTGGAATTGACTCATGAGAGTCACTTGTGGTATGAGGAATGTGGATGTGGTCGTGGAATGGGGTTCATCCCTTGTGATATGGTGGAGGTTTGTGATTGTGGTATGAGATTCTTTTCTCTTGTGGTAATTGTTGATAGCAGTTGTGGATGTGAGAAATAATAAAGTTAGTGTGATAAAACATGTTAATGTTTTACTGTCATTGGTAGTGGTAGTGGTTGAGGACATGAGATAGTCTGTCGTTGGTGGTGATTTGGGGTAGAGGATATAAATGTGGTCATTGTGGGAAATAAATATTGATGAGTAAACTATTGTAGTTTAATTAGCTTGTTAAATAGTTTGCTTGCTGAGATTTTATCACACTCTTGTTTTCCCCCTTCTAGGTGATTTTCGAGCATGCATGGGAAGGGTAGAGCGGCACTTCACTGTCACACATCATGTCATGTTTCATATTGTAATAATTAAGTGGAGTCAATAGTTGTTTATCTTTTCTCTCATTGTTATTCATTTATGGTTTTTAATGTTAGGCTGTGATTCGCTTTAATTGGTTAAAATTATTAGCAGTCGTTCTTTAATTATGCTTCCGCTTAGCTTATCATGATTCAGGAATTGTTGCCAAATTATGTTATCTTGTAAATTGGCTAGTTTGTGGAGTGGTTTAGTGGCATCCCAGGGTAATGTGGGTCGTGGGGTGTTACAGTTGGTATCAGAGCGGGCTTTAGGTCCGTGGTAATTAAAAATTATTAAATTGATACACTGGTGCACAATAGGATGGGATGGGTCAAGCATTGCATTCATGCTTTGACATGTTGTATTGATGATTCATGTTATGAGATAATCTTCTATGTTTATAATTTGTTTCTATGACTGTTATGAGTGAGGATAGTCAATGATCAGAGGTATGTTTTTTAGCTGTTGCCTTGGGCATTGCCAGTTTATACCACCGTTCGTGGTATGGGCATAGTGATGCAGTTACCTCGGGTAACTTAGTTGCGGATGTCGTGGGTAAGTTTTTTAGAAAAGTGTTATCTTCCTTGAGTTGATTTTGGCCGATCCTTGGCCTATTGCGGTTAATGAATTTCTCTCAAGTTACTGGTTTATTGCAATTGTTGGGTGCCAATAGGTCTCCAATTGTTCTTGAGACCAAACATTTTTTTTCTGATTGATGGGTTATTTTTGCTGCTCGTGAGCAGTGCTTTTGGAGAGACTGGTATTTTCTGTGTTTGTTCCATCTTTTTTACTGGAAAATATGACTCCTTAATTCGTTGATATTTTGAAAAGGAATCAAAACTTTATGTTGGAAGTTCGTTAACTGGTAGAAGCCTTGGCTCTATGCATTTTTTTTGAGTTATTTCGACTATTGAAGTTTGATTTCTCCTTTTTTTTTAAAAAGGAAGTGTTAAAACCCCTTTGTGAAGTTTTGTTGTGTTTAAGTAGGAGGTGGCAATTATGTAAATAATTGATAGGTTGTTAATTATCAAGTTGAAATGTTAGCGTGGTACATAATTAATTTCTACTAACATCCTTAGAAGTGAAGTTGATTAATATGATGTTGTCTTGTTGTAGTGTCTTGAAAAATTGTGGTTAAGAATTTGTCGATTCATGTTTAGAACTCATGCAGTTATGGAGGAATAGGAAAAAGAAAAATTGGTTTGATTATTGTGGTTGTTTAAATTTTCTAACTTATTGGATAGATTGGATTGATTGGTCTCAAGTAATTAACCTGACTATTTGGGATGGTTAAGTAAGGGGATGTTGGAATATTGCCTTAGTAATATTAATCTTTAATATGTCATCTCTTTACATACTTGATGAGCTTGCACAATTGCTAAATTTATGTAACTTTTGCCATGCTAAATTGTTGAAACATGTATAAAGAAATAGATGAAGGTTGATGTATTGACTTTGTGGAATCTTGTCTTATAAAGCTAGTATTATTGATGTTTAAAGTTATTTCATTCTAATTTTTGAACATAAGGTGGAATATTGAATCTGTGCTCATAATTCTTTTTGTAATTGCAAAACAGTGATAGGGTCATTGATGCTACGATAATGAAAAATAATAATCAATTGTTGTCAGTAATGACTAGAGTGCAATCAATTTGTGCTAAATTAGATTTGAGCATCAATAAGAATTGAATGTATGAAATCTAATAAGAGACTTATACTAGCATGTGCTGTGAGGTTGTCACGTTCTAGTATCATCTTGTTAAAGAGTTTTGTTTTAATATGGTGGCTTATGCACTAGGTTTTCCTAGATTAAGTAGTTGGAATCTTATTCAGATAATAAGAACATGATGAAGTGATTGATGGTGTTCCTTTTGGAAAAATATGAAGGAGTAAGAGAATATGATGATTCTTGCAAAGAACATTTTATCTTGTTGTTAATATAATTGACAGTAGGTGGTTGGAGTATTGTGTGTAATGTTTTATAAATAAAAGAATTTGTTATGTTCTGTGACACTAATTGAATTTAAGGATTTGAGACTTACGGTTGGGGTCTTTTGGACCTTATGACTTGTGTGATAGCCGAGGTTGCTTTGAGTAAAGCGACGTGTTGAATTATCTTGTTTGTTTTTATCTGAATCTCGTGTTGTGGTCTTCAAACATCCTTTGTTGGAATTGGCGGGATGCTGTAATCAAAGAAAAATTATTTCTTATTGAAAGAAAAGGTTGTACTAGAAGTATTTGAGGTACAGATAATCTCATCTTGTGTTTTCCAACCTCATTGCTATTTATTTTTTCTTTTCGTCTTATGGCTACTATGAATGATGGCGGTTTTCTGTGTGCTGAAATTTATTTCTTCTTACCTCTTCTTATAAGAACATGGTAATTGTTGTGGGTTGTGAAGCCTTTTTGTTGCGTGATGGCAACTGGTTAGTGGTGGTCTAGTAGACGTTTTTTTGGGAGCCTTAAACATCACGATGTTTGAACCCATTTGATGATATAGTGTCTTCGAGGAATAATCCTTGGAAAGGATTTGATTTAAATAGAATGTTTATCTTAGAACTAAATGATTTATTGGTGTTAATTTACGAGTAGGTTTGAATTATGGGGATTTTTAGGGACTTCACATGAGGATTTCCCTATCTTATACTGGAAGTTTGTTGTAGGATCTTGAAAGCTGAGTCTGGGCTTTACCTTTTGTTATGCCAGAACCTCAAAGGCCCTGTGTCTCTATGTGGGAATAGCATATTAGAGTGGTATTCCAATAGTGTGAGGATTGTGGATAGCATCTTTGAAGTGCAGTAAAGGAGTATGTGCGGGAGTGGTGTGAAATTTGAGTTTTTATCCTTAAGGGATTGAGGTGCATTGAGAATTATCTGTCAAAATAATTCTGTTGATCAAGGGTTGGGCTAGAGTATGATTTGCGGGGGTAGTAGAGTCTATCTACAATGGTATAGATGATGTACTCAGTTTGAGCTTATTATTGAGGTTGCCAACTTAAGATAAATGCGTCGGTGTATTGGGCGATGATTTAAAAATCCTTGGTTCAAGGAAGTTAAATTATTAAAAGAAATGGATTGGGAAATATTTTTTATCTCGAGTAGTGAGACGCTCGCTTGATTCTTGTATATGCTGTGTGTTTTTGGTAGAGGTCATCTGCAAATTGAATTATTTTTTGTTGAGGTGTAGTCTTTTCCAGCTAGGAAAAGAAAATGATTGTTTTGGTCGGTCGAGTGATTTTCACTCTTGGCTTATGTGGTGTTGTTTCTCCAATTGTCTACTTAGAGAGTGGAAGAGATTTTGTGGTGAATCCTTTGTTTTTGGTCGTGGTCCTTTAAAGGAAAGTTGGTTGCTAGTGTGTCGCTTGAGAATCTTTTATTTCTTTTCAGTTGGATTCTATTTGTAAAAGATTTTGGTGCTTATTCGAGTAGAATGTTGTGAATGGAATCTGTGGTCAAATTCTTTTAAAGGGGTACAATGTATTACCCCGATTATAATAAATAGAGGAAAATGTTTTAAGGAGGATTGTATTAGATAGTGGTTTAATAGTTGTCGCAGAAAAATTTTGCGAAAATGGCAGGACCTGTTGGCCGCTCAGAGCTGGCCGAAAAGTTATGCGGACGTTCGGCTTAGACCAGCGCATATCGTGGACTCGATGGAACTGGTCGTGAGGAAGAGGGCCACCAGGTGTATGGAGGTCCTCTGGACGAATTAGTCCGAGCGGGAGGTGTCGTGAGAGCTTGATGTTCGAATGTAGAAGAAGAACCTGAGATCTTTGAGGCGGGTGAGAATCCATAGTTGTTGTTCCCTTGGGATGTTCTATCCTTGAGATGCTCTATCCTTTGGTTGCTCTTTCCTTAATTGTTCTTTTGTCTCGTAGGTTGAGGAGTTAGATTCGAGGACGAATCCTTTTTAGGTGGGGAGAATGTAATACCCTAAACGTCGTTTTGGCGTCATTTTTTTTAACGTAATCGCGGAGTCGCTTGATTTTCGGTAAATCGCGGGAAGGGAAGAAATAAAATTTCATGGAAGAGCATAATGTGAATAATGTGTGGAAAAGATATAGTTTTTTAAAAAAAACTCTTTAGTGGGCTAGCCGGAGGGTGGGCCTGCCACAGGTGGCCGAACCCACCCCCTCCACTTAACCCTAGCTCCCATCTTGGCCACACCCCCTCTGCCTCCTTCCCACCCCAAGCCGCCACCCTCATCCCTCCTTGCGCCCCCTCCCTCCCCTCAATGGTTGCTGTCCCTTGGCGCTAAAAGAAAGGAGAAGAAAGGAAGGAGAGGAAAGGAAGGAAGAAGAAGAAGAGAAAGAAGAGGGGTGATCCCAAGGGGATCCCCTAAATAACTCTCCTTCATCTCAAATCCCTCTGATTTTTTGTAATTAGGGTTCTTAGCCTAAGAATTGGTTGGGATTAGCAATTAAATTCTCTGATTAGGAAATTTTTGCTATCTGCCTGTAGATCAATTCGCGCAGCGGTACTGTTTGCACAGTTTATACACATGAAACGATTTTTCCTGTGGGTCTGCCCAAAAGAAAAATTGTAGAGGACGATGAGACGCATTTACTATATTTTGTTCATAATTTTTTGCTGTGGGATTTGGGCGTAGCAGGGTCGGGAACCTCGCTATCTGTCAGAGGCGCAGACTGGGGCATAATGCTGTTCAGGTGTGATTTAGGAGTAGTAGATGATTTTTATATTTTTGGTCACAATTGTGAAAAATGTAGAGAATTCAATAATATAACTGTTGTATAAAAATTTTATTTTTAGAGCCTTGTACTGTGGTTGGGAAGCGTTAGAAGCTGGCTATCCAAAATGCCAAAGCAGAGCACGTCCTCTGTTTTGCGCATTAAGTTACACCTTGATAATAATAAAATAAAAATAAGTGATCTACATGAAAAGTGAAGGTATTTAAGTGAGGAATCAAGAAATATGTCTTTCTTTGTAAACTATTTAATAGTTTTAAAGATATAAAAATATTAAACCGCATTGCTACAGCGGGCAGAGTATAGAACCGTTAAGCAAAGAGGGTTGTTGTTGGGTTTTAGGGATTAGCATCACCTTTACTTGTTAAGATACGATTTCTTTGTTGTAGCATTGTGCTGAGAGGTGCTTTTGAACAAGTGGTTTTGCTCCTGAACGTGCGTGATTTGCTTCGCTTCAACGGTAGAGTCAAGTAAACGTAGCGATTGTGCTACTGTTTAACTCGTTAATCATTCTACACTCACATTAATTAATTCTCTTAATTTGAGGTGCTATGTCATTGTTACATGCTTTCTTAATGTGGTCCATATGGTAGTATTTTAAAAATTCAACTGTTTATGATCTAGATGGTTTAATTGTGGGTATGTGAAATTGTTCTTGATGAAACAAATATATTTGTGGGGTAGTACTCTTTATGAACATATTGTGATATAGATGGTAGCATTCTTAGTGAATATTTGTGGTTGTGGTGGAAGCATTCTGGTTGAATATATTGTGGTCTATGTGGTAAGATTCCCTATAGATCAATTGATTATGATATTGGTGAACCAGATATGAGTTATGTAGTAATGATCTTATGAAACATTGGTATTGTACTTAATGAGACACATATAGATTATGAGAAAGTATTCATGATGATCATGTTGTTGATCTTCGTGGTTAAATTCTTGTAGTTTATGATTATCATATCATTCATATCATGTCATGATATTTGCATTGTGGATGTCGCCGCTTATAGCCGTGACCGTACCGGTACAGTATCGTACATTGCCGTCGTACGATGCACACTCTTACCCTGTTGGGTAAGGGTGTAGTGGATTATACGTATTCATATGCATTGCATTGTGGAAAGATTATTTGCATACTTATGCAATGTATTGTGGTAGAGTTATTTTGCAAACAAACACAACTTCATAGTTGCAATGTAGAATTGACTCATGAGAGTCACTTGTGGTATGAGGAATGTGGCTGTGGTCGTGAAATGGGATTCATCCCTTGTGGTATGGTAGAGGTTGTGATTGTGGCATGAGATTCTTTTCTCTTGTGCTAATTGTTGATAGCAGTTGTGGATGTGAGAAATAATAAAGTTAGTGTTATAAAATATGTTAATGTTTTACTGTCATCGGTAGTGGTAATGGTTGAGGATATGAGGTAGTCAAACAAGATTTATTTGCTAATGTTTACCGTCGTTGGTGGTGATTTAGGGTAGAGGATATAAATGTGGTCATTGTGGGAAATAAATGTTGATGATTAAACTATTGTAGTTTAATTAGCTTGTTAAACAGTTTGTTTGCTGAGATTTTATCTCACTCTTGTTTTCCCCCTTCTAGGTGATTCTCGAGCATGCATGGGAAGGGTAGAGCGGCACTCCGCTGTCACACATCATGTCATGTTTCATATTGTAATAATTAAGTGGAGTCACTAGTTATTTATCTTTTCTCTCATTGTTATTCATTTATGGTTTTTCATGTTAGGCTGTGGTTCGCTTTAATTAGTTAAAATTATTAACATTCGTTCTTTAATTATGCTTCCGCTTAGCTTATCATGATTCAAGAATTGTTGCCAGATTATGTTATCTTATAAATTGGCTAGTTTGTGGAGTGGTTTAGTGATATCCCAGAGTAATGTGGGTCCTGGAGTGTTACATAATGTTTGGATTGGCCGGAAGTTAGAATATCCGAATCATTGCGGAAAAAGAAATATAACCTATGTTGGGTCCTAGAAGGATAATTATGTAAATTCTTGGGAGGAAAATGGATAGACCAATTTAAATACTTAATTAGCTGGATATTAACCAAATAAGTGGGTCGAATCAATTCCATTTAAAATTCGTTTGGGATTTCTTGATTACAAACATGTACCAAACTTGGTGGATTCAAATCAATACTTATAAGGTCAATAGTACAGAGGTGAATGGAAGGAATTGGTCGGGCTTAAACAATTGATTGATTACGAAAATAAGCCAATCTAAATACTTGGAATGAATCAATAGATGGATTTATTTAAAATCAAAATTGGATTGGTTAAATGAGTAAGCTAATTGGATTCCCTAGACAAAGAAAGTACAATCATGATTAATGGATAACACGGATTCCAGAAGAATATGTATATGTTGGGATAACAGGATATAGCTGGATACCAAAGAATTATTGGAATAAGAAAGAGTAGAGACTATGAAATTGGCTAGCAACCTTATTCCAGATGAATAATGGTCTGATTTAAAATATTTGGATTAGCTGAGGAAGTAGGTCAATTCAAATCATTGGAATGGATGAAATAGGTGGATTTATCCAATAGCTTGGATTGGTTGAGAAGGTAGACCAATTGAACTCCATAAATAAAGGAGAAATAATTATGATCATCACTTTGCATCTTTCATAGGCAAGATGAAACTGAATAAATTCATACATAAGGAGATAATAGAGTATAGTTGATTACTAAAGGGATTGTTGGATTATCTAAGAAACTGCGAAGAATAAGTAATAACTCTCGGACTATGACCTCGATTGACAACCTTATTTCCAATGGATAATTGCCAACAACAAGATGAATTGGAAGAAAAATTGTGGATGGCAAAATTTGATTATTTGATGAACAGAATCATGCATCAATACTGGAAAAGTTTGGGTTATTAAGAAACCATGATACGATTGGTCGATCAATATTATAGAGGCCTTACTGGGATGTAAAGTTAAATGAATTGATCCCTAGCAAACCCAAAACTGTTATAATGTTTGGTGGAGCTTAGGATTCATAGGAAATGAATGATCCTAAATCGACGGAGCTTTGGGATTTCATATGAGATATATAATCTTGATTTGATTATTGAAACCCCGAGTAATGCAATAAAAAGTATATGACTGGTGGATCAGATAAATGATAACAACTGCTAATTAAAGATTTTAAAACAGCAAGGATATTGCAAATTTAGAGATAGCCCGGATTTGGTCCAGAAAAACAAAGGCAGAGTTAGAAAGGCATTTGATCATAAGCCTAAAATGACAAACCGTGGTTCATGGATTGAGATGAAGAAGGATGGAGTACCATTGCAAAGAGATTGGGTTTCGATTTCTACTATAAAACTTCTTCCTTACAATGAAACCTGATTTTAAAATTCTTTTGGAACCACCCCCAATATTTGAAAACCCAAGAAGGTTTAATTCCCAAAGGCTAGTTTTCAAAACCGAGGCTTGGGAATCTACCCGTTTTGCAAAATATAAAGAAACCTACTTTTGAAAAATAAATATTTTAAAAAAACATACCCCAAAGTTTTCTACTTTCAAAGTAGTAAAGAGAAGCAATAGTTTTGTTGCCCAAGAACACCTCTCTATGCTTCCATATCCTTTACATCTATCTGCAAAAAGAGATTTTGTGTTCCTCCCGATCTCTACAAAGCCTAGTAATGAGAACCCTGCGCTCTCTTTTGTGTGTCACCCCGCTTAGACGTTGCTTCTTTACAAGCTATTATTTGGCCCTGTGTACTTCCTTCTTGCCCTCAGGCATTGTATTTTGCAATCATAGGAAAAAGTTTGTTTATAAAAATTTAGTTGTTTTGTGTGGTTGGTGTGCTGCCCAGTTCTCTGGAAGTGCTCTCCTTAATTTGGGTTAGAATATCTTATCTCTGCGAGTCTCCCCATACCTCATGCTGATTCCCTCTCATCTTTATTGCTGAAAACCTCGTCAGGCCTTCAAGCAAAAAACAGCCGTTAGCCAAGTCAAGGCCACTAAGGTTCAGAAGCTCGAAGAAAAGAGGACCTCAGAGAAAGACAATGGATTCAGATGTTTCAACCGGTGAGAGGACCAAGACTCAGACCCCACCTCCTAGTGGACCTACTCCTCAAATCAACACCAAGAAAGCAATGGCCAAAAGCGAAACAGCTATCATTGGCTGAAACAAGAGAAAGAGGCAAATAGTTGATGCTCACCATAATCACCATACAAGCTACCATCAAACCTTAATCTGCAAGAAAAATCAAAAGCAGGCCCTCACGATGGGAATGTCAACAGTCCAACCACTAGCAAACCTCGGCAAGACACCAATTGTCTAAATTGTGGAGATGTCGGCCATTATGCTATTGAATGCCCCCAATTAAAGCTAGAAAAGAATGTAAAGGCAGCTACTGCCATCAACCTCAACCTCAGCACAGAAAAACCTATCAGCCTCCAGCACCCCTTTAGGAAGCCTGGCAAGAATGTCCAATGCTTCCATTGTAGCTCCATAGGGCACTACGCAAATAGGTGTCCCCAGAGGAAGAAAAGCACGCAAGCCATAAGGGCTGTTACCACTCACTTTGGCCCCAGCAGCATGAAATGTTTTAGCCCCAAGGACACCACCCAAGGACCAACTATGCCTACCCAAGTTCTGCTCTTAAGTCTGGAAGCTCTGCCAACGGCCGTTTGCTGTGAGTCTGGTAAGAAGGGACATAGCGCCCAATCATGTCCTCCACTATGACAGGATAAAAGAGGATCATGTTTCACCTGCGGACAAAAAGGACACCATCTGTTATGAGGATGTCTCAAAAACTTAGTGGCATGTACCTGTTGTGGAGAAAAAGGACATCAAGATGATCAGTGCACCGTCAGTTGCCCCAACTGCGACGAAGATCACCAACCTGGAAAATGCCCAATGAGCAAGGTCACATGCTTCCTTTGTGAAGGACAAGATCACTGCCCCAAAGATTGCTTCATGATCCTGATATTGGCTAAAGTTGACGAAATACAACGGATGAGCCTGCAAGCTGCCATCAAGCTCGTCATGGTTGAAGATGATAAAAGCAATTAGTATTGGGCACCTGATTTTAAGGGGGGTAGCCAGGATAACACAAGGATATCAGAATTCCACAACAACGGGCTACAACTACCATTCCAGCTTAAAAGGATTTCTGGCCTATCTTTGGTAAGCAGAAAAGCACATGGAAGATCAAGTATATTGCAGTGAGAAGACAACCGCTACGGAGTCTACGTGGAAGGACAAGGTTCCCCCCTACATACCTCATCTCCCCAAGTGTTAACCTTCCTTGTGCAGGTCTTCTCTCACTCCCGACTACCTCCAGGAAAGGATGACTTGCCAAGCAGACCCTTGTAACCCACTGCTAGCCAGTTGTCTCCCCACCTCTTTCTTTCTACTCTGCCAGAATCTCAGGGACGAGATTCCTTTTAAGGAGGGTAGGATTTGTAACATCCCAAAATACGGGATTATTGTATTTGCAAAAACATAATAAAGTCTTTTCTCTATTTTCTGTGTATTCCAAAATTTCTTTCATCTGAGTTCTTGAATTAAGACCATCAGCGGTGAAAATCCATTTAAGAAAAACAAAATTTCAAAATCAAGAACCAAGTTCCGAAGTCAAAATCTGAATCCTCAATTATGGGTCCTAATTCAAGATTTTGAAAACTAAAGCATTTAAAACACCAAGGTGCAAATTAAAAATTTATGTTAGCATTTGAAATTCTTTGGCACTTAATCAGTTCAGCAAGGAATTTAATTTGCGAAACATCCCAAATTCAGAAATTCCTTTTTCCGGCTAGGCCCATTTCTTCGGCCCACCTGGCCAATCCAGCCCTCCTCCTTTCCTCACTCCCGATCTCTTTCTCCTTCCTCGATTTATATTCCTCCTCTCTATTCAGTGCCACCACCAAGCCTCTCCTTCCCCCCTTTTCTTTTCTCCGTCGTCGCGCTAGGCTCCATCACCAGCCGTCCAAATCAACGCCTCTCCCTCCTCCCTCTTTCCTCGCTTGCGTCCCGCAGCATCGGCCTAGCTTTGTGTGTCGCGTGCCTCTCTTCTCCACCCCTTCTCAGCGCCTCTAGGTCTGTTGCCGCCGCCTAGGGCTACCGACCTACTCTCATATGCCGCCCTACCCTCGGTAGTAGCTCGGCGCCGGCCTACCCATAAACCAGCCCCCTCCCTCAACTTAGTACTACCTTGTGTGCACGCCACCCCCTCCTGCTGTCCGAGCCCTCGAGCCAACCACCTTCCCACACTGCCGCCATTGATAGCACGAGTAATGAGCTTCAACGACCAACCACTCCTCCACTACATATAAGAAGGCCCGAGCTCGCGAGCTTTTCTTCATTCTTCTTCCATGGCTGAAAGCCGCCCCTGCGGTTGCACACTTGCCAGCTGTTTCCCGACCGCTCCGGCGAAGAATCGACCACCCCATCTGCGTCACGTTGTGCCCTCTGTTGCCCTCTACCCCTCCCCAAGGTGAATTGAGATCCCATTGCCAAGATTTGCCGTAAATCACCATCTTCCTCCAGTCCGGCTGGAAACCGACACCTCTTTTGCTGAGCCCTCTTCGGTGCGTCGCCACCAAATTCCTCACCGTGGAAGGATCTCCTCACCATCCTGAAGCTTCCCCAACAGATGGCCGGTGCTCTTCCCTACCGGTGCGGCCTCTCCGCGTGAACCTCACTGATGTGGATACGCATGTGTCTTGCACTTTTCAGTTAAATATATTATTCAACTTGAAAAAATTATTGAACCGCATGAAATATAGCCAGGTGAACTCATTCCAAACTAAACATAATGTTGTTATTCACAAGGATGGAATACTACCTCATGTCATCATATGGTGCATTATTAGATTTGTTAATGACAAAGTAATGGAGAGATAAAAGGAAGAGGATAACCACATTAGGTGCCAAAGACATGAAGGAAGAAAGCCCATGCAGTGGGAGAGCAAAAAGGAGGAGCCCAAGGTCATAAACTACAAATTTTGGATAAAATTTTCAAGCCTAATTCGTACCTCCCACAAGCCCAACTAGATTCAAACTCGGATTCAACTCAGAATTCAGTTCGGATTCGGTTCGGGATAGCCTGACAAGCAATTACGAAAAAGGTCATAACTTTTACAAACGGAGTCCAATTTGGGTTTTCTTGTACTTGTTGGAAAGATAATTTCAAGGGCTACGCAATGGATCTAGTCGTAGCATCAAATTCATCACAGATCAAAAGTTATTGCTAAAATAATATAATAGCTGTAAAATCTAGTTTTCTTTTTGTGAGAGTTCGTATCTAAAACCATATAGGGTTGAGTTGTACTAGGTTTGGGGACCCTATGGATGTCCCAATGGGCTATATAAGCCATGTATTGGCAGCCTTAGGGCTCAGACCACTTTTAAGAATAATCAATCTACTAAAGTTTGTTCGAGTACATCATTGCTGTCGAAATTCCATAGGAAATTAGGAGTGTTCTTCAATCAAGATCGTTCAGCCTTTTTGCTGGGAATTGGGTGTACGATAGATCTTCGCTTGGTGGTCGGCGAAATTGATGCGAGTGTGTTTTGGCGGATTACAGAGTGTTCGTCCCTTGCACTGGCATTGGAGGATTAATACGATTCATCAAGACTCCCGCGAGTATCCATCATACGTCGAGAAGATCGGGCGACCCCGTATCATCTTAGTATTAGAGTGCGATTTGATCTTATTAAGTTTTAATCCATTAGAAATTTTGTTTGCGTGTTGATCTTAGTGTCCTTTTGCGTTGCTTAATCGTTGTTATTTGAAAACCTTGAAAATCCACTAGTTGATATTTCAATTAGCATCCAAAAAAGTAGATTCAATTTACTTTTTGAATTGTTGTTCTTGCTGTCTACGTAAGATTTTTGCGCATCTTGAAAGAATGTCATATCCAAATACATCTGGGTTTCATTTTTTCTTGTTTGAATCGGTCGCAAGAAACCCTAGTCGCCACGAAGTTGTGCGCCGCAAAGAATCCTAGTCGAATACATTCAGACCATCCAAAGTCTGTCGTGATTTGAATTCTGAGCGTCTGTTGAGGTTTTCACTTAAATCCTTTGACCCTTGAGACTAGTCTTTGATAATTGCTTTAGGGCTATTCTAGAATTATCTACACACTGCTAAACAACTTTGGACTTGCGTAGAATCAAGGAACAATTAAACCTAGTTCGGCCTTTGAGTAAAAAAAGAAAAAGATAGCCGATTGAAAAAAAAAGAGGAGCCATGGCTTGAGCAAAAAAAACAAAAAAGAAAGAAAGAAAGAAAGAAAAGAAAGTATTGGCCGAATTTGGGTGAGTTAAACTTAGTCCATAAAATCAGATTGTGTATTTAATTTTTTTGAGCAATCTTGTGCCCTTAAATTCATATTATTGCAATTTGCTAGCGTCTCTCCTAGTACTTGATGCAAAACGAGCTAATATTTTTCAATTGTTTCTTTTAGCTCATTCTTTTGTTTGCATTAAGTCACATTGATCATTGCGTGTGTGTTCATACACTTCACTTAGATCTATTGGATCAGCACATAGGCAATACTTTCTAGTTTGGATTATTACTTAATTTTACAACATCATGAAATTCAGATTATGTAGGATAAATACTTCCTAACCAAGCGCCACAAAATATCCTTTGCCGTGCAATTGTGAGTCATTTTTAAATTCGCTTGATTATCACTTGCTGTTGTAGCCACCACCAAGTGTAAGTTTCTTTTGGCCTCAATTAACTTCGGAAAGATAAGAACTTTACTTGGTGAGGAAAAAGTGAGATAAAGTGAACTCCACATATCGTATATATATTATGGAATTTGTGTGTTCTTTGTGCCACTAATCATGACAGGTGGAGACGATAATATGGGAGAGAAGCATACACTGACGGATTGTTTTCAATTCCAAGCTTCAAGGGAGACTTTACGCAATGAGTTCGCAGCCACTTCTTCCACCTTGAAAATGCAACTCAAGGTGGAGATCAACAATTCCGCGCAAAATATGCGCATTGAATTCAATCATCAAATGAAAGTGCTACACTCGAACATCGTGAATGATATTGTGCGGGCACTTCATCCATAACAAGAAGAAGATAACTTTATTCCTTTCTATGGAAGTAAGGATCCAGAAGAGTATCTTGAGTGGGAATGGCAAATGGAGAAAGTATTTAGATTTAAAAAGCTTCCCAAAGACCAAGAGGTGATGCGTGCCGCTAGAGAATTTGAAGAGTATGCTTATAGTTGGTGGCATCAACGATTTGGAAATGAATTCATTAAATCTTGGTCAGATTTGAAGGCACTTATGAGGAGAGAATTTGTGCCATCCTATTATGCACAGGGATTGCTTCGCTATTTAGAGAGTATCACACAAGGGAGTAACACAGTGCAAGAATATTATTTTGAGCTACAAGATGCATTACGTTGGGCTGGTATCATTAGTGAACTACAAAAGAAGACATACTTCAAAAGATGATTGAATTCTAAGATCGCCACTACACTTCAACATATATATTTTGGTAGTGTGCAAGATCTTGTGAATTATGCTATTCAAGAGGAAAAGAGACTTATGGAGAGACGTACACCACAATTGTCTCGTTATCCATACTTTAATTCTGCTGCCTCTACTAGTGTGACACATAAGAAGATGACTGAGCATGGGACTTTTCCTTCGGTCAAGGAGACATATAGTATTCCAAAACAACATATAGCTCCTGAGATACACCACAACTCATGTGAGGATGAGAGCCACATAGCCAAATTGAGTGAGAGTGATAAAAAGAGTGAGCTGTGTGATTTCACCATATGTGAGGTTGAAAGCATCCAAATTGAGAGTATAAAAGAGACACCAAAAGAAAATAAAGAAATAGGAGATAGACAAAGTAATGATGAATTTGAAACTAACGTATTATTATCTACTTCTAGTGTTGTTTCACATATTATGCAGGTTGACATCAAAGATGAAGAATTGAACATTCAACAACCAGTACCTTTCAAGGCAAATGAGGAGGAGGTAACCACGGGAAAGGATGAAGTGCTTGCTGCCCCGTGTGTACATCCTAATAGTTTCAAACCCTCAGCACCTACATTATTTGAGGAGGATGACAGAGGTAACAATATTGGTGCTGAATTTAATTGTGCAAAGGTAAGTAATTATGAGAACTCATATGATCAACCGAAAATTTCATGTTCTGAAATTTTCCTACTCAATTTACATTATGTAGAATTGATTACTCATAAGGAAGTACTTACTAGAATATCTCCTAATGACTCTTTGTGCTATATCATATTTGATGATCCTAGAGAGCTATCTAGTGTGATTGATAATGTTGCTGAAATTTCATGTTCAAAATCACTAGTTAGTACCTATGCCTACATATATAAGTTCAATTTGATTGGAGATTATGATATAGAAGACAAATTTTATGTTCACAGAATTTGCATTACATGTGATAAGCTTGCTGAATTGCTACATTGGAGATTACAAATTATGGCTTGGTGTAATACTCTCAAAGTCATTTTGGATCATCTTCATGGCTCCGAATGCTTAAAATAAATACCTTCAAGTCATTTCATTTTCTCTCGTGCGTCTTGATGATTTTATTGGAGAGCGTAATACCTTCAAGGGGGAGAATATTGGAGAAAAATCCAATTTCTGGGAGCTTTTGAGGAAAACTTGCTCTTTCTGTTTTGCTCCTTCTGTCTACGTGGTCTTGTATCTATTTGCTTTTCTTTTAGATCATGTATGACTTTCAAAACAAACTCAACTTTATATGTTTTTTCTGTGTTTGTCAATATATTCATCAAGGGGGAGATTGAGAGACCATGTGGAGGTAACCCCAGTTGTGTGATGAGTAATTGACTCGTGTTCTAGAAAGTTAGAGTTTGTTTCGGGAATTTTGTGCTATTTATGGATGCTAACGATTTAATTATAATATATTATGCGGTGCTATGTGATGTGTTTTCTTGTCGGTGTTGGCTGTAGGACTTTGAGACGGAGTCGTGGCGAGGCACGGGTGACCAGACTAGGCACAGGCGGTGGTGAGGTCAGAGCGGTAGAGATGTGTCGAAGACCGCGAGGACGCGAAGTGGTTGCGAGGCGTGCGCGGCAAGAAACGAGGAAGCTTCCCGGAAGGTGCAGGAGTGGTATTTTGGTAAATGCGCAGAGCTGCACATAAAGAAGTGGATTTGGTTATGGAATGATCCATTAGTGGAGAGTTGTTGTGACCTAATGGGTAAAATGGTGTGTAAACCCATTAGTGGAGAGTTGTTGTGACCTAATGGGTAAAGTATTTGTAAACCTATTAGTGGAGGTTATAAATAGAGGTGCTCTCTAGTGAGAGTGAGTGCAATTGAGAGAGAAAGAGATGGGTGTGAGTGTTAGGGTTTTCTAATGCTTATGCTTTTTGAGAGAGTGGTGTTAGGGTTTATTTATTGTCTCTCCATTTGTGTGTGTTTGTTCTTGAGTGTGAAGTAGGAGATGGGTTCTTGCAGTTTTGATGCTAAGTTCATGCTGCTCTGAACAGGGAAATACCTCAAGGCTCGTTGGCCAGTTTATATCCTAGAGCAAACCTTCAAATCTGATTTTTGTGTTTTCTGGAGAATAAATCTTTTAGTTTGATTTGTGATGTCCTGAGTTCTTTTGGCTGTTTAAAGTTGAAGACCAGTCCCATTATCTTAAGGAGAATAGCTGCTGCTTGCTCATCTTTTCGGTCTCAATTTCCTTCTCCTGTTCTCTATGCAGATTTCGGTTCAGACAGATGTTCACTATTTTGCTTTTTGTTTCTGCATTTTGGACAGCATTTAGCTTCCTATGTTTAGTCCAGTCTGCAATCCTCCTTATTAGTTTTCGGCAGCAAGTATTCATGGTTCTGTCTACTCTCTTTTGGCTGTCTTCAATTACTGCCGAACTACTGCACTTCCTGTAGTTGCTGCCAAACTGCACTTTGGGTTTGAAGACCTGTTACCTGAATATAACAGCAATGATATGAGTTGTTTCTATTCTGCAGCAAGTTAGTTTCTGGTCGGCTATGGTGTGCTGCCATGTTGCTACCAAACTGCTGCTCTTCCTGCCAGGTGCTGCCGAACTGCCTTTTCAGTCTCTAGCTGTTGCTTTTGATTCTCTCGTGCACTTTCTGTTCGGTCTGCAGTCCTATTTCCTGTCTTTTGTCCCTGCGCCTTGAACAGCTTGTTCCCTGCGCAGGTTTTTTGTTCGGTTGCTGCAGCAGTTTCTAATGTTTTTCGGCTACAACACCTTTTCTTTTACTACTGTTTCTGGTCGGACAGCAGTAGCAGCCCCCTGTCTTGATTCATGTCTCTGCACTTTACTACCTGTGTGTGTGTCCTGGTTTAGAAGCCGAACTCCCCTTTGTGTTAAAGTATAATTCAGCTTACCTGAGAAGAGCAGCAGAGAATTGATTTGTTTCCTTTTATTTTTTTGATATTTGGTACTGCTCACTATTTAGTTTTCGGCCAAGCTCTTCTTTCATTATATTTGGCCAACTGCCTTTCAGATATTGCAATTTTTTAGCTCTTACAAGATTAATAATATGCTGTTTTTTTAAAAGGTATATGTTGATAGTTCTCAGATTTCAAGTCCTTTTCGCCTATGTTCTTTTTGGCCAAAGTGCTCACCTTGTGGTTCCTGTCCTTTAATTTAGTCGGCTGATTTGTGTGCGATTACTTGTGGCTAGTTTCTCAGTAAATCTTTTAGTCTCTTACTTCATAGCGTTCACTATTATCGGAGAAGACGAATTTTTGTGGTTACTTCGGGGTAATTGTTTTGAAGGCACCATTCACCCCCCTCTGTTGCCGTTTTCGATCCTTCAATTGGTATCAGAGCCAGTTAGTTCTCGTCTATAGATCTTAACCGGTCTGCGAGCCATGGCGACAGACAGGTATTCCACCAAGCCTCCTATCTTCGATGGGGTCGACTATCCCTTTTGGAAGAGTAGGATGGAGTCTTACATACAGGCTCAGGGCTATGCGATTTGGTAAAAAGTAAAGACTCGTTTTGTTGTTCCTACCGATGAGAACATCACTATTAATAACATGCCTGATGTTGAGGCAAATGCTAAGGCAAGGAACATCATAATCCAGGGTCTGAGCTGGAACGAGTTCGATCGCATTTCTCATCACTCGTCGCCCTACGACATCTGGGTGACTCTCGATACATACCATGAGGGCACCACCCAGATTAAGATCTGCACGACAGACGGCCTGCGAGATTACAACAAGTTTAAAATGCTCGCTGGTGAGTCCTTGGATGAGTGTTTTGTGAGATTTCATAAGATTCTGAGCAACCTCTGAGCCGTCGGTCTCACATACTCTGACTCGGACAATGCTCGTCAGATGCTCTCAGCCTTGGATTTGCGAGTTTGGGAGATGAAGGTGACCACCATCAAGTGTTAGTGATATGCCCTAGAGGCAACATGGAGATGTTGTATATATCACATACTATGTTTATGATACATTACTTTGTTCCTTGGAATAGACATCATCATTATTGATCAATGAGTATGTGACTTATTCATGAGACTCTTAAATACTAAGATGTTGCTATTTCTAAATGATCCCTGATCGTATATCATATGAGGAACAAATATGATTCAAAGACAAAGATCAGCATATGTATTGATTGATGATCATGTCTCATGGATCATGGTATGGTGATACCAAATCAATAATATGGACATGTGTTAGTGAACATATGTTGATAGACTGCCATGAGACAACGCAGAGATTCCATGTGTCATCGCTGGTCTCAAGTAGTGTTTATGTAGAGTCCTTAGACTTGAGATCATCATGGTTCCCAACATGAGTAGTAGCTTATTTTGGGACTACTAAACACTACTCCGTGAATCGGGTAGTCATAAAAGTAGTCTTCGGGTTTGCCATGAAACATGTAGTGGGATGTGAATGATCAAGATAGAATTTGCCCTCCTCATGGGAGAGATATCTCTGGCCCTCGATGTAATGGATTATGAAAGTGCATGGCCATGCCAAGGTGATTGAGGAGTCAATCACGAGTTTATAATCCATCACGGAATCGAGAGAGTGATTGAGCTATTAAGAGGATGACACAGTCTCGCCTTGAGCTCAATCTATATCGTGAGGCAAAGGGATTCGTACATGAGAGAACATTACGAGTTCAGCCGATATGATCTTTACATATACTTTGGGGTTAATATGTCTTACTAGAGGCCGCTATTAACATGGTAACTGAAAGGCGTTTCCGGTCACGACCAAGTATACGTGAACCTGCTGTGGTCGCACGCTTAACGGGTTGGAACACTAATTCGAATATGATTCGGATATGGGCTCAATTCGGATAGAGATCCGAATAGACTCCTATTGGGCCTCGGTCCACGAGGCCCACGTGAGGAGGTCTATATATATGGAGGCGAGGGGCGGAGGATTCGTCCCGCTAACATCTAGCAAAACCCTAGCCGCCACCTCCCGAGCCAAACCCTAGCCGCTCACGAGTGCTAGTACACTCGCGATCGGCGCCCAGCCCCGGACGTGTGGATACCGGTGGAGGCGCTGCTCGCTGCGATGGCTGATCGGCGTGCGTGGAGGAGACGATCTGTTCGGGACGATCGGCTACTTCCACTACTACCTCGACGCGCGTGATTGGATCGGTTTCAATTCATCTCGCATTGCACTGCGCCTAAGTGGTAACGATCCATGATCCTTCTTAGCATGATGTTCTTGGGTGCGTGGTAGAAAATTTTGTTTTCTCGCTCGTAGCCTACGCGTATTCCTTTAGTGGTATCGAGCCATCTTGCTTAGTTTGCATCTGGATCAGCGATATGTTGATATGCGATAGTAGTAGATTGGATCTATTACGCCTAAGTCGTAGCACGGGTTGATGAGATCAATCGGTCATAAGGGGTTGAAATAGGTATGAGTTGATAGCATCATAAGGCCAAAAGATTAGTTCGTGCTCTTTCTTTGATGTACGCGCGACTTGCCCCTACCGGCCGGAATCACCATCGGGCTAATCACGCGCACAATCGAGATCGAGCCAACAGATCGAGGTCTTGTGTTGTGGTCTCTCAAGTATACCGATCGCGATGATCAATATGATTGATCTAATGAAAATTGAGACATTTTGAATGGCTCGGATTTGGGTTGATTAGATCGGCTCGATAAGATTTTCATAGCGATTTCATAGATGCGATCTATGTAATTCAGAGAGCGTTTGGCGCCGCCACGAACCCGATGGGCGCTCCCCTCGACCCCCTCACGACCGGCCAGCGGGACCGCCGTGTATCCCCTTGTATAGCGTCTTGGGTTCACATCGTTAGGTAGAATGCGGTTCTACGCCTAACTTGTTTTTGCAGAGAATGATGTGAATAGTATGGCCCTACAGCTTATTTGAGTGTATGAGATGTATGTGATGCATGTAACATCTGCTCATGGCTGCGTGTCATGATTATTTCAGCTATTGTTAGCTGTATATGTTGTATTTAACGACTGCGTGTCGACCTTAATGCTTGAATCTATCTTTGTAATCTTCAATTTCTAGCTATTATAGGTAGTAGCCTAGTTTTGAGATTACAAGCTTTTAAGCATGGTGGCCTAAAGGAGTGATGTGGAGGATGGAGATCGTCTACACCTACTTGGAGATGGATATCACCATTTTTGGGCCATACTACTTCACAGTTAAATGTGTTTATCTATGATGTTATCTATCTTATTCTTATGCAATGATATATGTGATATGTTGCTTTGGTAGGATAGAATCCTCTTAAAATTAGGTGTTAATGCCCTTCCATATGTTGCACCAAAGATAATGATCACCGCATGGTAGGTCTACCAAAGTAGAGTGCCATCGGTTATCATCATCATTTGGGGTAGATGTCGGACATCTACATGCGGAAGCATTTGGTTTACTTAACAAGGTTATCAAAATAGTTTTGGACCTTGGGGCATAGATTGGGGCCGAGGCATACTAATGTCACCCAAAGTAGAGTCACATAGGGATGTGATTAGCAAAGTGTTGCTTACCCATGTCACTAGTTTTCTAGCCGTGATGCCAAAGCTCACTAGGAATTAGTGAAATGAGGATCTTTACCCACTATGTAACTTAGAGGAGTTTTTGTTTCAAAACTCATAGTGGGAGTCTTTTGCTAAATAGTTTAATAAAAGATGAACATAAACATAGTGCTAAACTTTGCATATTCTTGTGTTGTAGATCATGTCACTAACGCCGCATCCAAGATTTTTAATTTGCGATCTGTTCTTGAGAAAGAAAACTCAATGGAACAAACTTTTGGATTGGTATCGCAACTTGAGAATTGTTCTCAAGCAAGAGCGCAAGGAGTATGTCCTGAGTCTCCTTACCCCAAGACTTGCCTCGATAATGCTACTATGGCTGCACGGAGAGCTTATGAGAAGCAAACGAATGATTGCCTTGATGTGAGCTGTCTTATGCTTGCCACAATGTCCTCTCGAGCTTGTAGCAATATGAGAACACAGATGCCTACAATATCATTGTGGGGTTACGTGGTATGTTTGAGAACCAAGCAAGGGCCGAGAGGTTCAATACTTCAAAGTCCTTATTTGCGTGCAGTGCTTGCGTATGGAATCCCACCGACCCTCATGTGATTAAGATGATTGGCTACATTGAGAGTCCGAAAAGCTTGGTTTTCCCTTAGCCAAGAGTTGGCTACGATGTGATTCTCCGCCGCTTCCCGAGCTTTGAGCCATTCATAATGAACTTTCATATGAACAATCTGACAAGACCTGGCCGAGTTGCATGGGATGCTAAAATCTGCGAGGAAAGCATTAAGAAAAGCAGAATCATGTGATGATGATGCAGAAGGCAAGGGCAAGCCCTATGTCAAGAGAATCGCGGTCAAAAGAAAGAAAGCTCCCGATGCGATCGCGAGCGGTTCTAAGGCCAAGAAAGACAAGAAGGGCGATGCTCATCCCGATGCGATTGTTACTCATGTAAGCAATCGTGACATTGGAAAAGGAACCGCCCAAAGTACTTGGAGGATCTTGAGAAGAAGAAGGAAGTATGACTTCCACCCGGTATAAATGTTATAGAAATCAATCTTGCTACTTCTTCCACTAATTCTTGGGTATTTGATACCGGATCGGTTGCTCACATTTGCAAATCGCTGCAGGGGCTAATAAGAAGTAGAAGTTTGAGGAGGAGCGAAGTGGATCTTCGCGTGGCAATGGAGCAAAAGTTGCTGCGGTAGCTGTAGGCACCATGCCATTGTCTTTACCTTCGGATTAGTTTTGGAATTGAATAATTGTTATTGTGTTCCATCTCTTTCAAAGAACATTATTTCGCTTCATGTTTGCAAGCGTAAGGTTATGACTTTAAATCTATGGACAATGGTTGTTCTCTTTATTTCAAAGATATGTTCTATTGTCATACTCCATTGGTGAATGGGTTATACGTTCTTACTCTTGAAGGGTCACCGGTCTATAACATTAATGCAAAGAGGCAACGTCCAATGATTTGAATCCCACGCTTATTTGGCATCGCCGCTAGGTCACATAAATGAGAAACGCATGCGAAGCTCCATAGAGATGGTATTCTGCACTCATTTGATTTTGAATCATTAGAGACATGCGAATCTTGTTTACTTGGCAAGATGACAAAGGCACCTTTCACCGGTCAAGGTGAACGGGCAAATGACTTATTGGCACTTGTACATACCGATGTATGTGGACCAATGAGCTTAACAACCGAGGTGGTTTTCGTGATTTCATAACTTTTATCGATGACTTTAGTAGATATGGGTATATCTACCGATGAAGCATAAGTCCGAATCCTTTGAAAAGTTCAAAGAATTCCAAAATGAAGTGCAAAATCATTTAGGCAAGACAATCAAGTTTCTACGATCCGATCGTGGAGGCGAGTATTTGAGCCATGAGTTTGGCAATCATCTAAAGGATTGTGGAATTGTTCCACAATTGACTCCGCCAGAACACCTCAATGGAATGGGGTATCTCGAACGGAGAAATCGCACCTTATTAGATATGGTGCGCCCATGATGAGCCAAAGTGATCTTCCGTTGTCTTTTTGGGGTACGCTCTTGAAACAACCGCGTTCACACTAAACAGGGTTCCATCAAAATCGTGAGAAAAGACACCATAT
Organism: Melocanna baccifera; assembly: GCA_036346265.1. Lineage (NCBI taxonomy): Eukaryota > Viridiplantae > Streptophyta > Magnoliopsida > Poales > Poaceae > Melocanna > Melocanna baccifera. The sequence goes on along the minus strand of CM070707.1, from coordinate 8,176,954 downwards.
GAGATGTGGACAGACAACGCCCTAGCTTGTCTTTTCTTAAGATTTGGGGATGTGAGGCTTATGTAAAACGCTTACAACTGATAAGCTCACTCCTAAATCGATAAATGCTTCTTTATCGGGTATCCTAAGGAAACAAAAGGATATTACTTTTATAATCGAGGAGAAGGCAAAGTGTTTGTCGCCTGGCATGGTGTCTTCTTAGAGAAAGAGTTTCTCTCAAGAAGGGATAGTGGGAGCACAAAGGCAACTTGAAGAAATTCAAGAAACACCGATAACGTTTCAGCTCCTACGTAACCACAACAGATGAACAAACCGTTGAAGAACCTGTTGTGGACACACCAAAGACCACGTAGGTCGAAGGTCACGTCGTGCACCGAGAGGTACATGTTCTTGACTACTCAACAACGGGACATATTGTTGTTAGACAACGATGAGCCTAAGACCTATGAAGAAGCAATGGTGGGACCAGACTGAGAAATGGCTTGAAGCCATGAGATCCAAATTGAATCCATGCACAAGAATCAAGTTTGGAACTTGGTTGATCCACCGATGGTGTTAAAACCATTGAATGCAAATGGGTTTTCAAGAAAAGATAGACATAGATGGAAATGTTCACATCTATAAAGCGCGACAGGCCAAAGGTTTCAAACAAATTCAAGGTATTGATTATGATGAAACTTTTTCGCCCGCCGCAATGCTAAAGTCTATTCGATCATTCTAGCGATTGCTGCATATTTCGACTATGAAATATGGCAAATGGATGTCAAAACAGCTTTCCTTAATGGAAATCGAGTGAGGATGTGTACATGACACAGCCCACGTGTTTTGTCGATCCGCAATCGCTTGGAAAGATATGCAAGCTCCAAAGATCCATTTATGGATTAAAGCAGCATCTCGGAGTTGGAACATTCGCTTTGATGAAGTAATCAAAGGGTTTGGTTTCATCAAGAACGAAGAAGAGCCTTGTGTTTACAAAAAGGCTAGTGGGAGCGCACTCGTATTTCTGGTCTTATATGTGGATGACATATTACTGATCGGAAATGACATTCCTTTGCTCGAATCATAAGTCTTCATTAAAAATAGTTTCTCTATGAAAGACTTAGGAGAGGCAGCATATATTCTGGGCATCAAGATCTATAGAGATAGATCAAAAAGGCTAATTGGATTAAGCCAAGATACGTACATTGACAAGGTGTTGAAAAGGTTCAATATGCATGATTCCAAGAAAGGTTTTCTACCTATGTCACATGGTATAAATCTTAGCAAGAATCGGTGTCCTAGTACACCGATGAGCGGGATAAAATGAATGCGATTCCATATGCTTCGCTATTGGGTCCATTATGTATGCCATGCTTTGTACACGCCCGATGTTTCAGATGCTTTAAGTGCTACGAGTAGATACCACCGATCCAGTGAAAGTCACCGATTGCGTAAAGAACATCTTGAAGTACTTGAGAAGAACTAAAGATGTGTTCCTTGTCTATGGAGGTGAGGAAGAGCTCGTTGTAAATGGTTACACCGATGCTAGCTTCCAAACCGACAAAGATGATTTTAGATCGCAACTGGATTTGTGTTCTCACTCGAATGGCGGTGCGGTAAGTGGAAGAGTTCCAAGCAGCAGACGGTTGCTGATTCTACAACGAAGCCGAGTACATAGCAGCTTCCGAAGCCGCCAAAGAAGTCGTTTGGATCAAGAAATTTATTTCGAGCTTGGTGTGATGGCTAGTGCCTCCAGCCCAATGGACCTCATCAGACAATAGTGGGGCCATTGCGCAAGCCAAAGAGCCTAGATCGCACTGAAGTCCAAGCACATTTTACGGCGATTTCATCTCATCCGCGAGATAGTGGAGAGAGGCGATGTGAAGATATGCAAAGTACAAACGGATTTGAACATTGCAGATCCGCTGACAAAGCCGCTTCCCGCCAAAGCATGAGGCTCACACTAGGGCAATGGGTATTAGATACCTACATGGTTGACTCTAGTGCAAGTGGGAGATCATAGTGATATGCCCTAGAGGCAACATGGAGATGTTGTATATATCACATACTATGTTTATGATACATTACTTTGTTCCTTGGAATAGACATCATCATTATTGATCAATGAGTATGTGACTTATTCATGAGACTCTTAAATACTAAGATGTTGCTATTTCTAAATGATCCTCGATCGATATCATATGAGGAACAAATATGATTCAAAGACAAAGATCAAGATATGTATTGATTGATGATCATGTCTCATGGATCATGGTATGGTGATACCAAATCAATAATATGGACATGTGTTAGTGAACATATGTTGATAGACTGCCATGAGACACCGCAGAGATTCCATGTGTCATCGCTGGTCTCAAGTAGTGTTTATGTAGAGTCCTTAGACTTGAGATCATCATGGTTCCCAACATGAGTAGTAGCTTATTTTGGGACTACTAAACACTACTCCGTGAATCGGGTAGTCATAAAAGTAGTCTTCGGTTTGCCATGAAACATGTAGTGGGATGTGAATGATCAAGATAGAATTTGCCCCTCCTCATGGGAGAGATATCTCTGGCCCTCGATGTAATGGATTATGAAAGTGCATGGCCATGCCAAGGTGATTGAGGAGTCAATCACGAGTTTATAATCCATCACGGAATCGAGAGAGTGATTGAGCTATTAAGAGGATGACACAGTCTCGCCTTGAGCTCAATCTATATCGTGAGGCAAAGGGATTCGTACATGAGAGAACATTACAGAGTTCAGCCGATATGATCTTTACATATACTTTGGGGTTAATATGTCTTACTAGAGGCCGCTATTAACATGGTAATCGAAAGGCGTTTCGGGTCACGACCAAGTATACGTGAACCTGCTGTGGTCGCACGCTTAACGGGTTGGAACACTAATTCGAATATGATTCGGATATGGGCTCAATTCGGATAGAGATCCGAATAGACTCCTATTGGGCCTCGGTCCACGAGGCCCACGTGAGGAGGTCTATATATATGGAGGCGAGGGGCGAGGGGATTCGTCCCGCTAACATCTAGCAAAACCCTAGCCGCCACCTCCCGAGCCAAACCCTAGCTGCTCACGAGTGCTAGTACACTCGCGATCGGCGCCCACCCCGGGCGTGTGGATACCGGTGGAGGCGCCGCTCGTTGCGATGGCCGATCGGCGCGCGTGGAGGAGACGATCTGTTCGGGACGATCGGCTACTTCCACTACTACCTCGACGCGCGTGATTGGATCGGTTTCCAATTCATCTTCCGCTGCGCTGCGCGTCTAAGTGGTAACGATCCATGATCCTTCTTAGCATGATGTTCTTGGGTGCGTGGTAGAAAAATTTTGTTTTCTGCTTCCGTAGCCTACGCGTATTCCTTTATCAAGGACACCACTGACCTTTCGACATTGACTCTTGATGCATTGTACTCACGCCTCAAGACTCACGAGATTGACATTGTCTCTCGCAAGTCAAAGTCTCAGTCGATGGCTTTGGTTACCGATCCCAGTCCTACTTCTGGTGTCTTCATGGATAGTGCTTCTGGTTTTTCCTTAGCGGCTCTCTGTGATGTAACCAATGATCAACTAAAGCAGCTACCGGAGGATCAGTTAGCTCTTTTAGCCAGAAAATTTTCTCATGCATACAAGAGAGTGAGGGACAGAAAGAGGAGTGGACCGATAATTTTTTTCGAGTGTGGTGGCCCCAACCACATTCGGGCAAATTACCCCAAGCTGGAGAAGGGCAAGAACGACTACGGCGGCGTGAGCAAGAATGACTACATCAATAAGAACTGCAACAAGAAGCCCTTTGCTCACCTCTTATGAGGACATCACTCCTTCGGATGCAACCGCTGATCCTCCAACCGTTATGCAAGGTCCAATGACCCGGGCTCGCATGCGATGATTAAATCTAGAGGTCAGCTTGTTCTTAAGCGATCCTTTTTATAGTTTTGAAAATAGATTGCTACCTAATGATGTTATCTTGCTTAGGAACATTGGAGAGGGTCATGAAGTACATGGAGAGAGGTGTGGAGGCGGAGAAGACCAGCAAGGACGTCCAAGTCAAGCCGGAGGCCCAGTCCAACTCGAGTTCGAGTCTGCCTCGGCCTTCAGGACCAGCTTGTAGTAAAACAGATGCCCAGGACGCATACGAACTCCGTTTTGGACGTTCCACATATGTATGGAAAGCTGAGAAGGAGACCTTTCTAATGGCTTTAGTCCCATATCACAATTCCTTCTGAGTCAACGGGAATCATCGAAACAAGTGGGCATTCAGAATATATCAGGGTGCTGCGCCACCGTCTTTTGGGCCGTTCAGCTTTGTATCGTGTTGGAGCCCATTAGGGCGCGTCCAGGGGTTTTGCACGCCCCTCACTCCTTTATATACAGCCGCCACCCCCACCATTAGGGTTGGGTTTTGCTTAGATCAATTCTATCTTGAACAGTTTCGCCGTTCATCGGTTTGTGAGACCCCAACTTTCGAGTGCTAAACCAATACATCTGCAATTTCGTTGTGTTCTTCCTTATTCTTGCTTGTGTTCTTCGATTCGCAGGCGAGAATTAGCCTTCTTGGCAAGGTCAACCGGGCAGCGCACAGTTGATAACCTGAGGAGACGTGGTGCTGCGATTGCGGAGTTCGGAACGTGTTGTTCGGAAGCCGGATCGATTTGTGTCGCGCCTCCACCAAATCGAACATATCCAGAACCTGTTGGAAGATCGGGACCCCGTTCCCATCAAGTGGTATCAGAGCTTCAGGTGTTCCTTCAGGTTCGAGTTTACCCTACCCTTGTTGTTTTCGGTGTCATCCTAGAGTCCAAGAAAAAGCCCTACAAAAAAATTGTAGTCATAGGTTTTTCCCTGTCCTAGATCTCGTTAGCCTTTTGCACAATTTGATTTCAGAGTCCGTAGTGCTGAGTTTGTGTCCTCAGTCGAGTTGTGTTGCTGGTTTAGATCGTGTTTTGTTTCGGGTTGTCTTGCTTCCGCTACCTCTCATACAAACTCTAGCCGTCAACTTTTGTTTTCCTACCCATATCCCACCCTCTGTTTTTGTCTCGTGATCACCCAGCTTTCCACCCATATCTCACCCTCTGTTTTTGTCTCGTGATCACCCAGCACCATCCCCCATCCTTTTCCCGAGCTTCCGCCCCCAATTTCCACCAAATTCCTCCACCCGATCTCGTTTTTGCGTCCACAGAAACCATAACTCGGAGGCCCATCTTCAAACGGCCGTAACTTTCGCATACGGACTCGAAATCAGGCGATTTTTTTTTTGAAATTGGGTGAAATTAAATTTTACATCCGATACTCCCCCACTTCATTGGGTTCAGCGAATTTATTTTGCCCAAATTCGGCCTGCAAAGTGTAGTACTCGAGTTCCAAACTTTCGTCACCGAATTTACAGCACATTCATCATTTTCTGTAGGCCACACCTTACATCAGATTGAGGTGAAACTTTGTGTGGTTCCTATTTCTGTGCTCTGCTTTGTGAAAAAAATAAAAAAAAGAAACAAAAATAAAAAAATTGCTTATAGTAGAGAGGAGAGAGAAAAAACACAAAAAGTGCTCTCCGTGGCTAAAGAAAAAGAAAAAAAAGAAAAAAGAGAGAGCATAGTTTTAGGTGACAGAGATTCATTTGTTTTGTGCTGTCTTTGCCTGGCCATCTTTGTTGCTGTCTTTACTTTACTATTCTGGTCGACTCCTTGTTCATCATAGCATACCTGCTATAGGACACATTTAGGCCAGCAACTAGGACCAGTACTTTGGACATTTATTCAGCATTACTATCTGTTATTGATTTGTGTTCCACTCACATATATGGCCTTCCAAACTCCATATACATACTTCCGGATAGCACAGTTTTTGACCCTTACAATCGCCGGGTCACACTCTCGAGGTATCACGAACCAGCCACCGGTTGTACCACCTACTGTTTGCGACGGTAAGAACACTTGTAAGAGCTTGGTAAGCCACTTCCTTTGCGGGTTTCCACTGTCCTCCTTTGTAGTTGATACGGATAATCCTTTTGTTTTCCCTATGTTTCCACTAACCATGGCAGGATACGAATGGGACAGGACACCGGTCGATTTCAACAAGTGTGTTAGTCGCGGCCAGCTACAAGTTGCGCTCGACAAACAAAATGCTTCATTCATCGATCTCGCGCGCGAATGGACACCATCGCGCCGCCATTGCCCGCTTGAACACCACGAAGGCATTGAGCGGTGGAGCGGCGGATGGCTGACCTCACCGGTCGATGGACACATTGAGACACGCCGCCACCACCAATGCGGCCCTCGCCATGATGATGACACAATTGTCCGATGCGGATGGCAACATTGATCGGGGTGACACAAGATGCACGACTACGCCGGCGTCTTCAAAGAAACCGACATGGTATGGGAGGTAATAACCAGAACCGTCATGGTAACGACGATCCTTTTGCTAAAGTCAAATTTACCATTCCATCTTTTTCTGGTCTTTATGATGCTGAAAAATATCTTGATTAGGAGATGACGGTAGAGCAGAAATTTAATTCTCACTTGGTTCCTGAACAACATAGAGTTAGACAAGCTACTAGTGAGTTTAAGGACTTTGCTATTATCTGGTGGAATGAACTAGGTACCATGCGTTTACAACCTGATACATGGGAGCGATTAAAAGAAGCTATGCGTAATCGTTTTGTTCCTCCCTCATATAAACGTGATTTGAGAAAAAAAATTACAGCGCTTAGAACAAGGTGATAGTTCTGTTCAAGACTATTATGCTGAGCTTCAAAAGGGTATGGTGCGTTGTGGGGTTGTTGAGGAAACAGAGGATAAGATTTGCCGTTTCTACGGGGGGTTACGGTGTGAAATTCAGGACATTGTTGATTATAAAGAATTTACTACTATCAACCAGTTGTTCCAGCTTGCTATGCTTGCAGAAAAAGAATTGCAGGGACGCAAGGAATCCGCGAAGGCAAACACCGGACGACCCTCCTACACGCCGCGAACGACTACATCGACGGATCGCCCAAGTCTTCTTGAAGCTTTCGTTCTCCTCCACCACACTGAACAAGTTTGCAGCAGTGCATCAAGCCACCTTCCACAACACGCCTTGCGATTCTACAAAAATCGCTGCGTGGTCCAGCCAAGAGCTCTTCTTCCGTGGCTTCAACGGGCCGCTCCTCCGACATTCAGTGCCATCACTGCCATGGGCTTGGTTATGTCCAGAAGAATTTCCCTAGCCAACGGGCATACATCACCACAAAAGATGGAGGCTACATCAGCACTTCGGATGTCGAGGAGGATGATGATGTTGCTGCTGCCTCAGACGACAATGGCAGTGGTGATGACGACTTGGTCCTTGGTGGGGCGTCCACAGCGACGCTACGGAGCATCATTGTGCAACGAGTCCTCAGCACACAGGTACAACAATCCGATAAGCTTCAATGCCATAATTTGTTTCAGACTTTCTTCGCAATCAAGAACCGGCGCACACGTGTCATCATTGATGGAGGAAGCTGCAACAACTTGGTGAGTTCTGATTTGGTCAAGAAGCTTGGCTTGACCACGTGACCACATCCACATCCATACCATATTCAGTGGTTAAATGACTCTAGAAAAGCTAAGGTAACACAAATATGCCGAGTCCATTTTTCTATTGGTGGTTATTCTGATCAAGTTGATTGTGATGTGGTTCCCATGCAAGCATGCTCTCTTTTATTAGGTCGACCTTGAGAATTTGATAATGATGCTTTACACCATGGTAGTAGTAACAAATACACTTTTATGTATAAGGGAAAGAAAGTTACTTTACTGCCTTTGTCCCCAGCTGAGATTATAGAGGCCGATAGGGAGAGAGCTGCTGCTGCTAATGATCCAAAGGAACATGTTAAATCTGAAAAACAGCAAGTAATCAATTTGAAAAATTCTGTTCTGCTTGCCACAAAATCAGACCTTGCTGAAATTGATGATGTTAATGATACATGCTATGCTTTCGTGTGCAAAGATGCTTTATTTTCTCTTGATAATATACCTTGCACTTTGCCTGCTCCTGTCACTAACCTTTTGCAGGAGTTTTGAGATGTTTTTCCTGATGAGATACCTCCAGGACTTCCACCCATTCGAGGGATTGAGCACCAGATTGACTTGATCCCTGGAGCGAGTTTGCCAAACCGTGCAGCATACAGAACCAATCCCGAAGAGACTAAGGAGATTCAGCAACAAGTCCAAGACCTTTTGGACCATGGGTACGTACGTGAGAGCCTTAGTCCTTGTGCTGTTCCTGTTCTTTTGGTTCCCAAAAAAGATGGTTCTTGGCGTATGTGTGTAGATTGTAGAGCCATTAACAACATTACTATAAGGTATCGTCATCCTATTCCTAGGCTAGACAACATGCTTGATGAGTTATGTGGTGCTATAATTTTCACAAAGATTGACTTGCGTAGTGGATACCACCAAATAAGAATGAAACTTGGCGATGAATGAAAAACTGCTTTTAAAACTAAGTTCGGCTTGTATGAGTGGTTAGTCATGCCTTTTGGGTTAACTAATACACCTAGCACTTTCATGAGATTAATGAACGAGGTTTTACGTCCTTTCATTGGCAATTTTGTGGTCGTTTACTTTGATTATATCTTGATTTATAGCAAGTCAATGGATGAACATTTGAATCACTTACGTGCTGTTTTTAATACTTTAAGAGATGTACGTTTGTTTGGTAACCTTTAGAAGTGCACCTTTTGTACAGATCAAGTCTCTTTTCTTGGCTATGTTGTGACTCCACAGGGAATTGAGGTTGATAGAGCCAAGGTGGAGGCGATATGGAGTTGGCCCACGCCCACGACGGTCTCCCAAGTGCGGAGTTTTCTTGGCCTTGCAGGATTTTATCGCCGCTTTGTCAAGAAATTCAGCACCATTGCGACACCGTTGATTGAGTTGACAAAGAAGGGAGTCGTGTTCCATTTGGGGCCATCACAAGAGGAGTCCTTTAATCTTTTGAAGGACAAGCTTACACACGCACCATTGCTCCAACTTCCGGATTTTGGTAAGACTTTTGAGCTGGAATGTGATGCTAGCGGAATTGGTATTGGTGATATTTTGATGTAAGAAGACAAACCTGTTGCCTAGTTTAGTGAAAAATTGAATGGTCCTGCTCTTAATTATTCCACGTATGATAAAGAATTGTATGCTCTTGTTCGTTCTTTAGAGACGTGGCAACACTATTTATGGCCTAAGGAATTTGTCATTCATTCCGATCATGAATCACTTAAGCATATTTGTAGTCAAACCAATTTGAATCGTAGACATGCTAAGTGGGTTGAATTTATTGAATCTTTTCCTTATGTCATTAAACACAAGAAAGGGAAGGATAATGTGATTGCTGATGCTTTGTCTCGACGCTATACCATGTTGTCTCAGCTTGATTTTCGCATTTTTGGTCTTAAAACCATTAAAGGACAATATGCTTTTGATGCTGATTTTAAGGATGTGTTGTTGCATTGTAAAGAGGGACAAGCATGGAATAAATTCGTGATCAATGATGGGTTCTTGTTTAGAGCTAACCGCCTATGCATTCCAGTTGGTTCCGTTCGTCTTTTGTTGTTGCAGGAGGCGCATGGAGGCGGTTTGATGGGATATTTTGGTGCTAAGAAGACGGAGGACGTTCTGGCCACACACTTCTTTTGGCCAAAAATGAGGCGAGATGTCGAGCGGTTTGTGGCTCGCTGCACTACATGTCAAAAAGCTAAGTCTCGCTTGAATCCACATGGTTTATATATGCCTCTTCCTGTTCCTTCTATTCTGTGGGAAGATATTTCTATGGACTTTGTTTTAGGATTGCCCAGGACTAAGAGGGGGAGGGATAGCATTTTTGTTGTTGTGGATCGTTTTTCTAAGATGGCTCACTTTATACCATGTCATAAAACCGATGATGCCGTTCATATTGCTGACCTCTTTTTCAAAGAGATAGTTCGTTTGCATGGTATGCCTTCTACTATTGTTTCAGATCGTGACGCCAAGTTCTTGAGTCATTTTTGGCGTACTCTATGGACCAAGTTGGGTACAAAGTTGTTGTTCTCTACAACATGTCACCCACAAACTGATGGCCAAACCGAGGTGGTGAACCGCACATTGTCTACCATGTTGAGAACTGTTTTGAAGAACAATTTGAAGCTGTGGGAAGAGTGTTTACCGCATGTTGAGTTCGCATATAATCAAGCGAAACATCCACCACCAAGGTAAGTCCTTTTCAGGTAGTGTATGGATTCAATCCCCGTGCCCTTATTGATATTTTACCTTTGCCTACTAGTGAGAGAGTTCATAATGATGCTAAGGAGCGTGCTGATTTTATTGTCAAAATGCATGAGACTACTAAGGCAAAAATTAAAAAGATGAATGAAAAATATAGGATTGTTGGTAGTAAAGGTAGAAAGGAAGTTAAACTTGAACCGGGTGATTTTGTTTGGTTGCACTTGCGAAAGGATAGATTCCCTGAGTTAAGAGAGTCAAAATTGATGCCAAGAGCGGCTGGTCCTTTTTAGATAATTGAGAAAATAAATGATAATGCATATAAACTTGAGTTGCCACCCGAGTTCGGGGTTATTCCCACCTTTAACATTGCAGATTTGAAGCCATACTTAGGAGAAGAAAATGAGCTTGAGTTGAGGACGACTCGACTTCAAGAGGGGGAGGATGATGAGGACATCACTCCTTCGGATGCAACCGCTGATCCTCCAACCGTTATGCAAGGTCCAATGACCCGAGCTCGCATGCGACAATTAAATCTAGAGGTGAGCTCGTTCTTAAGCGATCCTTTTTATAGTTTTGAGAATAGATTGCTACCAAATGATGTTATCTTGCTTAGGAACATTGGAGAGAGTCATGAAGTACATAGAGAGACGTGTGGAGGTGGAGAAGACCAGCAAGGACGTCCAAGTCAAGCCGGAGGCCCAGTCCAACTCGAGTTCGAGTCTGCCTCGGCCTTCAGGACCAGCATGTAGTAAAACGGACGCCCAGGACGCATACGAACTCCGTTTTGGACGTTCCACATATGTATGGAAAGCTGAGAAGGATACCTTTCCAATGGCTCTAGTCCCATATCAAAATTCCTTCTGAGTCAACAGGAATCATCGAAACAAGTGAGCATTCAGAATCTGTCAGGGTGCTGCGCCACCGTCTTTTGGGCCGTTCGGCTTTGTATCATGTTGGAGCCCATTAGGGCGCGTCCAGGGGTTTTGCACGCCCCTCACTCCTTTATATACAGCCACCACCCCCACCATTAGGGTTGGGTTTTGCTTAGATCAATTCTGTCTTGAACAGTTTCGCCGTTCATCGGTTTGTGAGACCCCAACTTTCGAGTGCTAAACCAATACATCTGCAATTTCGTTGTGTTCTTCCTTGTTTTTGCTTGTGGTCTTCGATTCGCAGGCGAGGATTAGCCTTCTTAGCGAGGTCAACCGGGCAGCGCACGGTTGATAACCGGAGGAGACATGGTGCTGCGATTGCGGGGTTCGGAACGTGTTGTTCGGAAGCCGGATCGATTTGTGTCGCGCCTCCACCAAATCGAACATATCCAGAACCTGTTGGAAGATCGGGACCCCGTTCCCATCAACCTCCAAGGCAAAGAGAAGAAGTTCCACAACTTTGGTAAAGCCAAGAATCTCTTCCACCGCGTTCTCACCGCCTTCAACAACATCGACTTCAGCGATGTAGAGGGTGGAGCGACGACGACGGCAAGGATGATCAAGATCTCAAGGACGGCAACGACTTCATTGGCATGTGCTTCATGGCCAACGAAACTGATGTCAGCGACAGCGAGCTCTACAGCGACTCCGATGAGGTATGTCCTTCCTACGACCAGCTCAATGATGCATTTCTTAAGCTAGAAAAGTTTTATACTAGATCTAGAGCTAGAGTTGTTGATCTTGAGAAGGAAGTAGAGAAGTTGTCACGAGAGCTTACTTCACTTACATCTGTTTCCTCTCATGACGAATGTGATGTATGTTCTTCCCTGCTTGGAGATATGGAGAAGCTAAGGACCTCTCATGATAATTTGATTTCTAAACTTGATTTGCTTAAGGTGAAGAATGTTAGTCTGCTTGCTGAACTAGAGATGAGTAGGGTTGCTTCTATTTCCTCTACTGTTCAGACTACTTCTTGCACCTCATGTTAGGATAAGGATAATACTTTTAGAGGTCTTTATACTATGCTTCTTGATCTATCTGAAACATGTGAAAACTGCAATAATATGAAAATGAACTTAAAAAAGGCAGATCATAAAATTGCTGAATCGCATGCCTCTTTGCTTGAGCCTATTGCCTCTTGCTTGAATTGTCCCAAATTGACTGCTGAGCTTGAATCTGTCTCAAAACAGTTACAATAAATGATTGATCATAACAAGAAAATGGCTCAATATGCGTCTAAGGACCCTGTTAGCTCACCATGCAATAATTGTGAAAAACTAAAATTTGAACTCGTTGCTTTGGATGAAAAATGTGTGAAGCTAACTAAGGATCTTCTAGAGAAGCAACCATCTGCTTGTAATGTGTGTGTTGGTGTTGGGGAGAAGCCCAAGGGTAAGGTAGAGACGCCTAGCGACGTGAACCAAATGACTAGCTGTAGGACTGTCCCTTCTGAGGCGGCTGTGCGTGCACATGCCATTCATTCCTCTGCTGTTGGTTCTTCTTCTACTTCCTTACCTTCTGCTGTCTCTCCTTCCCCCTGCTCTTCTTGCACCTCTCTCTTTCGGGAGTGTCAGTATCTTATGAACACTCTTGAGAGATTTGTAGGAGGCAAAAAGAAGCTAAATCTTATTCTAGACCAATCCAAGATTTGCAAATTCAATCAAGGTCTAGGATATGATTTTCTTGAGGATGTTAGGAAGCATCCACCTGCTGTTCTCAGACCCATAGCAGTAGGTGTGATCGAGGTCAAGCCCAGAACTGAAAGAGTTCAATTCATATCAGCGGGCTTTGTCCAAGGGATTTCTGACAGTAAAGTAGTAACACCTGGTGCTTCGACCTCTCAGAAGGCGAAGTTTCATTGCACCTTCTGTCAGAAGGATGGACACTCGGTCGAGAGATGTTTCAGGCGCGCCAAGATCGTGCGTAGAGACTGCGTTGATGCTCTTAGGCGTATTCAGGATCAGCCCCAGATCTTGAGTGCACCTAAGACCAACACGAGGTCTAGGACTGTTCAGCATGATGGGTTTGAGCATCATCGATGACTTGGATTTGCTGAGTTTTCTAGTTTTCGCCCTCGACATGTCTCTGGTTGTGACTTCCGTTGTTCTGAGGGTAGATCTCGTTTTCCCTATCGAGATGGCTACCCGCGACGTGGTCAGCGTGTTGTTGGTACTCCGACTCGCTCTCCCGTAGTAGTCGGACCCAATAATAGCTTCAGGTTTGCTAGTAGACCTTCTGGCTCTTTGAGCGACAGAGTGCGTAGGGTAGTTAGAGGTCAGTTGTGTGTGGCTACTTCTTCTGCTCGACGTGTGACTCAGTATTGGGTGCCGAAATCGCTTTTGATTTATCCCAGTACTGAGCCTTCACTCTCTGCTTGACTCAGGTTCGCCGAGCAAGGAAGCGAGAGGTTTGGCTTGTTGACTCCGGCTGTTCTCGACACATGACCGGAGACTCCCGTTGGTTCTCTTCCTTAGCCCGACCTCTAGGTGATGAGACGATCACTTTCGGAGACGCCTCATCTGGACACGTCATCGCTAAAGGTACTGTGCGCGTTAATGATTCTTTTATTTTAAAAGATGTTACCTTAGTGAGTAACCTGTAGTACAATTTGCTTTCAGTTTCCCAGCTTACCGATAACGGTTTTGAGGTGAGCTTTAAGAAAAACAATTGCAAAATTCTTGATTCTTCGGGAAGTCTAGTTTGCGGGATTTCTAGATATGAGAGGATTTTTTGTGCTGATTTTGTTGAGTCTTCTGGTGATCCTCTCAGGTATTTAGTTTCTTCTGAGTCCCGTGACCTCACGTTCTGGTATAGGAGACTTGGCCATATCGGATTTGACCCGAGTTAGCGGCCACGATCTCATTCGTGGTCTGCTTAAACTCAAGATGGTCAAAGATCTAGTTTGCGCTCCTTGCCGGCACGGCAAGATGGTTGCCGCTTCTCATCCTCCGGTCATAGTGACTATGACCGATGCACCGGGACAGCTGCTCCACATGGACACAGTTGGACCAGCTAGAGTGCAGTCAGTAGGAGGTAAGTGGTATGTTCTTGTTGTAGTCGATGACTTCTCGAGATACTATTGGGTGTTTTTCTTAGCCTTAAAAGATGAGATATTTACCCATTTTTTGGGTCTTTTTAGTAGACTTTCTGTTGAGCTCTCGGGTGCCTTACGAGCAATCCGCAGTGACAATGGCACGGAGTTCAAGAATTCCTACTTTGAGAGATTTTGCGATGAGACAGGTGTAGAGCACCAGTTCTCTTCTCCGTACGTCCCTCAACGAAATGGCGTTGTGGAGAGGAAGAATCGTACCTTGGTCGAGATGGCCAGGACGATGCTTAATGAGTATTCTACACCTAGGAAGTTTTGGGCTGAGTCGATAGCCACCGCATGCCATGTTTCAAACAGAGTTTTTCTGAGGGTACACTTGCATCACACTTCTTATGAGTTGAGATATAGGCGAATGCCTAGCATCTCGCATTTTCGCGTGTTTGGTTGCAAGTATTTTATTCTGAAGTCTGGGAACCTAGATAAGTTCGAGTCACATTCATGTGATGGGATCTTTCTGGGTTACTCGACTTCTTTGCGAGCGTATAGGGTCTGGAACTGCGAGTCTAGCAAAATGGTAGAGACCTGCGAGGTGACCTTCGATGAGGCTAGTCCGGGGACTAGGCCCGATATCTCAGGTTCAGTAGAGCAGTCCAAACCCATCTTTGTGGATGATGAGGAGGATGAAGATGAGGGTTGTCTACCCAATCCAGTTTCTCCTCCCCTTGAGGTGCCTGCTTCTTCCATCGCACCTCAAGGAGATCAGCCCATTCCTTCCGCATCGTCAGGAGCTAGTGGCTCTGTTCCTACCTCGTCAGCTCATGAGGCAGAGGCCACTACTTCTTCTCATCCAGGACCTTCCTGTCATATCCGGAAAGACCATCCTTCAGAGCAGATAATAGGAGATCTCTTTGAGCGTGTGACACGCTCAAAATCTGGTATGTCTCACTTCTGTCTCCACTCTGCCATCGTTGCCTCTTTCGAACCCAAGGATGTTAGTCATGCTCTTTCTGATGAGTTTTGGGTCAATGCCATGCATGAAGAATTGGAAAACTTTGAGAGGAATAAGGTCTGGTCGCTTGTCGAGCCCCCTAGAGGTCATAATGTCATAGGTACCAAGTGGGTGTTCAAAAACAAACAGAGTGAGGATGGGATAGTCATTCGAAACAAAGCTAGATTGGTAGCTCAAGGTTTCTCCCAGGTTGAGGGTTTAGATTTTGAGAAGACCTTTGCCCCTGTAGCTAAGCTAGAGGCCATTAGAATCTTGCTTGCTTTCGCGGCATCTAAGGGCTTCAAGATTTACTAAATGGATGTCAGGAGTGCCTTCCTCAATGGATTTATTGAGGAAGAGGTCTATGTTAGGCAGCCTCCAGGTTTCAAGAACCCCAAATACCCAAACCATGTCTATAAGCTTTCCAAAGCCCTGTATGGACTTAAGCAAGCCCCTAGAGCTTGGTATGAAAGGCTTAAGTCCTATCTGTTGAGTCATAGGTTTGAGATGGGTAAGGTAGACAAGACCTTGTTCATTCGCAGGTATGGCAATGACCTTCTACTCGTTCAGATTTATGTGGATGACATCATCTTTGGCGGATCCTCCCATGCTCTTGTTTCCTAGTTCTCTGATGTCATGAGCACAGAGTTTGAGATGAGCATGATGGGCGAGTTGAGCTTCTTCCTTGGATTTCAAATCAAGCAGACTCGGGAGGGTACCTTCTTGCATCAAGGCAAGTACACTCGAGACCTCCTGAAGCACTTTGACATGAGTGATGGCAAGCCAGTGTCAACTCCGATGGCATCAACGACTTCACGTGATCCAGATGAGGATGGTGAGCCAGTTGATCAGAAGGAGTTCAGAAGCATCATCGGTTCTCTCTTGTACCTCACTGCCTCGAGACCGGATATACACTTCTCCGTGTGTCAATGTGCTCGATTTCAGGCTTCTCCTCGCGTATCTCACCGTCAGGCGGTGAAACGCATCTTTCGGTACCTTCGAGCTACCATAGACTATGGTATCTAGTACTCTTCATCTTCTTGTCTTTACCTTAGAGCCTACTCCGATGCAGACTTTGCTGGCTGTAGGATAGACACAAAGAGCACTTCTGGCACCTACCAATTCATTGGCATTTCTCTTATTTCTTGGTCTTCTAGAAAGCAGTCCGGTGTTGCACAGTCCATCGTAGAGCCCGAGTATGTCCTTGCCGCCAGTTGCTGCAGTCAGGTTCTTTGGATGGCTTCGACTCTACGGGACTTTGGGTTAGTTATAGACAGTGTTCCACTCTTTTGTGATAACACTTCTGCTATTAACATTGCTAAGAACCCAGTGCAGCACTCTCGGACCAAGCACATCGATATTAGATATCATTTTCTTCGAGACCATATAGAGAAGGGTGACATAGTACTCCAGTTTGTGGAGAGTGACCACCAGTTGGCTGATATCTTTACCAAGCCTTTGGATAGCTCTAGATTTTCAGCCTTGCGGGGATAGCTTGGGGTGGTCTGTCCTTATGGACTGTTGTGAGGGGGAGCTTTGTGTTCTATGCTCTATCCTGTTTACATGCTTCTGTCTCTCTTTGTTGCATTTGCATAAGGGTGCATTCGGGTTAGTCCTTTCAGCATAGATTAGAGTGCTTCTCTCGTCTAGTTGCTCAGTCTTCTTCCTCTCATCTTGTGACGCTAGGATACTGCTTATTAGTTGTTTCCCTTCTCACTAGGTTGAGTTCACTCACTTCTTGTAGGTCTAGCGAGGGTTGGGCCACTCTTGGGTAGACAGGGAACGTGTTTACTCCCTAGTGTGTTAGAAGACCAGCCGATAGTCCTAGAGTCATATGGGGTAGATGAGAGTCAGTCTGAGCCATCGTATCCTCTATATCTTGTCTATGCTTTAAGGACTGCCTTTTTCTGATTTTCTTGCCAGCTTCTCATTTTATTGCTTTGGTTCAGGGGGAGTTCATTTGGGTATGCTAGGATTTAATTTAGACATAACTCAACTTGAACTAAAAGTGCATCTCATATTGAGGGGGAGCTGGATTTTCTTGCATTTCATTCTGCATTGTAATATAACTACATGGAGCCTTGATTATTATCCAATTATGATCTGTTTATAATGCATTACATCTTGCCACGATCTGTGCTTAATTGCTAGATTTATCATGATTTTATATGATTTTAAAAACTGCACAACTTGAATTAATTCATGTCATGGTAGCTTTTAAGACTAGTCTGTCTTTAGTTATCCTTTATGATTCACGTCATGTCAAATAGGCTGAGTTGAGTCTTGAATCTTTATTGAGCTTTAGATTGAGCTATGCTAGTTCTTCTGTGAAACATGAGTTAATTCTTGTACTTCAACTAAAATTAGCAAAAGCAACAATATCTCTTTTGTGCGAAAAAACTGATCTCACCAATTCATTCTCATGAGACTGCTTGCCATTGCACTAGGCATGAAATCAGGGGGAGTTTTGGTTGACCAAGATCACCTTCTTAAGCTTTTCTCTTGGAGTGGTCGCATAAGGCTTGAGATCTAGCACATGACTAAGAAAATTGAATTTTGTGAAAATGGTTGAAGCTTAGGAGGCAGTTGTGGATGGCTCCTAGTCCAGGACTTGCTTTACTAAGATAAAACCAAAAATGATCTTCGGAAAAAGTCAATTGTGCTAAATTTGCTATTTACAAAAAGACCAAGTACATGAACAATTGAGTTATACTTGAACTAGTAGCACTCTAAACTGTTTCAATACTAGCTTCTTGGTTCCACTTAGAGTATTTGACATGGCTTGCATCATCCTTGGATACCTTTAGCTAGACTATAATCATGTTTGACTTGAAATGCTAAGCAATTGGACTATTTCTTAGAATATGACTTATGTGTTTTAGCTAGTCTATACATGAATTGTCATGATCTTAACAGCATTCTTATAAATTATGGATTGGTGTAATACTCTCAAAGTTATTTTGGATAATCTTCATGGCTCCGAATGCTTAAAATAAATACCTTGAAGTCATTTCATTTTCTCTCGTGCGTCTTGATGATTTTATTACCAAAAAGGGGGAGAATATTGGAGAAAAAGCCAATTTCTGGGAGCTTTTGAGGAAAACTTGCTCTTTTTGTTTTGCTCCTCCTGTCTACATGGTCTTACATCTATTTGCTTTTCTTTTAGATCATGTATGACTTTCAAAACAAACTCAACTTTATATGCTTTTTCTGTGTTTATCAAAATACTCATCAAGGGGGAGATTGAGAGACCATGTGGAGGTAACCTCAGTTGTGTGATGAGTAATTGACTCATGTTCTGGAAAGTTAGAGTTTGTTTTGGGCATTTTGTGCTATTTATGATGCTAATGATTTAATTATAATATTTTGTACGGTGCTATGTGATGTGTTTTCTTGTCGGTGTCGGCTGCAGGACTTTGAGACGGAGTTGTGGCGAGGCACGGGTGACCGGACCAGGCACAGACGGTGCTGAGGTCAGAGCGGTCGAGATGTGTCGAAGACGGCGAGGATTCGAAGTGGTTGCGAGGCGTGCGCGGCAAGAAACGAGGAAACTTCCTGGAAGGTGCAGGAGTGGTATTTTGGTAAATGCGCAGGGCTGCACATAAGGAAGTGGATTTGGTTATGGAATGATCCATTAGTGGAGAGTTGTTGTGACCTAATGGGTAAAATGGTGTGTAAACCCATTAGTAGAGAGTTGTTGTGACCTAATGGGTAAAGTGTTTGTAAACCCATTAGTGGAGGCTATAAATAGAGGTGCTCTCTAGTGGGAGTGAGTGCAATTGAGAGAGAAAGAGATGTGTGTGAGTGTTAAGGTTTTCTAATGCTTGTGCTTTTTGAGAGAGTGGTGTTAGTGTTTATTTATTGTCTCTCCATTTGTGTGTGTTTGTTCTTGAGTGAGAAGTAGGAGAGATGGATGTAAACAACATTTTGTAATCATTCCTCGTTATTAATCATTCATCTCTCTTTGTCTCATTCTATGAAATTTCTAGTGTTTGAGTTGTGGTGGCTGCTTGTTCTTTATTTGGTTCTTTGCTTAGTTCTTTTGTAGTTTTGATGCTAAGTTCATGCTGCTCTGAACAGGGAAATACCTCAAGGCTCGTTGGCCAGTTTACATCCTAGAGCAAACCATCAAATCTGATTTTTGTGTTTTCTGGAGAATAAATCTTTTAGTTTGATTTGTGATGTCCTGAGTTCTTTTGGCTGTTTAAAGTTGAAGACCAGTTCCATTATCTTAAGGAGAATAGCTGCTGTTTGCTCATCTTTTCAGTCTCAATTTCCTTCTCGTGTTCTCTATGCAGATTTTGGTTTAGACAGATGTTCACTGTTTTGCTTTTTGTTTCTGCATTTTGGACAGCATTTAGCTTCCTATGTTTTCGGCAATCCTGTAGTCTGCAATCCTCCTTATTAGTTTTCGGCAGCAAGTATTCATGGTTCAGTCTACTCTCTTTTGGCTATCTTCAATTACTGCCGAACTACTGCACTTCCTGTAGTTGCTGCCAAACTGCACTTTGGGTTTGAAGACCTGTTACCTGAATATAACAGCAATGATATGAGTTGTTTCTATTCTGCAGCAAGTTAGTTTTTGGTCGGCTTGTGGTGTGCTGCCATGTTGCTACCAAACTGCTGCTCTTCCTGCCAGGTGCTGCCGAACTGCCTTTTCAGTCTCTAGCTGTTGCTTTTGATTCTCTCGAGCACTTTCTGTTCGGTCTGCAGTCCTATTTCCTGTCTTTTGTCCCTGCGCCTTGAACAGCTTGTTCCCTGCGCAGGTTTTTTCTGTTCGGCTGCTGCAGCAGTTTCTAATGTTTGTTCGGCTGCAGCACCTTTTCTTTTACTACTGTTTCTGGTCGGACAGCAGTAGCAGCCCCCTGTCTTGATTCATGTCTCTGCACTTTACTCCTTGTGTGTGTGTCCTGGTTTAGAAGCCGAACTCCCCTTTGTGTTAAAGTATAATTCAGCTTACCTGAGAAGAGCAGCAGAGAATTGATTTGTTTCCTTTTATTTTTCTGATATTTGGTACTGCTCACTGTTTAGTTTTCGGCCAAGCTCTTCTTTCATTATATTAGGCCAACTGCCTTTCAGATATTGCAATTTTTTAGCTCTTACAAGATTAATAGTATGCTGTTTTTTTTAAAAGGTATATGTTGATAGTTCTCAGATTTCAAGTCCTTTTGGCATGTGTTCTTTTTGGCCAAAGTGCTCACCTTGTGGTTCCTGTCCTTTAATTTAGTCGGCTGATTTGTGTGCGATTACTTGTGGCTAGTTTCTCAGTAAATCTTTTAGTCTCTTACTTCATAGCGTTCACTGCTATCGGAGAAGACGAATTTTTGTGGTTACTTCGGCGTAATTGTTTTGAAGGCACCATTCACCCCCCCTCTGTTGCCGTTTTCGATCCTTTACAAAGCAATGGAGAGGCAAAAGGATGAAGATAACCACATTAGGTGCCAAAGACATGAAGGAAGAAAGCCCATACAGTAGGAGGGCAAAAGGGAGGAGCCCAAGGACATAAACTACAAATTTTGGATAAGATTTTTAGGCCCAATTCGTACCTCCCCTATGCCCAATTGGATTCAAACTCGGATTCAACTCAGAATTCAATTCGGATTTGGTTCGGTATAGCCTGATAAACAGTTACTAAAAAGGTCATAACTTTTACAAATGGAGTCCGCTTTGGGTGTTCTTGTACTCGTTGGAAAGACAATTTTAAGGGCTACGCAATGGATCTGGTCCCAACATGAAACTCATCACGGATCAAAAGTTATGTCCAAAACAATATAATGACTGTAAAATCTAGTTTCCTTTTTGTGAGAGTTCGTATCTAAAACCATATAGGGTTGAGTTGTACTAGGTTTGGGGACCATATGGACGTCCCTAGGGGCTATATAATCCATGTATTGGCATCCTTAGGGCTCAGACCACCTTTGAGAATAATCAATCTACTAAAATTTGTTCGAGTTTATCATTGCTGCCGAAATTCCATAGGGAATTAGGAGTGTTCTTCAATCAAGATCGTTCAGCCTTTTCGCTGGGACTTGGGTGCATGATAGATCTTCACTTGGTAGTCGGTGAAATCGACGCGGGTATGTTTTGGCGGATTAAAGAGTGTTCGTCCCTTGTACTAACATTGGAGGATCATTACGATTCATCAAGACTCCCGTGAGTATGCATCCTACATCGAGAAGATCGGGCGACCCCGTATCATCTTAGTATCAGAGCACGATTTACTCGGTAGGATTTTATCCTTTTACTTTCAGATTATTATTTCCTGTCCTATAGTCCATATAGCCGAAATTTGCCTTTGTCATCTTCCTACTCTTGCCGCACTCTTTTACCCTCTCCTCCCCGGTCGCCGTCGCCTGGAACCTCCTCACTCCAGCCACCTCAAGCCACCTTGAGCCGTGCTTGCTCTGAGGGAAAGCAGTGCCACCGCCACTCCTCGCTTCCTCGGCATCTCAGGGCTTGATTGCCAGGTCATCGCCGCCCCTCCGACCCCTCCCCACCGGCGACGCCACCGCCCAAGAACGCACTGCGCCCTTCTCTGTTTCCCCCTCGACCGAGCACCTTTCTTTTTCCCCCTCCTGTTCTTGTCTGCCCTCTCCTTCCTCTTATGACAGGTGGGCCCCACTAAAAGATTTACATCTAGCTGGAAGATAGCACTAGTAGTATGCCATTCATTACCAAATTGTGAAAATTTAAGCTGCAGGTTGTTCTATCAACCAAGAAGTTTACAAGACTGTTACTCAGGAACTAAAGATTACCAGAAGATAAACACACATCCTAAATCGGAAATTACCGCATCATAACAACATTTCAATTTCCCTAGATACTACTCAGAAGCACCTGCTTAACAATTATTGTATCTTTACCCAAAGCCTATATCTGATAATACAATCCAAATTACCCTAAGATGGCACTAAACCACTCTACCGCTAGCTAATTTACAAGATAACATAAACTGGCAATAATTTCTAAATCATGATAAGCTAAGCGGAAGTATACTAAAGCAAAGCATTGGAACACTATTAATTAGAGAACAACTGCTAAAAGGTTTAACCAATTAAAACGAACTACTGTCTAGCATTATTACCTTGAAACAAACATCAATATGGAAAATAAATCAATGATTAAGACTACATAACTATTACAACATTAATCATGATATGATGTGTGACAGTGATGTGCCACTCTACCCTTCCCATGCATGCTCGAGAATCACCTGGAGGGGGGAAAGCAAGAGTGAGATAAAAATCTCAGCAACCAAACTGTTTAACAAGCTAATTAAACTACAATGTTGTTAAGCATCAATATTTATTTTCCACAATGACCACAATTACAGCCTTAACCACATGTTCTACCAACATTAATAAAATATTAGCAAATGAATATTGATTGACTACTTCATATCCTCAACCACTACCACTACCACTACCAATGACATGAAAACATTAACAGGTTTTACTTCATTATTTTTATTGTTTCTCACATCCACAACGGATATCAACAGTTACCACAAGAGAAAAGAATATCGTACCATAATCTCAACCCCTATCATACCACAAGGGGTGAACCCCCTTCCACGACCACAGCCACATTCCTTATACCACAAATGACTCACATGAGCCAATTCCACATTACAACTATGGAGTTGCATTTGTTTGCAAAATAACTTCACCACACTACATTGCATAAGTATGCAAATGATCTTTCCACAATGCAATGCATATGAATGCGTATGCTCCGCTGCACCCTTATCTAACAAGATAAGAGTGTGCATCGTACTACGGTAATGTACGATGCTGTACCGGTATGGTCGCGGCTATAAGCGGCGACATCCACAATGCAAATGTCATGGCATGATATTAATGTTATGATAATCGTAAACGACAAGAATTTAACCACGAAGATCAACATAATGATTATGAATACTTCTTCATAATCCACATGTGTCTCAACAAGCACAATGCAAGTGTTTCATAAGATCATTACCACATAGCCCACATTTGGCTCACCAAGATCATAAACAATTGATCTATAGGGAATTCTACCATATAGACCACAATATATTCATCAAGAATGCTACCACCACAACCACAAATATTCACTAAAAATATTACCACCTATACCACAATATGTTCATAAAGAATAATACTCCACAACTATATTTGTTTCATTAAGAACAATTTCACATACCCACAAATAAACCATCAAAATCATAAACAGTTGAGTTCTTAAAATACTACCACTTGGACTATATTGAGGAAAAATGTAACAATGTCATAACACCTCAAATTAAGAGAACAAATAATTGTGAAGGTAGAATAATTAACAAGTTAAACATGTAACACAACCGCTACGTTTACTTGCCTCTACCGTTGAAGCGAAGCAATCACGTGCATTCAGCAGCAAAACTACTTGTCCAAAAGTACCTCTTAGCACAATGCTATAGCAATGAAATCGCGTCTTAAGAAGTAAAGGCGATGCTAATCCCCAAAACTCCACAACAATCCTCTCCGCTTAATGGTTCTCTACTCTGCCCGCTGCAGCACTGTTACTTAACATTTTTATATCTTTAAGATTACTAAACCTTTTGCAGAGGGGAATATATGTCTGGTTTTCTTACTCATTTTCCCTCAATTTTCATGTAGATCACATATTTTAATTTTGTTCTTAGCATGGTGTAACTAAATGCTCAAAACAGAGAACATCCTCTGTTCTGTCTGTCCGGACAGTTAGGTTCAAATGCTTCCCAACAACAGAGTAGGGCTCTACAAATTTTGATTTTTATACAGAAGCTAGCTTACTAAATTCCCTACAACTTTCTCAATGGTGGCCAAAAATATAAAATTCATCTACTATCCCTAATTCACATCTGAACAGCGGTCTGTCCCTGTCTGTAACCCTGACGGACAGCGAGATTCCAAACCCTGGTACATCTAAATTACGTGGCCAAAAAATCTGAAACAAATAGAGTAGATGCGTCTCGTTGTCCTCTACGTTGTTCCTTTTGGGGAGACCCTTAGGAAAAATCGTCTTAGGGGTCTAAACCGCACAAATCATAATGGGATAACTAATCAGCTCCATGTTATAACTAAGATATAAAATATGTGGATTCAAGAATCTGGCAAATCGCCCTCTCGGGCAGTCTTTCTAAAGACATCCATAAGTCCTGTTTAGCTCATAGAACTTTCTTGATAAATATAAATCAATAAAGAGAAAGCTTTAAATAAAAAGATCAAGTCTTAGCACCCCCCTAATCGGCCATGCCTGCCAATCTTCTCTGTCCCCTCAAAAGCCTCCTATGGACATCCCTTTACCCTTCTCTTTCTTATCTTAAAATTTTTCCTCACGATAAAGCTACCTAATCACCTCTTTCCTTTGATTTAATCCCCGTTCCAACCATCTCTCTTTACTCTCCAACATTAGCAAACATTAAATACATTTAACTAACGTGAACCATACTTGTGCCGTATTTTAGAAGTTGCAGTCTCAAAAAGGCGACGAGCTTCCGCAGGACCAAAGTGCAAATGGAAAATAAGCCCAAGGATCCAATACGACTGACTGATTAAATCGGCTTTGAGCTAAAACAAGGCCACGGTAAACAAGCAAGGTAAGTCATCGATTTGATAATATTGATCCTATATTTTACCAAAAATTATGTTCTTTTAATTATCAAAAGCGCATGCTTAATTTATTATGCAAATATATGTCAAATGTAAGGTAGCTACTACCCACATAATAATACCAATATTACTATGACACTCTTTACCGCTCGATCTAACAAATCCTTTGTCGCCCTAGATATCAGTAATAGCTTTACTAGCTAAAGTCATACTTACTGCTAAGCAAGTTTAAGTCCAGGGCATTAAACTGCCCTACTCATTACTCTTCAAACATTGAAAATTATTTTTGGGTAGTCATTGGACGTAGATGACTGATAATTTGGTACCACTTACCTTTTGCTTCTCAAAACTCTAAAAACTTGCTTACCGGTCTGGGCGGTTGGTAAGAGTGATTGGTGTGGATGTAACACGAGAACTTGTGGTTTGTGGTATGCCTCGCCTGGACGAACTAAGGACTAATCCTGTGTTGACCTCTCAATGTAAAACAGTACAAACCACAAGCTGACAAAGTGTAGGCTTGGCTGATTAATTTACTAGACCCCCGAAGTCATCTCACAGGTGACAAGGTGACAGGGTCTTGATCTTCCGATAGGATGATAACTTCAATTTGGGGAAGAACGACTTTGACGATGCGGCTACTAACCGGTCACGACCAGAACGTCAAACAATTGTTAAACCACACTCCGAGTCGTTATCAACCATTCTAAGAACGCGATTGACCTAACCACGAAGGTCTATTCCTGCATGCAACTGAAGAACACGCAAGAACAAGATAACAAACAATCTTAAATTGTAAATAGGATTGAAATACTCAATATGGTGAGATTCCAAATAAGGATCTTAACAGGTGGTCGTCTGACACAACTGAAAATACAAGTTGCAACGAAGGCAAACTAAATATAAACGAAATCTGAGAACACTAGTGGGGTGCGGCCTCCTTAAATAGAGAAGTGGAAGCCACACAAAACTAAAACAGAAGGGGTGGTACTATTTTACTATTCATCTGAACAGTAGTCAGCCATAAATAGTGGGGGGTAACACCTTCTTTGGCCTATGCATTACAAGGTCTGATTTGGCCTAAATAGGTATTGTAGCAACTTCTTTTGATAATTGCGGGCTGTATAGAAGGAATATGCTGGCAAGGCTGGATCCGTTGTAAAGAGGACGAGAAAAGCTTTCCATCAAGTACTCATGGACCTCAAACGGACTTCATATGTGAAAGTTATGCTCGTTTGAAGTTGGCCCTGTCAGGCTGAATCCGAGCTGATCTGGAGGCCGAATTGGATTTCAAAACGTGTCCCACTTGAACTCTGACTTGCATTGGTCCAAAAGTGACATGGTGACCATAAGAAATATTTCGAGGAGACATTGACATGGTCTTGATTTGTTGGTTAGCTTCCCTTTTGGTAGGCCCCAACTACGAACTCGTAGTGTTGATGTAATCCCTTTGTATAGCTGATAATTTAAGTGATGCGTAGGAACTCTTGTAATTCCAACAACAAGCATTGCTAATATGGTTGTAACCACTGGGGTCATGTCCTCATCATCCTCCCCTTCTTGAAAACAAAGCCGTCCTCGGCTTTTGATACGCTAAAAATAGGGTAATAAAGAAGCCAAGGTGTATGCATGGTATATGTATATATCATCCGTTTTAAGAATTCTTTATTGTTGCATAATTAATGTTATAAAACAGCAGTGATTATAAAAGCACATTGTATTAGTAACCCGGGAATTAATGAATAAATCAAAATTTCTCACACAATAATTATTGCAACTTGTTTTGCAAATGTAAGTGATGCGTTTATGCAACTCAAATCTTTGATGTTGTAAACTTGCATCGGTAGCACATATGGGCAAAGCTACAACTTTTGGAAATAAACAAAGTTCGTCCAAGTAATCATATTTCAATCGAGCAATAAGACATTCATCTATCAAGGGTGAAAAGGTTTGTATGTTTTTCCATCCATCAACTTCATTATTCAGATTGTTAACGCTAGATGGTTCAATAAGAGATGAACACATAAGATTTGAATTGTCACTAATTTTTATTTTTCTCTCATAATAAACATGATTCAGCACACCAAAATCGTTATTTAAAAAAAGCTTCAATTCATCCATGCGATCACAAGTTATGCATATTCGATATACATAAAATTGATTGTCTACACCGTAATCTCCAATCAAATTGAATTTATATGTGTAGGCATGAGTACTTACTAATGATTTTAAACATGAAATTTTCGCAAGAATCTTAATCACAATAGATAGTTCTCTAGAATTATCGAACATGACATAGTGTAAAGAATCTTTAGGAGATATTCTAGTAAGAACTTCCCTATGAGTAATCAATTCCACATTATGTAAATTGAGCAAAGAAATTTCAGAATATGGAATTTTCAATTGAACACATGAATTTTCACAATTACTCACTGTTGTGGCTACAGACCAAACAGAGAGAGAGGATGTATGGTAGTGGAGAGTTAGGTGAGCAATGCTCTCTTGGGTTCTCCCTAGGGCCTGCATCACGTATATATATCTCGTAGGGAGTATATTTACAATCGTACCCTTACATCCGAGTATCATTCCCAAGGCCAACTATGTCATTGTACATGTTTACTTCGGGTTTATTACTTCCTAACAGGCTAGCTGGGTATAGGTGGGGGCCACCCCTACAACAGGAGCCTCTCATGGCTTCGGCCTGTGAAGCCCTTCACCGCCATGAGAGGCTCCTATTGTAGGGGTGGCCCCCACCAATACCCAGCTAGCCTGTTAGGAAGTAATAAACCCGAAGTAAACATGTACAATGACATAGTTGGCCTTGGGAATGATACTCGGATGTAAGGGTACGATTGTAAAGACACTCTCTGCGAGATATATATACGTGATGCAGGCCAACTATGTCATTGTACATGTTTACCTCGGGTTTATTACTTCCTAATAGGCTAGCTAGGTTTATATGGGGGCCAACCCTACAACACTCACGTTTTTATATTTAAATTTAGCACCATAATTATTACCTTTATCGATCTCCTCAGTTGATGTAGGTGTTGTAGGTATCAAATCTTTATGATGAAGCAAGGAGAGAGCAAGTACTTCATCTTCAACTGTGATTATCTCCTCATCTTTTGCTTTCAATAGCACCCGTTGTTGAACACTCAACTCATTGTCTTCAATGTCAACTCTCTTCTCCCCAGCATGGTTCTCAACTTTCTGCAAGTTGTTAGTCACAGAAAAAGCCACAAACAAAGATTTGTTCTCATGTTTCTTGTCATTAAGCATTCTCAATTTCTCCTCAATATGACTTTCAACCTTACAAGCAAGTATAAATAAATGAGTGAGAATTATATTCTTTGTGAATAAGAATGTCCTGAATTTCTGTAATACCCTGAACGTCTTTACGGCGTCCCTGGGAATATTTAGCAGAATTGCGGAGTTTCCCGTTTTCTTTTGGTGAAGTGCGGGAGGCGGAAATTAAATTGGGGAACTATCCAAAATAAAAAAAATGAATTTAATTATTAAAGAATCAAGTTTTCGGCTGTCCAGAGGGGTGGGCCAGCCAGCCTAAAGAGGGCCCGTACCCCCTCCCAAACCCTAGCCACCCCCTTTAAATCCCTTGTGGGCGCCTCCCCCCCTCCTCTTTTCCCATCCCAGCCGCCACACCCCCTCTCCATGCGCCTCCCCTCTGCCCAAGTACTGCTGCAAGGAGAAGGAGAAGAAGGAAGAAGGGAAAAGGAAGGAGAGGAAGAGAGGGAAGGAGAAGAAGGGAAGGAGAAGGAGAGGAAGAAGAGGGTGATCCCAATCCCCTAGGTAACTCTCCCTCACCCCAATCCCTCTGTTTTCTAATGAATTTAGGGTTCTTGGTCCAAGTTTTGTGGGGATTAGCATTTTAGAAACTCTCAATTAGAGAATTTCAGTTGACTGTCAGTACATCCAATCGCGCGGTGTTACTGTTCGTTCAGTTTAGACCCCTAAGACGATTTTTCCCGAGGATCTCCCCAAAAGGAAAAACGTAGAGGACGACGATACGCATCTACTGCATTTGTTTTAGATTTTTTGGCCACGTAATTTAGACGTACCAGGATTTGAAATCTCGCTGTCCATCAGAGTTGCAGACAGGGACAGACCGCTGTTCAGATGGGAATTAGGGATAGTAGATGAATTCTATATTTTGGGCCACCATTGAGAAAGTTGTAGGGAATTTAGTAAGCTAGCCGTTGTATAAAAATCAAAATTTGTACAGCCCTACTCTGTTGTTGGGAAGCATTTGAACCTGACTACCCTAACTGACAGAACAGAGGATGTTCTCTGTTTTGAGCATTTAGTTACACCATGCTAAGAAAAAAAGAAAAATATGTGATCTACAAAAGTGTAGGTATTTAAGTGAGGAATTTTGATATATATTGTTTGCTGTTATTAGTTTTATATCTTTAAAGATAGGAAAACTTTAAGCAGCGCTGCTGCAGTGGGAAGATTGCAGAACCGTTACGCGGGGAAGGATATTGTGGGATTTTGGGGCTTAGCGATATCTTTTCTTCGAGAGTCGTATTTTTAATTGTTGTAATATGTGCTGAGAGGTACCTTTTTAGACTGGCGGTTTTGCTTCTGAACGCACGTGATTTCGTCGCTTCGCCGGTAGAGGCAAGTAAACATAGCGGATGTGCTACCGTTTAACCCATTATTCTTACTACATGCAATATGCATGATTTTTGTAATATTAAATGATATGCCATGGTTACATGTTTTTTAAGTAAGAATGTGGTAGCAAGATATTAATCAATTGTCATGTTTGGATGAGTTTTGATAGTATTGTGGTAATTTGCTTAATGAGTCAATTGTGGTATATGAAAGTAAATGCATGGTGGATATGATGATATTACCTTGTTGTTAAATTCATAAGGATCATATTGATGCCCTTGAAGTTGGTATTATTGTGTTCCTGGTGGTAGTATTCTTAGTGAATACTTGTGTTGTGGTGGTAGCAATCTTGATGAATATATTGTGGTTTGTGTGGTAGGATTCACTATAGATCAATTGATTATGATCTTGGTGAACCGAATGTGGGTTATGTGGTTGACCTTCGTGGTTAAATTCTTGTAGTTTATGATTATCATATCATTCATAACATGTCATGACATTGCATTGTGGATGTCGCCGCTTATAGCCGTGACCGTAACGGTATAGCATCGTGCATTGCCGTAGCATGATGCACACTTTTACCTTGTTGGGTAAAGGTGCAGTGGAGCATAGCATGCATATGCATTGCATTGTGGAAAGATCATTTGCATACTTATGCAATATATTGTGGTGAAGTTATTTTTACAAACAATTGCAACTTCATAGTTGTGATTTGGAATTGGCTTATGAGAGTCACTTGTGGTACGAGGAAAATGGTTGTAGTCGTGGATTGGGGTTCATCCCTTGTGGTATGGTAGGCGTTGTGATTGTGGTATGAGATTCTTTTCTCTTGTGGTAATTGTTGATAGATGCGAGAAATAATAAAGTTAGTGAGGTAAAACATGTTAATGCTTTATTGTCATTGATAGTAGTAGTGGTGGATGGTATGAAGTAGTTAATCAAGATTCATTTGCTAATATTTTAATATTGTTGGTAGTAAATATGGTTAAGACTATAATTGTAGTCATTATGGGAAATGGATATTGGTACTTAATATCATTGTAGTTTAATTAGCTTGTTAATAAATGTGGATGCACATTGTGGATGTGGACATGTGTATACTTTAATGATATTGTATATTTGTTTGTAGTCTGAATAGCCTGTTAAACAGTTTGCTTGCTGAGATTTTTATCTCACCCTTGTTTTCCCCCCTACAGGTGATTCTTGAGCATTCATGGGATGGGTAGAGCGGCACCACAATAATGCACTTGGTTCATCAATTCATGCTGTAATAAAGTCGATGGAAATCTAGCCAAATGCCTAGCTACCCGTGGATGATTGTTTTAGTTAATAATGATGAACTTATGATCTATTCTTTGATTAATCTTCTAGAGGTTGTTTCAATTATTGAACTTGTTATTGTTATCTTTATTCTCTTAGTTGATTATGCTTCTGCTTAATGCTTCATGTCTAGAAATTGTTGTCGGAATAAATTATCTTGAAATTTTTGGGTCAACTGTAGAGTAGTTTAGTGGCATTCCAGGGTAATGTGGGTCCTGGGGTGTTACAATTTCTTTATTAAGCTCATTCAAGAATCTGTTCTCCGTAGCTTCAGCATGTTCCTTTAAACCACAACGCAACAAACGAGTCTTTAATTCGTAATAGTATTCCCTTACAGGTCTACTTTGTTCCTTTAAATGTTGTAATCTAGCTAGCAAATAATCAGCATGGTATTTAGGAACAAAATCATCTCGCAAAAGTCTTTTCAATGCATTCCAAGTTTGTGGTACTTTCCCATGTCTACCAAGAGACTTTCACCAAAGTATTGCATCATCAATAAAAACACTAGTGGCAGCTCGAATCTTTTGCCTATCAGACCAATTATAATATTCAAATTCTTTGTCTAATGCTATCTCCCAGTCAATATAGGCATCAGGATCGAATTTACCAGCAAATGATGGAAAGCATACTTGACTTTAGTTACTGCATCATCATTGCGTACCTCTCTTTGTAACCTACACATACCTCGTTGATGCGGGAGTCGACGATGATCGGAGTAATCAACTTTAGTGTGGCTGATGTATTGTTCTCTTCGATATCATCACCCTCGTTCGACGAAGAGTTTGGAGAAAATACTGCACGTCGAGTAACTGGAGGTGAACATTTATCCAGAATCTTAACTCTGTTGTTGATGGTGGTGAGGGTCTTATTAAGCCGATCCAACACGTTGTTCGTCTCACAAAAATTCCTACTATGTGATCTTGAATCTGTTATGGTTAGTAGAAAACAAAGACATACACGATAATTATATAAGTCCCTATAAACTACTAGGAAGTGGAGCTTGACAAGTCACATATCTTTCGAACTCTTACCAAGCTCTTACAAGTTCTTACCAATGTAAAACAGGTGGTGTAACCGGTGGCTGTTTCATGATAACTTGTTTGTAACATCCTGATTTTATGAAGTTTTTGAAGCCTTTTTATTAAAAATTAGTTATTAGAATTTTCTGGAATTTAATTAAGCTTAAAATGAATTTATGGAAATTACAATGATTTAATGTGATTAAAATATACTTCAACATAAGCTTAAAATATTTTATTTGAGTTCCTCAGGTCTCAAGGATTTTTCTGGTATTTTTGGTGAATTTTTGGGATTTATCTACTATTTTCTGGAGCTATTTTAATTTTATTTGGATTTAATTAAAAGAAAATTTGGGGGAAAATCTCCAAAAAACCCCATGGGCCGAAACCCATCCGGCCCACCCCTCCCCGCTTGCCATGCGTCGGCCGCACCCCCAACCGCGCGTCCACTCGCCGCCCCTCAGCCGGCCCGCTTCCCTCCGCTCGGTGCTATCCGATCTGAAAACCTAGCCACACGGCGTCCATCCGCGTCACCTCGCACGTCCGCGCCCTCGCCCCTCTCCCCGCATCCCGCCTTCGACCATCGTCATTCGATCGTGCCTCCTCGCCACCTGGCGCGCATCCGCATCGCCTAGCCCCCGCGCAAACCCTAGCGCCTCACGCCACACTCGCACGCTCCCACCCGCGTGCATCCTGCTGTCTGATTGACTACCTTGCCACGCAGCGCCGATTCGAGCCGCCGCGTGCCCCAACTGACTCCCGTTTGCACCCGAGCCGTCTCCTCCCCGGATTGCCTCGGTTCTCGTGTTTTTAACCCCTCTGTCGCCTCAGTTCGTGTGCCACCCAGCGTCACCACCGTTCCTCGCAGTCACCGTTCCACGCCGCTGCCATCTCCGCCTCCACGTCCCCGAAGCCACTATAGCCCGTGCCACCACCGCTGCCGCGTCAGCCCTAGACACGTCGGCAGCCACGTCAGCCCTAGGCCATGTGTTGTGCACATGTCATGCCACGTCAGCCACAACCCACCCTAGGTGCCACGTCAGCGCCACATCAGCATGCCACATCAGCCTACCACGTGTCAGCACCAGTGCACACCACGTCAGCACCGATCGCTCCCGTGCGCACTGTTTCGTGGAACGGGTCCACCGTGGACTTGTTCCATCGTGCGCCGGGTTCACAGCACAGTAGCTTGTTTGATTGTCTTGATTTTCTTTTAGGGTAAATTTTTTGAGAGCTCGTTCTCCTCTGTCCTAGCTCCGATTGACTCCGTTCTTTTTTCTAAATTCATCTAAAATCGAGCTCTAGCTTCTGGTTTTGGTTGCATGATTTTTGGAGTTCATTTGCTTATCATTTTATATATTTTTGTTGTTTCGATCATTTTCTCCCTCGTTAGATTCCGATTCCAGAGGAGCAGGAGCTACGCCCGAAGACCCTGAGTACCTCGCTGAGCATAACCAAAGCAAGTCATATCCTTTGATCATGTTGAACCCAGTGTGCAATCTATTATTTAATTATTTTGTTTCAAATTACATTACACCGCTATTTAATTACAAACTTTGGATATGGTAGTTATCGTTCCAATTGATTAATCCCTCCTTGATACTTTGAAATGCCATGATGCCATTCTCACCATAGGTTGGGAAACATTCAGTGATACTACGATATTTGTCACATGGGTTATACGATTAGCATGCTTAGCCTTGCTTAATTTACGATTTGGTTTACCATCACATGTGAATTATTAATTTGACTTAATGAGATATGGAACTGTGGTTGGCGCCACGTTTATTAAAATTTGTGCCATGACATTGGTGTGTCACTGGCGTGGTTATACAAACTTGGTTTTGCACTCAGGCGAGTGATCATGCAGTAAAGGGGGAAGTGCAGGTTCACTTCGAGGGATGTGGTAGCCTCGCCCGAGTAGACTTAAGGACTTAACTTTGTGCACCATTGATATGAGCTTTTTTGTGCAAACCACATGTTTAGTATGGGATAGACCTGGCTGATTAATTTGTAATATTTCAATTTCAATTCTGCTATTGTGATGAACATGGTTGCTGATTTCCATGTGGCGCAAGGGGGGTGTGATGCGAAACCCTAGCGGGCAGGGTCGAGTTGAGGTAGAGCATTGTAAAGGCCTTGTTGTGATTCCTGAGATCGAGGCTAATCACATCGTGTGGGTACAGTTGTGCAACCTTTGCAGAATATCAAACTATTCGAATAGCCGCGTCCTCGGTCATGAACAATGCTCGGTGATTTCACATAAGGGGTAGTGTTTTCAGTTAAACTTGGTGGTTTATGTTGGAAGTGAACAGGTAGTTCACTGATGGTTTAACTTGTGGATGGGAGGTCCACAAGTGGTTCAGTTCAATTCCTTTGATTACTTATGCATTATTGTTTTATCTAAATTGCGCCTCCAATCTATTTATTATATTTACATTCAAATATTGTTTATGCAAATTAACCTTTCATCCATCCATTGGTAAGCCTCGCAAACTATATTGCATTCATTTGTTACAAACAATTTGCTGAGTACCAATGTACTCACGGCTCTACACCTATGTTGCTTAGTTGAGGAGGAGGAGTATTATCAGCAGGAGGTTCCAGAAGGAGAGTAATTCGATAACTTCATGGATTAGGTTTCGTTCTCCACTCGATAGCCTGTGGGCTTGTCGATTGGCCGCTACACTTTATTTTGGATTTTGCTGCTAGATTTTGAGCCCTTCGGGCTAGTGCTAATGTAAGCTTGACCATAAGATCACACCTTTGAGATTTATCGATATTTGAGATTTACCTGTATTTTAGAGTGTGTATGCTTGTGATTACATTTATGTTTGACTGTGTGCACTAGCGTGATCCTGGACTAGTGCCGTTTCCACAGAGAGTCTGAATTTGCATATTCGGGTCTTGACATAGATGGTATCAGAGCCATATCGACTGTAGGACGAAGCTCTAGTTAGAATAGTCGTTTAGCTAAAAACTTATTTTCTAAATCAAACCAGGAGGACGGAGAGGACTTCTTCGTGTCCTGTTGCAGAGCCTTGGATTAAAAAGATCGCCTATCTACCTCACCAAGGTTGAGAAAAACAAAGGGCAACGCATCGGAAGCATCACCAGGTTGTACTTCACCACGCGAGTTGGCAAGCAAGTTCTGCACCACAGTTTCAAGAATACCGGTGCATGTGGAGAGGACTCAGCACAAGGAGCTGCGTACAAAGCCATCCGACGCCTTTGCAAGCTATACGAGATCAACATGTCCAGACTCATCCGGAAGTTCAAGGAGCAATATGGAATTACCCCTAGTCTACCGAAGCCAGTCAAGGAGGAGCCTCGACCACAGTCGCCAATACCTCTACCGTCGCCTACACCGTTGAGCCCGGAGGAGAGACGACGCATCACCGGTGATCGACGAGAGTACCTGCGCCACTTCATTCCAGCCCCAGTCAGAGAGCAGTCGCCGCTAGTTCGCAACTCGCAGGTTGTCTACAGCGATTCGGAGGATGAGAATAGTGAGCCCTATTTGTCTTTGGTCAGTCAGCAGTTGTTTCCTTTTCAGAGCAGCAGCAAGATGGTTGAAACCAGGAACTCTTCATGCCGCAGCCAGGCGAACTAGGACCCAAAGAGCAGTGCCACTCAGCCAGTTCCACCTAGCTTGGACCCCTCCCTCAGTCAGTTTTTGGTGGCCTAGACACAGATGATGCAGGCAATGATGCAAAATATGAATGCTATGATGCAGCACACCAGCTTGAGGGAATAGTAGCAGAGTGGTGGGAGAACTACTGCACCGCTCATTTAGACCATGGCAGTATCGCTTGGGTAGAGTTCACCGCCGCCTTTCGTGACGCCTATGTCATGGATGGGGTGATTGAGATGATTCTAGTTTATTGGATTTTCTTGGATTTTATTCCAATGCCTGACTTGAGAAATTAAAGATTCCAGTTTATAAAAGTCAAAAAAATATTTCATTTTGTAAAGGTCAAAATAAATGCATCTCATTTCCTTAAAGTCAAACCTGTAATTATACTAATTTTCAGGAATTTATAAAGATTTAAAACTCTCCTATTAAAGTCAAATTGTGTTTTTAAAAATCTAAATATCAATTTGTGTTGAAAGTATATTTATTAAGTCTAAAATAGTTCAAGAAGGTTCTCTGAATTTTTCTAGAATTTTTAAATTTTATTTGGTATTTTTCTGAGAATTTTAAAGCCTCCTAGCAATTCTGAAAATCAAAAAGAAAACCTAAATCCAAAAACCCTCTGGGGCTGCCGCGTGTCACCCATCGGAGCTTTCCCCATCGCCGGATCTAATCTGGGCCACCCATCTTCACTTACCCCTTCACCCCGCCTTCCCTCTCTCCCTGGCCGCCAAGTGTCGCGAATCCGACCACCCACCTCTCCGCCCGATTCAATCCCAGCCACCCGCGACCACTTACCGCTTCGCCCGCTTCCCTCTCCCCTCTGCCCGACGCGTGGCATAATCCGCACCGTCCCCTGTTGCCGTACCGAATCTCCTCCGCTCCCTACCACTTACCCCTTCGGCCTCGCCCGAACGACTCCGATTTCATCCCCGTTGCCGGATTGAATCCTAGCCCTTCCCTCTCACTTAACGGTTTGCTCGGATCCAACAGCCCGCATCCTTCCCCTTTGCCACTTGTCGCGCATCTAACCGTCACCTCGCCTCTTTCCTTTTGTTCTCGCTGACCAGTGGGCCCTCCCTATCAGCTCCGTCTTCCCCGCCCCTTTCCTTTCTTCCCCGTGTGATCGCCGCTCCGCTGCCACCATTGATGTCGAAACCGAAGCTTTAATTGCTTCGATTTCCTTCCCGAATTCCCTCCAACACTAATGCAAATTCAAATTGTCGTTTCCCCGCACCCGATGCAGGCATAATTACCCCAATTACGCCTCTGTGCATCATCGCATTGATTCGTTGCAGCAGTTCCAATTCTGGTGAGTTGAGTGTGCCCGTTACTCCCCTCCCCGGCTTATAAAAGGGACTCCCCAAGCTCCTCCTCGACACACCGCGCCTCCCTCGCCTCTCAATTCAAGCAACTAAGCACCGGAGCCAACCCAAGCTCGTTTTTCTCTCTGTCGGCTTCCCCAGCTCCGGTGAGCAATCGCCACCGCCATAGGCCCCCCCATGCCTCACCGACGCTGCTCCAACCTCCCTTGTTCCGCGGCGATCATTAGCCGCCCCTCCTCCGAACATTTGCGCCACCGGAGCACCTCCGCCGCCATGAACCCTCCTTCGACCGCCGCCGCTGACCGTCGACTCAACGCTCCGGCCACCCTCAAGACCCGCGGAAGGTATCCTCGTGTTCCCCGTGATCTCCTCCACCTTTTGGTGCCGTCGGCCGGCGCCACCGCCCCCTTCTTCGTCAGTGACCATTGGTCCCCGAGCGCCGCCGCTGGCCAGCACGCCACGTCAGCTCGCCGCGCTGACGTGGTAGCCGACGTGGCTATCACACAGGCGCCACGTCGCGCGCCCGCTCACCCACATGCGACCTCAGCACGGTTCGGTCCATGGACTCAGTCCACCGTAGACCAGGCTCACATGTCAGCCTCACTTTGGTTATTTAATTATCAGGGTTGACATCATGCTGATGCCATAAAATCGATTTTTCATTTAGAAACAATTCGGCCGAAATTAAATCCCCGTGCTGACGTCATAACCTTTTATTTCCTTTAGAAAAATAATTCTTGCTGACGTCATAAATGCTTTTCGGTTTAAAAATAATTCCAGAAAATGGGTATTTTCTTTTTAATGGTATTTAAAACTTTGGAAGGCTATAACTTCTTTATTTTAACTCCAAATTGACCCATTCAAATTTCTAAATTTTTCTAAAATCATGAACTTTCCATTTCTGCAATTATTTTGAAAAGGAATAGATTGAGAAATTATTGTTATCTCAAGTAGTGAAATGCTCTCTTAATTCTTGTTTAGGCTATGTGTTTTTGGCAGAGGCCATCTGAAAAATTGAATTATTTTATGTTGAGGTGTAGTCTTTTCCTGTTGGGGAAAAGAAAATGATTGTTTTGGTCTTTCGTGTGATTTTCATTCTTGGCTTATGTGGTGTGGTTTCTCCAATTGTCTACTTGGAGAGTGGAAAAGGTTTTGTGGTGAATCATTTGATTTCGGATCATGGTCCTTTGTAGGAAAGTTGGTTGCTAGTGTGTTGCTTGAGAATCCTTTTTTTAGTTGGGTTTTGTTTGTAAAAGTTTTTTGTTGTTCTTCGAGTAGAACAGCATGAGTGGAATCTGCAGTCAAATTCTTTTAAAGGGGTACAATGTATTATCCCGATTATAATAAATAGAGAAAAATATTTCAAGAAGGAGGATGGTTTTGGATAGTGGTTTAATAGTTTTTGCGGGGAATTTTGTGAAAAACGGCAGGACCTGTTGGCCCTCAGAGCCGGCGAAAGGGTTGCGGTGCTCAGCGTCGACCAGCGCATATCGTGGAATCGTCAGAGTTGGTCATGAGGAATAGCGCCATCAGGTAGGTGAAGGTCCTCTGGACGAATCAGTTCGAGCGGGAGGGGACGTGGGAACTTGAAGATCAGACACGGAATAAGAACCCGAGCTCTTCGAGGCACGAGAGTACTCGTAGTTGTTGTTTCCTTTCGGTTGTTATCTCCTTTGTTGTTCTTTTGTCTTGTGGGTTGAGGAGTTATATTCGAGGACGAATCTTTTTTAGGTGGGGAGAATGTAATACCCTAAAAAGTCGTTACGGCGTCATTGAGAAGGTTTTAGCATAATCGCGGAGTCGTCCAGTTTTCGGTAGATCGCGGGAGGTAAAATAAAAGATTTTGCGGAATAATCTAAATTAGAAAATAAATAAAAAAACCTTGTACTGGGTTGTGCGGAGGGTAGGCCTACCACCTAGGGCCATCCGGATTAGCAATGGGATTAGTAGGCCTACCTTAGGTGTAATTAGGGTTATTGGCATGGGATTAGTAGGGGATTAGCAAAGTAATTAACCAATTACAGTTTTTTGCTATCTGCACGTAGGCTGATTCGTGCAGCGCGGCTGTTTGTATAGATTAGAGAATCAAAACAATTCTTTCTGCCGGTCTCACCAAAATGAAAGTTGTAGAGGACGACGAGACCTATCTTCTATAATTTTTCTAGAATGTTTGGCCGCGGGGTTTGAGCGCAGCAAAGTCAGGAACTTTGTTGTTTGGCAGAGGTGTAGTCTGAGACAGATTGCTGTTCAGGTGTAGATTCAGAGTAGAAGATGATTTTTTGCATTTTTTCTCTCCATAACAAAAGTTGTAGGAAATCTTGTGATCTAGTTGCTGTAAACAAATCATGAATTTTAGAGCTTTGTACAGTAGGTGGGGTGTGTTAGAAGATGACTGGCCAAATTACTGAAACAGAGTATGTCCTCTGTTTTGCGCGTTAAATTACACCATGTTAGCAGCAAAATAAAAATAAGTTGTCTACTTAACGATTGAAGATAATTCATTCTAGTTTTCAGAAGTATCTCATTTGTTGTAATTGGCATAATAGTTTTAATGATACAAAAATATTAAGTAGCGCTGCCGCAGTGGGCTGGGTGAAGGATCGACGAGCGGAGCGGAGAGGTTTTCTTAAGTCACAATTACTTTGTTGCAGTCGTGTGCTCAGAGGTAATTTTGGATAGGTGGCTTTGCTCCTGACTGCGCGAGATCGCTTCGCTTCAATGGTAGAGGAAAGTAAACGTAGCGAATGTACTACAATTTAACTCGTTAATCATACTACCGTCACATTAAATATTTCTCTTAATCTGAGATGCTTTGTTGTTGCTACATGATTTCTTAATGTGATCTATGTGATAGCAATTTATTAATCATTTGTTCATACCTTGATGGATTACTTGTGGATAGTGGTAGTGTTCTTGATGAAACATGTGTGGATGATGAGGTAGAATACTTGATGAATATATTACTGATATTTGAGGTTATCTTATTGTTAATCATGTGAATCATATCATTCATATCATGACATATCAATTTGCATTGTGGATGTCGCCGCACATCGCTGCGATCGTACCGGTATAGCATCATACATTACCGTAGTACGATGCACACTCTTACCTTGTTAGGTAAGGGTGCAGTGAATCATACATATTCATATGCATTTTCATTGTGGATAGATCATTTGCATACTTATGCAATATGTGGTGGATGAATTATTTGCAAACAAATGCAACTTCTTATCTGTTTTTATAGAATTGGTGAAGGGGCGATGGATGGTTGAGTCACTTGTAGTATGAAGAATGTGGTTGTGGTCGTGGAGTGGGGTTCACCCACCTTGTGGTATGGTAGGGGATGTGGCTGTGGTAGGAGGAATATCTCTTGTGGTAACTGTTGTGGTTGTGGGAAAGAATAAGGTTAGTGAGGAAAATAAGTTAATGCTTTACTGATGTTGATAGTAGTGATGGTTGTGGTTAAGAAGTAGGCATTCGAGTCCTAATTGCTAATGTTTTGTTGTTATTGGTAGTATGTGTGGTTAAGTCTAAAAATTATGGTCATTATGAAAAATAAATATTGATGCTTAAACTATTGTAGTTTAATTAGTTTGTTAAACAGTTTGCTTGCTGAGATTTTTATCTCACTCTTGTTTTTCCCCCCTTCCAGGTGATTCTCGAGCATGCATAGGAAGGGTAGAGTGGCACAACACTTTCACACACCTTATCATGATTCATGTTGTAATAAATAAGTGGAGTCTTTGGTTATTCATCCTTTTCACTCATTGTTGACCATTTTTTTATTAATGATGATAGGCTGTGGTTCGCTTAAATTGGTTAAAATTACGAGCGGTTGTTCTTTAATTAATAGTGTCCCATTACCTTTTATCTTAGTATGCTTCCACTTAGCTTATCATGTTTTAGAAGTTATTATCAGTTTATTTTATCTAGTAAATCGGCTATTTGTGGAGTGGTTAGTGCCATCCTAGGGTAATATGGGTCCTAGGGTGTTACAGGACTGGAGAATGGCTAAGGTGGCATGCGGGTTGGCAAGGCGCAGGTGGAGCTGGCGTGGCACGGCTGGGGCTGGCGTGGCACCCACCTGGCGTTCACGTCAGCTGCCACATCGCCTCAGCCACTGATGTGGCATGCCCGGCGGTCGTTGGAGCTCCGGCACTCGGCGGCGGCTGGCGAGAGCACCAACAGGTAGAGGAGAACACAGGGAATGCAATGATACCATTGGATTTTAACGGGAAGAGCATATGGTGGTTGGCGACGAGGTTTGGCGGCAGTCAGCGAGAGATCACGGTGGGGGAGAGATTTCGGCGGTGCTTTCGCTTGGTGAAGGGGCGACGGATGGTCGTCGAGGCACAGGGAAGATGGGGACGGTGTCAGTGAGGCACAAGGAGGACCGGCCTTACCGTAATTGCTCACCGAAGTTTGTCCTGGGCTAGCAAAGGAATATGAGGCGCGGGAAGGCTTGAGTGCTTGAAAATCCCGAATTGAGCAATGAGAGAGAGGCGGTGTGCATAGAGGAAGCTCAGGGATGGGTATTTATTGGTGGAGGGGCGGTCCACGAGTGGTAACAGCTCACTAGGGTTAAAGCGGCCGTGAATGGTGCATAATGGCGGGGATGAGCTTAAACCGAGGGAAAACAGTGGAGAGTGATGGCGAGTGATGGAGGGGCACTTAGTGGCCATTAATGGCAAGGAGTAACGGTTGGAGGGTGGAGTAATGGAGCTGGGTGGCACAGCAATGGCGGCGGCGTGGGGAAGAAGAAAGGGTGGGGAGGAAGGGCTTAACAGGAGAGCCCCACCTGTCAGCAAGAGAGAAGAGAAGAGAAGGGAGGGGATGGGCGGCTAGATGAATGCCATGTGGCCAAAGAAAATGTCTCGGCCATCGGATGAAGGGCGAAGGGGTAAGTGAGGGTGAGCGGCTGGGATTTGATCAGGCAAGGGCAGATTGATCCAGGGCATGACATGTGTCGGCCTTGGGTGATTTTAGTTTATGATTTTATTTGAAATTTTCAGAAAAGCCAGGAACTTCTAAAAGCTTTAGAAAATAGAAAAAGACTTCTAAAAATTCCAAAAGAATTCCCAAAAATACTATAAATCTAGGTAAACTTAGAAAAAATAAACTATTTTTGACTTTCAGAAAATAGGTAAATTTAGTTTGCTTACTCTAGGCTTTGAAAATAAAATCCAAAAAATCTAAATAAATTCTAAATAATTGAATAAAAATTAAGTTAAAACTTTTGGGATGTTACAATAATCCATCAAAGCTTGCCTCATCCATAGTAATTGAGCACAATAACTACCCACAGAAATATATTTGGCTTTGGCAGTAGGTAGGGCTACGAAATTTTGTTTCTTAGAAGAGCATGACACTAAAGACCTTATGAGCAATTGAAAACTCTTTGAGGTACTTTTTCTATTCACTTTGCAACCCGCATAATCGAAATCTGAATATTCAATTAAATCAAATTTAGCACCATTAGGATACCATAAGCCTACGCTAAAGGAATGCTTTAAATATCTTAGAATTCTCTTTATGATCGTCAAATAACACTCTTTTGGAGATGCTTGAAAGCGTGCATACATGCAAACACTAAATATGATATCGGGCCTTGATGCGGTAAGATAAAGAAAACTTCCAATTATGAATCTATAGAGATTTAAATCTACCGATTTATCTCCTTCATTTAGATAGAGATGTCCATTTTTTACCATGGGGTTCTTGATGGTTTTTGCATTCTTCATGCCAAACTTCTTGAACAAATCTCTCACTTAATTTATTTGACTTATAAAGGTCCCATCCTTGAGTTGCTTAATTTGAAGTCTAAGGAAATAGCTCAATTCTCATATCATTGACATATCAAATTCTCTAGATATCATATCACCAAACTATTTGCAAAAATCATGATTAGTAGAACCAAATATAATATCATCAACATAAATTTGACATACAAGGAAATCAGCATTAATAATTTTGGTGAACAATATTATGTTAACCTTCCTAATTTTAAATCCCTTAGAGAGTAGAAAATCTCAAAGGTGCTCATACCATGCTCAAGAAGATTACTTTAAGCGATATAGTGCATTGGAGACTTTATACACATGATTAAACTTTTTAGAATCTTCAAAACTCGAAGGTTTTTCAACATATACAAGTTCCATTATTTTCTTATTTAAAAAAGCACTTTTAACATCCATTTGAAATAGCTTAATATCGAAACTTGAAGTACAAGTAAAATACAAATTGACTCAAGTCTATCTATGGGTGTAGATGTTTCATTATAATCTAAACTCTCAACTTGAGTATGATCATGAGCAACTAACTTTGTCTTGTTTCTTAACGTAACTCCGTTTTCATCTTGTTTGTTGCGGAAGACTCATTTTTTGCAATTACGTTTTGCTCCTTGGGTCTTTCCACTAATGTCCAAACATCATTTTGGGTGAAGTTGTTGAGTTCTTCATGCATTGCATTCAGCCAAATCTGGATTGTCTAGGGCATCATCTATAATTTTTTGGCTCAAGAGAAGAAATAAAAGAATAATGTTCACAAAATGAAGCTGCTTTAGATCTAGTTTGAACATGCTTTCTCATGTTACCCAATATTTAATCTATTAGATGATCCTTGGTGATTGCGTTATAGATCTTTGGTGGTAGAGGTTGTTATTCCTTTTCTTTCACATATATTGCTTGAACGTTGCTTGTTGTGAAAGAGTTTGGAGCTCCAACTTGCTTTAATGAAGGGAATCCACTTGTGTCTTCCTTTAGCTTGATATCACTAATTTGCATATTTTTCATTGCTCGCCTTAGTCTTTCACCACCTACATCATCTAAATTCTCTTGCTCTTTGTAATACCCCAGGATCCACATCACCCTGGGATGCCACTAAACCACTCTACAGCTAGCCAAAATTTCAAGATAATTTATTCCGGCAATATTTTCTATACATGAAGCATTAAGCGGAAGCATAAACAACAATGAATTGTTCACAAGCTCATCTTTCTTAAATAAAATAATCATCCACGAATAGCTAAGCATTTGGCTAGAATTCCATTGACTTTATTACAACATGAATTGATTAACCGAGTGCATTATTGTGGTGCTACTCTACCTATCCCATGAATACTCAAGAATCACCTGTAGGGGGGGAACAAGGGTGAGATAAAAATCTCAGCAAGCAAACTGTTTAACAGGCTATTGAGACTACAAGCAAATATACAACA
Source organism: Melocanna baccifera (assembly GCA_036346265.1). Classification (NCBI taxonomy): domain Eukaryota; kingdom Viridiplantae; phylum Streptophyta; class Magnoliopsida; order Poales; family Poaceae; genus Melocanna; species Melocanna baccifera. The sequence continues at coordinate 8,133,006 of CM070707.1, read as the reverse complement.
TCATTAAAGTATCTATATGTCCACATCCACAATGTACATCCGCATTCATTAACAAGCTAATTAAACTACAGTGATATTAAACATCAATATCCATTTCCCATAATGACCACAATTATAGCCTCAACTATGTTTACTACCAACAGTAATAAAACATTAGCATACAAATCTGGATTAACTACTTCATATCATCCACTACTACCACTACCAATGACAATAAAACATTAGCATATTTTACCTCACTAACTTTATTATTTCTCGCATCCACAACTACTATCAACAATTACCAAAAGAGAAAAGAATCTCATATCACAATCACAATCACAACTCCAACCATACCACAAGGGGTGAACCCCAATCCACGACCACAGCCACATTCCTCATACCACAAGTGGCCCTCATGAGCCAATTCCACCTTACAACTATGAAGTTGTAGTTGTTTGTAAAATAACCTCACCACAATATATTGTATAAGAATGCAAATGATCTTTCCACAAATGCAATGCATATGCATGCTATGCTCTACTGCACCTTTACCCAACAAGGTAAAAGTGTGCATCGTGCTACGACAATGCACGATCTTTGTCTGAGTCTGATCGCGGCTATAAGCGGCGACATCTACAATGCAATGTCATGACATGTTATGAATGATATGATAATCATAAACCATAAGAATTTAACCACGAAGGTCATCCACATAATCCACATTCAGTTCACCAAGATCATAATCAATTGATCTATAGTGTATCCTACCACAAAGACCACAATATATCCATCAAGATTACTACCACCACGACCACAAGTATTCACTAAGAATACTACCACTAAAGCCACAATAATACCAACTTCAAGGGCATCAATATGATTCTCATGAATTTAACAATAAGGAAATATCATCATAACCACCATGCATTTACTTTCATATACCACAATTAGCTCATTAAGCAAATTACCACAATACTACCAAAGCTCATCCAAACATGGCAATTGATTAATATCTTGCTACCACATTCTTCCTTAGAAAATATGTAATCATGGCATATCATTTATCAATACAAAAAATCACGCATATTGCAAGTAGTAAGAATAACGGATTAAACGGTAGCACATCTGCTACGTTTATTTGCCTATACCGGCGAAGCGACGAAATCACGCGCGTTCAGAAGCAAAACCACCTGTCCAAAAAGGTACCTCTCAGCTCACAATACAACAATAAAAACACGACTCTTGAAGAAAAGATATCGTTAAACCCCAAAATCCCACAACATCCTTCCCCAATTAACGGTTCTACAATCTTCGCATTGCAGCGGCGCTGCTTAACATTTTTATATCTTTAAAAATATAAAACTAACCACAGTAAAAGATATATATCTGGATTTCTCACTTAATTACCCACACTTTTCAAGTAGATCACATATTTTTATTTTGTTCTTAGCATGGTGTAACTAAATGCTCAAAACAGAGAACATCCTCTGTTCTGTTAGTCAGGACAGTCAGGTTCAAAAGCTTCCCAACAACAGAGTAGGGCTCTACAAATTTTGATTTTTATACAGCAGCTAGCTTACTAAATTCCTTACAACTTTCTCAATGGTGACCAAAAATATAAAATTCATCTTCTATCACTAATTCCCTTCTGAACAGCGGTCTATCCCTGTCTGTACCCCTGACGGACAGTGAGATTCCAGACCCTGGTACGCGTATATTACGTGGCCAAAATATCTGAAACAAATATAGTAGATGCGTATCGTCGTCCTCTACATTTTTCCTTTTGGGGAGACCCTCGGGAAAAATCGTTTTTGGGGTCTAAACCGCACAAATAGTAACACCGCGCGATTGGATCTACAGACAGTCAACCGGGATTATCTAATCGGGGTTTTCTAAAATGCTAATCCCTTCAAATCTGCTGCTAAGAACCCTAAATTCAGTATAAAATAGAGAGATTGGGGTGAGGGAGAATTACCTAGGGGATTGGGATCACCCTCTTTTTTCTCTCCTTCTCTTTCCCTTCTCCTCCTTCTCCTTCCCTTCTCCTCCTTCTCCTCTTTTTCCTTGCACAGGGGCAGCACCTGGTTTGGGGGGGGGGGGCGCAAGGGGCAGGAGGGGTGGCAGCTTGGGGGAGGAAGGGGCGGAGGGGGTGGCCGGCCAAGGGCTTAAGGAGGGGGCGGCTAGGGCAAGCACAAAAGGGGGGTGCGGCCTCCCCTTGGGCCCCCGGCCCAAGGTGGCAGCCCACCCTCCCTAGAAACCCCTTTTTTATTTTAAATATATATGTTTTTTTTCTTCTAAAGGTAACTCACAAAAATAATTCTTCTCTTCCCGCGATTTACCGATTAACCGGTGACTCCACAATTAATTTAAATCCGACGCCGAAATGACGTTCAGGGTATTACATTCTCCCCACCTAAAAAGGATTCGTCCTCGAATCTAACTCCTCAACCCACGAGACAGAAGAACAATCAAGGAAAGAACAACCAAAGGATAGAAAATCCCAAGGGAACCACAACTACGGGTACTCTTTCGCCTCGAAGAGCTTGGGCTCTTCTTATGCATCCGGTCTTCAAGCTTCCACGTCGCCTCCCACTCGGACTGGTTCGTCCAGAGGGCCTTCACATGCTTGATGGCCCTCTTCCTCACGGCCAGTTCCGGCGAGTCCACGATTCACGTTGGTCTAAGCCGAACATCCGCATAATACTTAGGCCAGCTCTGAGCGGCCAACAGGTCCTGCGATTTTCGCAAAAATTTTCTGCGACGACTATTAAACCACTTTCTAATACCATCCTCCTTCTTAGAACTTTTTTCTCTATTTATTATAATCAGGATAATACTGTAATACTGTGATCGTGGTTTCGGCGTAGGTTTAAAAGAAAGAGATTATATATTTAATCATATACAGTAAAACACGGAGTCGCCGATTAATCAGTAAATCGCGGAAAGAGTGGGCTGCCACCTTGGGCCGGGGGGCCCAAGGGGTGGCCGCACCCCCCCTTGTTGCCCTAGCCGCCCCCCTTATTTCCCTTTGGCCACAGCACCCCTGCCCCCTTCCTCCCCCAAGCCGCCACCCCTCCTGCCCCTTGCGCCCTCCAAGAACCATTGCTGCCCCTGTGCAAGGAAAAGGAGGAGAAGGAGAAGAAGGAGGAGATGGAAAGAAGGAGGAGAGGGAAAGGAGAAGGAGAGAAAGAAGAGGGTGATCCCAATCCCTAGGTAAATATTCCCCCACCTCAATCTCTCTGTTTTATGCTGAAATTAGGGTTCTTAGCCCCATATTTGAAGGGATTAGCATTTTGGAAAACCCAATTAGAGAATCCTGATCTTGCTGTCTATAGATTGAATCGCGCGATGTTACTGTTCCTGCGGTTTCGACCCCTAAAACGATTTTTTCCCTAGGGTCTCCGCAAAAGGAAAAACGTAGAGGACGATGGTACGCATCTACTGTATTTTTTTTACAATTTTTGGCTGCGTAATTTAGTCGTACCAGGGTCTGCAATCTCGCTGTCCGTCAAGGGCGCAGACAGGGACAGACCGCCGTTCAAAGGGGAATTAGGGCTAGAAGATGAATTTTATATTTTTGGTCACCATGGAGAAAGTTGTAGAGAATTTGGTAAGCTAGCTTCTGTAAAAAAATCAGAATTTCTATAGTCCTATTCTGTTGTTGGGAAGCGTTTGAACCTGGCTGTCCTGACTGACAGAACAGGGGATGATCCCTGTTTTGAGCAGTGAGTTACACTATGCTAAGAATAAAATTGAATTATGTGATCAACATGAAAAGTGTAGGAAAATGAGTAAGGAAACCAGAAATACATCCCTCTCTGTAAGAGGTTTAGTAATCTTAAAGATACAAAAAATATAAGTGGCGTTGCTGCAGCGGGGCAATGTTAGGACCACAAGTGGAGAGGTTCGTTGTGGGGTTTAGAGTTTTGACGACACTTTTCTTTGAGAGTCGTGATTGTATTGCTGTTAATTATGCTGAGAGACACCTTTTTGGACAGGTGGATTTGCTTCTGATCGAGCGTGATCTCGTCGCCTCGTCGGTAGAGGCAAGTGATTGTAGCACTAATGCTATTGTTTAATTGGTTATTCTCACTACCTGCAATCTACATGATAATCGTAACTTGGAGTATTTTGCCCTCAATGGATGACTTATAAATGAGATGATAGTAGCAAATATCAGTTGAATGTTATGCTTTGTATGACTTGCTCGTAGTCATGAGGTAGTTGCTATTTGTGCCAATTGTGGAACAAGTTTATGTACACATGGTGGTTATGTTGATGTTTCTTTGAGACTAAGTTCATGTTAATCATGTTGATGATCCTGCGAAGTTGAAATTCAAGTGGATTATGATTGTCATATCATACATAACATGTCATGACATTGTATTGTGGATGTCACCGCTTATGGCCGCGACCGTACCGGTACAGCATCGTACATTGTTGTAGTACGATGCACAGTCTTACCTTGTTGGGTAAGAGTGCAGTAGAGCATAGCATGCACATGCATTGAAATTATGAAGGAAGTATTGCATTCATATGTTAATGGTTTAAAACCCTTATGAGACAGGACTCGTGATAGCCCTTGTGGTTTAATGAATGAGGAGGTTGGATGTGGTTGTGGTCATGTAATAAAATAAATATTGTTGAAGCGTTGCTTGTTGTCTGAAGGACCTATTAGACAATTTACTTGCTGAGATGTATATCTCACCCTTGTTGTTTTTCCCCCCTACAGGTGATTCTTGAGCATTCATGGGATGGGTAGCGTGGCACCACAATAAAGCACTTGAGTCATCTATTTATGATTGTAATAAAGTTGAGAGGAAACTAGCCTTTGTTTGGATGTTCGTGGATGTTCTTTATTTTTAATAATGTGAACTGGTAGCCCATTATTGGATTTAATCTACTAGTGGACAATTGGACTATTTAAACTTGATAGCGTTATCTTTGTTAATTATGCTTCCGCTTGATACTCCTTATCTAGTAATTGTTGTTAGTTTAATTTATCTTGAATTTTTTTGGCTAGCTGTTGAGTAGCTTGGTGGCATCCCAGGGTAATGTGGGTCCTGGGGTGTTACAGTTGGTATCAGAGCCTAGGCTTTAGATTCTAGGAGAAATAAGGAAAAATGACACACTTGCACATGTAGGATGGGGGAGGGTTTGCATATCTTGCTTATACTTTTGTGAATTTGTTGAAATTATTGCATGTGCCTTTTACTTGTTTGTTGATGTTTTGCTTGAATTGTGGATTGTGTGGGCTGCAGGAATGCCGCCTAAGGGTAGTGGGCGTGGCCGTGCTGCTTCGCCGGTAGCGCAGCCGGCGGCTGTGGAGACTGAGGAAACTTAGCCAGCGGGAGGTAGTCAGGAGGAGCTGTTGGCTACGGTGAGAGCCTTGCAGCAGGAGTTGAGGGCGTTGAAGCAGGGGCAGGTGGCCCCTGATGCTGAAGCTGCTCTAGTGCCCGAGGTTGCAGCAACCGGAGCAGTTAGCGGCATCTCGCTTCGCGAATGGGTCAGTTTGAGGTTGGACAGCTTCGACGGGGTGGTCACTCCGGTGTAGGCCGCCGATTGGCTGTCCTATGTGAAGGACAAGATGGAGGCGTTCGAGGTGACTGTCCTCGATCGCGTGCGCTTCGCATCGTAGCTTCTGAAGGGAGAGGCTCAGATCTGGTGGAAGGGGGTGCAGTCTGCTCGCACGGTTGCACATGGACCCCTGTCATGGGTGGAGTTCGTCCGTCAGTTCGAGAGGAGGTTCTATCCGGAGACCTTTCTGGACAAGACGAAAATTGAACTGGGCAAGTACACCCAAGACAAGCAGTCAGTGGCAGAGTATGAGGTGGGCTTCAACCAGATAGTTCGCTTTGTCCCACATGTGGCTCGGGACGACGCGGAGAAGGCCAGGTAGTTTTGTTAGGGGCTTAAGCCTTCGATCCGCCATCTGCTGGGAGCTTTTCCGATCATGGATTTCCGTACCCTGGTGGAGCAGGCCTTGGGGATCGAGATGCAGCAGATGTTCACAGAGGACACTCGCAAGGCCTCTAGGGAGATCAGCCCCGAGGTCAGAACGAGAGGAGGGGCCATTCTGGGGGCCCTATGCATAAGAAGGCAAAGGGACATCGTCACCAGCCCTACCATGGTAGTACGAGGCAGACCAGCTCTACTGGAGGGAGCTCTCTGCAGTACCATGCCACGTCGAAGCCCAGGATGGGCTTGGTGTGCTTTCGCTGTGGGCATCCACACAAGCGGAGCGACTGCTCTTGGAAGGGGCAGTGTTCTATCTGTTGGCAGAACCACAAGGATGTGGTGTGTAGGCAGAATCCCAATGGGAAGCTGCAATGGGAGGTAGCGCCTACACCTCCAGCGGGATCCACCCGTCCTGACGGCACCGTGCAGATGATGACGACTGTAGCTCCTACTCCGAAGTTCTTGCCCGTGGTTCCTACACCGCGTTATCTGCCGGCGCCTCTAGCACCTTCGTCGATTGTTCCGGCGCCCCCACCTGGAGGATACTGGGTGTAGCAGCCTACCACGCCTTCGACGCTAGTACCCCAGTGGACTCCTGCACCGACCTACCCTGGCGCAGGAGGATCTTCTTCTTCGGCTGTACCTGGAGTGTATGCCATGCCTGCATCCGATGGCGGGAGTCGTGGAGATGTGGTGACAGGTACTATATCTATTGATTCCTTCGATGCCTGTGTACTTTTCGATTCGAGAGCTAGCTTCTCTTTTGTTTCGGAGGTTTTTGTCGAGAGGGTTGGGCTTTCAGTGCAGCTGATTGGGAGGGCAGTGGTTGTTAGTTCTCCTAGTGGGCTTATCTCCAGTGCCCGTATCTGCCCTGGTTGTGCGGTGGATCTGGCGGACGAGGAGTTCGTGGCAAACTTGGTGGTCATACCTCTGAAACCTTTCGATGTGATCCTTGGCATGGATTGGCTCTCGCAGTATCAGGCCATTATCTCTTATTTTTGGAAGACGGTCACCTTGCAGTCTCCATCTGGGCGTGAAGTGGTCTTCCAAGGGAGTGCTCCGCAATACTCTCTTTCGTTGCTGTGCCAGTTGTTTCCCGATCGGTGGATGCAGAAGTCAGGTTTGCTATGGGCCATGGTTGAGGGTCACGAGGCTGTCTTGAGGATAGAGGATATACCGGTGGTTTGCCGGTACCCGGATGTTTTTCCTAGAGAGCTCCCGGGCTTGCCACCGGAGCGGGAGCCGGTCTTTCGCATAGAGCTTGTTCTGGGTACGCGGCCTATTTACAAGTCACCGTATCGAATGGCACCTGTTGAGCAGGTGGAGTTGAAGAAGCAGTTGGATGAGCTCCTGGCAAAGGGGTTCATAAGACCGAGCACGCCGCCTTGGGCTGCTCCGGTTTTATTTGTGGGGAAGAAGGATGGCACCAAGAGGCTCTGCGTGGACTATCGCGCACTCAATCAAGTGACGATCAAGAACAAGTACCCATTGCCTCGTATTGAAGATCTTTTCGATCAACTGAGGGGTGCCAAAGTATTCTCAAAGATTGATTTGCAGTCTGGTTATCACCAACTGCGGATCAGGGAGGAGGATATCGAGAAGACAGCATTTAGTACAAGGTATGGGCACTTTGAATATGTTGTTATGTCTTTTGGACTGACAAATGCCCCTGCTGTCTTTATGGAATACATGAACAGGATGCTCCATGAGTACCTGGATTCTTTTGTGGTGGTTTTCATCGATGACATCCTGATTTATTCCAAGACGAAGGAGGAACACGAGTTGCATCTCAGTCTGGTCCTAGATACTCTTCGGAGGAATAAGTATTACGCGAAGCTAAAGAAATGTGCTTTTTGGTTGTTCGAGGTGGGATTTCTCGGCCATAGCATCAATCATCATGGTGTTACAGTGGACCCGAAGAATGTAGCAGTGGTGGTGCAGTGGCGAAGGCCAACCAATGTGTCAGAGATCCGGAGTTTTCTTGGCCTAGCCGGTTACTACCGGCGCTTTGTGCAGGACTTCTCTACCATCGCCAAACCAATGACCCGACTTACGCAAAAGGGAATCCTTTTGTGTGGACGGACGCTTGTGAGTCTGGCTTTCAGACCTTGAAAAATAAGTTGGTGAATGCACCTATCCTATCCTTGCCCGAGAGTGGCAAGCGTTTTACGGTGTACACAGATGCTTCGCAGATTGGTCTTGGATGCGTGTTGATGCAAGAAGGCCAGGTGATCGCTTATGCATCTAGACAACTGAAGACTCATGAGCAGAATTATCCTACTCATGACCTCGAGTTGGCAGCAGTGGTTTTTGCCCTAAAGTCCTGGAGGCATTATCTGTATGGAGAGCAGTGTGATATCTTTACTGATCACAAGAGTCTTAAATACATATTCACTCAACGAGAGTTGAATTTGAGGCAGCGAAGGTGGTTGGAGTTGATCAAGGATTATGATCTGACTATTCAGTATCACCCTGGTAAAGCAAACGTGGTGGTTGACGCCTTGAGCAGGACAGGGGTACCTCAGGTAGCAATGGCCTTGACCGCGGAGTTTGAGAGGTTGGGTATCTCTTTCTGTCTCGCTGGAGCTGCACAGGCAGAGACTCAGATGATCATCCAGTCAGCCATTCCTAAGCACGTTCATGAGGCTCAACAGCACGATCGGCTCCTCTCGGAAGTGCGCAAAAGGATCTCGGAGGGGCGTTCCCGAGACATCAGCTTGGATGAGTGTGGGGCGGTCCGTTTCAAAGGCCGGCTTTGCGTACCTCAGAAATCCGAGGTGAAGGACGATATTCTTCGTGAGGCTCACCGGACTCCATATACTGTACATCCGGGAGAGACCAAGATGTACTGAGATCTAAAGAGGGTGTACTGGTGGAAACGGATGAGGGTGGACATTGCTAAGTTTGTGGCCTCTTGTGGTGTTTGTCAGCAAGTGAAGGCCGAGCATAAGCGGCCTGCTGGTCTGTTGCAACCCTTGGAGGTCCCAGAGTGGAAGTGGGAGCATATCACTATGGATTTTGTGGTTGGTTTGCCGCGCTCGCCGCGAGGGCGAGACGCAGTGTGGGTCGTGGTGGATAGGCTTACCAAGTCCGCACACTTCATTCCAATGAAGACGACCAACACGGCATAGGATCTGGCCCCATTGTATATCCGGGAGGTGGTGAGACTGCATGGTGTGCCTAAGTCAATTGTTTCTGACCGAGACGCCAAATTTGTCTCTAAGTTCTAGCAAAGTCTTCAGGCTGCGTTGGGCACGACAGTATCCCTCAGTACAGCTTTTCACCCCCAGACGGATGGTCAGTCAGAGTGGACCATTCAGATCTTAGAAGATATGCTTCGTGCTTGTGTACTGTCTTGGAAGGGCAGCTGGGAGGACCATCTGGCTTTGGCAGAATTTGCTTATAACAATAGTTATCAAGCGAGTATCAAAATGGCTCCCTTTGAGGCTTTGTATGGACGGAGGTGTGTTTCCCCTATTTGTTGGGATGCAGTGGGCGAGAGGTCTTTGCTTGGTCCGGATCTTATTCAGCAGACCGTGGAAAAGGTGCGGGAGGTTCGTCAGAACCTACGGGCCGCTCAAAGCCGACAAAATAGCTATGCGGATGTCCGACGCCGAGAGTTGGAGTTTTCGGTTGGTGACCTAGTGCTCCTTCGGGTGTCGCCGACCAAGAGTATTGTTCGGTTTGGTACCACCGGGAAGCTTAGCCCGCGGTACATTGGCCCTTTCCCAGTGGTTGCTCGCGTGGGCAGTTTGGCTTATCGTTTGGACTTGCCGAGCTCGTTGAGCGGTGTGCACAATGCCTTCCATGTGTCGATGCTGAGGAAATATCTACGGGATCCCGAGCATAAGATTGATCTGGAACAGGTCACAGTGGATCAGGATCTCACTGTGGAGCCTATGCGTATACTGGATACTTCGGAGCGAGTCTTGAGAAATAAAACCATCAGGTACGTGAAGGTCCTCTGGACGAACCAGACCGAGAAAGAGGCTACGTGGGAGCTTGAGGATCAAATGGGAAAGAAGTACCCCGAGCTCTTCGAAGCTGGTGAGTACTCGTAGTCGAGGTGTTGTGGTTCTTTTTGAATGCTCTTAACTTCCTGTTTTCTTGCTCGTGGTTTAAGGCTTAGATTCGAGGACGAATCCTTTAAAGGTGGGGAGAATGTAATACTCTGATCGTGGTTTCGGCATAGGTTTAAAAGAAAGAGATTATATATTTAATCATATACAGTAAAACGCGGAGTCGCCGGTTAATCGGTAAATCGCAAAAAGAGTAAAATTAAATTTGTGAGTTAGCCTTAGATTTAAAAAAATACATGTTTTAAATAAAAAAAGGGGTTTCTAGGGAGGGTGGGCTGCCACCTTGGGCCGTGCGGCCCAAGGGGTGGCCGCACCCCCCCTTGTTGCCCTAGCCGCCCCCCTTATTTCCCTTTGGCCGCACCCCCTGCCCCCTTCCTCCCCCAAGCCGCCACCCCTCCTGCCCCTTGCGCCCCCCAAGAACCATTGCTGCCCCTGTGCAAGGAAAAGGAGGAGAAGGAGAAGAAGGAGGAGAAGGAAAGAAGGAGGAGAGGGAAAGGAGAAGGAGAGAAAGAAGAGGGTGATCCCAATCCCTAGGTAAATATTCCCCCACCTCAATCTCTCTGTTTTATGCTGAAATTAGGGTTCTTAGCCCCAGATTTGAAGGGATTAGCATTTTGGAAAACCCGATTAGAGAATCCTGATCTTGCTGTCTGTAGATTGAATCGCGCGATGTTACTGTTCCTGCAGTTGTTTTACAATTTTTGCCTGCGTAATTTAGTCGTACCAGGGTCTTCAATCTTGCTGTCCGTCAGGGGCGCAGACAGGGACAGACCGCCGTTCAGAGGGGAATTAGGGCTAGAAGACGAATTTTATATTTTTGGTCACCATGGAGAAAGTTGTAGAGAATTTGGTAAGCTAGCTTCTGTAAAAAAATTAGAATTTCTATAGTCCTACTCTGTTGTTGGGAAGCGTTTGAACCTGGCTGTCCTGACTGACAGAACAGGGGATGATCCCTGTTTTGGGCAGTGAGTTACACCATGCTAAAAATAAAATTGAATTATGTAATCAACATGAAAAGTGTAGGAAAATGAGTAAGGAAACCAGAAATACATCCCTCTCTGTAAGAGGTTTAGTAATCTTAAAGATACAAAAAATATAAGTGGCGTTGCTGCAGCGGGGCAAGGTTAGGACCACAAGTGGAGAGGTTCGTTGTGGGGTTTAGAGTTTTGACGACACTTTTCTTTGAGAGTCGTGATTGTATTGCTGTTAATTATGCTGAGAGACACCTTTTTGGACAGGTGGATTTGCTTCTGATCGAGCGTGATCTCGTCGCCTCGTCGGTAGAGGCAAGTGATTGTAGCACTAATGCTATTGTTTAATTGGTTATTCTTATTACCTGCAATCTACATGATAATCGTAACTTGGACTATTTTGCCCTCAATGGATGACTTATAAATGAGATGATAGTAGCAAATATCAGTTGAATGTTATGCTTTGTATGACTTGCTCGTAGTCATGAGGTAGTTGCTATTTGTGCCAATTGTGGAACAAGTTTATGTACACATGGTGGTTATGTTGATGCTTCTTTGAGACTAAGTTCATGTTAATCATGTTGATGATCCTGCGAAGTTGAAATTCAAGTGGATTATGATTGTTATATCATACATAACATGTCATGACTTTGCATTGTGGATGTCGCCGCTTATGGCCGCGACCGTACCAGCACAGCATCGTACATTGCCATAGTACGATGCACACTCTTACCTTGTTGGGTAAGAGTGCAGTGGAGCATAGCATGCATATGCATTGAAATTATGAAGGAAGTATTGCATTCATATGTTAATGGTTTAAAACCCTTATGAGATAGGACTCGTGATAGCCTTGTGGTTTAATGAATGAGGAGGTTGGATGTGGTTGTGGTCATGTAATAAAATAAATATTGTTGAAGCGTTGCTTGTTGTCTGAAGGACCTATTAGACAATTTACTTGCTGAGATGTATTTCTCACCCTTGTTGTTTTTCCCCCCTACAGGTGATTCTTGAGCATTCATGGGATGGGTAGCGCGGCACCACAATAAAGCACTTGAGTCATCTATTTATGATTGTAATAAAGTTGAGAGGAAACTAGCCTTTGTTTGGATGTTCGTGGATGTTCTTTATTTTTAATAAAGTGAACTGGTAGCCCATTATTGGATTTAATCTACTAGTGGACAATTGGACTATTTAAACTTGATAGCGTTATCTTTGTTAATTATGCTTCCGCTTGATACTCCTTATCTAGTAATTGTTGTTAGTTTAATTTATCTTGAATTTTTTTGGCTAGCTGTTGAGTAGCTTGGTAGCATCACAGGGTAATGTGGGTCCTGGGGTGTTACAAATACATTGTACCCCTTTAAAAGAATTTGACCACAGATTCCATTTACAACATTCTACTCGAAGCACAAACAATATCTTTTACAAATAGAACCCAATAAAAGAAAAAAAATAAAGGGTTCTCAAGCAACACACTAGCAACTAGCGATCCTTCAAAGGACCACGATCCAAACCAAAGGATTCTCCACAAAACCTTTTCCACTCTCCAAATAGACAATTGAAGAACCACACCACATAATCCAAGAGTGAAAATCACTCGACAGACCAAAATAGTCATTTTCTTTTCTTAACCGGAAAAGACTATGCCTCAACATACAACAACTCAATTTGCAGATAACTTCTGCCATAAACACACAGCTTAACAAGAATCAAGAGAGCGTTTCACTATTTGAGATAACAAATATTTCCCAATCCATTACTTTTAATAATTTAACTTCCTTGAACCAAGGATTTTCAAATCATTGCTCAACCCACCAACTCATTTATCTCAAGTTGGCCACCTCAACAATTAGCTCAACTAAGTACATCATCTACACCATTGTAGATAGACTCTACTGCTCCCGCAAATAATACTCTAGCCCAGCCTTCGACCAACGGAATTATTTTGACAGATAATTCTTAGTGCACCTCAAAGATGCTATCCACGATCCTCACACTATTGGAATACCACTCTGATCCACTATTTCCACACGGAGACACTGGGCCTCTAAGGTTCTAGCATAACAAAAGGTAAAGCTCAGACTCAGCTTTCAAGACTCCTACAACAACTCCTGTATAAAGATAAGAAAATCCTCAGGTGAAAGCCCCTACTATTCCACAATTTACACACACTCAATTGTTAACATCAACAAATTATTCAACTCCAAGACAAACATTCTATTTAAATCAAATCCTTTCCAAGGATTATCTAACGAAAACAATATATCATCTAATGTACCACAAACATTGTGATATTTAAGGCTTCCACAAAAACATCTATTACCACCACTATCCAGTTGCAATCACGAACCAAGAAAACTTCGCAACTCAAATCGGTTACCCTTATCTTAGAAGAAGAGGTAAGAAGAAATAAATTTCAGCACATAGAAAATCACCACCATTCACAGCAGTCACAAGACCAAAGGAAAAATAAATAGCAATGAGGTTGGAAAACACAAGATGAGATCACCTATACCTGAAATACTTCTAGTACAACTCTTTCTTTTAACAAGAAATAATTTTCTTTGATTATAGCATCTCGCCAATTCCAACAAAAGATGCTTGAAGACCACAACACAAGGTTTAATTAAAACCAATAAAAGCATTCATTACGCCACTTTGCTCAAAATAATTTTTTTTGGCTACCACATAAGTCGTAAGGTCCAAAAAGAAGACCCCAACCGCGAAACTCAAATCCTTTAATTCAATTAGTATCATAGATCTAACAAATTTCTTCATTTGTAAAGCATTCAACACTGTATCCACAACTATATGCTATCAATTGTATTAACAACAAGATAAAATATTCCTTGCAAGAATCATCATATCCTCTTACTCCATATTTTCCAAAAGGAATACCATAAATAACTTCATCATGTTCATATTATCTAAATAAGATTCCAACTACTTAACCTAGGAAAAACCTAGAGCACAAGCCACAATATGAAAAACAAACTCTTTAACAAGATAATACTAGGACATGACAACCTCACAAAACATGCTAGTATAAATCTCTTATTAGATTTCATACACTCAATTCTTATTGATGCTCAACTCGAATTTAGCACAATTGATTGCACTCTAGCCATTACTGTCAATAATTGCTTATTATTTTTCATCATCGTAGAATTAATGATCATATCTCTGTTTTGCAATCACAAAAATAATTATGAGCACAGATTCAATATTCCACCTTATGTTCAAAAATTAGAACAAAATAACTTTAAACCTTAATAATAACAGCTTTATAATACAAGATTCCACAAGTCAATACATCAACCTTCTTCCATTTCTTTATACATGTTTCAACAATTTAACATGGCAAAAGTTACATAAATTTAGCAGTTGTATATGCTCATCAAGTACGTAAAGAGAGGACATATTAAAGGTCAATCTTATTAAGGCAATATTCCAACACCTCCTTACTTGACCATCCCGAATGGTCAGATTAATTACTTAAGATCAATCAATCCAACATATCCAACAAGTTGGAAAATTTAAGTAACTACAATAATCAAAACAATTGTTTTTCATATTCCTTAACAACTGCATGAGTTCTACACATGAATCGACAAGTTCTTAACCACAATTCTTCAAGAAACTACAACAGGACAACCTCACTTCTAAGGATATTGGTAGAAATTAATCATGTACCACGCTAGCATCTCAACTTGATAATTCATAACTTATCAATGATTTATATGATTGCCACCTCCTACTTAAACACCACAAATGGTTTTCACACCTCCTACTTAAACCTTTCAGAAAAAGAGAGGAATCAAACTTCATTAGTCGAAATAATTCGAAAGAAATGCCTAGAGCCAAGGCTTCCACCAGTTAACGAACTTACAACATAAACCTCTGATTCTTTTTCAAAATATCAAACGAATAAAAGAGTCATGTTTTCCAGTAGAAAAGGTGGAACAAACACAAAAAAAAATATCAGTCACTCCAAAAGCATTGCTCACGAGCAGTAAAACAACCCATCAATCAGAAAGAAATAATATTTGGTCTCAAGAACAATTGGAGGCCTATTGGCACCCAACAACTGCAATAAACCACTATTCCAAGAGAAATTCATTAACCGCAATAAGCCAAGAATCGGCCAAAATCAACTCAAGGAGGATAACACTTTTCTAAGAAACTTACCCACGACATCCGCAACTAAGTTACCCGAGATAACTACACAACTATCCTCATACCGCGAACGGTGGTATAAATTATCAATGCCCAAGGCAACAGCTACAACTTCTATCTCTTATCAAAAGCTATCCTCACTCATAGCAATCATAGAAACAAATCATAATCATATAAGATTATCTCAAAACATAAATCATGAATACAACATGTCAAAAGCATAAATGCAATGCTTGACCCATCCCATCCTACTGTGCACCAATGTGTCAATTTAATATTTTTAATTACCACGGACCTAAAGCCCGCTCTGATACCAACTGTAACACCCCAGGATCCACATCACCCTAGGATGCCACTAAACCACTCTACAGCTAGCCAAAATTTCAAGATAATTTATTCCGGCAATATTTTCTATACATGAAGCATTAAGCGGAAGCATAAACAACAACGAATTGCTCACAAACTCATCTTTCTTAAATAAAATAATCATCCATGAATAGCTAAGCATTTGGCTAGAATTCCATCGACTTTATTACAATATGAATTGATTAACCGAGTGCATTATTGTGGTGCCGCTCTACCCATCCCATGAATGCTCAAGAATCACCTGTAGGGGGAACAAGGGTGAGATAAAAATCTCAGCAAGCAAACTGTTTAACAGGCTATTTAGACTACAGGCAAATATACAGGCAAATATACAACATCATTAAAGTATCCATATGTCCACATCCACAATGTACATCCGCATTCATCAACAAGCTAATTAAACTACAGTGATATTAAACATCAATATCCATTTCCCATAATGACCACAATTATAGCCTCAACTATGTTTACTACCAACAATAATAAAACATTAGCATATAAATCTGCATTAACTACTTCATATCATCTACCACTACCAATGACAATAAAACATTAGTATGTTTTACCTCACTAACTTTATTATTTCTCGTATCCACAACTGCTATCAACAATTACCACAAGAGAAAACAATCTCATACCACAATCACAACCCCAACCATACTACAAGGGGTGAACCCCAATCCACGACCACAACCACATTCCTCATACCACAAGTGGCCCTCATGAGCCAATTCCACCTTACAACTATGAAATTGTAGTTGTTTGTAAAATAACTTCACCACAATATATTGCATAAGAATGCAAATGATCTTTCCACAAATGCAATGCATATGCATGCTATGCTCCACTGCACCTTTACCCAACAAGGTAAAAGTGTGCATCGTGCTACGGCAATGCACGATGTTTGTCTGCATGCTGATCGCGGCTATAAGCGGCGACATCCACAATGCAATGTCATGACATGTTATGAATGATATGATAATCATAAACCACAAGAATCTAACCACGAAGGTCATCCACATAATCCACATTCGGTTCACCAAGATTATAATCAATCGATCTATAGTGTATCCTACCACAAAGACCACAAATCAAGATTGCTACCACCACGACCACAAGTATTCACTAAGAATACTACCACTGAAGCCACAATAATACCAACTTCAAGGGCATCAATATGATTCTCATGAATTTAACAATAAGGAAATATCATCATAACCACCATGCATTTACTTTCATATACCACAATTAGCTCATTAAGCAAATTACCACAATACTACCAAAACTCATCTAAACATGGCAATTGATTAATATCTTGCTACCACATTCTTTCTTAGAAAACATGTAATCATGGCATATCATTTATCAATACGAAAAAATCACGCATATTGCAAGTAGTAAGAATAACGGGTTAAACGGTAGCACATCTGCTACGTTTACTTGCCTCTACCGGCGAAGCGACGAAATCACGCGCGTTCAGAAGCAAAACCGCCTGTCCAAAAAGGTACCTCTCAGCACACAATATAATAATAAAAACACGACCCTCGAAGAAAAGATATCGCTAAACCCCAAAATCCCACAACATCCTTCCCCGATTAACGGTTCTACAATCTTCCTACTGCAGCGGCGCTGCTTAACATTTTTCTATCTTTAAAAATATAAAACTAATCACAGCAAAAGATATATATCTGGATTCCTCACTTAATTACCCACACTTTTCAAGTAGATCATATATTTTTATTTTGTTCTTAGCATGGTGTAACTAATTGCTCAAAACAGAGAACATCCTCTGTTCTGTCAGTCAGGACAGTCAGGTTCAAAAGCTTCCCAACAACAGAGTAGGGCTCTAAAAATTTTGATTTTTATACAGCAGCTAGCTTACTAAATTACTTACAACTTTCTCAATGGTGACCAAAAATATAAAATTCATCTTCTATCCCTAATTCCCATCCGAACAGCGTTCTGTCCCTGTCTGTACCCCTGACGGACAGTGAGATTCCAGACCCTGGTACGCCTAAATTACGGGGCCAAAAAATCTTAAAAACATATAGTAGATGCGTATCATCGTCCTCTACATTTTTCCTTTTTGAGAGACCCTCGGGAAAAATCGTCTTTGGGGTCTAAACTGCACAAACAGTAACACTGCGCGATTGGATCTACAGACAGTAACCGGGATTATCTAATCGGGGTTTTCTAAAATGCTAATCCCTTCAAATCTGGCGCTAAGAACCCTAAATTCAGTATAAAACAGAGAGATTGGGGTGACGGAGAATTACTTAGCGGATTGGGATCACCCTCTTCTTTCTCTCCTTCTCTTTCCCTTCTCCTCCTTCTCCTTCCCTTCTCCTCCTTCTTCTCCTCCTTCTCCTCTTTTTCCTTGCACAGGGGCAGCACCTGGTTTGGGGGGGGGGCGCAAGGGGCAGGAGGGGTGGCGGCTTGGGGGAGGAAGGGGGAGGGGGTGGCCGCCCAAGGGCTTAAGGACGGGGGTGGCTAGGGCAAGCACAAAAGGGGGGTGCGGCCTCCCCTTGGGCCCCCGGCCCAAGGTGGTAGCCCACCCTCCCTAGAAACCCCCTTTTTTATTTTAAATATATATGTTTTTTTCTTCTAAAGGTAACTCACAAAAATAATTCTTCTCTTCCCACGATTTACCGATTAACCGGCGACTCCGCGATTAATTTAAATCCGACGCCGAAACGATGTTCAGGGTATTACATTCTCCCCACCTAAAAAGGATTCGTCCTTGAATCTAACTCCTTAACCCACAAGATAGAAGAACAATCAAGGAAAGAACAAGCAAAGGATAGAAAATCCCAAGGGAACCACAATTATGGGTACTCTTTCGCCTCGAAGAGCTTGGGCTCTTCTTATGCATCCGGTCTTCAAGCTTCCAAGTCGCCTCCCACTCGGACTAGTTCGTCCAGAGGGCCTTCACATGCTTGATGGCCCTCTTCCTCACAGCCAATTCCTGCGAGTCCACGATTCACGTTGGTCTAAGCCGAACATCCGCATAATACTTAGGCCAGCTCTAAGCGGCCAGCAGGTCCTGCCATTTTCGCAAAATTTTTCTGCGACGACTATTAAACCACTTTCTAATACCATCCTCCTTCTTAGAACTTTTTTCTCTATTTATTATAATCGGGATAATACATTGTACCCCTTTAAAAGAATTTGACCACTGATTCCATTTACAACATTCTACTCGAAGCACAAACAATATCTTTTACAAATAGAACCCAATAAAAGAAAAAAAATAAAGGGTTCTGAAGCAACACACTAGCAACTAGCTGTCCTTCAAAGGACCACGATCGAAACCAAAAGATTCTCCACAAAACCTTTTCCACTCTCCAAATAGACAATTGAAGAATCACACCACATAATCCAAGAGTGAAAATCACTCGAAAGACCAAAACAGTCATTTTCTTTTCTTAACCAGAAAAGACTATGCCTCAACATACAACAACTCAATTTGCAGATAACTTCTGCCATAAACACACAGCTTAACAAGAATCAAGAGAGCGTTTCACTATTCGAGATAACAAATATTTCCCAATCCATTACTTTTAATAATTTAACTTTCTTGAACCAAGGATTTTCAAATCATCGCTCAACCCACCAACTCATTTATCTCAAGTTGGCCACCTCAACAATTAGCTCAACTAAGTACATCATCTACACCATTGTAGATAGACTCTACTGCTCCTGCCAATAAAACTCTAGCCCAGCCCTCGTGTAACACCCCAGTCTAGCAATGACCCGGAATGCTACCAAACTATTAGTAAATCAAAGTTAACTAATTACGATATACAAAATTTCGGTAGAGCCTCCTTTGTTATTTATCTAAATCAGAGATTCTAAAAGCAAAATCAATTATAATAGACAATCCTCAAGTAATAAGTTAAAGGCTAAGCAAATAGTTTAAAGTTTACCAAACCATTCATGGATATAATACTTAGAGAAGAGCACCGGAAACATCCTAAATTCTTATTACAATTAAATCCAAAGATAATAATCAGATGATATCTAACAGGTTCTTGCATCAATCATTTGATTCTCCTGCCCTTATTTCTATTCTGTGTAGAACGTGCATGTGCAACAAGCTTATTCCTTCCCTTTTCCCATGCATGCCGATCTCGTAATGGTACCTAAATAAAATAACAACCACAAGAGTGAGTCCAACGACTCAGCAAATATAATGGATAGTAGGAATTCATTTGTGCCCATCACTTCACAAACCCATCCATCAACCATATAAACAAGCCATGCTATGCACAATGATCAAAAACACTTTTTCTCATTCTCTTTTGCAACTTACCGGTAATGCAAAGTGTGTATCCGTCGATGCACACTCATGCCTGTACCACATGGTACAGGGACCAATTGCCATACTCCACAAGTATGGGGACCTTTAGCCCGTCATGTCATCAACATGACGGGGACCTCGGCGCTTAGTCATCTCGTGACCAAGACTTCAAATAATCAACATGATGCATATGCGTGAATGCTCCAATAAAATAAATCTTGCATTCACAATATCTATGCACCAGAAATACTCATGAACACTGTAAATTGCAACACCCCTATATAGCACCAATACATTGTTACCACAACCATAAACACACATATATTCATACCATTGAACAAACATCGAACTTCCACCTTATCAACATTAAACCATCGTTATACTTGCCTTAACCGTGAGAAAACGGCGGACGTTCAGAAGGTGCTGCCTTTGGGATCCGACCTCCACCTGAATAATAATTATAACATTTGCTAAGATAACAGTAGTGGACCTTTACCCAAATAAAAATAATCATGAACTAATAAATTCGTCTAACTTGGTTCCAATCCTCAAATCCTACAGATCATCCCGCCCCCCTGTGGACAGTGAACTTCAAAAATCATATCTATTGATAAAGGGGTCCGAATCGGGTGTTGTTAGACTTTCTGGAAAGATGATTAAATTATCTAACTAAACCTAGTTGGTGAGTCTCCCTGATTCGGTCATCTTCTTCCCGCACCATCCAATTTTCTAAAACATCAGCTTCACGTCAGGTTCTTTGGACAGTGCACTAAAAATGCCATAACTTCCAGCCCGAGTGTTCGAATAGTAATTTCTTGACCTTCCTGGAAAGCTGAAACAATTATCTACAACTTTCATAATATGGAGAACCTCTGATTCTGCTGTTTTCTAGTCGTCCAATCCGATCTACCAAAATCTGACAGAAGACTCCCGGTCTGCAGAACAGTCTCTACAAGAAAAATCGTAACGCCTGCTACACAGGTCCGATCAATACGTTCTAGCACTTCATGGAAAGATAACGACGTCCTCTAGAACACTCTAGGAGAGGTCCAGATCTGAATCCCCACGAAACTACCCCAAAACCACCGCCTAATCCAGTCTGTCCCGGTAGTCCAAAATATCGATAAAGTGACAACTAATAAAAATGCATCCAATGGAAGAACAGCAGGGTTACCCTTGACTAATTGCCGAAGAACACCACGAACACCCCACGAACTCCCTCCCCTTTTTCCTCTTTCCCTTTTTCCTTTCTCTCCTTTCCTCTTCCCTTCCTTTGGCACACAAGACAGGGAGGAGAGGGGAGGAGCTATGCGCAGGGGGCAGGGGGGAGGGAGGGCGCACCACAGGAGGCAGGGAGAGGGAGGGGCGGCGCACAGGAGGCAGGGGAGGGAGGGGCGGTGCACAGGAGGCAGGGGGAGGCGCTACGCAGGAGGGAGAGGGAGGGCGCAGAGGGGCGGTCGGCTAGGGGAGGCGCAGGGGGCGCTTGGCCAGGGAAGGCACAGGGGGAGGCTCGGCCAGGGGAGGGGTGCAGGGGGGAGGCGCACACAGGGAGGAGGAGGAGGGCGGCTAGGGTTTGGGGGAGGGTCCCTCCCCCTTTTGGCTGCCCACCTCTTGGGCCAAGGCCTAGGTCCAAGCCCAGGTTGCTAGGATTTTCAGAAATTCCCCCTCTAAAAATCTCTATTTAACTCTTTTCTATATGGTCCTTCCCTCCAATTAATCGATTAACTCTCGAATCACTTTTGGGGTATTACATTCTACCCCCCTTAAACAGAATTCGACCCCGAATTCTATCCATGCTTACACCAAGGTTTAATCACAGCTAAAACTTAATCATATTAACACGCACCTATTCTGAATAATTCTGGATATTGCTCACGCATGCGAGACTCTAATTCCCAAGTGGCTTCTATCTCTGTCTGCCTTGACATACTTTAAAGTTTATTCCTCAATGCTTCTCCTGATCTTTCCTGAATTCGCACCGGCTTGGACTCAAAGGACAGATCATGTTCAAGTAATAATGGTTCTAGTAAAATATATAGCTCCGGATCTCGCAGGTACCTCCTCGACACCGGGTCATACATAACGTTGTGTATCCCACCCTGGAACCCAAGGCGGTCCTAGTGATACACCACTCTCCAAATCCTCACAACTACAGATGCGATTAAATATACCTCGAGTTATCATTCTCTTTGGTACCAACCTGCACAACCTGCACATCAAACGAAACTCTTGTTCCAACTCTCAATCGATCTATTTACCTTAACAAGGAGCACCTCCTTTAACCATTGACGAACGAAAGTGCTCATTGTAAACAATCTCTTTTACAACCAGAATCCAACTAAAAAATAAAGGATTCTCATCACAACCACACTTCACCAGCTCCCCACCAAAATAATCAAATCTAAAAATCAAGGATTCAACATGAGAACCTCTCTACAGTCCAAGTAGGTAATTTGCAAATAACAACACATAAGGCAGAGGAGAATCACTGCAATGCCCAACCCTTCCTTTGTTGTTGTTTTTTTTGTTTTTTTTTCTGAACTGGAAAAACCACCCATGCCAACATAAAGTCAACTCAAACCACAAAAGACTTTTTGCTATCCTCACATAGCTCAAATAGGAATCAAGAGAGCATTTTACTACCCGAAAATTTTTTTTTTTAGGAATAAACTTTCTCTTGAATCACAAGATTCCAAATCATCACACACCACAATGACTCATTGCTCTTAAACTGGCAACATCAACACTATGCTCAAACCGAGTGCATAAACCCCACCTTTGTGGAGAGACTTTACTGTCCTCACAATAACATACTCTAGCCAACTCCTCTACCAACAGGGTTACTTTGATAAATAATTTTCAATGCACCTCATAATTGCTTTCACCTACAATCACTTCACCACAATCCTTTAAGGATAATTAACTTGAAATTCTCAGCACACACACTCAGTTCCCTCACCCAAAGGACACTATCAAGGAGCATCACACTATTTAGAATCCCCTTGTTCCAATATTCCCACACAACATCATTAGCCTCCAAGGTTCTAGCATAAAACATCAAACCAAATTTTTTTTCCATCTCCAGGGCTCCTATATATGTACTTCGATGTAATTGATATGAAGACACTCGAATTGGTGACTAAAATTACCACAATCAAGCATGCTCCATCATTAAAAATCACATGAAAACATATTCTTAACCTAATTATCTTTAGAAAGATTCTAACTCTTGGAGGGTTACTCCCGGAAGCCAAATCATGCATAGCAATAATTCGACGATTCCTACTATCCCAATGATTCCCATAGTGGTTAGACTTCTTCACCATTACAATATCACTAACTACACCACCATAATCATCCTACTAAACCTTGCAAAGTGCCCAATCACAATACTCTAATAAGATCGATCAAGATTCGCATACTTTTGATAATTCTAATGTTCCATCAAAATAATCGAAACATTCTTGAACCATAATCTACTATAAGTTCTACTAATTGCAATCCATAAGATCAGTTAGCTCCAAAGACAAACATTCTATCTAAATCAAATCCCCACCGAGAATTATTCCAAGAAATCAATTTATCACTCAATGAATCTCAAACAACTTGACACCTACAATCTCACCAAAATCATCTACTTGACCACCATTATCGAGTTGCCATTATACAACCTAAAAGGCTTTGCAACACGGATTGGTTAATCCTTCCTCAGAAGAAGATATAAATAACAACAATTTTTTTTTCAGCACATAGTAATACATTTACCACTCACCGGGGACACAAGACCAAGGAAAAAAAGTCAAATAGCCAAGATCTTGAAAAATAGAAGACGAGACCACAGTTGAGTGCACAAGTCCCACAAGAAGAAAATATCAAACTTCAACCGGAAATAAATAAATAAAGCACTGCTTTTGGAACTTGAGGAATTCCTTTGAGGCAAACCAACAAGGTTAAGCACGCTTCAATAAGCTGCAAGGTACAAAACTTGAATCCAACCACGAACACCTCTACTACACCCTTCAATTTAGTAAAGGACATAATTTTCTTTAATGGAAATATCACTTTACCACCTTCAAGCAAACGATCCTTTAAGCTCAAATCACAAGAATTACTTAAGAACCGATAGAACCTTCCAATACGTCACTCTGCGCAAACTAATTTCAGATACCACAATAATTCATGAACTCCCATAGGATCATGAATGCAAAACTCCAAACATTTCATTTAACTGACATCACGAAAGACGAACAAATTCTTTTACTTCTAAAAGAATCAACACTACCCTCATGACCTGCGTATTAGCTGTATATATTGTATTTAATGACCTGCGTGTCGACCTTAATGCTTGAATCTATCTTTGTAATCTTCAATTTCTAGCTATTATAGGTAGTAGCCTAGTTTTGAGGTTACAAGCTTTTAAGCATGGTGGCCTAAAGGAGTGATGTGGAGGATGGAGATCGTCTACACCTACTTGGAGATGGATATCACCATTTTTGGGCCATACTACTTCATAGTTAAATGTGTTTTATCTATGATGTTATCTATCTTATTCTTATGCAATGATATATGTGATATGTTG
Organism: Melocanna baccifera; assembly: GCA_036346265.1. Classification (NCBI taxonomy): domain Eukaryota; kingdom Viridiplantae; phylum Streptophyta; class Magnoliopsida; order Poales; family Poaceae; genus Melocanna; species Melocanna baccifera. The sequence continues at coordinate 8,108,595 of CM070707.1, read as the reverse complement.
CTTTGGTAGGATAGAATCCCTCTTAAAATTAGGTGTTAATGCCCTTCCATAAGCTGCACCAAAAGATAATGATCACCGCATGGTAGGTCTATCAAAGTAGAGTGCCATCGGTTATCATCATCATTTGGGGTAGATGTCGGACGTCTACATGCGGAAGCATTTGGTTTACTTAACGAGGTTATCAAAATAGTTTTGGACCTTGGGGCATAGATTGGGGTCGAGGCATATTGATGTCACCCAAAGTAGAGTCACATAGGGATGTGATTAGCAAGGTATTGCTTACCCATGTCACTAGTTTTCTAGCCATGATGCCAAAGCTCACTAGGAATTAGTGAAATGAGGATCTTTACCCACTATGTAACTTAGAGAGAGTTTTTGTTGCAAAACTCATAGTGGGAGTCTTTTGTTAAATAGTTTAATAAAAGATGAACATAAACATAGTGCTAAACTTTGCATATTCTTGTGTTGTAGATCATGTCAGCTAACGCCAGATCCAAGATTTTTAATTTGCGATCTGTTCTTGAGAAAGAAAAATCAATGGAACAAACTTTTTGGATTGGTATCGCAACTTGAGAATTGTTCTCAAGCAAGAGCGCAAGGAGTATGTCCTTGAGTCTCCTTACCCCGAAGACTTGCCTGATAATGCTACTGTGGCTGCACGGAGAGCTTATGAGAAGCAAACGAATGATTGCCTTGATGTGAGCTGTCTCATGCTTGCCACAATGTCCTCTGAGCTTCAGAAGCAATATGAGAACACAGATGCCTACAATATCATTGTGGGGTTACGTGGTATGTTTGAGAACCAAGCAAGGGCTGAGAGGTTCAATACTTCAAAGTCCTTATTTGCGTGCGAGCTTGCGAGATGGAATCCCACCCTCATGTGATTAAGATGATTGGCTATATTGAGAGTCTGGAAAAGCTTGGTTTTCCTCTTAGCCAAGAGTTGGCTACTGATGTGATTCTCCAGTCGCTTCCCCCGAGCTTTGAGCCATTCATAATGAACTTTCACATGAACAACCTGGACAAGACCCTAGCTGAGTTGCATGGGATGCTAAAATCTGCCGAGGAAAGCATTAAGAAAAGCAGCAATCATGTGATGATGATGCACAAAGGCAAGGGCAAGCCCTATGTCAAGAAAAGTGCGGTCAAAAGAAAGTTAGCTCCCGATGCGATCGCGAGCAGTTCTAAGACCAAGAAAGACAAGAAGGGCGCTGCTCATCCTGATGCAGATTGTTTCTACTGTAAACAATCAGGACATTGGAAAAGGAACTGCCCAAAGTACTTGGAGGATCTTGAGAAGAAGAAGGGAAGTATGACTTCCACTCCAGGTATAAATGTTATAGAAATCAATCTTGCTACTTCTTCCACTAATTCTAGGGTATTTGATACCGGATCGGTTGCTCACATTTGCAAATCGTTGCAGGGGCTAATAAGAAGTAGAATTTTGAGGAGGAGCGAAGTGGATCTTCGCGTTGGCAATGGAGCAAAGTTGCTGCGTAGCTGTTGGCACCATGCCATTGTCTTTACCTTCGAGGATTAGTTTTGGAATTGAATAATTGTTATTGTGTTCCATCTCTTTCAAAGAACATTATTTCGCTTCATATTTGCAAGCGTAAGGTTATGACTTTAAATCTATGGACAATGGTTGTTCTCTTTATTTCAAAGATATGTTCTATTGTCATACTCCATTGGTGAATGGGTTATACGTTCTTACTTTTGAAGGGTCACCGGTCTATAACATTAATGCAAAGAGGCAACGTCCAATGATTTGAATCCCACGCTTATTTGGCATCGCCGCTAGGTCACATAAATGAGAAACGCATGCGAAGCTCCATAGAGATGGTATTCTGCACTCATTTGATTTTGAATCATTAGAGACATGCGAATCTTGTTTACTTGGCAAGATGACAAAGGCACCTTTCACCGGTCAAGGTGAACGGGTAAATGACTTATTGGCACTCGTACATACTGATGTATGTGGACCAATGAGCTTAACAGCCAGAGGTGGTTTTCGATTTTCATAACTTTTATCGATGACTTTAGTAGATATGGGTATATCTACCGGATGAAGCATAAGTCTGAATCCTTTGAAAAGTTCAAAGAATTCCAAAATGAAGTGCAAAATCATTTAGGCAAAACAATCAAGTTTCTACGATCTGATCGTGGAGGCGAGTATTTGAGCCATGAGTTTGGCAATCATCTAAAGGATTGTGGAATTATTCCACAATTGACTCCGCCAGAAACACCTCAATGGAATAGGGTATCTAAACGGAGAAATCGCACCTTATTAGATATGGTGCGCTCCATGATGAGCCAAAGTGATCTTCCGTTGTCTTTTTGGGGGTACGCTCTGAAACAAACCAGCGCTCACACTAAACAAGGTTCCATCAAAATCAGTAGAAAAGACACCATATGAGATGTGGACAGGATAACGTCTTAGCTTGTCTTTTCTTAAGATTTGGGGATGTGAGGCTTATGTAAAACGTTTACAATCTGATAAGCTCACTCCTAAATCTGATAAATGCTTCTTTATCGGGTATCCTAAGGAAACAAAAGGATATTACTTTTATAATCAAGGAGAAGGCAAAGTGTTTATCGCCCGGCATAGTGTCTTCTTAGAGAAAGAGTTTCTCTCAAGAAGGGATAGTGGGAGCACAGCGCAACTTGAAGAAATTCAAGAAACACCTGATAACGTTTCAGCTCCTACAAAACCACAACAGGATGAACAAACTGTTGAAGAACCTGTTGTGGACACACCAGCACCATGTAGGTCAGAAAGGTCACGTCGTGCACCTGAGAGGTACATGTTCTTGACTACTCAACAACGGGACATATTGTTGTTAGACAACGATGAGCCTAAGACCTATGAAGAAGCGATGGTGGGACTAGACTCTGAGAAATGGCTTGAAGCCATGAGATCCGAAATTGAATCCATGCACAGTAATCAAGTTTGGAACTTGGTTGATCCACCTGATGGTGTTAAAACCATTGAATGCAAATGGGTTTTCAAGAAAAATATAGACATAGATGGAAATGTTCACATCTATAAAGCGCGATTGGTGGCCAAAGGTTTCAAACAAATTCAAGGTATTGATTATGATGAAACTTTTTCGCCCGTCGCAATGCTAAAGTCTATTCGGATAAGTTGCTTTCGACGTTCTTAAAGATAAGTTGACACACGCCCCTTTGCTTCAACTCCCTGATTTTTGCAAGACTTTTGAATTAGAATGTGATGCTTGTGGCATAGGTCTTGGTGGCGTGTTAATTTAAGAAGGAAAATATGTTGCTTACTTTAGTGAAAAATTGAGTGGGCCTAGTTTGAACTATTCTACCTATGATAAAGAATTATACGCTCTAGTTCGAACTTTGGAAACATGGCAACATTATTTATGGCCCAAAAAGTTTGTAATACATTCTGATCATGAATCTTTGAAGCATATTCGAAGTCAAACCAATCTGAACCGTAGACATGCTAAGTGTGTTGAGTTTATTGAGTCCTTCCCTTATGTCATTAAACATAAAAAGGGCAAATAAAATGTAATAGCTAATGCATTGTCTAGGAGATATACCATACTTTCACAACTTGACTTCAAAATCTTTGGATTAGAGACAATAAAGGAGCAATATGTGCATGATGCTGATTTTAAAGATGTGTTGCTCAATTGTAAGGAGGGAAAGGGTTGGAATAAATTTGTGCTGCATGATGGGTTCTTGTACCGTGCTAACAAGTTATGCATTCCAGCTAGCTCCGTTCGTCTTTTGTTGGTACAGGAGGCGCATGGAGGAGGATTAATGGGTCACTTTGGTGTGAAGAAGACTGAGGACATTCTGACCCACCACTTTTATTGGCCAAAGATGAGGCGCGATGTCGAACGTTTCATTGCCCGCTGCACCACGTGCCAAAAAGCTAAGTTACGACTTAATCCTCATGGTTTATACATGCCTCTCCCTGTGCCAGGCACACCTTGGGAAGATATTTCTATGGACATTGTTTTAGGTCTACCTAGGACAAAGAAGGGGAGGGATAGTATTTTTATTGTCGTGCATCGATTTTCTAAGATGGCTCATTTTATACCATGTCATAAAAGTGATGATGCTACAAATGTTGCTGGTTTATTTTTTAAGAAAATTGTTTGCTTGCATGGTATTCCGAATACAATAGTTTCAGATCGTGATGCTAAATTTTTTAGTCATTTTTGGAGAACCTTGTGGGCTAAATTGGGGACTAAGCTGTTATTTTCTACTACTTGTCATCCCCAAACCGTTGGATAAACTGAGGTAGTCAATAGAACATTATCTACTATGCTTAGGGCTGTGCTTAAAAAGAACTTGAAACTGTGGGAGGAATGTTTGCCTCATGTGGAATTTGCTTATAATCGTTCGCTGCATTCTACCACAAAGAAATGCCATTTTGAGATTATTTATGGTTTCATCCCTTGTGCACCTATTGACTTGTTGCCCCTTCCCACTTAAGATGCATGAGACAACTAAAGAGAACATTGAGCTCATGAATGCTAAATATAAAGTTGCTGGTAGTCAGGGACGCAAGCATATTACTTTTGAACCGGGTGATCTTGTGTGGTTAAACTTACGTAAAGAGCGATTCCCTGAATTGAGAAAGTCTAAACTCATGCCTCGTGCAGATGGACCTTTTAAAGTGCCTGAACGTATTAATGATAATGCATATAAGTTAGACTTGCCTGCAGATTTTGGGGGTTAGCCCCACCTTCAACGTTGCAAATCTATGACCATTCTTCGGTGCGGAAGATGAGCTTGAGTCGAGGATGACTCCAATTCAAGAAGGGGAAGATGATGAGGACATCACTTCTACTGATATGAACACTCCTCTTACTGCTTCCATGAATGATAGGCAAGGTCCAATTACTCGGGCACGTGCTCGTCAACTCAACTATCAGGTAAACTCGTTTTTAGGAGTCAATAATATTTCCACTGAGAATTCGATACTTTCTAAGACTTGTTCTTAGGAACCATGGAGAAGAACAACACGAGCTCAAGTGTAGAAGTGGAACCATCAAGCGCAATCCAACTCATATTCGCGGGTTCGACTCAGATTCGGACTACTTGATAGCACCTACTACTCAGATTCGGACTACTTGATAGCACCTACTTCAAACGGCCATAACTTTTGATCCAGAAGGTTTCTCGGGGCCTGTGAGTACTCGTTGGAAAGATATTGGAGCCTACTTTCAGATGAATCTGGTATCACCTCGAAATTCCACCCGAGCCAATCAGAAACTATAAAATAAGTTGCATCACTTTTTCCGTTCTAGTCAAAGTGGGCCTTGGGCCTTGTAATCACGCTTAGACTATTTGGGCTGGCACTATTCATGCTGGTACTGTTCACATGAACAATACCCATGAATAGTACCACACCCCCTTTTGTCAGTTGAGTGCGGCCTCCCCCACCCCTATTTAAGGAGGTCGCACCGCTTTAGTTTTCCTCGGGTTTTTCTTAAGAGTTTATTCTGCTTAGCAGTCTCACCGCGCGTCTGGTTGAGGAACCCCAACTTGTGAACTCAATATTTATTTACAATACAGTTCAGATTGCATCTTTTACTCTTTTGCTTGTGTTCTCGATTCGGTTGCAGGAGATAGCCTTCTTGGCGAGGTCAACCGCGTTCGGCATGGTTGATAACCATCGGAGCAGTGGTGTAGTAATTGCGAGCGGATCGATCTGTTTTGGTCGGAGCCTTTGGGTCATCAACGTCGAGATCTCCACAATCGACTTATCAGTACCTCTCGGAAGATCGGGCCATCGTCACATTAACATGCACGACAATCAACCAGGTGTCACCAAACACTAGGCATGCCGGCACCCACCACCTAACAATTAGCCTAAGTCCAAATCATAAGTTTCTATTTTTATTTTTAAACCATTTCGTAAACTATCCTTGACTCACCGAAGTCAAGAATTCAATAAAAGGAACTATCACTTCATGTGAAAGATTTGATCCCACCTAAAATTATAGTAAGCCAGGCTAAGCAATTCTATAAAATTTCCAAGTAATACTATATTACTAACTATTTTTCAGCTAGGGTGACAAGGTATATGAATTCGAGATTCAAATTGGCTATAATCAAAGGATCGTGGGCATAACTAATATTTAAATAAATTTTAAATTATGTTTGAATAAAGTACGCATGCATATACAGTAAAATAATATAAATAAATTTAACATAATAGGGTCAACATAGTCAAAGGTGTAACTTGCTTTCCTCGAAGTCCTGCTGGGATTCGTCGAAGTTGAACTCTCCAGAATCGTCAAAATCTAACGTAAAGAGCCAATTCAAAAGAAATTCAAAAACATAAATAAAAAAATTCAAAAATTCAATAAGATGGCAGAAATAGATATTTCATGATTTTAGAAAAATTTAGAAATTTGAACGGGTCAATTTGGAGTTAAAATGAAGAAGTTATAGCCTTCCAAAGTTTTAATACAATTAAAAGGAAAATACCCAATTTCTGGAATTATTTTTAAACTGAAAATCATTTATGACATCAGCATGTATTATTTTTTTAAAGGAAATAACAGATTATGACGTCAGCTTTGAATTACATTTTCGGCCGAATTATTTTTATACGGAAAAATTGGGTTTATTGTGTCAGCATGACGTCAGCCCTGATAATTAAATAATCAGAGTGAGGCCGACATGCAGGCCCGGTCTATGGTAGACTGAGTCCACGGACCAGACTGCTACCACGTCAGCGCGGCCAGCTGACATGCGGGCCGGCCGGCGGTGGCACACGGGGATCGAGGGTCGCCAGCGAGGGGAGTGAGGGGAGTCTACCAGTACCTAGCGCGGTTAACAGGGACGGCCGGAGCGGATGAACGGCGGAGAGGGGCGGCGGTCGGATAGGGGGTCGGCGGCGGCGAAGGGCTCCGGTGGTGCAATGCCTCGGGGACGGGGTCGTCGGGGATCGCCAGGGCACGAGGAACGTCAGAGAGGCGTCGGTGAGGTTCGGGAGGCCGGCGGCGCAATTCCTCACCGGAGTTGACGGCCGCCGGAGGGAGAATCGCTCGGGGAACTCCGGTGCTCGAATGTTCTAATTGAGAGGCGAGGAAGGGGCGGTGTGAAGAGGGGATCCTCGAGGTGTGCTTTTTATGGGTGGGGAGGGGGGGTAACGGCCGCGCACGATCTCGCCGGAGAGCAACGGGTGCGGGGTTCAATGCGACGGCGATCGGGGGCTTAAATGAGGAGATAATGCCAGAAACGGATGCGGCGGAGGGGGGATTTCAATTTGCAATTGGGGCGGGGAATCAATCGGGAAGGAAACCGAAGCTTTAAAAGCTTCAGTTTCGGTTTTAATGGCGGCAGCGGACGGCGATCGTGCAAGGAAGAAAGGAAAGCCGTGGGGGAGATGGATCTGACAGGTGGGGCCCATCGGTCAGTGAGAGAGAACAAAAGGAAAGGAGAGAGGCAACAGTTGGATTTACGACGGGTGGCGAGGGGAGAAGATCGGGGCCGTAGGGTGCTGTGCGAAGGGGTAAGTGAACGGGGACAGTCAGGATCCGATCCGACAACAGAGGTTAGATCTAGGCCGATCAAGCACTTTAAGTGACACAGGACGACTGAGATTTAAATTGGCAACGCGGGACGGTGCGGATTAGGCCACGCATTGATCGGAGGGAAGAAAGGAGCGGTAAGTCACTGCGGACGACTAAGATTGAAACGGGCGAGGAGGTGACCGGTCGATGCACGACACTTGTCGGCCAGGGAGGAAGGGAAGGCGGAAGAGAGGGCTTAAAAGAGATCAGACGGCTGAGGTTAGATCCGGCGGCGGGGTTCGGTCCGATGGGCGACAGCTGGCGGCCCGATGGGCGACAGCTGGCAGCCCGAGAGGGTTTTTGGGATTTAATTTTCTTTTTGATTTTCCAGAAATGATAATAAGCTTTGGAATACTCAGAAAAATACCAAATAAAATTTTAAAATTCCAAAAAACTAATTTTAGACTTAATAAAAATAATTTCAAACTAATTTGATACTTATATTTTGCAAAAACACAATTTGACTTAAAAGGGAGATCTTTAAAACTTTATAAATTCCTGAAAATTAATATAAATACAGATTTAACTTTAGTAAAATGAGATGCATTTACTTTGACCTTTGTAAAATGAAATACTTTTATTTTTGACTTTATGAAATGGAAATTTTAAATTTTCTGTTTTTAAGGCTTGGGATTAAATCCAGAAAAACCCAATAAATTCTAGAAAAGCTTTAACAAGAAAATAAAATTTTGGGATGTTACATTGCCTCACCGCTACAAAGCTTCGTGGTATGGAGGTGGCCATCGGCAGAGAAGAAGCGGAAATGGCACTCGGCTCTAACGGGCACGGTGTTCTGATGGCGCAGACAACTGGATGAGGGGTGGAAGAGGACAGCAATCGCACGAGGGGGACTAAGGTGCTAACGCCGAGGCTTAGGGTGGCCTCCTTGTCTCGCAATTGCTCGTCAGAGGTATCGCTGGCGTGGAAGAAGGAGGAGCACGGTGCAGGGAGGGCTTGGCCCTTGGGAGGAGAAATAGAAGGGGGAATGGGGGTGGAGTGAGAGTGGAGGATGCCGAGGGGGTTTTATAGGTTAGCGTAGGGAAGAGTCGGTGCTATTTGATCACTGGAGATGGCAGGGATCGGCGGCAATAGCGGCGAGAAAGGGGAAACGCCCAGAATGGAGGAGTAGACGGCACATGCTGTGTAGGGAAAGAAGGGGAGTGGGTCACACAGATGAGGGAGGGAGAGCGAAGAGGGGAAACCAGGGTGGCAATGAAAATGGTGATTGCGCGGGGTGGGGGTGATGCCATGGTGAAGAAGGGGAATGTGAAGGATCGGAAACGGCAACAGAGGGGGGGGGTGAATGGTGCCTTTTTGATAAAAAAATCCCCCGAGTATTCACCCTAAATTCTTCTCCGATAGCAAAGAAAGTTATGAAGAAAGAAAAACATAAATGCCCACGAAAGATTGGAAATGATATAGCCAAACACTAACCAAAAAAACTAAAATCTGCAGCAAAAAACAACTCAAAACAGACAAAGAAAAATGCTGTTTACACAGAAATTACAGCGCATAAAGCAGTCCAAAAGAGTTCCTAACTGCTGCCTGTTTACACAGATATTTCAGCACATAAAGCAGTCCAAAAGAGCTCCTAACTATTGCCTGTTTACACAGAGATTTCAGCACATAAAGCAGTCCAAAAACGCAGGAATTTGGTGCAGAATGGGACAGCTAGCCAAGCTGTACATTGCTGGCCGAAAGTCTACAGAAAACAGCAAGGTAACAATCTGCAAACTGCATATTGTGGCCGAACTAGAGGACTGCACAAACATGCTGAAAACAGCAAGCGAATACTGCAGATTGGAGAGAATAAGTGCTGCACAAAACAGTCAAAAGTAATGCAAATAAAGCTGAAAAACTGCAGCACTGAAAATAGCCAGTAGAGAAGCAGAATCAGATGGTTCGGTCTGATCACAACAGTTGTACTGGTCAACCGAATAGAATTGCAGCTCTCTCTTCACCCGAAAGAAAACAGCACAAACTACTGCTGAGAACTGAACCGAAAGCTTCACAGGAGAAGAGGAAATCGCAGACAGCCGAAATGAACTTGGTAGCAGCCGAATACACACAAGAATGCAGAAAAACAAGAACTGAGAACAGGAGATAGCAAGCCGAACAGGGAGAAACCAAAACTGCAGCAGCTTCCTTTTCTGATTCTCTAAAGAAGTAACAAGAGATTAAAAGAGAATCCCCAATCCAAAAACATTTAGTATATCTACTCTTGGGATGATCTGATCAATTGATCTTGAGGCCACCTCCCATCACAGAGTAGCAAGAGAACTAATGAGATGACGCTGAATAAAAACTTTTCTTTCGGGAAGGATATGGCTAAATGGCCTTGAGGCGAATCCCTGTTCAAAGTAAATACATATAGTAGCAACTAGAACAAGAACATCAATACAAAACAAAAAATAACAGAGAGGAAGAAAATAGCTAGCACAAAATATAAAACAAGAATTCTCATATTGAGATGAAGAGAGATGAATGATTATAAATGATGAACGTTTACATCAACTCTTCCATGTCTCACTCAAGAAAATAAACACACACAAAGAGAGAACTAGAAAACCCTAACTCTTGCACACACCTCTCTCCTAGAGCACAAGCATTAGGAAACCCTAACACTCACACCCATCTCAACCTCCAATCTCTCTTTCTCTCCAATTGCACCCACTCCTACTAGAGAGCACCTCTATTTATAGCCTCCACTAATGAGTTTACAAACACTTTACCCATTAGATCACAACAACTCTCCACTAGTGGGTTTACACACCATTTTACCTATTAGGTCACAACAACTCTCCACTAATAGATCATTCCATAACCAAATCCACTTCCTTATGTGCAGCCCTGCGCATTTACCAAAATGTCACTCCTGCACCTTCCGGGAAGCTTCCTCGTTTCTTGTCGCGCACGTCTCGTAACCACTTCGAGTCCTCGCTGTCTTCGACACAACTCGACCGCTCTGACCTCAGCACCGCCTGTGCCTAGTCCGGTCACCCGTGCCTCGCCACGACTCCGTCTCAAAGTCCTGCAGCCAACATCGACAAGAAAACGCATCACATAGCACCGCACAAAATATTATAATTAAATCTTCAGTATCCATAAATAGCACAAAATGCCCGAAACAAACTCTAACTTTCCAGAACACAAGTCAATTACTCATCACACAACTGGAGTTACCTCCACATGGTCTCTCAGAATGAAAGGCTGGCGGGGTAGTCGACCGGTGGGGCCAGCGGGTAGAGAGAGAGGAAGGAGGGAGAGAGGAGGCGCGGCATGGGCGAGATGGTGACACATGGGAGGGAAGAGGGATCCGATGGCCAGGAGGGGAGAGAGAGGGGAAAGTAGGGCGGATGGAGGCAATTGATCCGAGTGACAACATGGGTGGAATTTACCCATCCATATGTCGCCTGGGGAAGGGGGGGCAGGATTTTCAAATTTTATTTTTCATTTTGATTTTTTGAAAAAACTCAGAAAAGAGATAAAGAACTAGAAAATAGCAAATAAAGTCCAAAAATTGCAAAAAAAATTACAAAAATTATTGGAACCATTTTGGACTTAAGAAAAGTATTTTCAAGTTATTTTCATAGTAGGTTTTTAAACTAAAATACTTTTAAATCTTTAAAATTGATTTTGCAAAATCCAAAAAAACACAGAAAATCCAGATAAATTTATTTGGCATAAGTTTTTTTTACAAAAAATCAAAATATCCTTTACTTAATATCCAAAATATCCACAATGCAAATGTCATGACATAATATGAATGATATGATAATCATAAACCACAATAATTTAACCACGAAGATCAACAACATAATCATCATGAATATTTCCTCATAATCCACATGTGTCTCATTAAGTACAATGCCTATGATTCATAAGATCATTACCACATAGCCCATATTTGGTTCACCAATATTATAATCAATTGATCTATATGGAGTCTTACCACATAGACCACAATATATTCATGAAGAATGCTACCTCCACAATCACAAATATTCACTAAGAATACTACCACCTATACCGCAATATGTTCATAAAGAATACTACCTCACAAATATATTTGTTTCATCAAGAGCAATTCCACATACTCACCATTAAACCATCAAGATCATAAACAGTTGAATTCTTGAAATACTACCACATGGACCACATTAAGGAAATATGTAACAATGACATAGCATCTCAAATTAAGATAATTAATTAATGTGACTATAGAATGATTAACGAGTTAAACTATAGCACAACCGCTACGTTTACTTGCCTGTACCATTGAAGCGAAGCAATCACGTGCATTCAGGAGCAACACCACCTCTCAGCACAATACAACAGCAATGAAAACGTGACTTAAGAAGTAACGATGTCGCTAAACCCCAAAACCCCACAACATCCCTCTCCGCTTAACAGTTCTACACTCTACCCGCTGCAGCAGGGCTGCTTAATTTTTTTTGTATCTTTAATATTATTAAACCGTTTTTAGAGAAAGATATATTTCTGGATTCCTCACTTAGATACCTTCACTTTTCATGTAGATCACTTATTTTTATTTTGTTACTATCAAGATGTAACTTAATGCGTAAAATAGAGGACGTGCTATATTCTGCCATTCTGGACAGCAAGATCTAGTCTTCCAACCTTTCTCCTAAGACCGCTGCAACAAGGATGTACTCTTAATAGTACGACGACTATCTTTTAATCCGGTCTTCCAACCTTTCTCCTAAGACCGGTGAAATATGAAAAGAGATCACATACTACTTATACCTTTGTTTTCGATCCATCTTGATTTTCTTTTCGTCCTTTCGCATGTAACTTCCTTTTGTCATACGTGCACTTATGAGACTTAATATATGCAATCCTCAACAAACATACTAGTCCTATATTCATAAATCGTCATTAATTACTATTGTGGTTACAGACCAAACAGAGAGAGAGTGTTGTAGTGGAGAGTTAGGTGAGCAATGCTCTTCGCCCCCTCCGTGGCTCGCGTCACGTATATTTATGTGCTCATGAGGAGTGTCTTTACAATTGTACCCTTACATCCGAATATACTTTACATGGGTATTCACGTCATTACACACATCCCACTTGGACCTTATAATCCTCTAACAGGCCGGCTGGCTTAGGTGGGGACCACCCCTACAACAGGAGCCTCTCATGGTGAAGGGCTTCACAGGCTGAAGCCATGCTGCTGAGCCCTTTGGCCGCCTCTGTCCCTACGGCTTGTGACGTACCTAGATGAGTGCATTCAGTAGTGCGACCCTGCTTTGTGCCGGAGATGCGGAGTCAGGGAAGTTGCCGAAGTTGTCCCTGCTTTGCTCCAAGGATGCGGAGTCAAGCGAACTGCCGAAGTCGTCGCTGCTTCGTGCCGAGGACGCGGAGTGGGGGAGTTGTCCTTGCTTGACGCCCGGGATAGGCTGGCTACGTAGGCGGCCTCCGGCCTTGGAGCCATCCCTTGCGGTGCCATAGTTACCAGCGAAGTCGTCTTGCAGAGCCTAAGGTATCGTACACTTTAAGCGTGACGCTGGGACTCTGCTGGGGAGTTGAGTGGGGGGGTCTTCGCCCAGCCCGAAGTTGTCATGCCCCGATAGCTCCGCGGGCCGGAGGTGGTGTCTTAATGACTGCGCGAATCGCGTCGACCCCTTAGATAGGGCTGTCTCGATAGGGAGTACACGTGGTGTGACACGGTTGGCGCGTCGTGGGCTGTTAGCGGTCGCATGACCGCAACCGCACGCTCCTTCCCGATATGGGCGGGACGTATGGTAGGATGCTACTGGCGTGTCGTGCGTTGCCCGACCGCCTGCCATCGCCTGCTCCGGGTTGTCAACGGTTGCGCTTCCCGAGCGTGGGGAGCCGAAGTGCTGGGCTCCCACTAGTTGCATTTCGGGTCATGGGGGAGGTGAGGCGGGGACTTTATAAAGCATCGCCGCCGGCATGTGGACGCCTCGCGTGCTCGTTTGCCACTGCTTTGGTCTCTTGTTCCTCTTGTGCACAATCTGCCCTTGCTCGCACTCCTTCAACTTTCGACTACAGAGGATGGCATGCTGAGAGACCATGTGGAGGTAACCCCAGTTGTGTGATGAGTAATTGACTCTTGTTCTGGAAAGTTAGAGTTTGTTTCAGGCATTTTGTGCTATTTATGGATGCTAATGATTTAATTATAATATTTTGTGCGGTGCTATGTGATGCGTTTTCTTATCGGTGATGACTGCAGGACTTTGAGACGGAGTCGTGGTGAGATACGGGTGACCGGACTAGGCACAGGCGGTGCTGAGGTCAGAGCGGTCGGGATGTGTCGAAGACGACGAGGACTCGAAGTGGTTGCGAGGCGTGCGCGGCAAGAAGCGAGGAAGCTTCCCGGAAGGTGCAGGAGAGGCATTTTGGTAAATACGCAGGGCTGCACAAAAGGAAGTGGATTTGGCTATGGAATGATCCATTAGTGGAGAGTTGTTGTGACCTAATGTGTAAAATGGTGTATAAACCCATTAGTGGAGAGTTGGTGTGACCTAATGGGTAAAGTGCTTGTAAACCCATTAGTAGAGGCTATAAATAGAGGTGCTCTCTAGTGGGAGAGGTGCACTTGTGCAATTGAGAGAGAGAGATGGGTGTGAGTGTTAGGGTTTCCTAATGCTTGTGCTCTTGGAGATAGTGTATATGCAAGAGTTAGGGTTCTCTAGTTCTCTCCTTGTGTGTGTTTTTTGAGAGAGACATGGAAGAGTTGATGTAAACATTCATCTGTTATAATCATTCATCGCTCTTCGTCTCAATATGAAGTTGTTATGTTCTATTGATTTATTTATTGTTCTCTATTATCTTGTTTCGATTTTGTTTCGTTGATCGTATAGCTGCGATATATTTGCTTTGAAATGGGAATCGTCTCAAGGCCACCTTGGCTATCTCATCCCGAAAGCAAAGTATCAATTTCGCTGTTTATTGCTCTATGACGGGAGATTGTCTCAAGGTCCGTTGACCCGTTTATTCCCAAGAGCAAAATCAATGGGTGTTCACTTCTCTCAGTTTGTCTTGGCTTATCCCTATTTAGGCCAGCAGGTTGCTTCTTCTGGTTTTGGTTTTGCTGCAGTCCTTCCCATCTCTCAGTTTACTTGAAGATACTTCTTTTGTGAAAGTCGTGTTTCCTTAGGCCTGAGAGAAAACTGCAATTGTTCTAGCTGTTCTCAATCAGCAAGTTGTTAGTTTGTTCGTCTGCTGCAACATTCTTTCTTGCTGTCTTTTTTTGTAGTTATCTGTAGTTTTCTCCTCTTGTACTGTTATTATTTTTGCTTTCGGTTAAGAGTGTTCGGCAGCTATTTTCTGCAGGGTGTTCGACTGCTACTCCTTCAGTTTAGTTTCGGTTTGGTGCTAATGTTGACTGCTTTTGGTTCTGCAATCTGATTTCTTTTGGAAGCAGCAGCAGTCAGTTTTAAAGTGCATTTTCTGCTCTGGTTTCGGCAGATTGCAAGTGTTTAACTGCTATTTTTCTCTGCTGTAGTTTGGAGTAGTTTCGATTGAAGTAGTGTAGGTCTGCAGGTAGTCCAATTCTTAGTTTGTATTCGGTTCTTCCTGCTAGTGCAGTTCCCCTGGTTGGCTGTGTCTTGTTGAGCATTCGGCCAGGTGGGTTTGCAGAAAATTTCAGTTACAGCAGTCCTCTTTTGTAGCTCTCTGTCTGCTGTTTCTACTTTTGTTTTCCAACTGGGTTAGTGCAACTTTCTGTTATTAGTTACAGCTGCTTTCAGTTTGGCAAGTTTAGTCTCTGTCTTTTTTCTTTTTATTACTAGTTGTTGATAGCTAGTCTAACTTTTCCTGCAGTCTTGTTGACAGCTGGTTGGGCTTTAGAGTGCAGCACCTCTGTTCCTTGTTATCAAGCACGCACTCTATTAAAAAAAACAAAATAAATCAAAGTCTTCTTTTTTGATATTTTTGCTCTTTTTGGGAAAACCTTTTAGTGGCTAGTGAGCTAAGTTCTTCCTTCTTAATAGCTACTATAGCTATCCGAGAAGAAGAATTGGAGTTTCTCACTTCATAGCTAACATAGCTATCGGAGAGGAAAAGAGTGAATATTCGGGGCATTTTTTAAAAGGCACCATTCACGCCCCTCTCTGTTGCCATTTCCGATCCTTCAATTGGTATCAGAGTCGGTTAGTTCTCATCTATAGATCTTAACCGGTCTGTGAGCCATGGCGATACACAGGTATTCCACCAAGCCTCCTATCTTCAATGGAATCGACTATCCCTTTTGAATGAGTAGGATGGAGTCTTACATACAGGCTCAGGGCTATGCAATTTGGCAAAAAGTAAAGACTCATTTTGTTGTTCCTGCCGATGAGAACATCACTGTTAATAACATGCCTGATGTTGAGGCAAATGCTAAGGGAAGGAACATCATAATCCAGGGTCTGAGCTGGAATGAGTTTGATCGCATTTCTCATCACTCATCGGCCTACGACATCTGGGTGACTCTCGATGCATACCATGAGGGCACCACCCAGATTAAGACCGTACGACAGGACCAGTTCAAGCGAGATTACAACAAGTTTGAAGTGCTCGCTGGTGAGTCCTTGGATGAGTGTTTTGCGAGATTTCACAAGATTCTGAGCAACCTCCGAGCCATCGGTCTCACATACTCCGACTCAGACAATGCTCGTCAGATGCCCTCGGCCTTGGATTTGCGAGTTTGGGAGATGAAGGTGACAACCATCAAGGACACCACTAACCTTTCGACATTGACTCTTGATACGTTGTACTCACGCCTCAAGACTCACGAGATTGACATTGTCTCTCGCAAGTCGAAGTCTCAGTCGATGGCTTTGGTTACTGATCCCAGTCCTTCTTTTGGTGTTTTCTTGGATAGTGCTACTGGTTTTTCTCTAGCTGCTCTCTGTGAAGTAACCGATGATCAATTAGAGCAGCTACCAGGGGACTAGCTAGCCCTTTTAGCCAGAAAGTTTTCGCATGCCTACAAGAGAGTAAGGAATAGAAAGAGGAGTGGACCGATAATTTGTTTCGAGTGTGGTGGCTCCAACCACATTCGGGCAAATTACCCCAAGCTGGAGAAGGGCAAGAACGACTACGACGGTGTGAGTAAGAACGACTACATCGACAAGAACCGCAACAAGAAGCCCCCAGCTCCCGCTCAAGGCAAGAAGAAGTTCCGCAACTTTGGCAAAACCAAGAAGCTCTTCCACCGTGTTCTCACCGCCTTCGATGACATCGACTTCAGCGACGTGGAGGGGTGGAGCGACGACGACGGCAAGGATGATCAAGATCCCAAGGACGGCGATGACTTCATCGGCATGTGCTTCATGGCCAACGACAACGACGACATCAGCGACAGCGAGCTCTACAGCGACTCCGATGAGGTAGGTCCCGCCTACGACCAGCTCTATGATGTATTTTTGAAGCTAGGAAAGTTCTATGCTAGATCTAGAGCTGAAGTTGTGGATCTTGAGAAGGAAGTAGAGAGATTGTCACGGGAGTATACTTCACTTATATCTGCTCCCTCCCGTGACAAATGTGATGTATGTTCTTCCCTGCTTGGAGATATGGAGAAGCTAAGGACCTCTCATGATAGTTTGACTTCTGAGCTTAATTTGCTTAAGGTGAAGAACGTTAGTCTGCTTGCTGAACTAAGATGAGTAGGGTTGCTTCTATTTCCTCTACTGTTCAGACTACCTCTTGCACCTCATGTGAGGATAAGGACAATGCTTTTAGAGGTCTTTACACTATGCTTATTGATCTGCCTGAAACTTGTGAAAATTGCAATAACTTGAAAATGAACTTAAAAAAGCAGATCATAAAATTGCTGAATTGCATGCTTCTTTGCTTGAGCCTATTGTTTCATGCTTGAATTGTCCCAAATTGACTGCTGAGCTTGAATCTGTCTCAAAACAGTTTCAAGAAATGATTGATCATAACAAGAAAATGGCTCAATATGCGTCTAAGGACCCTGTTAGCTCACCATGTAATAATTGTGAAAAACTAAAATTTGAACTTATTGCTTTGAATGAAAAATGTGTGAAGCTAACTAAGGACCTTCTAGAGAAGCAACCATCTGCTTGTAATATGTGTGCTGGTGTTGGGGAGAAGCCCAAGGGTAAGGTAGAGACACCTAGCGACATGAACCAAATGGCTAGCAGTAGGACTGTCCCTTCTGAGGCGGCTGTGCGTGCACATGCCATTCGTTCCTCTACTGTTGGTTCGTCTTCTACTCCCTTACCTTCTGCTGTCTCTCCTTCCCCTGCTCTTCTTGCATCTCTCTCTTTCGGGAGTGTTAGTATCTTATAAACACTCTCGAGAGATTTGTAGGAGGCAAGAAGAAGCTCAATCTTATTTTAGACCAATCTAAGATCTGCAGATTTAATCAGGGTCTAGGATATGATTTCTATGAGGACATGAGGAAGCATCCACCTGCCGTGCTCAGACCCATAGCATCAGGTGTGATCGAGACTAAGCCTAGGACTGAGAAAGTCTAATTTAAGTCTACGGGCTTTGTCCAAGGGATTTCTGACAGCAAGGTGATTCCACCTGCAACTTCAGCCTCTTAGAAGGCGAAGTCATCTCGTGCTACTTCAGCCTCTCAAAAGGCGAAGTATCATTGCACCTTCTGTCAGAACGATGGACATACGATCGATCTATGCTTCAGGCGCGCCAGGATTGCGCAGAGAGACCGTGTTGCAGCTCTTAGGCGTATTCAGGGTCAGCCCCAGACCTTGAGTGCATCTAAGACCAACACGAGGTCTAGGTTTGCTTCAGATGCTTCAGATGGTTTTGGGCAGCATCGAGGACTTGGTTTTTTTGAGGTTTCTGGTTTTCATCTGCATGCTCCCTTTGGTCGTGACTTCTGCCGTCCTGAGGGTAGATCTTGTTTCCCCCATCGAGATAGCTACCCGCCGTAGCAGTCATGCCCAACAACAACTTCAAGTCT
The DNA here is from genome assembly GCA_036346265.1 of Melocanna baccifera. NCBI lineage: Eukaryota > Viridiplantae > Streptophyta > Magnoliopsida > Poales > Poaceae > Melocanna > Melocanna baccifera. The sequence goes on along the minus strand of CM070707.1, from coordinate 8,090,103 downwards.
ACACATAGACCGTCTTTGAGTGAGAGAGAGCGTAGGGTAGTTAGAGGTCAGTCGTGTGTGACTACTTCTTCTGCTCATGTGACTCAGTATTGGGTTCCAAAATCTCTTTTGATATATCCCAGTACAGAGCCATTTCTCTCTCGTTGACTCAGGTTCACCGAGCAGGGAAGGGAGAGGTTTGGCTCGTAGACTCCGGGTGTTCTCGACACATGACCAGAGACTCCCGTTGGTTTTCTTCCCTAGCCCGAGCTCCAGGTGATGAGACGATCACCTTCGGAGACGCTTTGTCTGGGCACGTCATCGCCAAAGGTACTGTGCACATTAATGATTCTTTTGTTTTAAAAGATGTTGCGTTGGTTAGTAAACTGAAGTACAATTTGCTGTCAGTTTCCCAGCTTACCGATGACGATTTCGAGGTGAGCTTTAAGAAAAATAATTGCAAAATTCTTGATTCTTCGGGGAGTCTGGTTTGCGGGATTTCTAGATATGGGAGGATTTTTCGTGCTGATTTTGTTGAGTCTTCTGGTGATCCTCTCAAGTGTTTAGTTGCTTTTGAGTCCCGTGACCTCACGTTCTGGCATAGGAGACTTGGTCATATCGGTTTTGACCATTTGACCCGAGTTAGCGGCCACGATCTCATTCGTGGTCTGCCTAAACTCAAGATGGTCAAAGATCTAGTTTGCGCTCCCTGCCGGCACGGCAAGATGGTTGCCGCTTCTCATCCTCCGGTCACGGTGACTATGACCGATGCACCACGACAGCTGCTCCACATGGACACAGTTGGACCAGCTAGAGTGCAGTCAGTAGGAGGGAAGTGGTATGTTCTTGTCGTGGTCGATGACTTCTTGAGGTACTCTTGGGTGTTTTTCTTAGCCTCGAAGGATGAGACATTTACCCATTTTTGGGGTCTTTTTAGTAGGCTTTCTGTTGAACTTCTAGGTACCTTACGAGCGATCCGCAGTGACAATGGCACGGAGTTCAAGAATTCCTACTTTGAAAGGTTTTGCGATGAGACAGGTGTAGAGCACCAGTTCTTTTCTCCATACGTCCCCCAGCAAAATGGCGTTGTGGAGAGGAAGAACCGTACCTTGGTCGAGATGGCCAAGACGATGCTCAATGAATACTGTACACCTAGAAAGTTTTGGGCTGAGGCAATAGCCACCCCGTGCCATGTTTCAAATAGAGTTTTTCTGAGGGCACACTTGCATCGCACTTCTTATGAGTTTAGATATGGGCGAAAGCCCAGCGTCTCACATTTTCGCGTGTTTGGTTGCAAGTGTTTTATTCTGAAGTCTGAGAACCTAGATAAGTTCGAGTCACGTTCTTATGATGAGATTTTTCTCGGTTACTCGACATCTTCGCGGGCGTATAGGGTTTAGAACTGCGAGTCTAGCAAAATGGTAGAGATCTGCGAGGTGACTTTCGATGAGGCCAGTCCGGGGACTAGGCCCGATATCTCAGGTTCAGTAGAGCAGTCCAAGCCCATCTTTGTGGATGACGAGGAGGATGAAGATGAGGGTTGTCTACCCAATCCAGTTTCTCCTCCCCTTGAGGTGCCTGCTTCTTCCATCGCATCTCAAGGAGATCAGCCCATTCCTTCCTCATCCTCAGGAGCTAGTGGCTCTGTTCCTACCTCATCAGCTAATAAGGTAGAGGCCACTACTTCTTCTCATCCAGAACCTTCCCATCATATCCAGAAAGATCATCATTCAGAGCAGATAATTGGAGATCTTTTTGAGCGTGTCACACGCTCAAAATCTAGCATGTCTCACTTCTGTCTCCACTCAGCCTTCGTTGCTTCTTTTGAGCCCAAGGATGTTAGTCATGCTCTTTCTGATGAGTCTTGGGTCAATACCATGCATGAGGAGTTAGAAAATTTTGAGAGAAATAAGGTCTGGTCGCTTGTCGAGCCCCCTAGAGGTCATAATATCATAGGTACCAAGTGGGTGTTCAAAAACAAGCAGAGTGAGGATGGGGTAGTCATTCGAAACAAGGCTAGATTGGTAGCTCAGGGTTTCTCCCAGGTTGACGGTTTAGATTTTGAGGAGACCTTTACCCCTGTAGCTAGGCTAGAAGCCATTAGAATTTTGCTTGCTTTCGCAGTGTCTAAGGGCTTCAAGCTTTACCAGATGGATGTCAAGAGTACTTTCCTCAATGAGTTTATTGAGGAAGAGGTTTATATTAGGCAGCCTCCAGGTTTCGAAAACCTCAAATATCCAAACCATGTCTATATGCTTTCCAAAGCCCTGTATGGACTTAAGCAAGCCCCTAGAGTTTGGTATAAGAGGCTTAAGTCCTATCTGTTGAGTCATATGTTTGAGATGGGTAAGGTAGACAAGACCTTGTTCATTTGCAGGCATGGCAAAGACTTTCTACTCGTCCAGATTTATGTGGATGACATCATCTTTGGCAGCTTCACCCATGCTCTTGTTTCCCAGTTCTCGGATGTCATGAGCACAGAGTTTGAGATGAGTATGATGGGCGAGTTGAGCTTCTTCCTCGGGAGGGTATCTTCTTGCATCAAGGCAAGTACACTCGAGACCTCCTGAAGCGCTTTGACATGAGTGATGGCAAGCCGGTGTCAACTCCGATGGCATCAACGACTTCACTTGATCCAGATGAGGATGGCGAGCCAGTTGATCAGAAGGAGTTAAGAAGCATGATCGGTTCCCTCTTGTACCTCACTGCCTCGAGACCGGACATACACTTCTCCGTGTGTCTATGTGCTCGATTTCAAAGCTTCATTACAGATCTCACCACAAAGCAGTGAACGTATCTTTAGTACCTTCGAGCTACCATAGACTATAGTATCCGTACTCTTCATCTTCTTGTCTTTCCTTAGAGCCTACTCCGATGCGCACTTTGTCGGGTCCGTAGGATAGACAAAGAGCACATCTAGCACCGCCAATTCATTGACACTTCTCTTGTTTCTGGTCTTCTAGGAAGTAGTCCTGTTGCATGTACACCACCGCAGAGGTCGAGTACGTTGTCGCCGCCATTGTTGCAGCCGTGTACTGGATGGCTTCGACATCGCAGGACTTTGGGTTAGTTATAGACGTGTTTCACTCTTTTGTGATAACACTTCGCTATTAACATTGCTAAGAACCCAAAGCAAAGACTTCTCGACCAAGCACATCGATATCGATATCATTTTCTTAGAGACCATGAGGAGAAGGGTGACATAGTACTCAGCTTTGTGGAGAGTGACCACCAGCTATTGATATCTTTACTCAGCCTTTGGATAGCTCTAGGTTTTCAAATTTTATGGGAGAGCTTGGGGTGGTTTGTCCTTATGGACTACTGTGAGGGGGAACTTTGTGCTTTATGCATTATCATATTTACTGCTTCTGTCCTTCTTCATTGCATTGCATAAGGGTGTATTCGAGATTAGTCCTTTCAGCATAGATTAGAGTGATTCTCTCGTCTAGGTGCTTAGTCTTCTTCCTCTCATCTTGTGATTCTCGGATGTTGCTTATTAGCTGTCTCTCTTCTCACTAGATTGAGTTCACTCACTTCTTATAGGTCTAGCGAGGGTTGGGCCACCCTTGGGTAGACAGGGAACGTGTTTACCCCCTAGTGTGTTAGAAGACTAGCTGATAGTCCTAGAGTCTCATGGGGTAGATGAGAGTCAGTTTGAGATATAATATCCTCTATATCTTGTCTATGCTTTAAGGACTGCCTTTCTGATTTCTTTGCTAGCTTCTCGTTTTATTGCCTTGGATCAGGGGGGTTCATTTGGGTATGCTAGAATTTAATTTTGCCATAACTCCACTTGAACTAAAAAGTGCATCTCATGTTGAGAGGATGCTGGAATTTCTTGCATTTCTTCATGCTGCATAGTAATATAACGACATGGAGCCTTGATTATTATCCTTTTATGATCTGTTTACAATGCATTACATCTTGCCATGATCTGTGCTAAATTGCTAGAATTATCATGACTTTATTTGTGTAGTCTAGTCTTTGCCATGATAAATTAATTAAAAATGGTTAACTTGAATTAAATCTTGTCATGGTTAGCTCTTGAGACTAGTCTGTCTTTAGTTATCCTTTTATGATTCGTGCCATGTCAAATAGGCTGAGTTGAATCTTGAATCTTTATTGAGCTTTAGAGTGAGCTATGCTAGTTCTTTTTGTGAAACATGGGTTAACTCTTGTACTTGAACTAAAATTAGCAAAAGCAAAAAGATCTCTTTTATGCGAAAAAATTGATCTCACCAATTCTTTCTCATGAGACTATTTGCCATTGCACTAGGCATGAACTCAGGAGGAGGTTTGGTTGACCAAGATCATCTTCTTAAGCTACTCGCTTGGAGTGATCGCATAAAGCTTGAGATCTAGCACATGGCTAAGAAAATAAAATTTTGTGAAAATGGTTGAAGCTTAGGGGGTAGTTGTGGATGGCTCCTAGTCCAGGACTTACCTTGCTAAGATAAAGCCAAAAATGAATTTCAGCAAAAGTCAATTGTGCTAAATTTGCTTATTTACAAAAGACCAAGTACTTAAGTAATTGAGTCATTCTTGGACTAGTAGCACTCTCAACCGGCTAGATATTAGCTTTTTAATTCCACTTGGATACCTTTAGCTAGACTATAATCATGTTTGCCTTGACATGCTAAGCAATTAGACTATTTCTCAGAATATGACTTATGTGTTTTAGATAGTCTATATGTTGTGGCTACAGACCAAACAGAGAAAGAGGTAGTGGGGAGCTAGGTATCGAATGACCTCTGCCCTCCTCGGGGCTTCATCATGCTCATACATATATCCCCCGAGGAGTGCCTTTACAAGTTCCCCTTACACTCGAGTTCCCCTCCGAGACTATCATGCCATCGCACACGGGCTCATAACTCGCTAACAGCTAGCTGGGTTTAGGTGGGGGCCACCTCACGACAGTGAGCCTCTCATGGTAAAGGGCTTCACAGCCGGCCATGCCGCTGAAGTCCTTTGGCCCTCCGCCCTCGCGGCCTATGACGCTGTATGACCGTGGAACGGCGGAGCCGAAGCCGAGGCCCGCAGCAGGTTATTGTGGCGCG